>JAEQBH010000467.1:0-626531 GCA_016808115.1 Tetrastigma voinierianum
CAAGACCACATCCATACCGTAGACGCCAACTGCCTGACCGCTTGTCCAAACTCCCGCGTGTGAAGTCCCTGATGGACTTGTCTTCCCTTCGAGATGGAATCGAGGGAGCCGACATGTTCCTTTGGTCTCGACAGAAAGCACAAGTATTGAGAGAGGAACGCACCACAGTCAATACCGTGTTTATTGATCCCCTGGGGAGCTTCAGGGAAACCAAGCTGCTGCGGCCCCTGAGGCCTACCGGGAACACCTTACACAGTGAAACATCATCCCTACTACCGGCGATCATCGGCTGGGTCAGGCTGTAACATGTGATCGCATCTGACTAAGAACCGGTCAGATACGCTAAGGGTGGTATGGAAAGTCATGCGGAGGATCGCTGTCTGTGATATACCGTCCAAGGGGAGTGGAGAGCATGGTCTCAGGGTCCCCGAACGACGGAAGAAAATCACATTCATGATAAGCGGGGGACCCCAGAGCGGTACATGGATGGTACTAGCAGGGGAAGCCCCTGCTCGATCAGTACCATATCAGAGTCATGTTGGCGCCATCGGGTCCTCATTGCCTTTCTCGCACTCCGATGCCTCATGACATCAAGGAATCATTGATTGCGAGGTGGCCTTTTTCTGGGGATTGGGCTTCGCGGCTGCTTCGTGTGGATGGTGAATGGCGGAAATGGGAATCACAAGGATAGCTCATCATCCGCCGATAGATCGATATCAGCTCGCAAGTAGCGACCCCTTTGCCTTTGGTTGGCGGACGGGAAGTGAGGAATGGGCGGGAGGTTCCCGCAATTATTTACTCCGCCGGCCTCCAACCTGCCCGCTAGGCTCATTTTCTCCCGCAATCGGC
Organism: Tetrastigma voinierianum; assembly: GCA_016808115.1. Taxonomy (NCBI): domain Eukaryota; kingdom Viridiplantae; phylum Streptophyta; class Magnoliopsida; order Vitales; family Vitaceae; genus Tetrastigma; species Tetrastigma voinierianum. Next base: position 850 of record JAEQBH010000467.1, read on the forward strand.
TCACCGTTTCAGGCAATTCTCGCGACCGTCGTCTGCTTCCTCTTATTCATTTCCATCTTCTACGCAAGGGAGGAATTGGTCTTTAGGGGCTAAGTTCGCTGGATTATTAGTCATGGCGTTGAATTGATACCCTATGAGATGCCTGGGGAATAGCCAAAGCTTCGAGACTGAGAGGTCACCCGGGAGCGGGTGTATCCAAAGACTCACACTCACCGAGATTGCCGCTTCCCGCGCACGACGCCGCACTGTGGTCTCCCCGAATTCTCGTGAGTCGCTGGATCGCCTGAGCATTCACCAATCAAGCAACCCGCAAAACAAATAAGAAGACAATGGTGTTTCGTCAGCCTCCGATGGCAAGTTAGTCTTTTCTTCGAAGACTTTAACTGAGTCATAAGATCTCGATTAAAATCTCAGACCTTATTTTCATAAGGACTATTTCTTTTGGCTAAGGAGCAGCGAAGTGATCCGTCTTTTCGAGAAGAGACGATTTCTTCCCATAATGTTGGGGAAAGTGGCTTTATTTCTCGAAGGGATGACTTATTCCTCCTCTTTATAACCGCCCGGGACAATCCACCTATGAGAGCTTTCTATTCTATTAGAGGCGACTCGGGTCGGGCCTAATGGGTGGAATCCACAATCGTAATGTAAAGAGCCTATTGACAACTTCTGTTTAGCTTGCCGATCGAGAAAGTAAGACCAGCTAAAAGGCCCTGTGATACGAGATACCCGGCACCGGTGCTGAGGATCGGGCCTACGCTCGCGGGCCGGTCATTTTCGCCTAATCCTCGCGCCAATACCTACCGCCAGCTTGGCTTGCCCTGGGTCTACAGACCACAGTACCATGCACCTCGCTTCCACCACCATCACTTCAGCAGTCTTCCGGTCTTGCAGCTGACAGGAAGTACAGGAAATGAGCGTAGGTTAGTGGATGCTACAAGATGACAGAGACAGGTTGAATCTAAAACTGGGCAAATATAGCACATTGTGAGACATAAGCCCTGTGTAAGAGGAACCCTCCCAACTTGCCGAACCAAATATGTTTTACCATCAGGAAGAAAGACTGGTATGGGTGATGTTAGACTATTAACATCAGTGAAAGTAGATGAAGGTCCTTGCACATATGATTGGAGTGGGCACTTGTATCTATTATCCACAATCCCTTCTTTGATGAAAATTTTGGTGATTTAAGGTTGCAGTTAAGTGCTGGTATGGAGGTCATACCTGTAAAATTCGTCTGTGCAAAATGTGCTTGTGCGACTCTCTCATTTCCTTTCATGTATTTCATAATATCTCCCTGTATCATGGTAGAAAGATCCATATCACTAGGATGTTTGATGAGAAAGGCAGTGGAGTCTGGATGTGGCCTTCCGCTATTTCATCGCAATCAAGAGGTGTTTCTATTGAGGTATTTGGTTGTAATTGACCCGCACCGTACCTTTGTGCTCTTTGATCTTAAGAATATACCATCTAGGGTAGCTTCATGAATTTTAAAGCAGTTTATCATGGTGCGTCCTGTCATTCCACAGTGTTCACACTGTAGTTGTTCTCTGCCTTGGAACATGTTTTCTTCTTTGCCTTGAAACATGTTTTCATTTCTTTTATGGTTGCCTCTACCACGCCCTACAATCTTAGCATGTTGTCCGTTTCGAAATTGTGATGTGTTTCTGCCAACATAACCACCCTTATTTCTTAATATATGTGACTTGGCGAGCAAGGCAGTAATCTCCGTATTATTTGAGTTAAGTACAATATTCACCTTTTGTTTTTCCACTTTTAAGATCATAAAGTATACCTTGTTTACCGACGGCAGTGGATCCATCAAGAGAATTTGATCCTTTGAGTGATCATATTAATCTCCAAGTCCCATAAGGAACTACATCATTTTATGAGATTCAAAAATTCCGATCAAAGATTTGCTGCGCCGCATGTGCATGTCGGTAGTGGTTCTAAGGAGTTCAATTCATCCCACAATTTTTTCAGCTTGGAATAATACTGCGTAATTGTCTTATTTCCATGTGTTGTGGTGCTAACTTCCCTCTGAATCTAGTTGATCATAGGTCCGTTGCATTCCCCAAATCTGCCTTATTTCACCTAGCAACCTTAGATGAGTTTTCGTATACAAATCAGTCTGCAATAGCTTTTGAGATTGAGTTCAAAAGCCATGACATTACCATACAATCCGCCTTCTTCCAGGTTGTGTACCGTGGTAAATCCATCTCCGGAGAAGGTGTTCCATCTACGAAGTTCAATTTGTTTTTGGCTCCTAATGCAATTTTCACTAATCTGCTCCAGGAAAGATAATTGTCTCCGTTCAACGGTGCTAAAACCAGCATCATTCCGGGATGATCGAAACTATGTAGAGCGAAGGCTTCATAATAGTGTATACGGCGTCACTCTGTCTTGTCTTCCATCTCTGTTTTCCTTATGTTTCTGAGATTTCCTTATATGACATGTCCAGATCTAGAGTCTTGTTGCCCTACCATTCCTCCTATCTTCATATCTCGAGTGTTTGGTTTGCAGGAAATGAAGAGAAAATTTTCCAATTATCGTGACTTGCTCTAATACCATGTAGAAATTTAGAATGTGTCACTCTGATTTCATTGCTTGCAAGTCAAGTTACACAGTATGTGACATGATGCATATATCTAGCAGTTGACTACAAAGCACGTGGATGGAAGAGTCTAGAAACAGTGCACGTGACACTATCAACATGTGAACTCTATAGCCTATTCTTCATTCCATTCAATATTTAATAAATTTATACTAAAAAACAAGATTCGGGTGGATTAAATCATGCAGAATTAATATAAAATAATTTATATTTATTTTGACTAGGTTTTATTAGGGATGGCATCAGATCGGATTTGAATCGGATTTTTCAAAATCCATATCCGATCCTAAATAAAAAAATATATTAATATCCATATCCATATATACTACTGATAAAAATCTAAATTCATATCCTATCCATCTGATTTCGATATTCCATGATATCTGATTTATCCACGCGACACGGCACATATTCGCTAACCTACGACACCAGCTTATAATCACGATTCATAAATTTGTAATATAAACCAAGTTTCCAAAGCTAATAAACATCATTAAATCTCAAAATATTTGTACTGCGACAAATTCAAAATGTTTTTACATCTTAAACAAAGTTTCAACAAAGTTTGGTAGACTTCATCTTCATAAAAGTTGATGAAAATGCTTATCATTGATCACGTAAATCCGGATCCTACAATTATAAAAAATAAAAAAACTTATTATTTGAATACTTAAATTTCAATATAAATTAAAATTTATTACGGTGCTAATACCTTCACTGCGCACGTGAATATCTTCTTCATAAATTGATGCACAACGACCAAACAAACAAACATCTCCACTCTAAAAATATATAAAAAGCAAACTAATATTGTAAATTTTTACAAATATTATGAAATTTAGGAAATAAAAATAAATAATCAATGAAATAAATTTACCATCATAGTTTTTCACTTCACTCCACAACCAACTTTTGAGCACATCAATGCTTCTATCATCTTCGGATGAAGCCGATTACGATGAGGGCCTACTAATTCCCACTAGAATCGAATGCGTACTTTAAAGCACAAAGAGATACTGAATAGTTTAATATGTCTCTCGTAATAGTTTGCAAGACATGATACTTACCCATTCAACTTCCACTCATAATAAAATATCAATTGAAATTATCAGCAAAACATCTTCCTAAGTAGTGGTCCACCCGGGGCTTCTAAAACTATTACGGGTTAGTCTTCATCCTTTCACAAACAATCGATAATCACTATCGATAGTTATTGAACTCTCTTTGAAGTTGAAGTGACCGTTCCATGTACTCATGACTCAGACAAGATTCTTTACATTCTAGTATAATATTCTCCACCAACTCATAACGTAGTAGTTTACTGCTGGCTAATTTGTCTACTAAAGCCATTTGATAAACCAAGGAAAGTAAAAGGAAGCAAAGTCATCATACCTGTGTGGTCCAACATTACAAGAATACTCCATCAATTTATGGATCACATTCCAATATGCACTAAATTTGTAACCATACTCTTGCCATTGTACTCACTACTACATCGAGGACATGAGCCATTCATTCAATGTCATTTTTAATCCTGCAAATCACGTAAAAAACATATTGGCAATGTGGGATATCTTCATCCCAAAACGCAGCTGGGACACTATAGAACAACTCCAACCTATCGAGAAACATCCTTTGCGCCTCCCATTCCATTCACTAGCACAAGCAATACAGTGACTCAAACAAACTCGTCAGAAACACATTTTATAAGCCAAAGCAGTTAATCAAATAAATTATGATATTAATGAAAAGAATTACTTGCAATAATAAAAGGGAATTAATAAATTTGAGATATTTTATAATCGAAACCTTTATTATAGAACCGATAATACTAAGTCATAGGATTTATAAAAAATAACACAAGAAAAGGAGTACAAGCTAGATGGCAAACTCTTCTTAGTTATTAATTATAATTTAAAAATTTTACATATAAAAGGTACTGACAATTTTCTTGCAGACTTTTTGAGCAGGAATGTCGAATAACATGGAAGAAATGAGATATTACACCGATTGAGCTATCAAGGAATGAATATGATTGAGAAAATTACAATGATCTTATTTCAATTGAAGAGAAAATTATAAATTTACAAAAAGATATCAATGATATAAGATCTAATCATATATTTCCAAAATATCCTTGAAAAAATGTTTTTGAAAGATCAGTGAAATAATATGAGGACAACATGATGTTTCCTCAACTCCTTTCCGAGACTAAAACATCAAAAGGTAGGTTTGATATGTCAAGCCCCATTCGGGGAAAGAGTACTTGAGGAGCTAGTTTATTTAATGAAAGACATGGACAAGCATCAAAAATGGAGAAAGGAGAATGAAGACTCGACAAATTTAGTCATACTTTTATAAAAGGAACAAGAAGGAGGAATCAAGGAGCCAATCAACCAACCAACCAACCAATCAATCAACAAATCAATCAACCTAATGTCAATCACCAAATCTTAGCTTTCAAAAAGCTTTTAGCAATTTCATTATTTAAATTCCTAGTTGTAACCAAGTTTTCGGAAAATTTCCAACTCTATGTGGTTTATAAACAGCGCAGGTCCACCTTCCATCAAGCCCAAGAAGAAGGTAAGCCTTATTGAAAGCCCGGCCCCGGCACCGGCCCAAACGGAGCCCAGTCTGTCGCCTAAGGGCCAATAGCACTGACAGCCTGAAAAGCCCAGATCCTATAAATCAAACCAAATCTCATCAGTAAAGGAAGTAGGATAATTCCCAATAACTGCTTATCCTGTAAATCAAACCAAGTCTCACCAATAAGGGAAGTAGGATAATTCACAATAACGGCTCCCTAATTATCCCTTATTAATCTGATAGCGATAAGGGCAGAAAATCCCATATCCAATGAGAGAGAATTCTCACCACCATCCAATTAGGAAAAACACATGCTATAAATACCAAGCCACCCCATCTGCAAAAGGCAACGCAAAACATTCGCCTCTGCTAGCCGATCTTTTCTCTCATCAGGAGGAACTAATCTCTAGCATCAGAGTAGCAACGCGAGCCCCGCCGATCCTCTTTCTTCTTATTTTTGTGGGAGTTCAACGCCCAGAGCCACTGACCGGCCTAACGACAGCCTGGGGCCCGACTCAGCCTTTTCAACACACCTGCACCCCAGCTCCTGCTGAAAAGGCATCATCACGCCACCGTGGGAACGATAGCCTCTTTACAAATAAACGACCTCTCAAATGACTGGATGGCATCAACTCAAAACACAAGCAGAGCACGCTAATCCTCAAAGGATGTGACCAGCCAGCGACGCACAACACCTCCGACGGCCAATAGAGACGATGTAAAGTTAATCAATGGGACGGCAGGCACTGGCTCCCACCAACCAACGCCCGATAGAGAGTTAAGGACAGGACCCCGACCGAAACCCTTCCAAGATTCCCTAAAGGGAGCCATTTATTGAGTTCCCATTGTACAATCCCTGTGTGGAGTGTCCGCAATGGACCCCAAACTTTAAGAAAGAAAGTAACACCTCGCATTAATATAATACCTCAATATATATATATAAAAGTTCCATTAACCTGTCAAAATCCACAACCGACCCATCTTACTATAGGTCAAGCAACCACAAACACACATGATAAGGACCTATATGAGTTCAATACTTAAGATCGTAGAAAGATTCTAAGAAAGCCATGGTAAACTTAGGGTACAACGTAAAATACATAGGTCCAATAAAACAAAGACGTAAAGATAAGATAGGAATATCGTAACCGCAGTAGGACGCAGGACATAGAAGTCGGCGAGGTAGATCCCTACTGACCGCCCCACCTAGAGAACTGGATGAAACAATAAAACGTGAGATAATAAACTTCACGAATGGCGATAATTTATAATGGAAAATAATGTCTTGATTAAAAATCTCTTCTCAAGACCCCACGCTCACTCCTTTATAAGGTCCCGCTTGGAATCGCTTTCACAAACCCAAAATTATACCCAAGTCAACAATGTGAAATTTATGCTCAAAAAAAATTTAACCAAACTCATTATCAAGAACCTTATAACCTGAATTTATTCACAACATAAAAATGGAGCATAAAGTATATATAACCATCATGTCGTAAAAATAATCATGAAAATACAATAACCATAAACATTGAGATGGTTATACTTTACTCAGAACCAATAATGTACCGTGCCATATATTCATCAGAAACAAATTGGTAAACCTAACCCCACCTAATAATCGCGGCAACCAATAAACCCTGCAAACCCGACATCAAGCGGCAACTAATAACCTTTCGTGAACCCGACATCATCGGCAACTAATAAACCTTCTGGGTAGACCGACATCACGTGGCAATTAATAATCCTTCAGTAAACCCGACATCACGCGGGCAATCCACTAACCTCTCGTGAACCCGACATCACGCGGCAACTAATAAACCTTCTGCAACCCGACATCGCGGGCAACTAATAAAACCTCTCGTAAACCCGATTATAATCATTGCAACCTTCCAACAATACCGCATTTATAATCATTTCACAAAACCAAAACTCCATTTCTTAAATCAATAACTTTTCAAAATGGTTTAAAACCCCCATCCATGTACCAAAGTTTAAATACCACAAATTTATCCATGAACCCAAGAAAATTCCAAATATTTAAAATGTCGACAAAATCCACATGAAATGATAACTTGTTTTATATAAAAATCGATAATTATATTTACGCATAATCAACCGTTTCGACCAAAATAAGTTATATATATACAATTAACCACAATTATATATATCATAATAATACCCCAAAGCATTTAAAACATGTAAACCACCTCGCGTAATTACGTATGCTCACCCGTCCATATGAACGGCTCTGCTCGCCGCGGAGCTCAGGAATATAATAAAAATACCATTTAGGCTCCATTAATTCAAACCAAAGACATTGGGACACCCCAAATGTCTTTGAATAATCTTAGAATCAGAACTATCTAAATTGACCTCTATTGCGTCCAATTATACAAAGGTGCACTATGTAATTCCTAAGACTAAAATTGAGCTTTAGTCGGAGGCCAATTTTTCGAACAACCTTCCAATAACTCATAAAAATGTCCAATTTCACTAATCCAACTTCACCTTTTTCCCTAATTTGACAATCGGCGTCCACCAAGTCCAAACCTTTCTGCACCACCCGATATAACCCAAAAATGGAAAACTAACCAAACGATGTCCAAATTTCTATAAACTTGAGTATCAACGGAAAGCCCAAGAGACCAGAACACAAATACCCTTTACCTTGGTCCAAAGGTTGCAAAGTGATGGTCGGAAAACTCGATCCAACAATGGCCAACTTTGTTTTCGTCAGATCTTCAAACTGGGTGAGGAATCATGAAAGGACCACGGAAATGAGTTCAGAGGGTCCAAAAATGGTGGGAGGGAGGTATGGGTTGGCCTGGAATGGCCGGAAAACACCAAAATCCGGCGACCCAAGGTGGCGGCCTCCGCCGCCTCACGGCCGATCCGGCATCAAACCCGGCATACCGGGCCAGGAAATTTGATCGGAAAGATCACCTCGTGCTCCTCCTCCCCGGTCAGCCGCAGCATGGGTGGTGGCCTGTGACGCTCCCACGCAAAACCGTTTGTCTAAATACCAAACGACCCAATTGCGTTCAAGGTTTTTGGGAGTTTTGGGGCTTTGGAGCTCAAATGAGGTGGTTGGGCTAGGGTTCTCGGCACGTAAAACTATGTTTATATAAATCTGGGGTGGTCGCCAGTAAAAACTAAAGACAAATTTCGACACTAATAAAACGCCGCTTTGAACTCCCTGTGGCCATAACTTTTATCCGTAAGCCCGATTTTGACGCTCAACCCGCCTATGAACTCAGACGACGGTACCTAAGAAATTGTGTCTTAATCAACCCAAAATTATCCATCCTTGAAAATTCAACTGGGGCCCACATACTAATTGGTCGGTCAAACTTGGTCAAATGTTTTAAAACTACATTATTTGCACGGGTCACATAGCTTAGGAACAACTTACCAGCGCAGATGCAATGTCCGCCGGAAGCTGCGGACAAACCCGTAGCGCCATAACACCACCCCTTGCGGGCGGCAACCACACCTCTACCTCCTCGGCATCGCGAAACGAAGTAGACCCAAATTAGAGCCAAGTGCAATGGACCACACCTAACCCCCATAGAGGAGTGCAACGAAGCCACACTCGGGGGGAACGTCAGAAATGATGAACCAACCCCTCCTCAGCAAGGAATGGGGGAGCGGTCATGGGAGCAGAGGTTCAGGGGCCTCCAACAGGAGATCAGCCACGTAAAGGAAGTCGTAAAGGGTCGAGCTCCTGATTCTATGGACACCCTGGTGCAGCAAACTGAGTCCCCGTTCATAGCCGAGGTGTTCCACTTCCCCCTTCCAGCAAAGTTTAGAATGCCAGAGCGTCATGGTAAGGATCCCGTCGATCATCTTAACACCTATAAGAGACCAAATGGAGCCATGGCATCGGGACCCTCAGACGGCGTAGCCTTTGCCACGCCAAAAGGCCGGGCATTGGTCATTTACTGTGACCCCACCCATCAAGGGGCCTCTCATTCGTAGAGCTCTCCATCGTGTCTGTCTCCCACTTCATTGGGAGCTGTGAACATGTGAAGCAGAGTTACTTCACTGCTAACTATAAAGCGTGAGCTCATGGAAAGCCCGAGGTCTTACGTCCGCAGGTTCAAATGCCGAGTCTTTTTGAAGGTAGATATACCGGACGAGAAGTTCGCTATCACCATTCATCAAGCCAAGTTAGAGTGCACAAGATTTGATGTTTTCTATCTCCAAGAATCCACAGGCAAACATGGCTAAGATGCTCGCTAAAGCGCAAAAGTACATAAACGAAGTAGGAAGCCCTATATCCAGAAAGAAAGCTCTTCAATCTCAAAGAGAGAAAAAGCAGGATCGACAAACAACAACAGGACGGGTCCCAAGAGACAAAGAAACCAGAGAGATCCCTAAAGAAAGACAGAACGGCCTCGAAGAGACGCGAGCCGCCAGACCGCCCGGGACCACTCAGCCGAGCCGATGAACATATTCACTTTGCCGTTCACTCCCCAACGGCCGCAGACGCAAGTCTTCATACGAGGTACAACATGAACAGTTTCTGAGATAGCCATCCCATATGAGGTCAGACCCCACCCAAAAGAGACAACACGAGGTATCAGGAGTTCCATAGGGACCACTCGCACCGAATCCGACGGATCATGCCAACCTTAGGAAGGAAATATAATATTTGATTCGACGCGGTATCTCTCGTCGCTCATAACCTCCTCGAAGGTCGAGTCGGGGGCGCAAATTACTCACACCACCTAAGCGGCACGATAACTCAACACCAACAACCCTGTGAGAAATCCATCGTGACCCTGAGGATTTCCAGGAAGTGGGGGAGTCCAGTCATAGAAGGCTCACTCTAATGCAGCAGATCAGTCAGTAGAGAGTGTAATGGAAGGCCAAGCGTGTCTAAATTGCCTCAACTCAACACAAATCATAACATTCTTTAATTTTAATCCCAGGATGCCAACACCCCACGACGATCCTTTGGCAATAAGGGCGCCAGGGTAACAAAACAATCCACCGTCCCTCGTCGACAACGGAGTTCGCCCGACATCATCTTCACGTCGCTGACAGACGGGCATCGGCGGAGAAGTCGAACCAATCAAGACTCCACTACAGGATTCTCTAGAGAGAAAGTGCTACCTCGGGCCACACATTAGTGCCCATTTCGGGGAGACCCGTGCCAGGCAACAATGGTAGTGAAGTTTCTCATAGTAGATGCCCCATCTGCTTATAACATGTTACTGGGCAGACCCTCTCTCAACGCCATAAAGGCCATCCCTCCGCTACCACATGATGACTGCGTTTCTACCACAGTGAGTAGGAATGGTTCGAGGAGACCAAATACAAGTGGGCCGTGAGTGCTACTCGGCATCCATAAAGAAAAAGCACAACTCATGCGTAGACGTAGCCCGACACGCTGCGATGAGGTAACATCTCGACCGAGCCCCCTCGAAGAGCTAGGAACTCGTACGCTTGACGATAACCTCGAACACCTCGCCATGACTGGCTCCAAGCTCAGGAAGACCCCAAAAGCCTCCTTACTCCACTTCTAGTCTGGGGGCCAAGGATGTCTCTCACTGCGGAAGGTGGAGGACATGGGAGGGATTGATCCCGCACAATCACCACAGCTAAACGTCGCCCATCCTTCAATCCGCTAAGCGAAAAAGGAGTTTCGCCCTAGAAAGACAAAAAGCAATCAATGAGGAGGTACCAAGCCCTCCAGCAGGCAATCGAGAGGTGGAGTACCCGAGTGGCCACAACGTCAGACTCGCCAAAAAAAGTTTAACGGCAATGGCGACTCTACATCGAATTTCACCGACGTCAACCGAAAGCATGCCCAAAAGATAGTTTCCTCTACCACGGATCGACCTCCCATAGTAGATGCTTACAAACACCATGAACTCCTCGCTTTCATGGATGCTTTCTCCATACACCGCGACGCATGGGATCCCTAATGACCAAGAAAAGACCTCTTACTTGTCACTAGGCAAGGGACCCATTATTATCGAGTAATGCCTGGGCTGTAACCAGAGCTACCTACTGTAGGCTGGTTAATAGGATGTTCCAGAAGAAAATAGGAGCATCCATGGAGGTATATATAGATGACATATTGGTAAAATCAAACACGGCCGAGCTCCACATAGCTCATCTATCCGAAGCATTCCAGATCCTAAGAGAGTACAACATGAAGTTGAATCCAGCTAAATGCGCTGAGTCTCTGGCCGAAAATTCTTAGTTTTATGGGCCACAACAACCGAGGAATCGAGGCAAACGCATACAAGATAAAGTCAGGCTCGACATGCCGCCACCGTCAAACATAAAGTCCAACGCCTAGTCGAAGAATAGCCGCTAAGTAATGGAGTCAGTCCAAGGCCAGCGATAAATGTCACCTCTTCTTCCGTGCTCTAAAGAAAGCTTTTCAAATCTAAGTCAGCGAGGCTCCACGCTATTTCGCTCGAAGCATCGGGCTCTCGGCCAAATGGCCTTATCTCTGAGCAAACAGCTCTTCTAAAACCCGAGCCGCCGAGGCCCGCGGGCCAATCCGCCCGAGCCACCGGTTTAGCGGCCACATGGCCTTATCACCGAGCCTTCAAACCGGTCGCCGAGCGGCCGCTTTGACTTCCACTTCTCGGCAAGATGCGTGTCTTTACGGGGGCCGGTTTATGAGAATTAAACGACCGCAGGCGATTTTCCTCGAGTGCTTCGCCTCTTATAAATGGCCACTTCTCCTTCTTATGGAGCTCATACTAACCTTCTTCCCTTTTTTCAGCGCAATCGAATCACGCGCGATGGCCGGCCAAGGCTTGCTCGCCGCAAGGGGTCCACCTAGGATTCGTGGCCTCGCTCGCCTAGCTGGTCCTCGGGGTCATGAGCTGTGTTTTTCCTAGTTTTCTTATGGGAGTTATGTTATCCCAGCCCGCAGCTTAGGACAGGCTGGAGAAAGCGATGTACTTTTAGTACTGCTTTCTCCATTTTCTCCTCTTCTTCCTTCTCTTCTTCCTCTTTCTTTCTTCTTCTTTTCCTTCTTCCTTTCCTCGTTTCGCACTCTCTTCCCTTCCTCTCCTTTCTCTTCTTGAGATTTTCCCGTGTTGAGGGAATCGGGCCAGACTATTTATTCCCGAGATGTGGGTATCGGTGAATCGTTGATTGTAATCAATTGTACCTTCATTGGAATAAATAAAATTTTCTCTTTTTTTTTTTTGAAGCATGAATTTGTGTATTCTGATGTGTGTAACTTTCTGCTTTGCCTCCGGGTCGAGTCAGTTCTGCTTTTCTTTACCGAGATGCCCTTCTTTTTATTTATGAGGATATTAATCAGCACTCAACAAACACCTGCATCACATCTCGAAGCCGATGGTACTTATTAAAGATTACAACTAAGGCCTACCGATAAAACGCTATGTCATGCCCAAGAATGAGGTAGAAATTTTCCTTCTTCCTTCCGAGTCTTAATTACCCACCGACGAGACGCGAGATACGACATAAGACCTTCCCATTGACCCCGCTTCCCATGTGTTGATTTTTCCTCGTGGGCGTGAGCTTTTAAGTGACTAGGTCGCCTCGCTTGTAACTCCTTTGATTTGACTTTGGTCGTGAGTACCATGCCATCTTCCTCGTAGTCAGGACGCTTTAGACTCATCACGTTTCATCTGTGAAGTCCAGGCGAGCAGAGCTTCTTCAAGAGGTTTCACGCTTGCCACTCGGCTGCATAATTCAACCTGGGATTTTAATCCGATCTCGACAGGGGCCACCGCCTCGGTGCCAAAAGCCAAAGCGAATGGGTTTCCTGCTGGGCACTTGCTGTAGTTCCTCAGGAGGCTCCATAACACCTCTGGGAGGTATTCTACCCATTTTCCTTTTAAGATCTTCTAATTTTGGTCTTCACCGCCGCTTAAGTGGTTCCATGGTGACCTCTCGTCGCCATTAGATTGCGATGAGTAGTAGTTCTTGATCCCGAGCTCGGCACAAAAATCCCTAAACTTAAGGTTATCGAATTGCTTTCCATCACCACACCGTAGCTCTTGATACTAAACCTCCGCAGAAATTATGGAACGCCAAACGGTCAGCGTGATCTCCTCGCTCGCGGATAGTAAATAAAGGTTCTACTTGGCCGATTTGGCAAAATAATCCATCACACGATGATAACCACTCGGCCCAAAGGTCCAACCCCATCACGAAAGTGGTCAGGGGCTCAGGATCGACGCCAATGGCTCCATGGGAGTGAGATTTGCGTGTCCCGACAAATTCTCAGATTTAATTAGTTCCTCGTCGCATCTCGAGCATCAGGGGCCGCAGTATCCCCGCCTTGCTAGCTTTTCCCCACCAACACCCGAGCTCGATGTGATTTCCGCATACACCTTCATGTACTCCCCGCACGTAGCCCGCTCTCTTTCCCCGCAATGCACTCGAGGACTGGCAAACCTCGCCATAGGCTTCCCGATGAATAATAAACCCGCTCGACCTCGTCCCAAGCCAGAAGCCCCTTTCGGCCAGCAACTCTTCTATTAGTCCTAATGGGTCCATCCAAATTTCTACTCGACATGACAGAGACTTCATCATAGAGACTATAGAGGGCCCCGTAAGGCCCGACAGCTAGTCTCACGAGATCTTCGAGGTCATGGGCCGCCAAAAGCCCAACCGCTTCAAGAAAGGCCATAGTCGCTGGCATCCAGCTTAGCCTCGTGCGCATTAGCCCACTTTGTTGCTTAAAATAGCTCATAGAGCGACAAACAGAAGGCCTCGGGCCGCCAAAGAACCAAATAGCCTGGCTCGTAAGGCGCAACAACCCAAGAGCGAATGACTCGCATCCAAAGAGTACAAAACAAACAAGGCATAATAGCCCGTGAGCCAGTCCAGGCCGAGCCGGATTGGGCCCACGGCCCTTCGCAGTTTTAGTTTATTTAAGAACCCAACTGCCAAACAGCGCCATATAGCCACCACCCGAGCCGGCAAAAGAAAGCAAAGTAAAAAAAAAGCGAGGGGATGGAAAATGGGGTACTCATTGAGAACGACATCACGTGTATCCGGGGTTTGAAGCCCGACGTAAAAAAAACAAACAAACAAACAAACAAACAAGCAAAGCTACATGAAGGAGTTCAGACGTCAAAAGAGGGAGCAGGAGGCGAGGAAGGGAGCCGCATCACCGGGTAAGGTTCGGGCCTGCAGCAAATGCGGAAAGGACTCTTCCGCCTCGCCGCAGGATATCAAAATTGAGGTCCAAGCCCAGGCATTAGCAAATTTCCCATAAGGCAAGCCATCCAAGCCCGCATCGAAGTGCCCATTTAGTTTACGAAGAACCCAACCGCCAAAACAGCGCCATATAGCCACCCGAGCTCAAGAAAAGAAAGAGCAAGAAAAAAAAAAAAAAAAGGCGAGGGATGGAAATGGGGTACCATTGAGAACGACATCATGTGTATCCGGGGTTCAAAGCCCAACGTAAAAAAAACAAACAAACAAACAAACAAACAAGCAAAGCTACATGAAGGAGTTCAGACGTCAAAAGAGGGAGCAGGAGGCGAGGAAGGGGAGCGGGCATCAACCGGGTGTTTCTCGGGCCTCCGCAGCAACCAAGGAAAAGGACCCTTCCGCCCCTCCTCGGGTCGTCAGGATATCAAAGTTGAGGTCCAAGCCCGGGTAGGCAGTAGCAGCCTTCTTCTAGAAGGCAAGCCATCCGTAAGCCCATTGAGTGCAAGTGTGCCCTATCCCCAAACTCGCTATACCCGTCCTCAACAACTAGAGTTTCCCGCCTCGAAGGTCCCCGCAACCCATGGCACCCTCTACTTCAAAGGCTCAATGTAGCCATGCCCTGGAAGCCTGCGGATCTGCCCCATCTAAGAATACTTCACATGAATTGCCTCAAGAAACAAGTGTACTCTTCCCTAGTTAAGAATGTTTCGGGACGTATCACAGCCATCCCGACTACCAAGCCTGGCCAAGGTACCAAGTAGCTATCCTCGGGCCAATTAACAAGTCATCCTAGGTACTATTACCGCCCCCGACCTCCCGGGTTCACTGGCCACTCTAAGCCATCTCTGGGTCTTTCTTCCCTACTCCCAAACTCGCACTCGCACCGCTTGGTATGCCCCACCGGACGGCTTCACTCGCCTCCGTCATACTCAGATTCGATCTCGCAAAGACGCCGTTGGGGAAGTAAGAGTGTTGACTCGTCAGAGGACTCTAGCGTTTCTGACGTATCTCAAGCCGCCCGGCCCTTTGCCAAAATCTCTCAGGATGGTACACCGACACCCAACATAAAATCAACACCCAACCTTAAGGTAAAATCAGACACAACAAGACACTCCGAACTTACAGGCCGACTTCCTGAGGATAATAGAGCCTAAGGTTTCCTCAATAGGCGTGGGCACCCGACCTCTTAAGATCAAAACTCCCGAGAATGGACGACCGCTAGCCACAAGCCCGCATGGGAGAGTAAGAACTCATCTCCATCAGCTCTGCCAAGCTCTCCCTAACTCTTCCGCCCTCAAAGGAGGCTCTGCTGGCCACAAGCAGGGGGACCCAAACTCTATAGGCATAACCGCCAACGGAGGCTCACCAGCCCCGAGGAATCTGGGCCTTGTTGCGAACCGTAACAGAGTCGAACTTAGGGGCTTCGAACCCCTGAGGCAGACATCATTTCTCGCACTCGACACGAGTAGAAGGTGATGACGAGGAAGTCCCCAACCTCGGGACTTTGCCCCAGGCCGGACTGCCCTTCTCAAGAGAGTTCGATGTTTTCCGCTTCACACTCCGAGACTCCGGACAATGCCCCACTGAGCCGTGTTTCCTTAGGGGCTTGACAAATGGGAGGCCCATCGAGAGAATTCCCATACAATGCAGGGGGCGAAGGCCTCGTAGAAGAAAGGGCGAGGACCTCGAACCCGAAGATCCGGAATATCCGACCGATAAGCCTGTAGTAGGCACGCGAAAAACACTTCGTCAGCCTTCCGCTTACAACTCGTCTTTCGGGGTCAGATCGTGACGTAATACCTAAATAAAAAAACGCACACTAATGCAAAATTAGGACACCCTCTATAACTTACGAAACCGTAGACCGAGCTAAACCAAAGCAAAGCCTCCACGTAGATTCTCGTGAGTGGTCCACAGCCGACGCCCTGTCTTCCTTTGTCATGGGGTCGACTTCCAACCCGCAGCCACTAACAAAGAAGCAACGCCTTCCAAAATTTATGGAAGCATGGGAGATCCGAGATGACTGTGAGGAGCGCAAGACGCTTTAGGATAGACAAAGGAAGCCCCCGGCTCTCTACACCAAAGAGGTCCAGAACAGACACTGGGAACACTCCAAGCCCCTGTCTCCTAAAGACAACTAACAACCTAATCAAAATACCTCGAAATCACGAAGTTGAGAGGGGACAGACGTTGAATGTTAGAAACCCTTTTTATAAAAGGATGTGAGAAACTGAGGCCATCGGTTTAAAGCCACCCTCAAAGAAGCACACCTCGGGGCACTTGCACCACGAGGGAGGTCAAAATGTGTGGAGACCGCACTGACACCCAAAGCAACTGTAACGCCTCGCGAAATTTTCCCATATAAAGGCTCGATCGCTTAGGGTCCCACCGCTGTGGCATCAAGCACTACCGACTTCGTATATTTCACATCCCATCTGGTATTAATCCGCCAATTCACCTCTTGCCTTTATCCAAGGGGAGAGGGGTTCCCCGACGTCTCGAAAGCAACCCCACTAAACGACGGAGGTCTCACTGGTCTCACTCCGAACGGTACAACGAGGAGTCACCCCATACGTGTTAAGAGGAACGACCGTGACCCATGAGATCGGGCTGTGCAAAGAACAAGACCTAACCAATCTAGCCCTAGCGTCTCGCTATAGTACTCAAAAAGACACCGAAGAAAGAAAGACGCACCAGTCCCAGGAATAAAATGAAAAGGCTACCGCAAGCAAGGTATCACAAAACGCCAAAAGAAATTGGACAGGTCGATTTAATGAAGCCCGAACCCAAGGTAAAGTAAAAGCTTTAATACTAGGGGAGGGACACAATACTAACGGTCAGAAGATGTTCTCAGAAGAAACTGTAAGAACTAGAGGAAGTGAGCGCAAAAGTCGAAAAGTCATCATTATCATAGGATCTGGATTCGCGAACAAAGCCCTAACTAAAACCAAATTAATGGCCACGCGTGAATTCGTGACCCGATTCAAGAACACATGTTCTTTCGCCCCACGCTCGTCAGAATTCATAACGGGGCAACTGACAAGTTTAAAAATAAGCGTCGCCGGCCCACTCATCAAGCTTCTCCAAGAAGAAGGTAAGCCCATTGAAACGCCTGTGCTCCGGGCACCTACCCAAAACTGGGAGCCCAGTCAGTTCACCCCAGGCCACAAGACCCGACATCCGAAAGCCCATATCCTATAAATCAAACAAAATCTCATCATTAAAAAATAGGGATAATTCCTCAATAATCGCTTTATCCAAAATCAAATCCTCAAGTCTCACCAAGGTAAGTAGAATAATTCACACTATTCCCCACTCATCCCCTTTATTAATCCGATAGCGATATGCTGCAAAATCCCCCATCCAATGAGAGAGAATGTATTATCCCAAAATATACCCCTGCAGCGCCGACATGCTTTAGGTATTTTGTAAGCTGCACTTGGAATGTTTCGTGAGTTAAATGTGAAACATGGAAACGGCAGAGAACCCTGAAATTTACAAGATTTGGGCGAATGTGTCATGTAATTGTCCAAAAGGGACTTAAAAGTCATAAGTTAATAAGATTGATGCCAAAATAGAAATTTAATAAGTTATGGGATTCAAGGCAATTAGAAAAAAGATGGAATAGAAAATGAGAAAGTTAAAAGCAAAAATGAGTTTTTGACTTGGCCAAACATGGCCTTAACAAACATGGATAAGAGAAGACCAAATTTGGTCTCCAAAAGAGAGAGAACCGTAGAGAGGGAGAGAAGAGAAGGAGAGAAGAAGAAGAAGAGGAAGAGAAGAAGAAGAGGAGAAGAAGAGAAGCCATGATCAAAAAGGTATGGAACTAACCTTGGGTATGGATTCTATTATGGATCATATGGATTTTGTATGATCTTTAGAAAAAGTTTAGGAGTTCCAATCTAGGGTTTGTTAGATTTCATCCTAACCAAAGATGTATTTGAAATTGGGATTGGTAAACCCCCATATGGTACAAGATATTATAGAATCCCTTAAATTTGGATTCATGGGTTAATTGAGTACTATTAGGGCTTAGAACAAACCTCAACTAATCATCATATTTGGTTTGAGTAATAATATAACCCATATTAGAATGGCTTGGGGATACCCATGGAAAGTTTTGAAGAAAGATAGGTAATGAAAGATGAATTGGAGTAAAATTGGCGATTATAAGATGAACGGTGTGGCTTTGAGGTGTTAGATAAGTATAGAGCTGAATTGGGTAGAAAATACTAAAAAGGCAAGAAAAGCCCACATTCGTTAAAATTCGAACACGTGTACCGGTATAGGTAAGAGGTGCATCGGCACATGTAGTGCCCCGTTTTTCTCTGCTTTCGACTGGGCCAGATTTTAGCCATAACTTGCTCATTTCTTATCCGATCGGAGTGATTCAAGCTTCTCGGGTTAAAATAAACTTCAAGGAAACCAAACATCCTCAAATAGGTACCTAAAATTTCGCCTATGGGCCCATAAATTCACCCAAAGTAGGCCGCAAGCCATAAATTCGCTTCGCTTTGATCATAGAGTAGTAAACAAGTTGTTCCGACATAACTCAGTTTCTGCTCGATTGGGTGATTCCACTTGGAGGAGAACCCTTAGAACCTTAGATTTAAAGGAGTACAACAACTAAAGGTCAAATATGGAGACTAGCACTAGGAAAATGAATATTACAACTGTCCTCAGGTAAAATCTCCAGAACCGACTAGTTGACATGAAAATGTCATAACTTTAGTTCGATGTTTCCAATTTGGAATGATTCCAATTTTTTTGAGTAAAGTAGATTCATAAAGGAATAAGAATATATGAATGATGTGTGAATACATAGACATCATACTCTACAAGTATATGAAATAATTATCGAATAGGTACGTAAAACATGAACATGAACACGTAATGTGATAGTAGAACTTGTATGGATCTGAGTTCGTATGATTGTATTTCACTCAGGGGCGATCCTTTGGTCTATATAGAATATGTGTGGAGTTATAGGATCGGTACCTGGCATAAAGGCCCTTCCCTCTTTGATTCGTGGTTTCGGCTTCAGGTATGGAACTCAGTACAGCTTTCATATGGACTTTAAGAGCTTAGTATGGCTTCGAGTATGGAAATTAAGAATTTATGTATGATTTGTAAGGGATGGTTATGGGTTAGTGTGAAATTGTGGACTTTTATATGGAATCCCCATTAAGCCAAGATTCGAGGTGTTAGAGATTTAAATTACTTGTTAGAGATGGAATCTTCCCTTTCAGGGATGGATTAAAATATGTATGGATATGGAAGTTATTTATTCCTACTTTGGGGTGAATTGGGATTGATTGTAGGATGGTTTTGCGCCAGGTTTGTGGTATATCATGTGGCATAAATTGGGGAGGATGTCGCCTGCGGACAAGTGGTTGTTCGGGATGGTTTCTGGCCTGAAAACGGGCTGCATCAAGTCGCTGGCAGATTCTCTGGCATCGTCGGAGTGAAGCCACGCCGTAGCGTGGCTGGGTACCTCCCTCTGGGCACGCCACGGAAGCACAACGTAGCGTGGTCGGCGCATCCGTACGCTATAGCGCAGCCCCGCATTACCGTTAACCTCCAACTTCTCGATGCGCATAACTTTTTCTTCGTCCGAACTCCGCTTTGGGTGTCTGGCGACCTATGGAAAGCCCTTTAGTCTAGAATCCATCCATATATAGATTGATACAATATTGAGCCTATAATAAGTCTGAAACACAAAGACAATAGCTGCTGCTGCTATTGCGTGCGCCGCGTAAGTCGCTGATTTTCTTCTACGGGCTTGCAACTTGGTATAACTCCTTCGTTAGGACCTCGCTGCGGTTCTCGACCTCTATGGAAAGCCCTTGAGTCTAGAATCCATCCATATATATCTTGGACAATATTGAGCTTATAATACACCTGAAAATGATAAATACAGTATCTGCTGCTGCTACAAAGCAGGCTCCCGCAAGTTGCTGATTTTCTTCATGGCTTGCAATTTGTATAACTCCTTCATAGGACTCGTTTGGGGTGTCTTGACTCTATGGGAAAGCCCTTGAGCTTCAGGAATCCATCTATATGTTCGATACAATATTGGATCTTATAATATACCTGAAATGACAAAATACAGTAGCTGCTGCTGGCACGCGAGGTGCCGTAAGTTGCTGATTTTCTTCATGGCTCTGCAATCTGTATAACTCATTCGTTAGACCGTTATAGTATTCAGATCTGATGGAAAGCCTATCGAAGCCCAGAATCTAACCATATGCTATTTAATGGCATTTGCGCCCACATCTTGTCTGAAAATTGAATTGTTGTACCGAGTGTACTAATCGCTTACAGTTAATTGGAATACATGGTAAGAAAGGATGTAGATAAGGAACAAGAAATAAAGAATATACGTAGATTTGATATGTAAAGGAGTATAGATAAGAAGAGTACCTACAGGCATCAAAGGAAGAGTCTCTGTCTCCGCACTCCCGTGAGACAGGACACCGACATAAAGAACAAGAAAACGATAAGTATAGGGAAATCGTATAGGTATAAGTCTGTAAGATATGATAGTATGGATAGGAATACATGAAGATATAAGTTAACAAGATATAAGATGTTACAAGTAGATGACAGAGATATGATCCAATAGGTTATATGCAAATGTTATATGCTAATATATGAGATGAATATATGATAGAACATAATATGAATACAAGAGTGAATAGATGGAATATGAATAGCTAAAACATGAACGAAATGCGATATAGAATATATATATGAAATGATATACACGATTGTGAGCAGTTAAATATGAGAATGGTGATATGAAATTAAAAATATGAGAACGAATTCAGATTAGTAATCATAGTAATATCGCATATGATTAATCTGACAACCATAATTATTCTAATACGGTATACGATCGAAACTAATAAAACATTGGATTGTCTCATGAACTGGTGTGAGGGATACAGACGGGCATGCCTATTGCGAAAAATAAAGCTCACAAAGATACCGACTGGGCCGGGCCTGTCGTCACATAGTCGCCGGGCCCTTATGTACTGGGCCATCGTCTCTGCATAATGATAACAGCCTTCGCCCTTATAGATGGTCATTGTCTCGCACAATGATAATGCGCTTCGGCTCCTTATAATTAATTGCCGCACAAAGGAGTACAAAATGGGGCTGAGCCCTTATAGTTTCCTTTATCCACTTCTACGCGATGCAGCATAATAAACATAAACAAATGATTTGGTATATGACATGTGAAAAGATATTATATGATTCGAGAAGCACAAGATCATATGACGAGCAGTTCTCACATGAGATTAGAGACGATCCGACATGATAGTTACAAATGTATAACAATGTAAAATGATCCGAAAAGTTAATATGAATACAAAAGATATGGAGAAAGTACAAAGTACAAAAGACACGAAAAGTATAAGGAACAAGTACAAGACACGCGAAAGTATGAAAGTATAACAGAAAACAATATATGAAAATAGCACATGAACAAAGACATGAAACAAAGATATGAATACAAGATATGATAACAATACATGAAAATAGAACATAACAATCGGTATAGTATATAACCATGAAAGTAATATATGTATAATGAATATGACATACATGTAATAGGATATGTAATATGAACCATTAGAAAGAGAATAGATCAAATGATAAGTACTAGAATAAGAAATAAATGATATGAAAGGTTATATGTCAAATGTCACATGATATAAGTGTACGTTATATGAAAATGATAAGATAAGTGTATTTGTTGAGACGATCATAGTTATTGGTCGTCCCTGTATATGTTTCCCACTGAGCCAGGAAGTGTTTAGCACCTGCTTTAATCCTCTGCTAGAGGGTACGTAGTTGTAAGACAAGTGATTGTATGACAAGTGACATCCCACATCAGCAGAGCAGGCAGCTCAGAGATAGGTGCTCACCGCACTACTTCCTCGCACTTCGTATTTTTGAATGTGTATGTTTTGTTTATTGGAGAAGTAATGGGACTCCTGGGTGGTATAGAATATGAATACCACTATGGGTGGTATGTATAATGTATATGTAAAAGAATTTTTATTATTATTGGCTAAATCAGGCATAAGGAAACGAAAAACAGTACAGTGTCACCGAGAAAGAAAAGGTTGAAAAGTCCTAGTCCCGAAGTGTGACACCCTCGCTTGACACCCCATCGGGTGCCGGGTTGGGGGCGTTACAAAGAATCCTCACCACCATCCAATTAGGAAAAACACATGCTATAAATATCAGGTCACCCCATCGGTAAAAGGTACGCAAAACATTCGCTCTCTCTAACACCGGATCTTTTTCTCTCATCGCGGCGACCATCTTGTGTGATCGGGGAAATGGCAATCCGCGAGCCCCCGCCGATCCTCTTTTCTTCTTGTTTTTGCGGTGGGGAGTCCAACGCCCAGCCACAATGACCGGGTCCAATGGGACGCCTAGCTACTGTGCCTTTTTCAACACACTCCAGCCCAGTTCCGATTGAAAAAGGCATCAACACCAACAATGTTATTTCATTTGTCTCTGCTAGAAATTCACATTTTCTCTAGCAATTTCAAAATTGAATACAAAGTTCTATTCGTGTTTATTAAGTTTTCAAGCATAATTTATTTTTATAGTAAAATCCAATGTTTACTTAACAATTTCAAGATTTGTTACAAGTATTATTCAAATTTATCAACTTTTCAACATTTTTTTTTCATTCATTCTTAAGGAAATCTAACACTTTTATTTGACAATTAATTTCTACAATATTTCAATTCATACGTTTTCCACTTTGATTATGGGGAATTATCAAGGGAACCAGGAAACCTATATAGCTCGATTAGATGTTTGATTTTACAAGTCATTCCATTGGAACACTTTAATTTCCTAGCATGTTTCACACACTTATTTTGTATTTTTAGTGTAAAAATAAAAAATCATCACAACATATTTTTGGCACGCCCAATGTGACACATCTTTGTGAAACATCATCCGGTGGATCTATCTTTCCTGGATATGCCACCAAAATTAAGAAGTAAAACCCTCTTGGAATCTTAAGACTTAGTATTTGATACTGTAGAAACAGCATAGGAAAGACTCGTTCCAGCCATAGTAGAATAGTTTGAAAGAAATACAACGGATTTTCTTCAAGGAGAATTTGCATCAAACAACCCATTCGAGCAGGAAGCAAACATATGTAATATAGATGATGATGATATTCATGTTCCTAATGTTATTGAGTTTCAAGCAATGATCGAGAATCTACATGATTGAAATTATTGGTTGGACAATGTTTTGATGAAAAAATGGTTGCTCAAGTAGAGGCTGGCTCTAAACAACTCAAAGTTATGTTTGAGAAAACTAAAGTCATGTCGAAGTATGCGCAAGCCTTGATATATGAAGCTGATGAACATACTAGAAAAACATTCTAGCGAATTAAGGCTAATGTGGTAGAGCAAGAAGAACAATCTCAAGCACAAGAGACTATCCCGAAAGCCAAATATTTTGAATTTTTCTATTCAAAATAAAATTTTAAAAATTCAAAAATAAATCATACCAAAATAATAAACAAACGTTTAAATTCTAAAAGCAAATTGTTTTAAGAAAAATAATCAAAACAAATGCCACATAAGCTTCCTTTTTACAACTTTGTTTAAATATTCAACTTTGGACCATATATTAAAGGTTTGTGCTTGTAAATGCCCATCTTTATAGAATCACCCCCTAATTACTCCCACATTACATACTTAACATGACCCAATGGCAGCCCATTGCAATTGAAGCCCAACGAAGGCCTTATCACTATAACTTTTGAAGGCCCACGTAAGGAATGACATGACACACATAAAAGATGTGGATGCAAATGCCCATGAGGTTAAGCCATAAGTTTACCTTGGTCCTTCAACTTGTTTTGGTCCAATACTATCTTAACTTTTGTTTCATAACTCAAATACGCATATCAGAAACGTAAGAATGATAAACAACAGAATGCCTAACATCGCTATCACGTCACCCTTTTTCACACACGACATAATTTCTTATCGACGCCACACATCGGCTGATAGGTAACATGTTAGTGAAATTAAACACCTGTTTACCCATCTCTTCACTACATTGAAGATAGGGACATCTAAACTACGGAACAAAATGTTATGGGCGCCATTTAACACAAAAAATATAAAAATATAAAAAATATATATATATTAAGAACCAAGTTGGATTATGGCCAAACATCAAAAGCATTTGTATACCTTTTCCTCATTAAAATAAACAGAGAAAACTAAATTGGGTAACTCTACACTATTTGATAAGGATAGTTTTTCCTTCTTTTTTTTTAACTATAAGAAAATCTTTTTATTGTTCTCAAAAATTTCTGAGTTCTAATTCTACACCTGAGAATCTACTCAGTATCTTCAAGAAATGGATAATCAGTAAAATCAGAAACAGGATCAGGTGTATAGAATGTTTCTTCGTTGTACTTGTTGAGAGGAGCATTCAGTGCAAATCTCGTCGGAAGATCTGGGTTGGCCAAGAACCAACGCCCATAAGCCATAAGATCAGCTCGATCCTCAGCTACAGCACGATTCCCGTCTTCTCTGCCATATCCCCTGCAACAATAAATGTACCATTGAAAGCTTTTCTCATGGGCAAAAGATTATGGGGACAATCACATTTTTCTCCTACTGTTACCCTTTTTGGCTCACACATATGGCAGTAGAGAAGCCTGTATTTGTTCAACGACTCGGCCATGTAAAGGCCTAGAGCTTTCGGATTCGAGTCTCTTGCTTCTGCAGAACTTGAATATGGGGAGAGTCTTATTCCAACTTTATCAGCTCCAATCTCATTAACAACAGCTTCAACTACTTCCAAAGGAAATCGGCATCTGTTCTCTAGAGAACCACCATATTTATCAGTCCGATCATTGACCTCATCTTTCATGAACTGGTCAAGTAAGAAGCCATAAGCCCCATGAATCTCAACTCCATCAAAACCTACATATGGTACAAATAATGTCATTTTCTTAACTGGGCATTCAAAATAATGAGTTTGTAGATTCAAGTGCTATGATTTGGCTAAACAAATGTTTAAAATTTATTTATGAAAATATCACATACCAGCTTCGATAGCATTCTTTGCAGCGAATCTAAAATCATTTACAACTTGGGGAATTTCATCTGTTTTTAGCCGCCGCGGAGTTGGGAACTGGGTAAGATTTATGCCAGTGCTTTGGATTTGGGGTGTCAATGGCTTGTCTGTACAAGAGATTGGAGCTAGCCCATTCGGCCAGAAATCTGAAAATGGTAACAGGATGGATAAATCATAGGAACTAAACCCAACCAGAAAATAAACTTCATTTCTCAATGAGATTAGTTTTTTCCATCATATAAGCTTGCAAAAAGAGAACTAAAGGATTTTGCATGCTGTATGCTAAGGAATGACTCTCAAATATAAAGCCAGGATTAGTAAAAACATACCTGTGCTTTGCAACCTCCTCGTGCCACCTGACAGAAAAGATGCCGCCTTTAGCATGAACAGCATCTACAATAGGTTTCCATGCTTCAACTTGTTCTTTTGTCCATATGCTCGGTTCATTTGGACACCTAAAAATAGGGGAAATTTCAAAAAATGGGGAAAATAAATAAATAAACAAACAACGATGATAAGTCCAGGAAAGCACATTTTTGTTTATTTTCATTTAGAAAATGACTGCATTGTATTGTGCGATTACCCTTGAGCAGTATCTGAAACACCTGTTGCTTCGGTTATAAGAAGACCCCCTTTGGTGGTTCTTTGAGAGTAATATAAGATGGCATGTGGTTGAGGAACATGGTTCCAAGATCTCTGTCTGGCTAATGGTGCTAGAACAACCCTGAAAATTATGGAGCACAAAGAAATTTAGCTATTTAGGCACATTCAGACAAAGAAAACAGTGAATTAACTACTAAATCTTAACTATTAGGAAGCTTAAGGGTGAAAAAGATGATTAATTAGATCCTTTATTTTCACTGACATGATTTCTAAGAAATTGAAAACCTGAATGAAGGTTATTGGAATTCAAAATATAGAAGCCCTGGACTAAAATCCTGTTAAAAAACCAAATTCGAAATCGAATGAGCTAAACTAGATATACAAGACAAAGAGCATAATGATATATGCATTTAAAGAACAAATCATCAAGGAAAAACAGGTATGAATTTTATTATCATCCTGAGATCTGACAGAAAGCCAATAAGCATCCAATTTGCAGGGAATAGGGACTTTAGTTCCCCATTGATTCCATGGAAACACTGATCACTCAAAACTTCCGAAAATTGGTCATTACTTGTAATGAAGAGCCGAATCATTGTGTCTCGAGACAGATTAAAAAATTCAATTCTGTGTGGAAGGGAAGAGATCAAATTTTTCCATAATTGAAACCAAGCTATAGACTGGTGGACGGGGGAAAGACTACCCATATACCATTGTCAACAACTTGAATGAAGCATTCAACCAGGAATTCAAAGGCAATGCATACAGTCTCCCACATTTCACTAATTCCTTCATAAATTCATGAACAATCTACATGTGATTTACTGGAAATAAATGAGATCTCTGAATCTTCAAAAGCTTTCCATTACTCATCCCTCGTACTCCTTTGATTCATCAGTTTGGTGGCCCTTCTAATGATATTTTTTCTGAGCTTTCACTAATAATAATAACAATAATAAAGACTTTCCATTACCCATGACCCAAAATGAAACAAATTCCACTCAAATTCCATCTTTTTCTCAACATGTCATAAACCCAGAAAATGAAAACAGAAAATATGAAGAAAATTGGAGAAAATGAAGAGAGGAAGTGGAGATTGGTACCTGTGAGACAACTGGAATTTGGTCTAACTTGTAAGGGGAGTGGAAAGAGGGATGGGGTTTCAGCAGACGTCATTTTTCTCCCTTTGTACCTTACCCTCCATTAGTGTTTGGTTTCTCTCTTTCTTTTCCTTTCCCATAAAAAGAAGAAAAAGAAATAAGGATTCCGCATCTAAGACACAATGAAAGTATGGGAGAGTAGTTGATATGGGTTCATATAGAGAAGATCCAAGAACTTGGGTACATCCATACTCGAGGTAGGAAGCCTCCTGCAATCAAGGAAGGAAAATTTCCTCAAAATTTTCCAAAGTAAAAATTTCTGTTAATTTTTGTTAATTTCACGAAATTTTGGTCCGAAGAGAAATTTTTCTTAGAAAATTTGGAGTACTTTCGGTGAAAGAAAAGGAGGAAACAAAAACTCCAGGCCAGTAGATCGGAGGCCGGAGGTGTTGCCGAGGCTGAGGCTGACATACATGGCTGGAGCATGGAACCGTGGAGGAAAGGAAGAAGAAAGAAGACGGAAAAATAAAAAGCTCTGGCTTGCTTGTTATCGCTCAATGCCCCTAAAAAATAATATTGGGTTGAGTTATAAAAAATTAGTTGTCATATGAGATAATGAGAAAGAGCTAGTTTTTTCGGATAAAACTTTTATCAATACAGATTTTAAGAAATAAAATTACCATCTAATACCGTCTCTTTATGTCTTCTAATGGTTAAAATTGCCATAAATGCCATAAATACAGATTTTTATGTCTTCTAATGTTCCCAAGAACTTTTTTTATCATACCTCAATTATGCCTTTGCCCTTAAAAAATGTCATAAATTGACAAAAGCTTGTTAAACAACCTATATGTGTCAAAATTTCCAATCAAATTATGACTTATATTAAGGGAATGGGCATCGTGAGCATGATAGTATCCTAGGACTGAAAAAGGTTCAGGGGCAGAATAAAAAATACGTGTGAAACTCGAGAGCATTTGTGTTGATGATATAACCCAATTATATAGATATTATCATTTTTAGATTCAAGGACTTTCACGACTTCAAAACATACAGACTGAGCTGAAAGGAAATATATTTATAAAGAATACGAATCCTTTCTCTCTATATTCGATATGTGATTTAATAAACACTTCCCATATAAACAGTAACCCCTCATTTTATCCTACGGGACATACAAGTACAATGTACAAATACTCCTTCAGGCAATGATCAAACCCTCACATCGAATACCATTTATAATGGCACAATCCAAACATATAGATATTATTCGCTTTAGATCAAAGGGCATTTACGACTTTATAATGAGAAATTCTATTTACACCCCATTTATTTCTCTATATATCCCATTAAAAATATCCATAGAGGAAAATACAAATTTACCTCTAAACCTATTTTTCTATTTCTTTCTTTCTTCTTCTTCATCTCTCAAGGCACCCCATTTTTAAATTAATTACTTTTAATGATTAATTTGTTCTTTTCATAACAAAGATTATTTTATTTAGATATTTAATTTAAATTAAATAAAAAAATTAATGTAATTACTTTCGATTTTAACTGGACGTGAAGAGATAGTAGTTTGAGATTTTGGAAATCCTGATTATTTGAACATTGGATTTGCATTTCCGGTAAACAAACTTTTCCCCGCATTTAAATTTCCTGACCATACAGAATTCTCGGATTTTAATATCCGGATATAACTAAACATTCTCGATTTACAACCGAATTATTTTTAATTTTTCAAATTTTTTTAAAATTTTCTAAAATTAGTTTAAGTATATTATATAAATTATAAAATTTACATATTATATAAATTATTTTTATTAATTATAAAATTTAACTGTATTATATAAATTATTTTAATACTTATAAATTTAACTATACAAAAGAAGAGGACATCAATAAAGAAAGACAACGAAAGGCAGCAAAGATATTTTGCGCTTATTTAAGAATCACAAGCAGATATTTGGCGCGTGACATGTAACCTCTCCTTTATAATACACATGACGAGAACATTTGTACACCTTATTTAATTTTTTTTATACTTATATCACTTTGCAAAGTAGGAATTTTTTTCCTCCCACTTTTTATGTCATCTAAACTTGGAAAATTATTTTCGGTATTCTTTTTTTCCCTTTTTTATACAATGGAATTTATATATATAAATTTTTTCTTAAAATTTCTTTTAGACAAATTTAAATACAAATTAAAATTATATGCAACATGAACACAACAATATTACAGTCATATGCAACAAGCTTTAATTTAGCCATATAAAATCACATCAATTTCAGCTTATATTTCATCCATTCAAAAGACATGCTGGAGTAACACATGGTATTAATAACCAAAATAACTAGAAACAAATGAAAGAATAGAATGAGAATAAAAGGAAAAAATGACACCAATTCTTATGTAAAAGATCTCCTAAGATATTTTCTTTTTTTCATTTTTTTTTTAAATAGACATAAATCCATGACGATTGAAAACATCCCTGGGTTAAAGAATAAAAAATTGAACAACACTTGATATAAGGGTTAAGTAAACTAATTTGTCTAAAATGAGATTCGAGCTTATTTAGAACAAAGCTCTAAAGAAAATAGAAGCTTAATGAGGTTCATCTGGTTAAATATTGACGAAACATAAAAACGACTATATTCGAGTCTTCATAGAAAAAGGACCGTATTCGAGTCTTCGTGAGAACATAAAACTATTAATATATATATATATATATATATATATATATATATATATAGAGAGAGAGAGAGAGAGAGATAAACTCATTGATTATTCCACCATTTAAGAGGCTTGCTTAATGCTTATAGTAATCAATTCTCTTTAGATGAAGATACTCAAACAGATCTTACTAATTTTCATCTAAATTCATTGATTTAAATAAAGATAAGAGAAAATTTTAGTCTGTCTATAATCTAAAAAAGTAGAGGTAAAACTCAATTCGACTATTTTTAAAACAAGCATATTATGGGGGTGATATATGTCTAAGATAGTATTAGTTCTACACATTATGAACGAGCTACACTTATAATTTTGCCTTTCCAATTAAATTTCCTTAGATGATAGAGTTTCGATATGATTCTCTAAAAAGCTCGAAGTATGTGGCACCTTTAAGCTAGAGTCGAGCTTGATGGGTAAGAGAAGCCAAACTCAAAGTTATTCAGGCCAATTTTAGAAGGACCGAAGTAGTGAGCTTCATTTTAAACCTGGCAAAACGTCCCCATTCATGTTAATTTTGTAAATACGTTATATAAGCTACATTTATAATAAATGTTTGTTAAAAGTTTATTATATAAGTCAAATAAAGGTGATTTAGATGGTGCATTAAATTTTAAGTAAGGGAGAGGAGTTAAAATAAATAATAAAATTGAAAACTTATTCTTGGGCCACAAGCCGCCCACCCTAGGCCCACCTATCTAGCTTGTGGGCCATATTTAAATACTGACTGTCCCAGGAATGAGGCAAGAGATAGCTCAGCATTTCTTTGTGAGACTCGACTCGATCAAAACTTGTTAAGAAAACTAGGCTAAAGTAGACTTGACTTGAAATGTTAACGGCCATGTCGAAGCAGCTAATCTTATTTCGAAAAAAATTTCATGAAACTGAATTTTGTATATAAAATTTTAAATTTAAAAAAAAATTATATCTCTATTTAGGGATGACATAAATCATATAACTCTATTTAAAAAAAAATCATAAATTTGTATTTTAAAAATCATAAATTTTATTATTTATTTAGTTATAAATATATTTATTTTAAAAAATTGTTATAAATGTTGGCAAATCCCATAAAAATTATAATTGAACTATCATATATTAAATAATAATAATAATAATAATAAATAAATAACATAAATTATGAACATTATCAAATCGACCAATAGGTTAGATATTTTTCTTTGTTGAGGATATACTAAAATATTTTTCTCTCCTTTTTAATAAACGTGGAGTGTAATACGAGGCGGGGTTTACTTGCAGCATCTCAAAGCTAATCTGCTGAGACTTGAAGTTACGGCTAAGATAAACTTCTAGTGGTCTTGGGGGGGATTCGTCGTTGGCCAGGTGGGGACGAGCCAAGCGCATCCCGGAAAGATATCGACATATTAAGTTCAAGTCCTCCATATATGTCAACCTTTACCTTTCACTCTTTCGGTCATGTGGGACGCTATACAAACGTCATGAACAAAAACCCTCAGTCGACCCATTTATGGACTTGGATTTTTATTTTTTAATAAATTTATATAGAAACAAAAATAGTGAATTTTTTTACCCCATTTATGAAATGAAATTGAAAAAATTTAAAAGTTATACATTAAATTTAATATCAAATTATATATTAAAATATTAATGTAAACTCTTTTAGGCCATATATTACTAATTTTAATTTTTCATAAATTATGAAAGTTAAAAAAAAATTCATGTTATAGTTGAAAATATTTAGGGTTTTGTGAATTAAAATTTTAATTTATTAATCTTGTTTTGGTTCAATCCCTTTCACTTTTGGATTCCATATTGTGTATTAGGGATTGTCAAAAGGGAGGGGTAATTAGGTAAAAATCAAGAAAGTTTGGGGCAAAGAGAAATAACAACCGAATATAAAAAGAGGCCGTCCGCTTTGAGGGCGGCCTTTCCGACTTTCGATTTCTCTCTCGTTAGGTATCTCTCTCTCTCTTTTATAAATCGATTCAGATCATTTTCTTGTTTCTTAAGGAAATGGAGGAGAAAAAGTGAGTTCTTAAAAAAAAAATATATATATATATATATTGAATCAGAACGAATTTTGCTAGATTTTTCTATCAAAAGTTGTGGTAGGTGATTCAATTTACCATCTTCTTGAACGTCCACTGTATAAAGCCTATGTGTTATTGAACCTTAGATTTTCAAAACCAAGTCCCCGACGGCTTTTATTTTATTTTATGTTTTTAAATTTCTCTCTTTGAGGTTAACATTTTGATTTTTTAATGATCGAGAGCGTGAGAAAAATTTTCCTTTCTAGAAATATAGGTTGACATGTGTGTTTTTGTCAGCCAACGATGATCGTGTATTTGTCGACATGCAAACTAAGTTTATTGTGCTCACTAGTTTTCTTTTATTTTAATTAGACTACTCACATCTACATGTGTCAGGGCCATATATTTGGTTTGTTCTTATTTCTCATGTCATAAATGATGAAGATCGAAAGGATGGAATCCATTTGTTTTATTTATTTTAGCCATTACATATATGTTTTGTTCCTTGTCTATATTATGTTGTTATAATGACTAGTGGAATTTATCATATGTATTTCAGAATGTCTAAGTCTTCTAATAGACCACAAACATCTTCAACACCCATGGACACTTCAAGAGTAGAGGAGTTTTATGTGAATCTCGATGATGAGATTAAGGAATCGGATGAACTTAATGAAGGTGAAGATGTTAATTTGGAAACTAGTGAACCCACTCCTATCACTACATCAAAAAAAACTGAGGTTGAAAACCCTTTCCAAGATTTTAAGAGACTAAGAAGATAAAAAGTTTGGGATGATTTTTTTGAACCTGAAATGATGAAAGGGAAATGGAAAGTAAGGTGTAAATGTTGTAAATCTCCTATTTATATCTTGGCATTTAAAAGCACTACTCTTTTGATGACATTTGACACTTGTTCCAAAAGGCAATACATAGACGATAACAAATGATTAATTTTTTACCATCTGATTCAAGTATTTGTACAAACCAATCTGGATTTGTTAGTGCTTTGCAGAATGGTAAATTTGACATGTTAAAGATGAGAGAGGGAATTGTGGGTACCCAGGAGCGAGGCCACCTCTACCCATTCACCGGGGAGCCCCGAACACCTTTACCCGCAGACCGGGGCCCAGTATCACCTTCCCGACCGGTCATGGGATGCATCACCTGGAGCTTATCCTCTCCCTAGCAGGGAGCTATCCTAGAAGGAAGGCAGTCCTAGCCAATTCTGTGATCTCTGTTCAGGCGCTCCCCCCCGCTGCATGCAGTTTGGAGATGGTGAAACACTTCTTAGGGCCTGATTCGTGACTTAGCCGCAAAGGAAGAACAAATTCATAGATACCTGAAAAACGCCTCGCACCATAAGTTTGGAAGGAATGCCACTTTCGGAAAAATCAGATCATCTTCCTCCTTTGCAAGGAGGAACCTGACAAGGAAAGGTCGACATTCTTATTTGAAAAGAATGTTTACCTACTTTTCACTCTAAAGGTCCACTAAGGTTTGACAGGCATCGGAGGGCGTGACACACCACTTGGTCGTTTCTCTTGTTTTGTTTTACTTGGGTACATCTTGGCAAGTTCAATGCTCTACGGCGATCCATTGACTCGAGAAAAGTCGAGGAGGCCTGATTGCGTCATGGGAGCGACGAGCAAGAAGCTCATCGATTTGCGAGGGCTTGGCTGCATCCATTTTAAGTGATGCCATCCCAGAAGCTTTGGTAGTTCCAGATCACTCCACCGGACCGTCGGGTTTTGTCACAATGACCAGTGCCCGATTGAATCAATCCTTGGAAAGATGGTTCAGCCGCTTAACGTCGGGGATATGGAGGCAAGCGAGAGGGCCGGGTGACCGGATGGTGGAATTCTGAGCCGTCTTGACCATCTGCGAGAAAGCGGCCGCTACGGGGCTGCAAAGTGCGGAAGGCGAGCGGATCAAATGCGAGGGAATAGCCATCCACACCCTAGTTGAAGCAAATAAATGCAGCGACTGTCAGGCTGACGACAACAGCGTTGCGGCGGATGTGAGTTATCTTAGACTAGCTCGAACTTGGGTTCTTGCCACCCCGAACAATGTGGAGGCTGAGATCTAGGAAGGGCTGCTCCACGTCATTCTAGTCGATTCGTCGATGACGGCATGCCCTCGTCAGTGCGAGAAATTGTGAGAGAAAGGCGGCTTAGTACGCCCTTAAAACATGCCGCGTGAGAGTGCGGCACCATCACTTAGTTCGGGTATCCCACCTTGCGAACTTCTCTGACCCCAAATATATCACTTGCTCGCTATCGAGGGCTGAGGATATGTTGTCGTCCCCACTAGGTCAGCACATCTTGAGTTATGAGCCTCCCTACGACTTTGTCATCTGCATTTGTTTGCCCATGTATGATGGCTCACGGCCGTGTATTGTGTCTTCTGTGCAGTAGCGTGATTGGAGGCGGGGGAAATGACCGTCTTAATGCAAAGTGTTTCAGAGCCGGCTGAAGGACCCTCCTTGGCACGGTTCCACAAACTCTTAGGGGATCCAGCCAAAAACTCATTAGGTGAGTTGTGGGTGCACTTTCGTTTCTCTAGTACTTATGTTCGATTACAGCAAAGGAAACATGATTATACGAGACCGTCTTCAAGCGGAGAATGAATCTATCAGGGATTTCACGGGACGATTTGAGATAAGTTGTCTGACAAATGAAACATATATGGATGCGGTCATACGGGAACTTTTGAAGAAGCTTTGAGCCGACTACCCCTTTCTTTCAATCTCTATCTCTGGATCCGCCTACGAAGATGGAAGAGCGCTACGGACGAATGGACAAATACTCTGATGGAAGAGCAATATGGGGCGGCCTCGGACGGTAATAGGGTGCACCCCCCGAAATAGCAGGCGGCCACGAGGGGCGGCCGACGAAAGGGGCAGTAAGAACTAGAAGCGCTCAGGGCGGTCGAGAGAAAGGGGGACATACGATTTACCCCTCGAGGAGCATCTCCCTACGACGAATCCTCCCATCAGGATCACTTACGACTTTAAATGGTTTACACGATTGAGTCGGATCCAAGAGCAAATATAATCAGTCTACGAGGTCACGATTTACCCACGGGGATCATGGCGTGAAACCCAACCAGTACTTGAGCCACGAGTTCCTAGTGGAAATTAATTGGTGGCCACCTTAGAAGATATATTTAGGAATTGGCCAGTCAGCGTGACGCTCAGCCCGGTTGAAAGAATAGCGGCCCGACTTAGAACGTATCGAACCAGGCCAGCATCGATTCGCACGTATTGGGCGCGTCGATGACCGATGTCGATTCAAGCGTCAGAGGAGAAAGCTGCTATGAGCGGCCACAGTTCGAGCCCTAGTGAACACCATCTGATTACCGGAGACGACGGCCCGAGCGATGCAGAGTCGGTTGACGGCCCCATATCTTTCCTCCCATTAGTATCCCGAGTCGTCACTCCACACCACGTACTTATTACTTACTTTATGCATTAACAATTTTGATGTACACGGAGTGCTTGTTGACCTGACGGCGCGGCCAACCTATTACGACCCGGCCTTGGTGCGAGGATGAGTTCCACTTGTGAGCTCAGTTCGATTGGAAGAATTTGTCAGTTTAATGAAGCGACCATGATAACCTGGTGATATGTATCACCGTCGCGGGGTAGGGTCGATTATTAAGCAGAATCTTATTTTTCGGTTGTCGAAGACTTGGGGGTCCTTGTGCCATCGTTGGTGGAGCTGGCTACACGCTATGGCAGTACCTCGACTTAACAGCTAAACGATCATTTATGTAATCGACGATTGACCTCCTTAACGTGATGCTGACTCGCGCCCAGTCTTATCAGTTGTTGGTATAGGTGTAAGAAAAGTGAAAGCTCAATAATCCACGACCTCAGAGACCCGGCTCCCAGAATAAGCGATCATTTCTGCTTTGCAATGATTGAAGGACAGGGAACAATTAGCTATGGATCCATTGGAATCAATACTCCTGGTGTAACATCTCAGTATACCACAGGTTTATAACATGTTTGAATTTGATTCTAATAAAAGTAAAAAGTATATTTTTCGGAATAAAAGAATGCTAAATAAAATAAGCAAAACTTAGAAAAAGTTGTAAAGTACGAGGGCAGGCTTATGTAAATTGACAAAACTATGATATAAATGACATAAAGAAGGAATGATTGTATGCTTAAAAATAGAAATTGAATAAGTTAGATTGAGAGTAATAATAAAGAAAGAAAGGACCTAATAAAAATGAGAAAATTTAAAAAATGCAAAGGCCAAACATGGCCTTAACTCTAAAATATGGATAAGATCAATTGGTCTCTCATTTTTGAGAGACCAAAAACGTGAAGAAGAAGAAGAAGAGAAGAGAGGAGAAGAAAAGGAAAGGAAGAAGAGAAGTTCAAGAAGATCAAAGGTATGGAATCATGTGTACTTTGGACTTGGGTAGGGATTTATGTGGTTTCAAACCTTACAGGGTTTAATTAAGATTCATCCCAACTTCAAATTGTTGGAATTAGAGTTGATAAAACCCTAGTTTGTAAATAGACATGAAATCCCCTCCCTTTTAGTTGAATTCATGGTTTTATTTTAAGTAATGGAGTTTAGGTTTAGAACAAGCCTAATTAATCTTCATGTTAGCAGGTTTGTATGGGTTATGATGCATTTTAGAGTTATTTGGGAGTAATTCGCGATGAGGTTTTGAAGTAGGGTAGAATGAAGGTATGAAGAAAAGTGAGTGAGAAAAGAGGGAAAAGTGGCCATTTGGGCAATTTCGCGACTATGCGTCTGAACGAGGGTGAGTACAGTGCCACCTACGAGGCAAAAATGGTCTTTGGGACCATCGAGAAGTGGATCTGAAGTACCACTCACTGGAACATGAATGGTACCGGTACGGTGCGTGCAAATCTTGATCTACAAACTTTTACTGTGCAGTTTGCTTGTATTTTGACATTTTAATGAATTCATACACACCCGATAGTATAGGAACCACGGTAAATGACTAATGGGGGTTGAATGGAGTGAAACTAAGTGAAAAGCATCATTGCCGCCGCCTCGGTGAGTTTGATGTGGGCAAACATAAGGCCTAGAATGTGAATAGAATCTGGAAATATGTATAAGTTTAATATATGAAAGTTAAAGAGAAGATATGTATAATTTGGTCATATGAAAAAGTATAGTAAAATGTTTATAAGAGAGATGTTATTTGATAACGAATATATCTCATATGTATACATGATATCAGTAGGTATTCATGTATATCGGATATCATTTTATAATACATGAAAGAAAACATAATAAGCCCAGATTGCACATATAGTGGGTAAATGGATAGATGGAAGGCATGCCTATGGGTAAGATCTGATTCTTCATGACATCTGAATCTGAATATTGAGGCCTTTGTTTGGTGCGATGACATAGATCCGTTTGGATCACATAATACGGAGGCATAGGTCAGCGTGCGGCCTGCGATGATGCCTCGGGTATATCTGACCAGTTTGGGTCATGTAGAATCATTTTGTCTCGTCTGATGTGCAGCCTGTAATTTTTATACGGATAGAGATCTTGTCTCGTCACAGTGAGTAGTACAACCAGTACATCTGATTATTTCTCGTGTCAGAAACTTAAGGTATTTGCGGGCATGAACATAAAAGAAAATAAAAGTATATGTAAAGGAAATGTATAAAGTATATGATATGATATGAGAAGCATAACCTTTCTTTCTGCGATGATAGTATACGTTACAAGAGACAAGAAATACGAGTATAAGGACATAGAAAATTATATGAAATAGGATAGAAAATAAACATGATATGGAAAAGAAAGTAGACTTGAAATGGATAAATATATGTACATGTTATATGTCGTAAAGATATGAATGTGTTTAAAGTGGGATGATAGCCCCTTGGTAGGGTCGTCCATATGTTCCTAATTCCCAGCTAAGGTATAAGAAGCAGCACGAGGTGTTTCATCAGTGTAGGTACGAAAAAAGGAAACCATAGAGGCGAGGCGATCCATGTCGACAACGAGGTCAACGCATCACTAGGGGTCCACGGGGAAAATTTTTGGTATAATGTATATGTCTTTTTGTTTCTTTTTGGAAACAATGTAAATATTGAACACTATTAAATATAGAACTTGTATATTTTGTAATTCGCTGCTATAGAATATAATATAAGTAGAATGTTTAACATTATATGAATGAGCTTAAAGTTATAGTAAATAAAAGTTAGTGGTATCAGAGCCCCAACTGGGGGCATCACAATTTAGTGGCATCCGGAATCCCGGTTTGGACTGTATTCAGATTCGGTCAGGAGAAGGGGTGTCCTGATCGTGGTATGAGCTATTTGGGAGCATCACAATTTAGTGGCATCCTGGAATCTGGTTCGGACTCATCAATCGGGTCGGATCGGAGAAGGGGTGTCACAATTGAGTGGTATCAGAGCCTAGGTTTAGGCGTTTTTCGAAGAGCCGAAGTTTAGGTGGCCCTGGACTAGAGTATATGATAGAAAAGGATGTGTTTAGTAATGTGTTGACCTGATGTGGATGTCCTTGTATTTTGTATAGATGGATCGTGTAACACCCCAAATTATACCTATGGTTTACTTAACATGTTTTGGGTATAATAAGCGATAAGTATTTGTTCGGAATAAAATAAAGATAAAAACAAAAGTAGGAATATGCATAAGTTAAATTATAAATAATAAAGAAAGATTTTAGGCTATTGTAAAAGAAAATATTATAATTGATTTGCAAATATTATAAGAGTTGGAGGACCAAAGTAAAATAAAAAGAAAGATATTAGAGATAAAATAAGGATGAAAATTGTGTAGAGACAAGTGGCTTAAAGGAAAGAGGGAGGAAGTTTCCTCCTTTGAGTTAGAAAGATAAATAAAAAAGGGATAAGACCAAAATATATCTCATTTTTGGTCTTGGGAGAAAAAAAGGAGGGCAAATACGAACAAAAAAAGAGAAGAAAGAAAAGAAGAAGAAGAAAGAAAGAAAGATTACAGGTATGGAACTACTAAATTTGAATATGGATACATGTCTTGGGGTTTGGAAACTCCCAATCTCATTTCTTGTCAGGATTAAGTTGAGAAGAGCTCTAAGGATCCTAGATATGTGTTTTAAGAAGGGTCTAGTTGCAAGTTGAACCCAGAAAATGCCCTATTGTCGACCATATGCAGTAGCCGGATCTTATAATGGGTTTTTGAACCAGAAATAAAGAGAATTTGGAAGTAAGTCCTTCTTGGAAATTGTAGCCACATCAATGAACTTGATGTTAGGCTTTTGAATTTCTTAATTCGGACTCCTGTAGACCAAGTTATGGTCTTTTTAATCTGAACAGTCAAATGGGCGAGTTCGTCAAACAAGGGGTCGTGTCGGTGAGCGGTGGTACCGTCAGCGTGGCGTCAAGTCGTCAAACAAAAGTCGTCGGTGAGCGGTGTCGTCCGGCGGTGGTCGGTCGCGGTCGTCAAGCAAGGGTCGTCGGTGAGCGGTGGTCGTCGGCGAGTCGATCGGTGAGCGGTGGTGTCCGGCGGTGAGCCGTCAGCGAGTGTGAAGCGAGAAGTGCGTCGGTGAGCGGTGATCGCCCAGCGGTGGCGACTCGTCAAGGCGGCTGCGCGCGACCTCAACCGGGAAGGTCATATCTCGCCGTCACGAACTCCGATTTGGGTGTTCTTGGACTCTATGGAAAGGCCCATTGGTGAGAATACGTCCATATGCCTGAGGAGAATATTAAGATGTCAGACGAAGTGTTAAAATGAGCTCGTCACTTCAGTGCGTTTCGTCGGTTAGTCGAACCGTCGAGGCGTTTCTTGTATTGACACCAGCCGGAAGGTCATATCTCCCTACGTCTGAACTCCGATTTGGGTGTTCTTGGACTCTATGGAAGCCCATTGGAGTCAGAATACATTCATATCTACTAGGAGAATATTAGATGTCAGACCAAAGTGTTAAAATGAGCTCGTCGCCCGATTTTGGCTCGTCGGTTAGTCGACTCGTCAAGGCCCATTGCGCATGACCTCCAACTTGGAGGAGTCGTGTCTCATTCGTTTGAACTCACGATTTGGATGTTCTTGGACTCTATGGAAAGCCCAGCGAGGTCAAGAATCCATCCATATGCCTGAGAAGATATTAGATGTCAGACAGAGGTGTTAGGCCCAGGCTTTCGTCACTTCGGTGCGACTCGTCGGGTTCGGTCGGCTCGTGAGGCGGCTGCGCATGACACCCGGCGGAAGGTCGTATCGTTCGTTTAGACTGGAGTTGGATGTTCTTAGACTCTATAAGGAAAGCCCATTGAGAGTCAAGGAATTCATCAATAGACAGCTTGATAAGATTGGAACTCATATTAGTTCGAGAAAACACACGGAAAACAGTAGGCGAGTACGGGTAACCATAGTTAATTGTATTATGAACGCCTATTATGAATTAATAAATCTTTCGTAAGTATACGGTGTAAGCATAGTTATTTATGCATATAATGAATTATGAAAAATGTAAATATATGAATAGCGATTGTATATATATCTCATATGATTAGAATGACAATAATTATTCGAGAATATGAAATATATCTTGAACATAAAACCTGATTGATTATGCATAGAACTTTGGTAGAGGATAGATGGGCATGCGCAGTGGGAAGAATAAGTCATGGTATACTCCGGTTATATTCGAATTCGAGGCCAGAGTGTGGGTGATGACATAGATCCGTTTGGATCGGGTGGCCCCGAAAGGGTCCTCTGACGCCCTCAGGCCCTCATGGATAGTCAGCGTCTCGAGCGATTGATGATACCTTGGGTATATTATATTCACGACGTCTACGGGCCCTCATGGATCAACATTTCATCGAGTGAATATAACTGCTCGGGTCTCATGGATTATAGTATTCTGTATCCACTCACAAGGTTTATGCGGACATGAAACATAAAAGAAATGACGGGTATATGCAAAGAGGAAATGAAGAGAATATGGGAGCGT
Source organism: Tetrastigma voinierianum (assembly GCA_016808115.1). NCBI lineage: Eukaryota > Viridiplantae > Streptophyta > Magnoliopsida > Vitales > Vitaceae > Tetrastigma > Tetrastigma voinierianum. Next base: position 41,774 of record JAEQBH010000467.1, read on the forward strand.
AAGCGGCTGTATGTGATGATAGTATACGATTCTGAACGAAAGTAAAAGTACAAGATTCTGAGGAAAAGTATCTGGAAGATGATATAAAATGAAACTGGTTATGATAAGTATATATATGAGAAATGACAAGAATCTGTCCTGTTATATGTGTTCTGTGCAATTGTATAAAAGTGTGGTGACTCTTAATAGAAGTCATATTCCCACTAAAGGCGTAAAAACCTTGCAGTGTTAATCAGGTGTAAGGAGTGAAAGAGGAAACCGGAGGACGGAGACCAATCACGCATCCGGCGGTCAAGGCCACCACGGCGTGGGGTGCCTTGGAAGACCTTTAGATTACATTTTTATATGAGAGAATTTTGTAAACAAATGTAAATATTGTAAATGTTGAACCTTCCATATATGGAGCTTGTATATATATATATTTTGTAATCCATTCTTTACGGAATATAATACAAGTTAAGCATTTACATTATATGAATATACAAGTGTAAAGGTTATAAGACATGAAAAAAAAAAGTGACCCTCACTTGACATCATCTTAGAGTTGGGGGCGTCACGGTTTAGTGGAATCGAGCATCGGTTTGGTTGGGACCTTGATCGGGTCGGATCGGAGAAAGGGGTGTCACAGTTTAGTGGTATCGAGCCCTAAGTTTAGGCGTTTTGGAAAAAACCTAAGTTTAGGTGGCTACGGAATAGAGTATATAAAATAAGAAAAGCTGTGTTTAGTAATGTGTGCACGATGTGGATGTCCTTGTGTTTTGTATAGATGGATCGTCCCAGAAGAAGGAGCTAGCTGAGTGTCAGCCCAATGGAGCAAGGGTTATCGGCTTACGAACCTTCGAGAAAGTAATGTACCTAATGAGCCCACGGAAGCCTTGTTGAGAATATCGCAAGACATGGCTCGGGTCTTGGATAGATTGACCTCTCACAAAGAGAAGCTCCGATAGACACGATGGAAAATGTGGAGTAGAGAGATTCCATGGGTCGAGCATGGAAGAGTCGGCCCAGAATTACAAGTTAGAAAAGCTAGATAGAGTATTAGAAGGGTTCAAGATGTCCTCCGTCAGAGAGCATCGTAATGCGATCTCACTATTAACGAGGGTGAGGCATATGATTGGTGGAAACTAATTACTCAAAGTCAAGGATTCCAAGTCCCACGACATAGGAATTCTTTGTCAAGGAATTAGGGACAAAGTATATTCTTGAGATGTATAGGGATTCAGTGAAGCAGGTTCCTAAATTTGAAGCAAAGGAGCTTATCGATTAATTTGAATGAAAATTTAGCCATCTTAGTAAATATATGCACCGGAATTGGTCCTCAGAACTGTTTCATTTGTGGTATTTGAGGATGGGCTAACGTGATTCCATCGAGGAGTATTTGGCACCTATGACTTCTCTCCAAACAGTGGATTTTTATCAGTTAGTCCAAAGTGCAATGAAAGTAAGAGACTAGAAAGCGAGTAACAAGAAAGATTTGAAAAGGAAGAAGTTTTCTAGAGGAGCTTCGTCCTCCTCGGGAAGAGCTAGAGAATCTCCATTTCAGTCGAGAATATAAGTTCCGCTTGAGGGGGTAGAGGCAAGGTCGATGTAACACGTGAATGCAATTGCAGAAGTGCTTGATTGGACGGGAGAAATTCGAATGCCCTCATTGCGAAAAAGGCATTTAGGAGTTTGCGGGATATATTGACGGGAGGTGTTTTTCGGTGTGGAAGCCTTGAGCATTTGATAACACAGTGTCCCCGAGAGTTAGGGGATAATAGAAACCCCGACAAGAGGAGGTAGCGGAGGAGATCTGCGGCACCACTTTAGACTCGCGATCGTGGTAGGGGTCGTAGTGGCTCATCTCAGCATAGGGGACGAGGAGGCATAGTTTCGGAGCTTGGTGGAGTAAGATCCCAATACTACGACACCGGCCACGGAGGCATATGCTATGAGAGGAGCTCGTGAGGGATCGAGAATGCTCTGAGGGTTATAGGCTGGTATATTTTCTTTATATATGATATAGAGATGCATGCATTGATTGATCCTGGATCTACTCATTCATATGTGTGCATGGAGCATGTATTTGACAAAGTACCAGCAAAGGAGAAATTAGCATATGACATGCATGTAACTAGTCGTTGGGGCACAACGTTAGTGTGAATAGCATATACAGAAATTGCCCCATTGTTATACAAACCGAGAGAGTTTCTGAAATGATTTGATAACCTTACCACATTCCGAGTTTGACTTGATTCTAGGAATGGATTGGTTGTCTAAGCACCCGAGGCTATATCGTGGATTGTGGACAAAAGAAGGTAGTGTTGAAATGCTTTCGACCAGGCGGGAGTAATGAGTACGAGGCATTGGATCCAAGTGCAATGTCTAATGTCATCTCCACTATACGAGCTAGGAGAATTATGAGAAGGATGTGAACATTCTTGGCTTTGATATGACTCCGAGAGGTCAAGTTGATGTAGAAAAGATCGAGTAGTAAGGAATTTCCGGATGTATTCCTAAAGAGTTACCGGTATTCCACGTGAGAGAGGTGGACTTAGCTATAGAAATTGTACCGAGGAGCACAGTCCACAGCCTTATGTCAAAGGGCACTTGCGTCTGGAGGATAGCTCAACCCAATTTGAAAAATTAAAGAAGTCGATTGCAGAACTTTTAGATAAAGGATTTGAATAAGGCCCGGTGTGTCCCTTGGGTTACTTTATTTATTTGTGAGAAAAGAAAGATGGCACTCTACGGATGTGCATCGATTATCGGCGAATTAATAAGGTGACAGTGAAAACAAGTACCCATTCTGCAGGGTGAAGATCTTTTTATCGGTTGAAAGGACGGGTGTCTTTTTCGAGATAGACTGCGATCGGGGTGATATCGGTGAGGGTAAAGGAAGGAGATGTCTTAGAAGGCGCATTTAGAACCCAGATATGGTCATTATGAGTTTTGGTCGTATTTGGGTTGACTAATGCACCGGCGACATTCATAGTTGAGTGAATAGGGTTTTCAGGCCCTATGTGGATCAATTTGTTGTGGTTTATTGATGACATCTAGTGTATTCCCTAAGGATGCACGGGAACATAGTGCTTTGAGAATAGTCTTAGAGGGCGTTAAGAAAAGAAGTTATAGCTATAAGCTCGGCGAATGTGATTTTTGGCTAAAGAAGTCTCATTCCCTATGAGCCATATTGTGTCTGCTGAGGGTATAAGAGTTGATCCTGCTAAGATTGAAGCGGTTGTGAATTGGAAATCACCTCAAAATGTAACTGAGGTGAGAAGTTTCTTGGGCTTAGCCGGTTATTATAGAAGATTTGTGAGGCTTTTCGGTCATAGCTTCTCCGCTGCGCAGGGGATTACTCGGGGAAGGGAATAAAGTTTGAGTGGACAGACAAATGTCAGAATAGTTTTGAGCAAGTTGAAAGGGATGTTGGTTGAAGCACGGTATTGACACGACTACTCAGGAAAGAGTAGCCTGTATGGTGATGCTTCATGCATTGCTTTAGGATGTGTATTAATGCGAGATGGGAAGTAGTGGCTTATGCGCGTCGGACGAGTTGAAGCCACATGAACAAGTATCCCACTCATGACCTAGAGTTAGCTGCGGTAGTGTTTGCTTTAAAAATATGGTGACACTACTTATACAGGGAAAAGTATGGGGTACACAGAGTCATAAGGTCTCAGTACTTGCTAACTCGAAAGAGACTAAATTTGAACCGACGGAGGTGGTTAGAGTTATTAAGGATTATGAGGCGCATCATAGATTACCATCCTAGGAAGGCTAATATAGTAGCGGAGTGCTTTAAAAGCTAGAAAGAAAACTGATGGTAGCAATGTCACTACAGTACAGTGATTGGAGATTAGGTGATGATGGAGCTATGTTAGCTGATTAGAAGCGCAACCACAGTTTTAAAGCAAATGATTATAGATGCGGGAAAAATGATGAAGAGTTACGAAAATTTACAGATGGTTAGAGATGGTGACAAGGCCAGGAGTTTTAGAAGAAGCTGAGTTTGTATTTCGGAATAGATTATGTGTGCGGATGATAAAGAGCTAAAGAAAAAGTTGCTATTTGAGGCTCATAATACGGTATTTACTATGCATCTGGAGGGAATAAGATATGCAGGACTTGAAAAGCAGTTTATTGGTGGAAAAGGAATGAAAAGAGATGTGGCCAGATATGTGTCTAAGTGTTTGTGATGTCGACAAGTCAAAGGCCCCGAACACAGGGTGCTTGAGTTTGTTAAATCCTTCCAATTCCTCAATGGAAGTGGGATAACATTACCATGGATTTTGTGTCGGGTTTTCCCCCTCACACAAGCAAAAGCATGACTCTGTTTAGGGTGATTGTAGATAGGGAAGACCGCAAAGTCGGCTGCATTTATGCTGGGTCGGGATTGACTATTCTATGGATCGACTAGTGAGTTATATGTGGATGAGATTGTGCGAGTGCATGGTGTCAGATTGTCTATTAATGTCGGATAGAATCATGAGTTATCAGGTTACGGAAGAATTCTGATCGACTTTAGGCACTAAAAATTTGAATTTTGAATGCGGCATTCCATCATGAAACGGTCTGGAATGGTCGGAGAGATTGATTCGGGGTGCTCGAAGACGTCATGCTTGAGGTTGTGTCATGGAATTTTTCGGAGTTGGGATAGGTATATTCCATTTGATGGAATTTGCATAACAATAGTTTTCAGATCAAGCATTGGTATGGCACCATATGAAGCTTTGTATGGTCGGAAATGTAGAACTCCTGTGTGTTGGACAGAATTGAATGAGCAGAAATTGATAGGTCCAGACATAGTAAAAGATACAGAAGAGAAAGTACAAGTTATTCGGCAGAGGTTAAAGGCGGCTAGTGATCGACAAAAATCGTATGCCCGACTAAGAGGAGATATTGAATATAAAGTGGGGAGACAAGGTCTTCTTAAAGGTATCACCATGGAGGAAAATTCTTAGGTTTGGTCGGAAGGCAAAATTTGAGTCCAAGGTTCATAGGACCATGAGATTTTGGAGCGTATTGGCCACGTGGCTTATCGATTGGCACTCCCTACGAGTTGGCTGAGTGCACGATGTGTTTCATGTGTCGATGCTTGAGGTTACCGCTACGTGAGTCGCACATACTACCCGATGCAAAGAGGAAATACAAGTACAAGAAGATTTGTCATATGATGAGGCAGACCATTAAACCACGAGAGGTGAAACGATTCTTGAACAAACAAGTACCATTAGTGAAAGTTCTCTGGCAACACCATGGTAGAGAAGAAGCTACTTGGGAGCCAGAAGCAACTATGAGAGCACAGTATCCGCAACTCTTCGAATCAGGTATGAATTTCGAGGACAAAATTCTTTTTAAGGGGGGGAGAGTTGTAACACCCCAAATTATACCCTAACAGTTTTATAACATGTTTAGGTATATCGCGTAAGTATATTTATTAGGAATAAAATAAAGATAAAAACAAAGGTAGGAATATGCATAAGTTAAATTATAAATAGCCAAAGAAGATTTTAGGCTATTGTAAAAAATATTATAAATTGATTTAAATATTATAAGAGTTGGAGGATAAAGTAAAATAAAAGAAAGATATTAGAATGAAATAAGGATGAAAATTGTGTAAGAGACAAGTGGCTTAAAGGAAAGAGAGGAAGTTTCCTCCTTTGATTAGAAAAGATAAATAAAAGGGATAAGACCAAAATATCTCATTTTTGGTCTTGGAGAAAAGAGCAAATACGAACAAAGAAGAGAAGAAAAGAAGAAGAAGAAGAAGAAGAAGATTCTGGTGTCAGCTAAATTTGAATATGGATACATGTCTTGGGGTTTGGAAACTCCAGTCTCATTTCTTTAATAGAGTTAAGTTGAGGAAGAGCTCTAAGGATCCTAGATATGTGTTTTAAGAGATTACAGTTGCAAGTTGAACTCAGAAAATGCCCTATTGTCGACCATATGCAGTAGCCGGATCTTATAATGGGTTTTTGAACCGAGAAATAAGAAAGAATTTGGAAGTAAGTCCTTCTTGGAAATTGTAGCCACATCAATGAACTTGATGTTAGGCTTTTGAATTTCTTAATTCGGACTCTTGTAAACCAAGTTATGGTCTTTTTACTCTGAACGGTCAAATGGGAGTGCGTCGAAAACGAGAAGTGCGTCGGTGAGCGGTGGTGCCGTCGAAGCGGTAGTGCGTCGGCGAAATTACCGTCGAGCAAAGAAGTGCGTCGGTGAGCGGTGGTCGTCCAGCGGTGGTCGTCAGCGAAGTGCGTCAAGCGAGGTCGTCGGTGAGCGGTGGTCGTCGGCGGTGGTCGTCAAGCGAGAGTGCGATCGGTGAGCGGTGGTGGTCCCGGCGGTGGTCGTCCGGCGAGTCGTCGAAGCAGTGCGTCGGTGAGCGGTGATCGCCGGCGGTGGCGGCTTCGTGAGGCGGCTGCGCGACCTCAACGGAAGGTCCTTATCTCCCGCCGTGCGGAACTCAGATTTGGGTGTTCTTGGACTCTGCTGGAAAGCCATTGAGTGAGAATGCACATTCATGCCTGAGGAGAATATTAGATGTCAGACCAAAGTGTTAAAAATGAGCTCGTCACTTGATGCGGCTCGTCGGTTAGTCAGCTCGTCAAGGCGGCTATGACCTCGACTTCGGAAGGTCATATCTCCTTACGTCACGAACTTCCGATTTGGGTGTTCTTGGACTCATGGAAAGCCCATTGAGTCAAGAATACATTCCTTATGCCTGAGGAGAATATTAGATGTCAGACCAAAGTGTTAAAATGAGCTCGTCACTTCAGTGCAGCTCGTCGGTTAATTCGACTCGTCAGGAGCGGCTGGCATGACCTCCAGCCGGGAAGAATTAAGTCTCTCATTCGTTTGAACTCCGATTTGGATGTTCTTGGACTCTATGGAAGCCCACTGAGTCAGAATCCATCCATATGCCTGAGGAAGATATTAGATGTCAGACAGGGTGTTAGACTGATCACCGTCACTTCCAGTGCGGCTCGTCGGTTCGAGTCGGCTCGTCGGGCGTGCGCATGACCTCAACCGGAGGTCATATCTCACATTCGTTTGAACTCCGATTTGGATGTTCTTGGACTCTATGGAAAGCCATTAGTCAGGAATTCCATCAATAGACAACTTGATAAGATTAGAACTCATATTAGTTCCAGAAAACACAGAAAACAGTAGGCAGTACAGGTAACCATAGTTAATTGTATTATGAACGCCTATTATGAATTCATAAATAGCTCATAAGTATACAGTGTAAGCATAGTTATTTATGCATATAATGAATTATGAAAAATGTAAATATATGAATAACTGATTGTATATATATCTCATATGATTACCGAATGACAATAATTATTCGGGAATATGAAATATATACTGAACATAAAACTCTGATTGATTGTGCAGCAGAACTTTGGTAGAGGATAGATGGGCATGCCTATTAGGAAGAATAAGTCTGCAGCATATCAGTTATATTCGAGATTCGGGACCAGTGTGGGTGATGACATAGATCAGTTTGGATCGGGTGGCCCGAAAGGGTCCTGCAGCACCCTCAGGGCCCTCATGGATGAATCCCTTTGTCTCGAGCATTGATGACCTGTCGGGTATATTATATTACAGCGCCTCACGGGCCCCTCATGGCTGGATCAACTGTTTCATGAGTGGAGAATATAGCACTGCTCTCGGGTCCTCATGGATTATAGTATTCTGTATCCACTCTAAGGTTTATGCGAGACATGAAACATAAAGAAATAGCGAATATGCAAAGGAAATGAAGAGAATATGGGAAACATAACCTTTGCTATGTCATGATGATAGTATCTGATTACAAGAACAAAGTAAAAGTACAAGATTCTGAGGAAAAGTATAAGGAGGAATGATATAAAATGAAAGCGGATTATGATAAGTATATATATGAGAAATGGCAATACGCTCTTTGTTACTTATGTGTTATATGCATTTGTATAAAAGTGTGGTGACTCTTAATAGAAGTCATATTCCCACTAGGCGTAAGCAGCACGGGTGTTCAATCAGGTGGTACGAAGGAAGCAGGAGGACGGAGACCCGATCCCACATCAGCGGAGTCAAAGGCCACACGTGATAGGTGCTTATTTGGAAGACCTTTAGGTCTATTTTGTATATGAAATTTTGTAAGCAAATGTAAATATTGTAAATGTTTGAACACTTCCATATATGGAGCTTGTATATATATATTTTGCTGTCAGCTGCTACGAGAATATAATACAAGTTAGCTGTTTAACATTATATGAATATCTGTGTAAAGGTTATAAGACATGAAAAAGTGACCTCACTTCGACATCCTATCTTGAGTTAGGGCGTCACGGGTTTAATTGGAATCGAGCATCCGGTTGGTTCGGACCCATGATCGGTCGGATCGGAGAAGGGGTGTCACAGATCGTCCTCCCGAATCCGGCGGAAGAAGCAGCTAAGGTGTAACCACAAGGTAGGGATTCAGGCTTCGGATCATACGAATGCGTCGAAGTGAGCAAGTTCGGTGAGGCCAAATGAAGTGCTACTAAGGATATCCTAGGATATGACTCGGGTATTAGAAAGATTAACAGCTCCAAAAGCCTCGATAGACATGGTAAGAAGACATGGAGCAAAGGAATTCCATGGGTCGAGCATGGAAGAGTCAGAGAAAGTCGAATTCTGGTTAGAAAAGCTAGAAAGAGTAAACGAAGAGGTTAGATGCCCTCCCGATCATAGAGTATCATGTGCAGTCTCACTATTGCAGAGTGAAGCATATGATTGGTGGAAACTAGTGTTGAGAAGTCAAGGATTCCAAATGCCATGACTTGGGAGTTCTTTGTCCAAGAGTTCAGGGCAAAGTACGTTACCGATATGTATAGAGAGTCCAAGTGGAAGCAGTTTCTGAATTTAAAGCAAAGGAACTTGTAGGTGGCTGAATATGAGAAAGAATTCAGTCGTCTCAGCAAGTATGCACTTGAAGGTGGTCCTAAGCTCAAGGCATTTCGATGTAAATGATTTAAGGATGGGTACATGATTCCATCAAGAGGTATTTAAGCACCTATGACTTCTCTTGAATAATTAGTTTCTATCGATTGGTCGAGCTGCAATGAAGTAGAGACTGGAAGCAGTAGCAAGAAGAATGCGAAAGTTTTCTAGAGGAGCTTCGTCTTTCGCAGGGAAAGAGCTAGAAGTCTCGGCTCAAAATCGAGAATATAGTGCCGCTACAAGAGGTAGAAGGCAAGGGTCCAATGTAGCACCTAGTATAGGTAGAGGTGCTTCAGTTGGACAGGGAGAGATTCCAGAATGCCCTCATTGCCATAGAAGGCATTTGGGAGTTTGCGGGTGTTGAAACGGAGGGTGCTTTAGGATGTGGAAGCAGCGAACGCATTTATGGCAAATTGTCCCCGAGAGTCGGGGGGCATTAGGGATCTGAGTAACGGTGGGGAAGGTCGCGACACGCCGACTAGAGATAGAGGTAGAGGCCGGGGACGGAGCCGGCATACGGGACGGAGGCACGGTGTCGGAGACGGTGGGTGCGTCCTATGCCTCTGGGCGCCAGCACTAGCATATGCTATGAAGGCTCGTGAGGATCAGGATGCTCCTGAAGTAATTACTGGTATATTTTCTCTCTTTGATATTGAAATGCATGCATTGATTGATCCTGGATCTACTCATTCATATGTGTGCATGGAGCATGTATTTGACAAAGTACTAGCGATGGAGAAATTAGCATATGACATGCATGTGACTAGTCCGTTAGGGCACGGTGTTAGTGTAAATAGCGTATACATAAATTGCCCCATCGTTATACAAGCAAGAGAGTTTATCGCTGATTTGATAACCTTACCATTCCGAGAGTTTGACTTGATTCTGGGAATGGACAGTTCAACTCCCAAGCAGAGCATGGTGATTGTGGTCAGACGGTAGTGTTGAGATGCTCGACCAGGGCCAGGGTGATAGTCACAGGCATTGGCTCAAGTACAATGTCCAATGTGATCTCCGCTATGCAAGCTAGGAGATTTATGAGGAAAGGCAGTGAAACATTCTTGGCTATGATACTTAACTCCAAGAGAGGTCAAGTTGATGTAGAAAAGATTCCAATAGTAAGGGAATTTCCAGATGTATTCCCTGAAGAGTTACCAGGTATTCCACTCGAGAGGGAGGTAGACATAGCCATAGAAATTGTACCAGGAATTTTCCCTATGTCTAGGGCACCATACAGGATGGCTCCAACTGAGTTAGAAGAGTTGAAGACTCAACTACAGGAGCTATTAGATAAAGGATTTATCTTACCCAGTGTTTCCCCCTGGGGTGCACCTGTTTTATTTGTGAAAAATAAAGATGGCACTCTACAAATGTGCATTGATTATTGGCAAATCAACAAAGTGACAGTTAAGAATAAGTACCCATTCTTAGGGGTGAAGATCTCTTTGATCGAGTTCAAAGGAAGCGGTGTCTTTTCAAAGATAAACACTGCAATCGAGGGTGCTTATCATTAAAGTGAAGATATCGATCATCATAGAAGGCGCATTTAGAGCAGATATGGCCATTATGAGTTTTGGTCATGCCATTTGGGTTGACTAATGCATGAAACAGCACATTCATGGATTTAATGAATGGGGACATTTGACCTTGTTTGGGTCAGTATGTTGTTGTATTTATTGATGACATATTGGTATATTCCAGAGATGAGCAGGAGCATGAGCAACATTTGAAAATAGTTCTACAGACTTTGAGAGAGAAAAAGTTGTATGGTAAACTCAGCAAATGTGATTTTTGGCTAAAGGAAGTTTCATTCCTAGGCCATATTATTATTGTCCTGCGAGGGGTATAAGAGTTTGACCTGCTAGGTGAAGGCGTGGTAAAATAGGAGCCGCCTCGGGGTGTAGCAAGGGTGGGGACTCTTAAGGCCTAACGATTTATTATAGGCCGATTTGTGAAGGGTTTTCTATCCTTAGCTTCTCCGCTCACCAAATTACTCAGGAAAGGAGTAAAGTTTGAGTGGATAGACAAATGTCAAAATAGTTTTGAACAGTTGAAAGAAATGTTGGTTGAAGCACCAGTATTGACACAGCCTACCACGGGAAAAGAGTATACTCTATATAGTGAGGTTTCAGGCATTGGTGTGGGATGCGTGTTAATGCAAGATGGGAAAGTGGTGGCGCATGCGTCAGTGATTGAAGCCACATGGTAAATTATCCACTCATGACCTAGAGTTGATTTGCGAGTAGTGTTTGCTTTGAAAATATGGCGACACCATATATAAGGAAAAGTGTAGAATTTACTCTGAGATCCACTTGAGAGTCTCAAGTACACTACTCCACTCCAAAGAGCTTAATTTGAGACAACGGAGCTGGTTAGAGCTATTTAAAGATTATGGTATGTAATGGAGCTACCACCGGGAGGAAAGGCTAATGTAGTGGCCAGGTAGCTGCAAGGCGAAGGCAGTGGCGTAATGTCACTTCAGCATAGTGAATGGAGATTAGCAGATGATGGAGCTATGTTAGCTCAATAAGAAGCACAACCTGTGTTAAAGCAAATGATTATAGATGCTCAGAAAAATGATGTAGAGCTACAAAAAAAGTTACAGACAGTCAAAGATGATGATGAGACTGGGTTTTTAGTAAAAGAAGCTGGAAGTTTGTATTTCCAGAACAGATTATGTGTGTCAGATGATAAAGAGCTAAAGAAAAAGTTACTATTTGAGGCTCATAATACGGTATTTGCCATGCATCCTGGAGGTAATACAATGTACCAGGATTTGAAACAGCATTATTGGTGGAAAGGAATGAAAAGAGATGTGACAAAGTACATGTCTAAATGTTTGACGTGTCGGCAAATTAATTTGAACACGAAGTGCCAACGGGTTTGTTGAATCCCTTCGATTCACTCAATGGAAGTGGGATAACATTACCATGGATTTTGTGTCGGGTTTTCCCCTCACGCAACAAAAACATGACTCTGTTTGGATAATTGTTGATAACATTTTCTACTGGTCAGGATGGACTATTCTATGGATCGACTAGCTGAGTTATATGTGGACGAAATTGTGCGATTGCATGGTGTGCCGATGTCTATAGTGTCGAATAGAGATCCGCGTTTTACATCGAGGTTCTGGAAGGAACTGCAATTCGATGACCTTAGGTACTAGTGGATTTCGATATAGCATTCCATCATGAGATAGATGGGCGGTCAGGCGGTTGATTCAATTACTCGAGAAGATATGCTTAGGATGTGTAATGGAGATTCAGCTGGAAGTTGGGATCGTATATTCCATTGATGGAATTTGCCTATAACAGCAATTATCGATCGACATTGGCATGGCACCATATGAGCTTTATATGGACGGAGATGTAGAACTCACGTAAGTTGGAATGAGTTGAATGGAGTCTGAGATGATTGATCGGAGACATGGTAAAAGATATAGAAGAGAAAGGGTACAAGTTATTGACAAGGTTAAAGGCGTGAGAGTGATCGTAGATCCTTATCGCGGATGATTTAAAAGGAATATGGAATGAAGTGAGGATAAGGTCTTCTTAAAGTATCGTAGTGGAGAAAAATTCTGGTTTTGGTCGGAAGAGCGAGTTGAGTCCCGAGGATTCATAAGGGCCAGCATGAAGTTTTAGAACATCGCCTGTGGCTTATTGATTGGCACTCCCTCGGAGTTAGCGAGTGCCTGTGTGTTTATGTGTCGATGCTTCGGAGATACCGCTCTGATGAGTCGCACATACTACCGGTCTGAGAGAGATACAAGTCACCAGGGAGGATTTGTCATATGATGAGGAGCAAGGCAATTTTGGCTCGAAGATGAAACGATTCTTGAACAAACAAATGCAGTTGAGTAAGAAAGTGCTGGCAACACCATGGCGGAGAAGAAGCTGGGAGCGGAAGCAGGCCCATGAGGCACGGTATCGCGGCTTTTCGAGATCGGGTATGAATTTAGAGGGACGAGGAAATTAACTTTTAAGGAGAGAGTTGTAACACCCCCAAATTATACTGAACAGTTTTATAACATGTTTCGGGTATAATAAAAGTAAAAGTATATTTTTTCGGAATAAAAGAATGCTAAAAATAAAATAAGCAAAATCCGGAAAGTTGTACAAGGTACAAGGGCAAACGTGTAAATTGACAAAACAGGATATAAATGACATAAGAAGAATAGATTGTATGCCAAAAGAGAAATTGAATAAGTTAGATTGAGAATAATAAAGAGAGAAAGGACCTAAATGCAAAAATGAGAAAAGAATTTAAAAATGCAAAGGCCAAACATGGCCTTAACTCTAAAATATGGATAAGATCAATTGGTCTCTCATTTTTGAGAGACCAAAAACGTGCAGAGAAGAAGAGAAGAGAAGAAGAAGAAGAAGAAGAGAAGAGAGGAGAAGAAAAGGAAAGGAAGATTCAAAGGTATGGAATCATGTGTACTTTTGGACTTGGGTAGGGATTTATATGGTTTCCAAACCTAGGGTTTAGTTAGGAATTCATCCTAACCCTAGAATTGTTGGAATTAGGGTTGATAAAACCCTAGTTTGTAAATGGAGTATGAAATCCTCCCTTTTAGGTTGGATTCATGGTTTAATTGCAAGTAATGGAGTTTGGGTTTAAAACAAACCCTAACTAATCTTCATGTTAGGTTTATGTATGGGTTATGATCCATTTTAGAGTTGTTTTGGGAGTAATTCGCGATGAGTTTTGAGTAAGATAGAATAGAGGAAGAGTATGGAAGAAAGTGGAGTGAAATGAAAATTGCCACAAGACGGAATTTCACGGCGGCTCTTAGGTACGAGCAGGGGGTGGTACGGTACCACCTATCTGAGGAGAGCAAAATGAGTAGGTACCATCTAAAGTGAATCTGGGGTACCACTCTGAAAATGAATGAATGCTGGTACCCGATGCGATCTGGAAATGCGGTACCACTTTCTAAACCTAGTTTCTTGTATTTTGACATTTTTAAGCCCAGATTCATATACCAATAGTATAGGAACCCTAGTAAATGACTAATGGGGGTTCAAATAAGAAAGAAACCCAAGTGAAAAGCATACTTAGTACTTCATGTAATTGTGAGTTTGATGTGGGCAACCTTAAGGCCCTAGAATGTGAATAAGTACAAGTATATGTATAAGTTTAATATATGAAAGCTAAAGAGAAGATATGTATAATTTGGTCATATGAAAGTGTATAGTAAAATGTTTATAAGAGAGATGCTATTTGATAACGAATATATCTCATATGTATACATGATATCATTAGGTATTCATGAATGTGGGATATCATTTTATAATACATGAAAGAAAACATAATAAAACCGATTGCCTGTTTATGACTGGGTAGATGGATAGATAGGCATGCCTATAGGAAGATACAGTTGCTGCAACATACAGATATAGATATCGAGGCCCTGTTTGGGTCGATGACATAGATCCCGTTTGGATCTTATAATATAGGCATAGGTCGCTGTCTGGTACAGTGATGATACCTTCGGGTATATACGGCCCCGTTTGGGTCATATAGAGATCACTGTCTCGTACAGTGATAGTACCTTCAAGTACATACAGATAGAGATCATTGTCTCATACAGTGATAGTACCTTCAGGTACATACAGTTATTTCATGTATCCGCTTCTAAGGTATTTGCAGGCATGAACATAAAAGAAAATGAAAGTATATGTAAAGGAAATGTATAAAGTATATGATATGATATAAACATAGCCTTTATGCGATGATAATATCTTGTTACAAGAACAAAGAATGCTGAGTATAAAGGACATGAAAAGTATATGAAATATGATAAGAAAATAAACATGATATGGAAAAAGAAAGTAGACTTGAGAAATGGATAAATATATGTACATGTTATATGTGTCATAAAGATATGAATGTGTTTAAAGTGGGATGGCCCCTTGTTAGAGGTTGTCCATATGTTTTAATTCCCACTAAGCTATAAGCTTAGCACGGGTGTTTCATCCGTATAGGTACAGAAGAGGAAACCATAGGGCAAGACGATCCACATCAGCAACTAAGGTCAACACATCACTAGGGGTCCACAGGGAAAATTTTTGGTATAATGTATATGTCTTTTTGTTTCTTTTTGGAAACAATGTAAATGTTGAACACTATTAAATATGGAACTTGTATATTTTGTAATCCGCTGCTATAGAATATAATACAAGTAGAATGTTTAACATTATATGAATGAGCTTAAAGTTATAGTAAATAAAAGTTAGTGGTATCAGAGCCCCAACTGGGGGCATCACAATTTAGTGGCATCCCGGAATGCGGATTGAGCTCGCCAATCGGTCGGATCCAGAGAAGGGTGTCTGGTGATTAATATCAAAGCCCCAGGCGGGGCATCACAATTTAGTGGCATCCCGGAATCTGGTTCGGACTCGCCAATCGGGTTGGATCGAAGAAGGGGTGTCACACCTGGGCGGGATAGAAAAACACACTTTTTGTTAGTTCCCTCCTGTCTGGAGAGGAGAAGGAACAATTGCAGCAGGTTTTGCTTTTTAACATCGATGTATTCGCCTGGACCCACTCGCATATGACTGGCATTAGTCTCGCGCATGCTTCTCATAGTGATCTCGTCGGATTTGCGCGGGCCGATCGGATAAAGAATAGGCGTTTCCACTGGGGCCAGCGTGAGGTTATTCAATTTGAAGTAGATAACCTTTTGAAAGCAGGGTTCATCATAGAAATCAAGTACCCAGAATGGCTGGCCAATGTAGTGGTGGTACCAAAGAAAGGTGGTAAATGGAGAGTATGTGTAGACTATATCGATCTCAATGACGCATGCCCTAAAGACAACTTCCCTTTACCCCGCATATACCAGATTGTCGGCGCGTCAGTTGGGCATGGGATGTTGTCATTCTTGGATGCCTTCTCGGGATACCATCAAATCCCAGTGGGACCGTGGGACGGTTGTCATCATGGACATTGGCGGCAGCATGTTGACGATGTCGTTTGGATTAAGAATGTCGATGACTTATGGAAGGCCCAGTGACGAAGATGTTTAGGCCGCCTTTCAGTAAGGCTCCATGGAGGTGCTCCCCATTGTGATATGTTGGTAAAGTCCAAGGCGCCGGACCGCCACATCTACAAAGCTTCGAACTCCTCAAGCATATGACAGAAACTTAATCCACCAAAGTTCGCCTTGAATGAGTCTTTGGCCAAGTTCAGGTTTTCATGGTGACCTAGAGGGGGATAGAAGGCAACCTTGCTCAGCTTAAGGCTATCTTGGAATCCCCGGCTCCCAACTCTAGAAAAGGGGTACAACAGCTAACTGGCCGGTTAGCCGCCCTGGGGCGGTTCATCTCTCGATTCACAGACCGTCTAGAGCCATTCTTTGCCACCCTCAAGGGGGCCAACTGGGCCGAATGGAATGAGGAGTGTGATCAGGACTTTATGGAAATCAAACAATATCTAGCAGAACCTCCAATCCTAGCTAGCCCTAAAGCCGGCGAGATACTCTTCGTATATCTAAGCGGTCTCGAGATGTCGCGATGAGTCTTAGCCACATTGAAAGAAAATGTGGATGGAAGAGCGAGAGACAAGTGTTCTAGCCGTCCCGTAAAGTCATAGCAAAGCCCGAAACGAGATCTGACCACCTTCGCGGTGCTTTGGCTCTCGGGTAGCAATCAAGAAACCGAGTATTTCCAAGCACCCCATTGTGGTGCTAGCTAACCTTCCTTGATCTTGTTCCATGACCTAACTTATCTAGGAGAATGGCTCGCTAGGCGGTCGAACTAAGCAAATACATTATCCAGTATAAGCCAAGGTTAGCTAAGAAGGGATAAGTTAACCGACTTCTAGCAAAATCTGACACGAAACATGGCTGGGACAATTTGGGTGGTGGACTCGATTAATGACGGGGGTGTCTGACAAGCGAGCAGCATTGTCACAACTAAAATCCCAGGTGAGGACAAGATCGAGCAAGCAATCCGACTGGGCTTCAGCACCTCGAACAATGAATCAGAATATGAAGCCATCCTAATAGGGATTAAGCGCGGCTGCGATGGCCAGATAAACACAATTGATGATTCCCCGGTGTGGTAGGGGCGGTGCCATGAAATATGAGTCTCGGGATCCCCCGAATAGCGAAGTATGTAGCCCTGGTTAAATAACGCTTGGGTAGTTTTTCAGCTTGGAAGCTAGAACACATTCCCAAGGACTGCAATGAGAAAGCATACGCCTTAGCCGCCGTGGCCACGTCTCTACCGATAACAGAAACAATATTTCTGCTTATCTATTACCAGCCGGATTCCTCGAAAGCCATTGTTCGGGTAAGCCAAGTGGACAAAACCTCCCCTTCCTGGATGGACCCCATAGCGCAGTACATCAACACGGGAGAACTCCCTAATGAGAAGGACAAGGCTCACAAGGTCCGAATCCAGTCAGCTAGATTTTCCTTGATCGATGGGCAGTTGTTCAAACGATCCCTATACGGGCCATATCAAAAATGCTTAACTGCCGAACATGGCCAGTATGTGTTGGTCGAGTTACACGAAGGGATATGTGGCAATCATCCAAGCAGCAAAACTCTAGCATACAAAGCCCACACTCAGGGGTATTATTGGCCAACCATGAAGTCTAATGTCGCCGATTACGTGCGAAAATGTGACCGATGCCAATAGCAAGCTCCCATCTTAAGATCGCCGGCTCAAGACCTAATTTCCATCTCAAGCTCATGGCCCTTTCGCTCAATGGGGAATTGACATAGTAGGGCAGCTCCCTACCGCCCCGGCTCAGAAGAAGTTGTTGCTAGTGGCGCGATTGCTTTAGTAAATGGATGAGGTCGGGCTTTCGCATCAATCAAAGGCTGATGACGTCACTCAGTTTATACGGAAGAATATCGTTCTTGGAATTCGATTATTTCGGTCAGTGTATCAAACAATAAGCTGATTTGATAAGCGGGTCTCACATGTAGGCGGTTTGTTTTACAATAGCGATTATGTGTATTGGATATCCGAGGATTTGAAAAGAAATTGATGTATGAGAGCCCTGATATAAATTATTCACCATACATCTAGAGAGGTAACAAAGATGTTCCGAGTTTGAAAGCTTGATCACTATTGGTGAGGATGAAAAAGGATATCGTAGAGTATGTATCCAAATGTCTGACTTGTCAACAAGTAAAAGCTAAACTTCAAGTACCGTCTGGTTTGTTAAATCCCATTCCAATTCCACAATGGAAGTGGGACAACATAACTATTGATTTTGTATCCAGTTTTCCCCTCACCCAAAGAAAACATGATTCAGTTTGGGTAATCGTAGACAAACTCACAAAGTCTGCTCACTTCTTATCAGTCTGACTTGACTATTCCATGGATCGCTTAAGCGTTGTATGTAGATGAATGATTGGTTACATAGGATTCCACACACTATCAATAGTATATGGCGCGATCACGGTTTCGTCAAGGTTTTAGAAAGAATTATAGTCGACCATGGGTGGGCGAGATTTTAGTACGACTTTCCATGCAGACAGATGGACCCGATGCGAAATAGTGATTCAAGTGTTAGAAAATATGCTTCGGGGTTGTGTGCTAAATTTTCCTGGAAGTTGGGATAGGTATATTTCCCTTATGGAATTTGCCTATAACAATAGTTCTCAGTCAAGTATTTGTATGGCGCCCTATGGGTATGGAAGAAAATGTAGAACTCCTGTATGTTTGATAGAATTGAACGAGCATAAAGTAATTGACCCTGACTTAGTGAAAGAGACAGAAGAAAAAGTTCGGATCATTCAGCAAAGGTTAAAAGCTGCTAGTGATAGACAAAAAAGTCTTATGCATATCTGAAAAGAAAGGACATAGAGTACGAATGTAAGACACGAGAAAATTCAAATTTTCTGAAAAAGGGTAAAATCGTAATTTCGATCAAAACCCGAAATTTTTCTAGATATCGGATGACGAAACGGATTTCACCGTTAGAATCGTCTCGCGAAATCTAGTACCACGTCGAATTTCGTTGAATTCAGGAGCAATTCAATTTCACGTTTTCAGGCACCAAGTGTCGGTCGTAAAGCCCAGGTTGAATCGTGTGATGTGTGTAGAGTCGCGTACATGTACTCATATGACACATGTTGCATGAGTAGAGAAAGGATGAGATGAAGGGCCGAGATTGTGCCAAGTGTCAAAATCAAGACAAAAGGGGACATAAGTGGAATTATAGGAAAGTTTAATGAATAAGACAAAATAGCTATAGTCTTCTTCTCCAAAATTAAAAGACCCAAGAAATATGGAAGGCTGGAAAAATTTAGCGTGGAGTCTTTGGATCGGTTACAGAGAGAGAATAGGCTCATGCTCTAGATATGCGTAGATTCGGACCATCGGTTCTCGGCAGACAGAAGCAAAGTCGATCTGCGAGGGGCTACGGCGTGAACACCGGTTAGTGGAGTTCCGACAACTCCAAGAGGTAGGATCTTTTCCACTATACATTATTCTTTGGTAGAGCGTGTTAATGGTTAAGGGATATTCGAAACTTGCTTGAATTATCAGTAAATTCGATCTAATACTTCATAAGTGGAAAATCGGAATTTGGTGGCCGTGAGCAGGTCTTGTCGAGGTTTCCTTTGTTCACATGAATAATGGCGTGATTTTGGTGTGAATTTTATGATGTTGAGTAATTCAAAATGGTGCTTGTGTTTGTTAATTAGCCCGTGTAAGAGATAATTTTGGTGTTATTGATGTGAATTTAATAACATGAATTATGTGGATTAATTATGTTAGTATATACATGTTTTATATATTAGCATGAGTTTGTTGGAATTGGCGTCGTCGTTAATACCTTTAAGACGCCTAGAATATTAGGAGTGAGTGCATGACATGAAATTGAAAGAAACGAAAATGTTTGTGAAAGGAATTTCAAGGAAGATTTTCCGAAGAATTGCCTTAGAGAGTCATCCAACATATCACTTCGGATGAGGACCATGACTGTTTCGGAGCGTTATCCAGCAATTAGCCTCGGAAGGTAGTCCAATATTTTACCGAAACTCAGTAGCAAGTTTTTGAGAACAAAAAGCTTTTATTTTGAAAACTGGATATTTTACTCGCATTTGGCTTAGGTATATGTGAGGGAGTCAGTGAGGACTCGGGACATGGGATTGGTCATGTAGACATTCGAGTAAGTTCATGTAATTTCTTGGATGTGATTGTTTGTCATGGCATGTGCACTTAGATGGGGAGTGGCCCATGCAAATTGTCCTCTTGGGCTTTGCTCACCTGTCGGATCATTGGCGAGTGCGAAGTGTGCACGAATGACGCTCACTAGAGTAGCGTATAGAAAAGCTAGGGTTGTGGCTTTAGATTATTCATTTTTGTATAACATGTATTAAACTCTAAATTTTGATATATGTTTGGTAAAGTAATCTGTTAACTCTTGAACTATTGTATATAGTTGATTTATTTTGTGGGTGTCGGGGGCCCAGTGGCCCATTATTTACTCGCGTTGACCTGTGTGGTCATTGTAAGTTGTTTGGGACGGGTTGTATTTGGTAGAGGCTCCGTACAAAGGGCTCTGCCCGATTTTCATGAGTGGTGTCGGGTTGCAGAGCATCGCGAATTATTCCTCGGAGTTAACGGGTTGTCAACGGACCCTCGGGTTTGGGCGTCACGACTTGGTATCAGGCTTATGTCTGAATGCACAGGAGCGATGGACTTAGGCTTAGGCCATGGTCATTGGTATAAGAACATCACGACAGTATAGCTCGATGTTAGGGTTAGGTATGTGATTACCTAGGCAGTCACGGGACAAGATTAGAACACTGCATGCATTGTGTTTTATGTGATTGTGTGATTGTTGTGAATGTTGTGTGATTTGTGTGCTTGGTGAATGGCACATAGGAAAAAAAAAATGTTGAACACTAGGGTTTAGTATGAGAACAAGTTGTTTGAGAAATTTTGGGCAAATAGTCCAGAATAAAATGAAAGAAAAATGATGTGAAGAAATTTTTCTAAGGTTTTATAATTGTAAAAGAAATTTGGAAAAAAAAATTTAATAAATTTATTTGGTTTCTTTGGAAAATGAAAAAAATTATTTTTTTTTTTTTTGTGGTTTTTCGATGGCTAGAATGAGAAAAAAAAGAAATGATAAAAATTGAAATAAAATAAATATCTTTTTAAAATGAAATTCTTCTATAATGAAATTCATTTTGTTGCTTAGTGATTTAATATATGAAATTATGGTCTCAGACACCTATGAATGCATGGACATTGTGTATGAAATGTTTTCTGTGTGTGAATAGTGTCTCGAGGCTGTGTTTATGCCTTAGAGATATTGCATTAGAATTTAACTTGCCATTTGACATGTGTAGATGGCTAGTCGTACAGGACGAGGCTCATCCACTGTACCGGGCCAGCACCACCGCACTCACCATCGCACCTCGTTGAGGCTGTAGAGACATGCTGCCGCGCATTGCACAGCTAGTGCAGCAGTAGCCGTGGAGGTCCGAGTAACCTCCGTGAGGTTTAAAGATCATCCTCTGACATTCAGAGGGGAGAGGAGATCTACTGCAAGGCACCATCGGGGTTCATGCAAGTCAAGAAAGTGTTAGAGGCTATAGAGATTTCCTCTGACACGACTAGAATTAGACTAGCTACAATTCCAGCTAGAGGGTGAGGCCCAAGTGTGGTGGAACTGGGCAAAGACCTCTAGGGACCTAGAGGCAATGACATATGCACCTGTGGAGTTGTTCACGGGCAAGCATTGATACCGTCGTCACGTCGAAGGCCCGTGAGTGCCTAGAGCTAAAGCAGGGGACGATGACTATGATAGAGTTAGGCTTAGAGGTTGAGGCCTTAGAGGAGCCCTTGTATGTGAGTTCTCCCCTAGGGATTAGGGCGAGGATATGGATGATATGTCGTGGTTGCGAGTTAGAGATCTCGAGGATTCTACTCACTATGGACCTGAGGGTCATGGACATGTCAGAGTTCGACGTCATCCTTGGGATGGATCAAGCAATGCTTACATGGTCACATCGGGACAGAGCTTAGAGGTTACAAATTCTCACACTGCCAGGACGGTACTCGTGTTGTATCTCCAAGGACAAGCATGATATTTCGCCTAAACAAGCAGCACGAGTCCGCATGTCACGGATACCAAGGTTGGCTAAATGAGCCCAATCTCAGAGGATCTAGGTGAGACCTGACTCCTGGGATCTACCCTCGTAGTCCGGCGAGCACGAGGATGTTTTTCCGGGACGAGCCACGGATTGCTCAAGAAGGGTTGTGACTTCTGGCTTCGAGTTACACCTCGGCATTTCGCTTCATCTCATGACTCCGCATAGGATGACACCATTGAAGCCATGTGAACTCAAAGTCCAAAGCATGGAGCTACTAGACAAGGGGTTCATTAGGACCAAGCATTTCAAAGACGGGGGCGCCTGGGTCCATTTGCAAGAAAGGACAAACCCTTTGATCGGGCATTGATTATGTGCAGTCAATCAGGTTACGAACAAGAACCTGCACCTATCACGAGGATTGATGACTCGTTTGATTAGCTGAGAGAGCACGGTCTACCCAAGATAAACCTTCGCACTAGTTACCATCACCGAGGGTTGTGAGCACGATATCCCTAAGACAAGCAGAGGCGCATGGGCACTTGAAGCTTCATGCAATGCCCTTTGATCGACTAAATGCGCCAAATGCAGATTCACGGATCTCATGCATGTATTCCAAACCCTATTTGGATCAGCTGTCGTGGTCTTCGTGGATGACATTTTGATCTACTCCCAAATGTGAGAGGAGCATGAGGACCACTGAGGATCGCTTTTACATGGCCGAGATCACCGCTATACGCCAAGCCCGCAAGGCAGCTTTTCTTTACCAAGGTGAGATTTTAGACACGTAAATGTGATCAGCGCCAGTAGACCCAGAGAAGGTCAAGGCCGTGGATGAGTCGAGAGGCCGAAGTCACTCGAGATAATGCAGCTTCGATCAAGCAGGGTATCATGTGAGATTCAATGAGATTCCTGAATAGTGGCACTTATGACTAGATCGACCCGAAGGAGGTCAAGTTTGATCGGGATGACCGGCGCGAGGAGGCATTCCAAGAGTTGAAGAGGAGGCTTACTATCGTCTTGGCCCTTGATAGTCCCCAAATAGGGATGTGGTTACACAATGTATTGTGATACACCGAGGGCCTGACCGGGATGTGTTTTGATGCATCCGGAGGGTGGTAGCCAGGCCTCCCCACAAATAAGAATCAAGGAGAAGAATTACCCCACACATGACATGGAGGTCAAGGCCATAGTCTTCGCCTCAAGATTTCAGTTGGGCGCCACTACTTATATGGCAGAGTCTGGTGCACTCACCATAAAAGTTTCAAGTATATTTTTACGCAACGGACCTCAAACATGAGGCAACGCGATGGATGGAGTTCCTAGAGGACATAACTTCACTTTGCATTACCAGCCGCTGGTAAGGCAAATGTGGTGGCTGATGCACTAATCTAAGTCACGAGGAGCATCGCTAGTATAGCTTCCCTCGAGTGGCTGATGCTCGAGAATGTGGGATAGTTCGCTACGCACAAGGAAAGCGTGGTCGTGGTACGCCGGGGAGCTAGTAACTACACCGGGCTCGCGCAGAGTGATCGTCGCCGTGGGCAGACGAGATAAGGTCCATCGTGGACCGAGTACAACTCAAGCACAGTGACGAGGGTCGACTGCCCACATAGATGGTAGTCCCTCGCATAGAGGATGGGGGTAGTGGTTCTCCGGCTGGATCGATTCGAGAGAGGAGATTCTAGAGTTTCACCGCCTCTCGATTTACCGTGCATCCGTGGCACAAAGACGTACTCAGATCTTCGCCGCATTTACTGGAGCGGGATTAAGAGACACATAGGACTTTGTTCGCATGTCTCACGTGGTCAAGAAGTTGGCTACCGAGCACTGCAAGGCTATAGCCACTTCCAGCCATTGAGGTAGGCTGGGCTGGCGGGAGCACATCACGACGGATTTTGTGACCCATCATTACGCATTGACCGCAAGGACATGGAGCGGTATGGGTGATAGTGGACCGACTCACCAAGTCGGCACATTTTCTAGCCGTGCGAATGACCTTCACATTAGAGAGATTCTACCGGTTGTATATTCAAGAGATAGTCCACACATGGAGTACCAAAGATCCATGTTTGGGGACAGAGACCCGAGGTTTACGATGCACTTTCAAGAGCTTCCAAAGGATATGGGTAATACTCACGACCATGAGTACAAATTTTCCACCACGTACATGGTCACCGTAGAGGACTATACAGGTTAGAGGACATGCTACCAGCATGCATCTTCGATCATAGGGTGATGGAAGAGCATCATTTCTGAATTCTCCTACAACAAGCCACTGTGCAAGATAATAAACGGCACCACATGGAGATCAGACGAGGCCACGCAGATCACCGTTATGTTTGACCGAGGTGGAGAGATTCTAACACCGGTCCCGATCTAATTAGAGACACCTCGGAGAAGGTGAGCTTGAGATGACAAATGGCCTTCTCACCCGCCGATCCCTAAGAGCCATGTTGATGAGAGGCTTTCCACCCTGCAGTTCAAGGTCGAGATCATGTCTTCAAGGTGATGCCTAAGAGAGAAGTGGTCAGTTCAGTAAGCTACGTAGAAGCTATCACGAGGTTCATGTAATCTTCCAAGATATTCACTGGCAGGGTAGGCAATCAGAGCGTGACGGCTTGGTTTACCGCCTAGCATGTCAGGTGTCCACGAGGTATTTCACCTCTCCATGCTCCGAAGGTACACTCCAGATCCAACTCATGTAGTAGATTGGAGAGAGATTAAGGTTGACACGGATGAGACCTTCGAGGAGAATCCCGCCAGTTGTGCATTGCGGATAGCCGAGGATCGTGCCTTACGCCACAAGACCGTGAGGCTAGTAAGGTGCTATGGCGCACCGCGGGAGTGGAGGAGTCAACGTGGTAGCGCGAGGACACGATGCGGGCCACCTATCCTTCTTATTAGGGATGACACGTGGTTTAGCCGCTTAATACCTAAATGACTAGTTTACATGCATGGTATAGTGCACGTTGCATATACATGTGATTCAGAGGATTTGCATGCACTTCGACGAAATTCCTTTAAGGAGGAGAATGTGTAAGAGACCTCGAGAAAATTCAAATTTTCTCTCGAAAAACAGTAAAATCGTACTTCGGTCAAACCCGAAATTTTTCTAGATACCTGATGATCTAAACGGATTTCATCGCTGGAATCGTCTGCAAAATCTAGCTACCACGTCGACTCGCCGAATTCCAGAGACAATAATTTCATGTTTTCGAGACACCTGCATGCCTGCACCAGAAACGGGCTCGAGATACATGTGATGTGACAAAAGTCACCTACTATATGTACTCATGTGACACATGTTGCATGAGTAGAGAGAGGATGAGATGAATGGCCGAGATTGTGTCAAGTGTCAAAATCAAGACAAAAGAGGACATAAGTGGAATTATAGGAAAGTTTAATGAATAAGACAAAATAGCTATAGTCTTCTTCTCCAAAATTAAAAGACCAAAATGTGGAGGGGCCGGAAAATCGCAAAAGTGGAGGTGTCGATCCAGCTTGCAGAGAATGAGCTTATTCTCTCGTGGACTGGTTCTTTCTAATCGCTCTGGCTCGACGAGCAAGAAGCAAAGTCGATCTACGGCGAGGGCTACACGTGGACACCGACGGTGTGGAGTCTGCCAACCTGCAAGAGGTAGGATCTTTCCTACTTCTATTATTATTTGGCTAAGAGCCATATTAATGGTTAGGGATATTCTGACGCTTGATTTAACCGTAAATTCGGTCTCAAAACCTTTGAATCGGGTGGAGAAAATCCCAAATTTGGTGGCCGTGAATAGTGCTAACCGAGGGTTTCACTGTTCACGTGAATAGTGATGAGTGATTCAAAATGAATTGCTTGTGTTTGTTAATTAGTCCATGTGAGATAATTTTGGTGTTATTGATGTGAATTTAATAACATGAATTATGTGGATTAATTATGTTAGTATATACATGTTTTATATATTAGCATGAGTTTGTTGTGATTGGCATCATGCATTTCATATGCACTGGGGCACCCTAGAATATTAGGAGTAAGTGCATGACATGAAATTGAAAAAACGGAATGTTTGTGGAAAGAATTTCAAGGAAGATTTTCCGAAGAATCGCCGAGTCGCTTCAACGCATCACTTCGTATGAGGACCATGATCAAGCTTTAGCTGCTATCCAAAGAATTCGCATTGGAAGATAGTCCAATATTTTACCGAAACTCGGTAGCAAGTTTTCGAGAACAAAAAGCTTTTGTTTTGAAAACTACATATTTTACCCATCTCGCCTGTGCATGTTGCAGAGCCTATGAGGACTCCTGACACGGGATCGGGTCATGTAGACGTCTCGAGTAGGTTCATGTAATTGCTCGATATGATTTTTATCATGGCATGTGCACTTAGCGGAGTAACCCATGTAGGAAATTGTCACTTCACTGGCTTTGCTCACTCCCGTCGAGGGATCACTATCGTGCACAAGGAGTGTGTGATCGAGACTCAAGGCCACTAGAGACTGATATAGAAGAAAGCCCGGTTAGGCTTGCATTCATTTTGTATAAATATGTATTAAAATCCTAAATTTTGATATATGTTTGGTAAAGAGTAATCTATTAACTCTTGAACTATTATATATAGTTGATGTATTTTGTGGTATTAATGAGGGCCTAAGTGGCCATTATTTTACTCACATGGACTCCTGCAGGGTCATCAGGAACCTGTCAGACAGTTGTATCTGGGGTAGAGCCCCGTACAAAGGAGGCCTCGACCGATTTGTTTCATGAGTGGTGCCTGCCACTACGACATCCACGATTATTCCAAGAGTTGATGGTTGTCAACCGACTTCGGCTGGGGGCGCTACAACAAAGTCGATATAAGGTTTTCTTGGAAAGTATCGCCATGGAGGAAGATACTCGTTTGGAAAGAAAGGAAACTAAGTCCAAGGTTTATCTGACCATATGAGATGCAGAACACTGGGGACTCAAGAGCGATCGTTTGCTCCACGAGTCACAAATTCATATAATGTGTTCCATGTGTCAATGCTTCGAAAATACCGTTCTGATGAATCGCACATAATACCAGTACAAGCAATCAGACTTCACTTTTGATGAAGAGCCAAAAGCTATTCTAGATCGTGAAGTAAAACAATTGTGGAACAAACAAGTCTCTCTGATAAAGGTGCTTTGGCAACACCACGGTATGAAGGAAGCAACTTGGGAACCATAATTGATAATGAGGGCACAGCACCCACAACTCTTCGATTCAGGTATAATTTCGAGGATGAAATTTTTTTAAGGGGGGGAGTTGTAACACCCCGAATTAGACCCTAGTAGTTTTATTGCAACTTTGTAGTATAAGAAAAGTAAAATTTGTATTTTTCGGAAACTAAAGTACTAAGGGTAAATTGGTAATTTGTAAAATGAGGACTTAAAGGTCATAATACAAGAAGAATATATGTTAAAGTAGGAATTGTGATAAGCTCATTTGCAAATAGATGAGAGTTGGAGGACTAATAGAAAAAACAAAATAGTAAGCCAAAAATTAGGATAAGACCAAACATAGTCTTAGAATTTTTTCATTTTTGGCTTTGAAGGCTATGGCTTTCCGATGGGGAGAAGGAGAAAGAGAGAAGAGAAGAAGAGAAGAAGAAGAGAGGAAGAAAAGGAAGCTAGTTAAAGTTTTAAAGATCAAGGTATGGAACTATATGTGTACGGATTACTAGTATGGAACCTATATACATAGAAATCCCTCTTTGTCTAAGTTGTGTAGGAAAAATCCTATTAGAAATGTTGTTGGTTAGTATAAGATGAGTTTCATGGTTTATTTTGAGTTTTGGTTGAGTTGGTTTTGGTTTGAAAGGAAATTTCCAGTGAAAATGGCCAAATTTAGCAATTTATGCGTTCTGCTCAATACCCCTACGCCTAAGGGTAGGAGTGCATGCCTAGGTGGAGGTCCCTACGCTACCTAAGGCCGAAGCCTCGAATTTTCGATCCAATCTAGGCGTGAAGAACCCACACACCTAGGCGAACCCCATGCCCACACCTAGGCTGACCTCTATGCCCAGCGTAGCAAGACTACGCCCGTGCCAAGCTACGCCCAGCTTTGTTCTTTCTTCACACTTAGAACTGCTACTCTTTTTTTTTTTACTTCCAATGGAAGACATTTAGGCATAAAAGGGGTCATAACAAATGAATGAAAGGGTCCGTACAAGTATAAAAGTTATATGAAAAATGTTTTGTACCTCGTCACCAAGGCAAAGCGAAACTTCACCTCAGCGATCCTATCGTTGCGTAGACATTGTTTCTCGCACCTTATTTGCTAATGTCTTAAGAACAATATAACAAGTTTAGTAATATACATAATAGATGTTTATCTAGAGACCGGGAGAGGAATGTAAATAGACAGTCCGTCAGCGATCTAAGACTTCGCTAAAGTGCTACGACACTTCTATTACGTGGGTAGGCACGTTTTTGTTCAATGCGACGACACTCTTGCATTATACTACGACACCTCCGCATGCAAGGTGACACGTCTCGTTCAATAATCTGCATCAGACCTTCAGTAATCTATTAGATCACATTCCTCTCATTCATTGTTAATGATCTATACAGTAAAATACTATATGATGTGCTAATCAATAAATGAACAAGAAAGCATAAGAAATCAGTTTTGTTCTCAGAATGTACCTACGTGGTACCTTATGTTCAAGATCTCTAGTCTAATCCTTACATGAGATAAGGAAATTACGTTATAAGAATTATGTTATATGAAAACTTTGTTATAGAATTCTATTATATGTAAACTCTGACATATGCAAGAAAATACAACAAACACAAAAAAAAAAAAGGACGAAAATGGTTATTATGAACCTCTTTCTCTGAAATCCTCTCTTTCGATTTCTTTCAAGGCCAATGAAAATTTCCTTTTGATCATCACAAGAAATTCTATTCTACTTTTCAGTTTCTTTATTGATAACTTATTTTTCTTTTAGCTTCAATTGAATCCAAGAAACAGAAAGAAAAAAAGGCAAAGAAAATTGTTAACAAGGTGGATTCAAACAGAAACCCAGATCCAAAATTTATCTAACGATACAAAGTAGAGAAAACATTTTCTTTTCTTACCTTTTTCCTCTCAATCCCCAACGAGAAGCTTCTTCCCTTCCCTTCTCTTTCAAACGATCCACAAAAACCAGATGCGAAGACAGATTCAATTTCAAAAGGACCCAAAAATTCCCCCGAAAGAACTCTTCAAAAATCCCAACCACCGTCCAAACTGAGCTTTATATAGAGGCAGGGGTTCTAACGGTAACATTTTTTCTTTTTAAACAAAATGGCCATTTCTCGTCAGTTAATTACCGTGATACCATAAAAGCAGTCGATTTCTCCTCATTTATCTGCTTCTCCTTTTCTTAACAAATAAGTAATTTATTACATAAGAAATTATGAATTCTACATGGCTAAAGACGACACTTTAAGCAAATGTTAATAGTAAATTAATTTGGGAATAATAAAATTAATTTTTAAATAAAAGTTATTTCCATATTTCATTAATTAATTGAACATACATAATTAAATATAAAAAGAAATACATATGATAAACCTATTTAAAGTTTGTTTCCACATAATAAATAGTGTAATTTTTTTAATATTCTAACATTATAAATATGGTTTTTTCCTTTAAACTACATGTGCTCCATGACTACGGTCTCAAATTCAAACATCAAATCACCATGCTCTACAGAGAATTTATCATCTTTATAGCCTTTTCAACTCAGGATGGTGATTAAGATAAAAGATGATATAATTTAAATGCGTTGAAAATGCTAGTAACAATCCACATGGACTAAATAAGTGGCATGAATAAGTCAATTGATAAAAATCCGACTTATTATTAACTAAGCTGGAACAACTCACCTTTGATTCCATGGCTTTGAGAAGCCACGATATCGTCGTTTGTTTTCATGGCTTTGAGAAGCCCATACTTGTATAAGAGTATCTCCAGCAGTTGAGCAATAATCTAAATTTAGATGCTAAATCAAAAAGAAATTTCTCCAAAGAAGAGAAAGAATAATGGGAGCAAACGATTGTCAGACATGAATCAAAGGATCAACTATTTTTGAGCAAATTTGGCTTTAAACTGTTCATTAGTAAAAAAATTGGAAAAACCCCTTCTACACTCATAATATAGCCATTGGAGGACAAAAAAAAAAAAAATTGATTTTCCACAATATGACCGTTGGAGATGGAAAAAATTTTATGTTTAAGAGATTCTTCTGAAAACCCAAAAAAATAAAATAAAAAATTCTATAAAAACAAACCCTAAACTGCAAAAGACCCACAACTCCGGATATGTCGAAATCGAAGCCTGTCTACAGAATAAAGGAAGAAGAGAAGGAGGGGGAAAAAGGAAATCAAGAATTAATCGGGTTCGACCGTCGGTCCCCTCGTCTTGCAAAACGCCGGCTAGAAGACCTCCTTTCACGGCGCAAGACTCAGCAAGCTTCCCTTCTTTTTCATCTCTTCTTCCCTTCTTCTTCATCTCTTATTCCCTTCTTCTTCATCTCTTCTTCTCCCCCTTTCCAGAAAAACGCCGGCTAGAAGACCTCCATCGGCTTCGTCTTCATTTAGCCGCCCCTCCCCCCCGGTTTTTGTAACGAAACGGCGCCTGCTGCCCCCAAACCCATTACAAATTATCCTACAAATATTTCTATCAACTCTAATTAGTTTCAATTTATAATATTATAAATAAAATAAGATTGAGAAATGAAAAACCATAATCATATTTTTTGTGAATAATCTAAAATTACAAATTTAAATATAAATGTTTTACTTGATATAAATTAATTATTTTGTCACATTAAATATTAAGATATCTTTTCATTGAATATTCCATTAACTATTTAAATAATTTGCTTATT
Source organism: Tetrastigma voinierianum (assembly GCA_016808115.1). Lineage (NCBI taxonomy): Eukaryota > Viridiplantae > Streptophyta > Magnoliopsida > Vitales > Vitaceae > Tetrastigma > Tetrastigma voinierianum. The sequence continues at coordinate 72,678 of JAEQBH010000467.1, forward strand.
AATTTTTCACCTTTAGGTTATTAATATTTTAAGCAATATAATTTTTATTCATACTTAATGTTTGATTTTGTAGCCGTAAATGACATCTCCTCCAATAAGGGGTAAAGGGAAAGTCTTTCTAAATGAGGAAGACATGGCATCAGTAAGTATAGTCTTGGGTGACCATAACTCAAGATCCCAGAATCGTATCAGCAACCGATGTCAAAGTTTTCAGATCGAGTGATGGCTAAGTTTTGAGACTAATGTCAGAATTGGACGCACCACTAATTTTTTATGTTCACCCAAAATCATGGGATAGAACTGATATTATCACAAAATAGCGTGATACTCGCACATATCGCAAATAGGCCGCAGTGGAGCCAATATCACCGACGAGGTCAATCAGGTTTTGTTATAATTTTCTACAACAAATATATTAAGAAATTTATTTATTTCTGAATTTTTTATCTCCGCAAATGTGCAAGCTATGAATATGTTTCGCTGCATGTTAGGAGTCCGTGGATCTATGATCATTGTTGGAGGTGCTTAAATAATCGCGGATAAGTGGATGATTATACCGCAAGAAAGCAAACTATATGCCTCTGTGGACCCTACCCAACTACTCGCCTACGACTCTTTTTTAAATGAAAAGAAAATGTGAGTTGATTTTCGAATTTTAGAAAATCCATCCCTGAGAGAATGGGCTTTTTCTTCGACCACTTACTTTTGTTGTTATTTTATAAAGGCGAAACCAAGTAAGAAACAAAAACCCCAATGACTCCAAGATGGAAAACGGTCCGCGAAAAACTAGATTTCCGGTCCCGGATCGACACGATCGTGGAAGGTACCTCATACAGGTAGCACCTCTGAAATTAACCTCGGTCTCTACCAATGAATTGGGTATGGGAGCATATGGGTCACATATCGATAGTCTCCTAGGCTAAACATACAACCCGGATCAAACCAATCCTAATCGTATCTAGCATGCTTAAAACACTCAACCAAAAGTGGCAAATGGCGCTGCACTGTGGTCCCTAGCCACGTGCGGGAAAGCGAAGCCGCATTTTGCCATACATGAATTCTCAAAACTTAGGTATCAAAAGCAATGAACCAGGAGAAACCATATGGCATCTCAACCATTCATTGATGCTACCACTCTCAGGCAACCATATCTATTCATCCGAAGAAACCCGCTCAACAAACACTGCATTATCGGGTGTTTAACTAATCACCCTTGACCCGCATAGATCCTGATCGTAAGAACCAAATTGAACAACATTAACCTGAACTAAACCCTATTTCAGACCCTAAACATAGCCCTACACTGATATGGAGCGAATGGGCCGGGACCACAAAGGTCACGGCTTCCAATTAAATCAAACTCCACGACCCTTACAAACCCGAAATTAGCGATTCAGCTTCCCAACCGGTCGACCTGTTGAGAATCAATTCTTGAAAATTTTTAGAACATCTCCTACAGAGTAAGGAAACCAAATACAAACGGTGTACACCCGATAATCAATTACTAAGAACCAACACAAACGGCACCAAAGACCTAAACTCAAGCGTGCTAAGAACCGAATTCATTTAACCGGGCCGGGATTCGGTTTCCCAAATCCGGCCCAGCTAGCTGACAGAGGCTTCAAAATTTTTCAAACCTTCCTCAAAGAGTCAGTAATCCAAAAACAAATCAAGAGAAAACCAACTCCGAATCGAGAACCATACAAACGGCGCCTAAAGACCCAAACTCATTGTCTAAAGAACTGACTGAACCCGATTGACGGTTTCAACCAGTTCATCCGATTGAGAGAGGCTCTCAAAATTTTTCAAAACCTTCCTTAAAGAGTCAGGAATCCAACAAAACAAATCAAGTAAAAAACCAACTCCGAATGACTGAGAACAGACATAAACAGCGCCAAAGACCCAAACTGTTGTTCTAGCAAACTAAATTCAGTGAACCGGTTGATCTGGTTTCCCAACCAGTTCATCCAATTGAGAGAGGCTCTGAAAATTTTTCAAAACCTTCTTCAAAGAGTCAGGAATCCAAAAAAACAAACAGAGTACAAATCCGACTCCGAATGACTGAGAACCGACACAAACAGTGCCAAAGACCCAAACTGCTGTTCTAGCAAACTAAATTCAGTGAACCGGATGATTTGGTTTCCCAACCAGTACAGCCGGTTGAGAGAGGCTCTCAAAATTTTTCAGAACCTTCCTCAAAGAGTCAGGAATCCAACAAAACAAACGGGGTACAAATCCAACTCTGAATGACTGAGAACCGACACAAACGGTGCCTAATGTCCTAACACGAGTCCACAAACAACAAAGGCAAAGAAAATCATAAAAGAAATGGGATAAGCATATAAATTTCGTACCTATAAGATTCACGGCTATTCCCCCCTTTTTCTTCTTTCTTTCCACTTCCAAAACCAGGCATCCACTCCTTTAAATCCGTCGGAACTCCTCTTCAAAACAAGAGAGACCACGCCTCCGATTTAGATAAACTCTCCCTTCCCCTCCTTTTCCTTTTTCTCTCTTCTTCCTCCTCCCTTCCTTTTGATCACTGTCCACATTTTTTTCTTCTATTTCTCTCTCCTCCCTTTCTCTCTGAGCCCACTCCATTTTGCACACCTTCGCTCCCGGAACTCCCCTTTCGCCCCCCGAACTTCCCCCACCATAAACACTCCTCTATTCCTAAGGTCCATAGCTGGCCACATTTACCCTTTGCTTAACCACAATTAAGTATCCAAGTGGGACTCCAAGGTGGGCTGCAAGCAAACCCATAACATGGTCCAAAACTGGATCCAACCTTACGTTAGGACTGATTCGGGGCTTATGGGCCCATCCAAATAGGATTTGGGGCACCAAAATCATAAAAATTAGCGCCCACGCAAATCCAAATTTCGATGACCTACTGCATACTCCCAACTGATCGATTCGATTGATAAAAAATCTGAAATTTTGAGAGAATATTACTTGAGGAATATGATCCCGTGAAAAACTGGGTGGCTTGATTCAGTCCGGGTGAGGGAGATATGACCAAAACAAGCCTTAGTGCTCCGAATTCGAACCCGTCTAGTAATGAACTTCAATTGAAATCAATTGAGCTGGCTGATCCTAAGCATTAAAATTCTCAAATCTTTTTTCAGTTACTCCCTCAATGAGAAAGGAACTAAAAAGAAACGAAGGCTCAATTCCGAAGTTCTGGACGAGGGAGATATGATCGAAACAGTTCTAGTGCCCGAATTCGACATGCTCCAATAAACCTAATCGAGCTAAACCCTTAGGGGGCAATTTTCCTATGACGCCGATGCTAATAACTAAAAAAAAGAAGCTACGATGACACTCTAAAGTGAACTACATACACATTCAATGGACCATATACAAGCCTACCCGAGGCTGGGAGACAGACTAAGCCTAAAAGGGCCCTAATGGTGTTATATGAGAACGATGGGTGACTGTGACACCCAAAGGATAAATGCAAGTGCTGAGGGACAAAATTGAGGGTGTACACCCCCCTCCCCTGTTTATGAAGAAACTCATGAGACACCTGTATCTCTTGACTCGGATCAAGATCCATATAGCAATGCAACAGTTAGCTCTCCAAGGAAGAGACCACCGGGAAGAAAAGCAACTAAAGAAAGCAGACAGAAAAGTAAGGCAAGTCTAACAGATACTAGTAATTCTATTTCATATACGATTCGTGAATTATTTGGGAAGAGTGAAAAGAGAAAGAATTTTTATGAGGAGCAAAAACTTCAATTACTGAATGAGCAAGCACAGAGGGAGGATGTGCAACTAGAAATTGCAAGACGTGCTGAAGATAGGATGCAAAAGGAGCAAGATATGTTGCAGATTATCGCCGATGATGCCATTATGGAAAAATACATCTCACATATGTCCGTTGAACAGCAACACTATTATCAACTACGTAAGCATGCGATTATGGCAAAAACAATGAAATGCAAGTGGCCCAACTTTAATGTACTTAATTACTAGCTTATATATTCAATGTATTTTAAATTTGTGTCTACTTAATGAAATGAAGTGTTCAAATTATCTATGTACTTTTAATAGTTAAAAATAAATAAGTCATGCAACTAACTTAAATTTTCATTAAAAAAACATAACATGACATGACATAGCAAAGCATAATATCAAAATAAGACATATTCACTGGAGCAATCACCCTTTGTCCATGTAGCCCACGCATGTGTACGATGTCGCTATGGAGGGCATAGTAGGTGTTGGAATCTCGAATGGCACGGTTTCTAGCCATAAATTGATCAAAGGGTATCGAGCCTCGTGATACTTCAACCGGGCCATCGGTTCCTAATGAGTCATAGTCCTCATCATGCTAGTCACGCACGTTCATCATTATCAACCCGCTCATCCTCAATTATCATGTTTTGTCATATAATGCATGCTTTCATGATAAAGCTCAAGTCTTCGTGATGCCAAAATCGAGTCATCTCGAATCTATGTAACTTTTTGTAACTCCCAATGAATCAAAATCACCGCTGATGTGTCAAATCATCCAGAACCCGATGTAACTTTTTTTAACCCCAATGTGATTTGACAAGTCAATCAATGACATGTCAAAAAGCTTCAAGATTTATCAGTTTTTTACAACCCCAGTGTGATTTGAGAAATCAGCAAAATATTTATCAGCTACATTGGATCAGATTTTCCTATTAATCCCAACACATTGATTTTTTTTCCTATAGTTGATAAATTATTTATTTTTCATTATTTTTTATAAGAACTGCAAATAATTTAAAATTATTTAGTTTGATATGGAACATAATTTTCAACTACAATTTAATAAATATTTTATAGTGTTTGGAGTGATATAGATGAATGAAGGGTATATGATGTAATTATTAAAGAAGAGAAAGGGTAAAATTGGAATAGATTTAGGATAGATAAAACTTTAGATGCTCATTACTGAAGATGCTCTAGCTAAAACTTTAGTTAAATCTCAAAAAGTGACTTTTGGAAGCAAAATATACTAGACGTCAATTTTTTTGGGATGATCACGAGATTTTTAAAAGCAAACTATTAGTGTTTTGAAGGGGGAGGAACCCAAAAAAGAAGAGAACCCAATCAATAAAAATTCTTGTTAGCTTTTTTATGCTTTCAAGCTTTTTTCGTGTGTACACAAACCCGCTCAGAACACCTCATGGTCTAACTGAAAAAAATTAATTATGATAAAAATTACTTGCTTTTATTTGATTTGTTATATAAAATACAAAAAAGTTAAATATAATTAAAATTGTTAAAAAAATTTATACTTTTGATATTTAATATTTATATAGAAGAGTTGAAAGTAGAAAAAGGGTTCTAGCTTATAAAAATAAACTACTGACATTAAATTCTATTTCAATTCTTTAATTTTTTCCTTCCTTTTTTTCTTTCTTTTATTATACTTGTGTTTGTGATCTCTTTCTTAGGCCTTGCATGGGACTAAATTTTTTGCTTAACTTCTCATACACTCTTATAGTTTATCCCATAATCATTTTTCTAACTTCTTATAAAAATAAAGCTTGGGTTTGTCAGAAAATAGATAATATTTTATTTATTCAAATAAAATCAATAAAATTATTTCATAAAACCATAAATAATTTATTTTCAAACATTTGTGCTCCAGGAGCAATGTCCAAGCCAATTTGTATACACCTCAACTAATCTCATAAGACCCCCGAAATTAATGGGGCTAGGGGATAACTCCACCCATCATACACTTAAACTAATAGGGAGTTCGTGATTGATGATAGCTTTGATATGAACTATGAACAATTCCATTAAGATAATAAAGTTTCTACTAATCTTGTTTACATCTTTGATAATAAAAGAAATTGTTTTTCATATTAAAAAAAAATCATAAAAGAATTCTTCATTTTTATGAATCTTAGCCTTTAAAACTCTTTGAGAATAGTTCTCATTCTTTTATCATCATGTTTCGAAAATTCAATTTCTATGTTAATGATCTCGAAGAATGTTTTGAAAATCGAACTGCACCGCCTGCCCGACCGTCGACCGCCGACCGCCACAATCGATCTAATTCAATGCAAAAAACCATTTTTTGATTGAACCGGACAAGAACCGGATGAACCGGAGGCCTGAACGCGGAATCGCCGATTTCCTCGAACCGAACGATTCGCCTACACCCATTTATTTTGTTTTTTAAGTTAAAACGACATCGTTTTGATGATGATGCTTTTTACATCATCAAAACGACGTCGTTTACTTCTAGAATTGTAAAGCTTGGTGTGGTTGTAACTAAAAAAAAATTTCACTAAATACTATTGTGCTTGATTCGAATATTGTAAAGATGGGGTTTACAAAAGGAATTCACTTTACCACTATGTTGTCATTGTGATTATTTTATATATTAACAAAATTATATATCACTACTAATTAAGTATATATTTATATAAATAAGTTTCTTTCATTTTTAATATGTTTTCATATTTAAATATTATACATATTTTTAAAATAAATTTCAAAATACTTTATTATAAAAAAGTACAAATAATATCTTAAATATTATTAATACATATTTTAAAATTTAAATAATATATTTATTACGTGACCGATTCAATCATGATTCACTACACTCCATCCGACCTCTAAAGGAACTCGTGAACATGTAACTTCTTCTCCTTGCCTACCATCGGGTCCGATTTTTAAAACATTGCTGATCAGAACCTACATTGCTCAAGGACCAAGAAAAACCAAATATTAATTAGACATGTACAAAAACAACGTGGAAATTGCAACAAGAAATAAATTCACAAAATAATTAATATTTCTTTTTACCCAAAAAAAAAACTTTTATTACATTCAGGGGTCAACACTCAGTGACGTGACGTGTTGCACAATTGATCAACACACGATTGATCAACAAAAATTACACGTCTCAATCCGTAGACCACCTATCTAGAGAACAAAATAAAGCAAAAACTTTGATTTTTATTGATAAATTGATAAAAGAGATAAAAGTCACTAAAACAAACTCTAAAACATCATTTTATACCCTAAACATAATATGGGTATAAAATTAAATAAAATAATACCTTTAAAACAATAATGGGAAAGAAAATAATACTCCCCAAACAATAATAAAAAATAAAAATAATATCCCAAAAAAATAAAAATAATATCTCAAAACAACCAAAATAAGGATTTTGGTTGATTTGATTTAACGAGTCACACATAAAACAGGAGCATGGTGGTGGGAAAACAGATATCACCATGACATCTTGTTTACACAAATCAATTTTCAATGCAATTACATTCTTCCATTTCTTTTCTCCACTTTATAGAAGCCAAGAACTTTTATTACATTCAGGGGTCAACACTCAGTGACGCAACGTGTAACGCAATTGATCAACACACGATTGATCAACAAAAATTACACGTCTCAATTCAGAGACCAATTCTCAATCTAGATAACAAAATAAAGCAAAAGGTTTTATTTTTATTGATAAATTGATTAAAGCGATAAAAATCACTAAAACAAACTCTAAAACATCTATTTATACCCTAGACATAATATGGGTATAAAATGAAATAAAATAATATCCTAAAACAATAATATGAAAGAAAATAATACCCTTACAATAATAATGGGAAAGAAAATAATATTCCCCAAACAATAATAAAAAATAAAAATAATATTTCAAAACAACTAAAATAAGAATTTTGATTGATTTGATTTAACCGGATTGAGTCACTCAGAAAACAAGAGCATAATGGTGGGAAAACAGATATCACCATGACATCCTGTTTACACAAATCAATTTTTAGTGCAATTACATTCTTCCATTTATTTTCTCCACTTTATAGAAGCCAAGAACTACTACCCAAACTTTTAAGTAGAGCAGCACCCTTGTGAACATTCAATCAAACCATTGGATTCTAATAACATTAGAGAGATACAAATGGCCCCAAACAAAGAATCATGATTTCCATATTCAGCAATATTAATGGTCAAATGAAATGCTACAATCCCAACTTTTTTGAGAACCAATATGATAGATTAGCAATCACAAATCCTGCAAATGCTAAATAATTTTGTAAAAAAATAAGGATATTTATTGAGTCAAAAAACAATTTATCAATAATCAAATGATCCAACAAATATATTACAAAATAATAACTTTATTAAACAAAGAAGCATATCAATTCATAGTATGTGTAGAAAACATACTTGGCATAAATCCGAACTATTACCGCTATTACCTCCCAAATTTGTAAGTATGAAATCAAATAGCATAAGGTCAAGATAGCTTTTTCCTCTCCGAAATGTGTTATACCAAACCCTTGTGAAATTTTAAAACTCTATTTACTTACATATATATATATATATATATATATATATATATATATATATATAGTACAAGGGAACAATTGGGCTTTGATCCAATGGACTTACCAAAGTATGAGTAAGATGTAATCATGCAGGCGGAGAAGATTAAATATAGAACCATGGGTCCATAGCTAATTAATATTAAACCATCACATAAATGACCCATAATTAACATGCATATATATACAATTAAATATGTAATATGATTATACTTAGTTCATAATTAATAAATTAATTTAACATTCTCCCACTTTGACGACATAATCATAACTCAAATACTTTTACAATAGATTTACATAATCATAACCAATCATATATAATTAACACATCGAGATGATGCATAAATTATACATAATCAGGCGCTACTAATCAAAATCATAACTCAAATGCTTCCACGAAAGACTTACATAGTCATAATCAATCATGTACAAGTAATACACTAAAAGGATGCATAAATTGTACATAATCAGACGCTACTAATCTAGAAGCATTACAATGACAAGAGCATTGATTCAATATAAATAAAAACATCATTATGTCATTCATCTGGTCAAAATTATACAAAATCATAAGATAATGACAAAACTCCCATTAAAACAAAGAGTCGAGGCTCCTAACAATCTCATGTGGGTGATGCGTTCTTGAAACACACAAATAGGTAAGCTTTTACTTAGTGGGTCTGGCAACATGCTAGTCATAAGCGTGTGTCAACTCGAATGAGACTTCAACTTTCTTAACGAAAAAGACATGCTACTATCAATGTGCTTTGAGCGAACGCCTCCCAAATTGGCTCTAGAGAAGATACCGTAAATATCACAAAACAATTTCAGCGGTCTAGAAATGGAGTGAACTACCTCTAAAGCTGAAATGAAGTTCCGCAATCATATTGCATGACAAGTAGCCTCATAACACGCCACATACTCTGCCTCCATAGTATAAGAAGTTGTAAGTGTCTGCTTGACACTTTCCACGAAACAACTCCTTTAGTCATCATAAAAATATAATCGAAAGTTGACTTTTTATCACCCACGCAACTTGCATAATCGGAATCACTAAAACCAACACGCCTCAAGAGTGTTGGTATGCCGATATGTCAATATGAGATCCTTAGTACCCTGAAGATAACAAAACTTTCTTAGCCGCTTTCCAGAGGCTTTGACCAGGATCACTCAAGTACCTACCCAACATACCAACAACAAAAGCAATATCGGCGCAGGCACATACGAGCATACATCGCTACCGACAACTGAAGAATATGGATCGCTTGATGAGTACCTAAACACTCATCTTACACTCGTGACGTTCGCTATTTTCACATTTATTTTATAATAATGGTATAGTTTTGTATGATCCCCGATTTCCATGTCTCGTGTGATTACAGTCTATCGAGCATAAAGAGTAGCTGGAAGCAATTTCGGGAACAAGGAGGAGCAAACAAGGAAGTGACTGTCACGTCGCGACGTCACCACGTCGCGACGTCACCACGTTGCGACGTCACCATGTCAAGCACGTCGCAACGTCACCACGTCGCAACGTCACCACGTCGCGACGCCAAGACGGGGTAACCGCTTCCTCATCATTAAAAGTACATTAGGTTCGTAATCGAGGAGATCGATGATACGAACGTAGGCAATGCGATTCGAGAGCAAAGTGACACTGACTTCGAGGAAGTGCTCGGGAATTGTAACGATTTTTATTTTTCGTATATTTTCGGATCTTAGAACAATGTTTTCCTTATTAAACATTTTCATCTTTTATTTCATTATGTTCTAGATCTCTTTCTAGGGTTACATCAAACCCTGTCACGAACAATGGATTAAAGTTTGATATTTCATGTTATTCAATTGTTATTAATTTGTCATATCTACTCTATACTGTGATTTCACCATATGATAACATCCGGCCAATGCTAGCATAAGCACACCGGAGATCCGAGATTCGGAGATGAGGGTATTCAGTGATCCGGTAGAGTAGCCTTTAGTCGATTCTTGCTATCAGAGATATTCAACCTCGAAGGTGGTATCTAGGTAGAACATTTAAGCATTTCGGAATATTTGGTATCGAGATAGAGATATACTCGACTTATTTGCGAGATAGGCTGATATACCTCGAGAGAGGATATCTCTCGTGAGGCAAGATCACCTCACCATAGGCGTATTTATAAATGTATTGAATAACAATCTCTTTAAAAACAATCCATCGAACGTGCCAGGGGAGATATAACCTTGTGGCTTTAAAACAACACTTTAATTAAAATCAATGTAGCTAAGGTTTTTACATAATTGAACTCCCTCTTAAAGTCATTCTTCTCGATATTGTCCGAAAAGCGTAACCTCCGTAGTCAATCTTACCTTTCCCCGCGGATCGATATCCGCACGCTAAGTACACTATATTACTCGGGGCTACGCGCACTTGCGCACATAGCGCATATATACACATCACGCTGCCTATCGCTTTGGCGCCAAGTGCCGGGAATGGTTTAAATGGATATAGAGAAGTGAGCACATAGATAATATTCTCGAATTTTTCTTTACTTTGTTATTTTTACAAGTGCCGGTAATCGTTTTGTTAGTTTCAGGTGTTACTGCAGCATGTGCTCAAAGTGAGTACATGCGACAAAGAAACCGAATTAATCAACACTTGTGTGATCCTCGAAATAAAGACTTCGCATAGATTGCGCGAGAACAGAGAATGTAATTGCAGTGCAGAACTCACGTCATGGAAAACATCAAGAACAAGATTTCAGAGTTTAACAAACCGAACCACAGAGAAGGTAATGTGAACCAAGCCCCCGTGCCATTTATACAAACTGCATCGATCCTTACATGCTATTAGACGAAGTTCTTGTTTTACCACCAACAGCTTGTTCGTGACAAATGATCGACGGCCGCTAATTCGCTAAACAATTTCGACTGAAGTCACCACAAGATGATGTCTTTCTGTGGTAACATATCGTCTACTGGACTACCCCACGAGAACCCGAACATGCATTTGACTAACTTCCCTAAGTTTGCGACTAATGTAAATGGCACCTTGATACCCATATCCCAAGATCGCTGCCATTCACTTTCATCGTGGGATAGAGCTGCCACAAGCAACTACCAGCCACCAGATTCCATTACTACATGGAACGAATTGGTACAAAAGTTTCTGACCAAGTTCTTTCCACCTTCGAAGATTGCACAACTTGTGCAAGAGATCAATACGTTCGGTCAATTAGAGGGGGAGAACCTGGCAGAGGCATGGGACAGGTTCCATGAATTATCCATGAAGTGTCCTCAACACCGACTAACCGTATGGATGCAAGTCCACACCTTCTACACTCATTCGAGAATACAACCCGAACAATGATAGATGCCTCACCGGAGGATCATTGATGAAGAAACCATGCACTCAGGCGTATGAGATATCTGGAAGACGCGCAACCAACACTAACAAGCGGCCTAGAGATAGCGCTTACACCAAGAAACACCTGCAGTGGCAATGCACAATGAAGTCCTCAACAACTGGTAAATCATGTGGCTCACCGACCAAACAGCGCCCAACAGACAGAAAGAGGAACAAAGACATGCCATACGTACTACTCCATGGAGTCAGGTATTCTCCAGGGAGGACAAAGATAGTGAGTGTGGAATGTCGGGCCAGAAACCCCGCAGCGGAGCAAGCCTAATATGTGTTCCAGTCTAATCGTAATCATCACAAAGAAGAAGCGGACCGGGAGGGGGCAAATGTCAAATGCACGTAATCAATCTGGTGACAAGTGATTGAAGAATAACTCCAATCCTCCGGTAATAATCAAAACAACTAAGGTGGTATGTTGGATATGAACAATCAGAACAATACGTAATCGACCTGTTAATGAACTGGAACACCCAAAAGAAGTCAGATTTAGAAAGGAAACAAGACAGATAAAGAACTTCTCATCTCAACAGAACAGATTAAGGTAACATAAATAAATAAGCAACCACAAACAACTCACAGCAATATCAAGAGTTAGAGAGGTCAATGAATAAATGCTTGACCTGCTATAAAGCACGATCATCGCAAGCACTCTGAGGTAAACCTTAGAGAGAAGTAAGAGTATCGCAAGGCTATCACTCATGAAAGGAAAATAATTTGGAGAATTAAATATTAAACTAAAGGTAAGAGAATTGAAAACTAAGGAGTACATCAAAGCTTATCCCATCTACTGTATTTAAAACTGAGCAACCATCAGATGCTATACGCCTAAGGATAATAAAGCAGTGGAAGTTGAACCCAGAAACAGGATAAAATGTATGAACCTGCCATAACAAATCCCTACCCTCTGTGAGGTTGAAGAAAGTGCAAATGATGAAGAATGCTAAAAGCTTTATTATCTTAAGAAACCACATATTGATATATCATTTCGGAAGCATTAGAGAATATGCGTTGGTGGAATTTAGCGGAAAAGATCTTAAGTGGGCAAGCATGAATTTTAAAGAGTATGGGATCACGGTCTTAACCGAGAATGCAATATCCCCAAGAAGCCTCCGAAACTCAAGATCCCAAGATATACTGCTCTTCTAGGAACTGGGCATCGAGTGCTCCTTATGTGGAGTCGAGTAATCAACCTGATGCCACTCTTCATGTTTAAAAGGCTAAAGTTGGGGAGAACCAAATCAACCACAATCACTCATAATCTGCGATAGGGCCATACCAACAATCCCAGGTATAGCTCAAAATGTGTTTCAGAAAAGCTGGTAAATTTGTCCTTCCAAACAGAGAGGTAATTTTGGTCGCTCTGATACGGTGCCATGACTTGCACTCATCTCCCATCATTGGTATGGATCTTCCCAGCCACAGAAAGCCCCAAATTGAACGTGCTAGCAGAACTCAAACTAAGAGTCCATGAGACGGCATCACTTCATGTTTTCAATCACAAGCACCCGTACTTTATCGATCCAAATGAAGATATCTCGTGAACTTCAAAAGACATGTGGTGAGATTGCAGGCTAAGAGAAAATTTCAGGGATAAACCCAGCTAATGCACGTGTTACACTAGAAGCGGCAAGGGCATGTGTGTACAGGCTTCATCCACCGGAGCACAAGACACCAAGGATGCTACAAGTACTTCCGCTTATCCTATGTCGTGGCATACTGAGATCCTGGTCGGTCGAGCCAACTGAGCTGTGCCAGAATGATAGCGCCTTGGAGGCAAACTCAAGTTTCTTCTTAAAACTTTAAGTCTTTAAGTTTACCTCATCAGCTGAAATTTTGGAATTTAGCCAGATCCATGACCGTTGTTTCTTTCGTCAGTTTCACTCTCAGAGCCTGAGGTGGTACCAGGCCTCAGAGTGCTCAAAGTCCGAAGGAAGCTATGCTTCGAGAGCCTCTAAAATGAGTGTTAGTATATAAATTCTCTGGGAGACTTTCTCCACAATGCCGCACGAGATTTCACGTCACGTCATTTTGGGAAGCGCCGCCGCGACGAGATTTCGTCGCCGCCACTCGGGCTTTTCGCCCTTCCAACGATGAGATTTAACGCCGCCACTGGCCGTAATTTATCTTTCACACGCGACGCGGATTTCACGCCCGTACCATCACACTCCCGTCACGCCCGCGACGTGACTCAACGCCGCGACGCCAACGATGAAGTTTCCCGCCACGCCGCGACGCGGATCCCACGCCACAACGCCATTAACACAATACCACGCCGCGACGCGGGTCCCCAAGACGTCGCGACGCCATTTGTAAAAAGCTGTCCCCGCCACCAAGGATTGCCACTCCCCTCACGTCTCGACGTGGCCCCGCGCCTGGGCAGAATGGTTCCATTAACACCTTCACCGTATTTCTTACTCAAACCCTGGCCTCCCATCCCCAGCCTTCACCGATCCTGCCTGAGTCCCATTCCAATTCCAGGCCGGAGATGACACTCCACCGCCACCACACTCTGCAAGTCACCCTTCATTGATAGTTTGGGCAGGCATCCTGATCACAATGCAAACCCATTCTAGTCAAATGTGAGAGTTTAGTAGTCTCACAAGCGTTTACAGAGACCAGATCTCCTGGGGTTTCAATAAGAGGCCTCATCTGGGCTTAGCTGAGTCTCCAACAGCTCTGAGTCCTCAGCCTAGGTGCCTCGGAGTCCCAGGCAGTTACAATAAGCCTGGCAGGTGCCACAGATTAGGAAGTGTCAATCTTGCCCTTAGGTCTAATATGAAACCGGCAAGAGGCCCGCCGGCCTGAAGGCCGCCAAGTGGAGGACCCGACCACATCTATGCCTCGAGGCCTGTGCACCAGTGTCGGCCGTGACCGCTTTGGCACCACCACTGTGCACCCTCTTCATCACATGAAAAGGCCTCACCCACCCCGACGATTCTTCCAGAAGACACTATGACAGACAAGGGCTTGAGTTAAACCCTGGTCTACGCGCATGATGAAGGCACATTTACGCAACTCGCCCACAAAACCTCAAAAGGCTGGGGAAAAGTAGGTGTACTGGCCTACTGCCATGAGTCGATCAGTTTAGCTGCTGCCTGTGAATATGTCCCACCCGGGACCCTTTGACTACCCCACAGCATCCCACATGATACTATTCACAGAGGTGGACCAAAAGGCCGTGGGAGGAGGATCAAATGTGCGCGGGCCATAAAGCACACTCGGCCAGTTACTTGGGGCCTGGCATTCAAGTGTCTCTCAAGTACCACTACCCACTACGCCTATCCCACTACAACAAGAGGTGACCGCCCAAATGCCCCCGCAGAATCCCACTACTATCCAGACATACCATTCTATTAGTATGCCATGAGATGCATCCCTCCACAACCAGATATAAATTGAACCCGGGACACCCTTTTTTCTTCACAGTTTCGTCAGTAAACAAGTCGTGCCCTGATCACACCGAATACCTTGCCTCACCCATAAAAGCCATTTGTCAAGCTGACACACACAACTGCAACCCGCAGAACCCGAGGGGGACCTGCCATTCTCAGCCACAGCCCTTCTTAATTTGTGATCGAGCTCATGAATGATTTGAGCCAGCATGGCCTCCTCTGGTCATCCCCAGGGAGATCCCGGCCGGCCCATCCAATGCACTCCAACACTATCCGCCACCTCACTCATCGGCCCCAACTGGGCCTCACTACCTCCCCAAGAGCCACGAGCGCCACTCCTCCTGGGCCCTTCACTGATTTTGAGCACTCGGTGGCCGCGCCATCGAGCTGCTGACGCTTCTGATGAGACCCAGAGTACCGAGTCCCGCATATGTGTGACATGGAGGCGCCAGGCCACATGCGACAAGCTCAAAGCCAATCAAGCAATATTCACGCAGAATAGGGCCTATGAGCCCTGCCCCGCCCAGCTAAGCTTTTCACCTGATCCACCACTACCCACACCCGCATGATATTCCAGTAGAGTCTCTTGCTCCCACGCTTTTATCCCGCTTTCATAAAACTTGATATTTTGTCTGGGGAGGGGTAAGATCGTGTATTATGCTGCTGCCGTTTGGCTGCAGTTGGCTATTGCCGGTAGTTGGCTCTTATAGTGGTACCTTGAAAAGGTCTCTAGCGTCAGCTGTGTTTGCCGTTGTACTGCACACCGTTAGGGGTGGTGGTGCCCAGGCTTCAGCCTTGGTCATCTTGCATCACACTTTCACATGATGGGTCAAAAGAAGGTCTAACACAATGAGTGACATCTTTTACATCAATGTAATGTCTGTAGTATATGTGCCAAGTGTTGAAATTCTGAGACTCACCTCTAGATTTGGTTCACTATAAACTTTAAATGAACCCACACTACGTTTATTACGTTCTGTGAACAGTTTAGAAGAAGAAAAGACCTAGTGTAACCAATTCCTGTGGTGAAGTCAAGAAACTAGCCACACACTAGTGACTGCAGGTACATGCATGGGCGCCGAACCAACTACCAAAGTTCGATCAACCCAGTGAGATTCCTGAACATTTGAGTGACGGGACACCTAATCAAGAGGATCGCCATCAGCCCCAACCAAAAGAGAAAATACAAAAACAATAGAAAAAAAAAAAAAAGAAATATGACAAAAATAGGTATATGCATAGGAATAAGCGGGAATCATCCAATCGGAATCCCGGGCACAGTCTGAGGGGCCTATCAAAGCCTAATGCCCTGAGCCAACTGGCCGGGAGTCATTGACTTCACGGCCTGCTGTGCGGGGACAAGATGGATCATTCACGCAACCTAGGGCCGTGAGTTTGCTGGAGTGTTCGGTAGTTTGAAGGGGAATTGAATGCCCTGCTCCTTAACCAATCGGGAGTCAAATTCAATGATCCTCACACAGAACACTTAATTAAAACTTCGCACTAGGGTCTCTTCCATTTTGTTTTAGGTACGTAGGGAAATTTCTATATGAGGACATAAATAAATGGGTGCTCATCCTTGTCTAGTTCGCTTCTTCCTAATAAAGCGGGCTGAGCTTAAGTTTGGGGTATTCCAACCTGTGCATATACCGAAGTCACTCATTATAAGGCACATGCGGATTTTGGGAAAGGCTATCGAACACTACGGGATTTGATTCACTAGTCAGGCTTCACTATCTCAATCGAATTTACCGGAAGTCAAATATCCGTATGCCTTCAATGAACATCGAGCAAAAACAAATGTGGCATGTGAGCCATCCAACATCCCCTACTTTTCAAAGATGTACCACCGTCGTGAGTGTTAGCTTGCATGGTGCTCGTGTGTCCTGCCTAGAGCTCCGCTCTGCTTCGAGGACAAGCAAGAAACTAAGCTCGGGGTGGGATGATACCCCAAACACTCATCTTACACTCGCTTCGTCACATTTTCACATTTATTTTATAATAATGGTATAGTTTTGTGGCTAGATCCCTGATTTCATGTCTGGTGTGATTACAGGTTCATTGGAGCATAAAGAGTAGCTTTTGGAAGCAATTTTGGAACAAGGAGGAGCAAACAAGGAAGTGACTCCACGTGTCATGATTGTCACCACGCCGGCGACGCCGCCTCACGCCGCGACGCCACCATGTCAAGCACGTCGCGACGTCACCACGTCGCAACGTCACCACGTCGCGACGTCAGCACGAAAATCTGCTCTCATCATTAAAAGCACATTAGGTTCGTAACGAGGAGATCTGGGAGGACAATGCAACAGAGGCACAGGATTCGAGAGCAAAGTGACACTGACTTCGAGGAAGTGCTCGGGAATTGTAACGATTTTTATTTTTCGTATATTTTCGGATCTTAGAACAATGTTTTCCTTATTAAACATTTTCATCTTTTATTTCATTATGTTCTAGATCTCTTTCTAGGGTTACATCAAACCTCTGCCACGAACAATGATTAAAAGTTGATATTTCATGTTATTCAATTGTTATTAATTGTCATCTTACTTATACCCGTATTTCAATTATATGATAACATCCGCCAATGTTAGCATAAGCATTAATCGGAGATCCGAGATTCGAGAGATGAGGGTATTCAGGGATCTGGGTAGAGTAGCCTTTAGTCGATTCGGTTAATAGAGATATTCCGAACCTGAAGGTGGTATCTAGGGTTAGAACATTTAAGCATTTCGGAATACCGAGTCGAGATAGAGATATACTCGATTCTATTTGCGTAGATAAAGGATATACCCCGAGAGAGGATATCTCGTAGGCAAGATCACCTCACCATAGGCGCATTATAAATGTATTGAATAACAATCTCTTTTAGAAAAACAATCCATTGAACGTGCTGTGTGGGAGATATAACCTCAGGCTTTAAAACAACACTTTAATTAAATCAACAGCTTAAGTTAGTTTTACATAATTGAACTCCCTCTAAAGTCATTCTTCGTATATCATTCGAAAAGGTAACCTCCGTAGTCAATTCTTACCTTTCCCCGGTGGATCGACATCCGCGACGCTAAGTACACTATTATATTACTTGGGGCTACGCGTGCACTTGCGCACATAGGCGTACATATATACACATCACGTTTTCGGCCTATCAGCTTTCATCTAATCTCTCTCAATATCATTTTGAGGACATTGGCCTTTGGAAAATCTGTCACCCTTTACAATTAATGCATTACTAGAAGAACATAATTGCATATTGAACATTTTCATAATGCGTTCAATATACGTTTGTTGAGACAATCTCAAAATGCCACTAGGTTTATCGCGAAGTATTTGTAAGCCCGAGACATAAGATGCTTTCCCAAGATCCTTCATATCAAAAATGGCTAAACAATATTTGTTTTGTCTCAACCAACAAGTCAATATCATTGGCTGCGAGCAAAATATCATCAATATATAAAACCAAGAATATGTATTTGTTCTTAATCGACCTTCATATATGCATCAGATCAATGATGTACTCCTTAAAACCATTGGCAGTGACAACTTCATCAAACTTGAGATACCACTGTCTAGAAGCCTGTTTTAGACTATAAATGGATTTTTGAAGCTTCTAGGTTTACTTCATCAATTAGGTCATTATCAGGAGTGGCTATTAGATGTTGGTAAACAACATGGCTAGAGTTCGGAGCGGAAGCAATAAGCACAGAATAAACCGAAAGGTTCCTTGAACACACTCTCTCTTCGCCTCGCTTATACCAAGATCATCCTCTAAATAGATAGCTCGGACCACTCAATCAATTGGCTTTGTGCAATGGGCAATAAAAACTGAACGCCTTAATCCCACACAACAACCAATAAAAATAATCTACCACGGTTTTTAGATCAAGTTTCGATTATATCAGACGCTCACTTCCACCTTGCAACCCCAAACATGGAAGTGGACAAGACCAGGCTTCTTCTACGCATCATAAATACATAGTCTTAGGAATAGACTAACTGTGCACTTGATTCAAAATATAAGCTGCAATTTTCAAAGCTTCACCCCACAAGAACTCGAGTAGTTAGGAATTAACAAGTATACATCACACCATATCAAGAAGCATGTGATTTCTCCTCTCCAAAATCCCATTTTGTTGAGGAGTACCAAACATTGTATATTGAGCTTCAATCCCACATTACTGAAAGTACTTCACAAATGGTCCAGGGTTGCGTCCTGTCTCATCATATCTACCATAATACTCACCACATTTATCAGAATGAACCACTTTTATCTTCTTCCCTTGTTAGAGCTCAACTTTTGTTCTGAAAACTTTGAAAGCCTCTAAAGAGTTAGACTTCTAACGAATGAGCTTGACAAAACCATAACGGGAATAATCATCAATGAACGTAATGAAATATTTGTAGCCACCCATAGTAGGAGGTGTAAATGGCCCACAAATATCTATATGAATAACAACCCTCCTTGCCAACCTCTACTATCAATCTTAGCATTCCTAACTTTGAGATCGGGCTTACCTTGATGCACCCACACAGAGACAAACCGATAAATCAAGATCCGAAGAATTTCATTCTACTATCTCTCATTCCTCTAGCCCAGTCAGCACCCAAATGTCAGGCCAAAAGAGTAAATACTTTCATCTCAATCTCCAAACGCCGAGCTTTCGCCTAGTAGTACAATACTGCGATAGCAAAACTGAAGACAGCAACAACCTAATACAAAGACCCACAAAAGTAATCTAAGGTCAATCGACAATAATCGGCGCCATCCCTTCGGTTCCAGCAAAACTCATCTGCTTCATCCAAAAATGTATTTGCACATCCTCCGACGAGGTATCTATGCCACATCCCGCATCCAAAAAATCATGTAATCGGATGAACTTGTATCATCCCTAGAAATGAACTTTGACCTTGTACCACTCCACAAAACACATACCATCCAAACTGGCCAGACTCTTCTGATTTGTCACACAAGACAGACCAAAGCGTGAATGGGAAAGCAATCACTCATCCAATCACCGGGCACCGACGACACACCTGGTCATCGCATCCAAACAAACATCCACTCCAATGATCATCAGATAGTTCATTTTCCCCACTCGTAATTAATCCTGGTCAGCCCGCAATCGACAGTTAACGGTAAAGCCCTCGCCCAAAAATGGGTCAAAGAAAGCAACACGTAAAAATGTTACAAAACACCGAACACTTAAATTGCCACAGCCTTCTACTACTCAAATGACCACAAAACACATCAACGCCAGTTCAGAAAATAGCAAAGATTCAAGGCCACGTAGCAGTAATCTCACCACCCATCACACCAATATACTGGCCACTCCCACCACTGCACAAGAAATTACAGGAGTTCATGACATTCTAACAAATCTATTCACCAAACTAATCATCCTATCAAATAATAAATATCGATAAGATAACTCACTATCCGTATTTCGATCTTAACAAACTACGCAGCACGGTGGCTCAATTGGCAACATAAATTCCAAAATACTTAATACGCTCGTATTCACGAGAGACAGCCCAAGAATCAATATTTCAATTTTATTCAAATGCAAGAAAATACCTTATTCATAACATGATGAAGCAATAATCAACAGTATAAACATAAATTACAAAAAGCAATATGTGAAAAAATTAAATTATATAAAAATTGTTCAAAACTGAATCTTGTTCAGTCACCAAAGTTAACGTATAATGGGATAGAAAGTAATAGTGAAGGTAAAAAACCATAAAATTTGGCTCTAAAAAATACCCTCATAAATAATAATAAATAAAATATTTTATTTCACACTTTGTTTGATTATTGGGAAAATATTGAAAAACAAATAAAACCAATTACTTCATATATCTCAATAATCAACGGAGAGAGAATAAATTAAAAATAAATTCACTTGTTCCTTTGAGATTTGCCAAGAAATCTACAAAAGAAACAAACGAAGAAGTTTTTTTTTTTTTTACTTATTTAATATGATCCGTTCCAGATTTTAATAAATAAAAGTCAAAAAAGATACAATGATCCAACCACCATGATTTGAATATAATATTACAGGTTACTACAGCAGCAGCAGCATAGCAGGTTATATATAGTATATAAGAAGTATATATATATATATATATATATATAGAATTAAGCAATGTGACATTCATGATTGCGACGTATATTTATTATTATTATTCCATTGTCATTGATCTGTTACCTGTGATTCCATCAAGGATTCAACCACCAAGATTTGAATAGCACACATATAGTTGTTACAGGCAGTATATATATATATAGAATTGTGATATTCTTGATTGCGACGGTTGGTTTTATTAGTTACAGCCTTATTGTCATTGATAGTGATTCAGCAGACTACGGTCCAATCCCAAAAATAAAAATAAAAATAAATTAGAAGACCTTAAAGAAAAAGTTATTTCTTAAAGTTCATTTTTCGACCAAAAATACTTTTAGCATTCATGTTTTGGGCTAAGATTCCGCAACGAAGATCCAAAAGTCTATATTCATCCCAAATCTATCTCCATTCTTGCTCATTTTCTTCCTTAATACCGTTATTCACGATCCCTTCACAATTTATATCAAATTCATGTCACTACAAAATCGATTTAAAAGAGCAAATACTTATTAAAATTTAAAAATAAATATAACGGTCCACTAAAAATAAAATGACCAAGTAAATATTTAATTAAACGACAAAATAGGAGCACTAATAGCTTCACAAAGCAGCAGGCTAAACTCCAATTAGCATTGAAAATAAATAAATTGTAACTGCTTATGTTACTAAAGTTGGAGCTGGCCTGCATTCTTTCACGTCATTATAACGATTCCACGTAGCTTGATAATACTGCTGTTGCCTCAACCGCAGTACAATAGACATTTTTTCTCCATAACAGATCATCTACATCAGCCCCGCAACCCATTCAAGTCCTTCGATCCCATTTCAAGACGCTAAGAATGCCCAGCGCATCCTCCTCTGCGCTTCGCCCTTCGCAGAATCGTGCCTTCGCCCTCGCAAAATTCTTCTTCACCGTCTTATACCGCCAATCGACCAAACAGAATTAGTACCGACGCCTGTTTCTTCGCCCGCTTTAATGCTTTCTTCCGCAATTCTTTCGAGAGCCACAATCGCAGATCGTTTGCACTTATTCGATCAGCCGCAGTACAAAGGCCATGAGTCTCTGCACCTGTGGAAGGGTCTGCACAAGCCATGTGAGCAATCATCCACTTGTCACGCATTGCCATCTCCCAACACCATCAAGCAACCACTTTATTCTAACTTGCGCTTGGAACATATCTGCAGCTTAACACGCAAATAAAAATAAATTAGATACAATGTGGCTCTTTCATTAAAATAATTGTTATAGAAATTATGTCAATGATAATCGATCTCGCTGTTGATGTTCGCCCACGGTGCCCATTTGCGGTTTGTGCAGTATCCCACTATTTGTATCACAATGTTTATTCTATCCCACGTATTCAGACAACACAAAGTCCCGTGGTGGTCAACCCAATACTGGGTTCCAAAACTCATTTATCACCGATCTCCAAAACTTCGATACACCCATACCCAATATCACCCGATTCTGCTATGGTCACCAAGATATACACAAGACACGCCTTCCTCAAGCAGAAAGATTTTCTCCTACCCAGCCCGTATCGGAGTGGATTATTTTGGCTACAAAATCAAACTTAAATTGGGTACTATAACCAAGGTAGAAAATTAATAAAACCAATAGTTTAAATAAAGTTAATGGAATATCAATAATAATTTAAAATTATTTAAAATACTATGTTTAAATTCTGTATTTTAGATTATTCTGTACATGATTTATAGTTTTTTTCATTGTTATCTTATTTTATTTATAAGAAAAATTAAAAATACTAGAAGTTGATAAAAATATTTGTAGGCTGGGTTTGTAGAAAATTAAGTCACAATTCAATATTAAAGTAAATAGATATAAAAAAGATGAATATAACTTCTTTGTTTATAGTTCTCCACTTGTTTTCTTTATTTTAAAATAAAAGAAAATAAGAGCATAGATTCATTTTGTTCTGGAAATCACACAAAAAAATACAGGATTAGTATAAACACTTTTAAAGAACATCATTTTTTAAGGTTTTCATATTTAAAAAAACATGTTCTTAAAAATTGTTTAAAAACAAGAGCAAAGTGGGAACTCCCGTTGTTCGTTGCTGTGTTTGGTCTCGATAGGAAGGAAGGCAGAACCCGGCTTCACAAGCAGTCATTTCACAGATTGAAGACCCCGCATGAACGTAGACGGGCGCGGTGGTCGGCGGCGTGGATTTGATGGGAAACAAGCAATCGCGGAATGGCGGACTTGACTGCACGGCGACGGCGACGACGCACGCAGAGGTTGATGTCCACGAAGTTCTCCTCTGTTCGCCTAAGACGTCCTGCTTCCCCCAATCGCAATGTCACGTATCAACGCCGGCTTAAGGCTTATTGAAATTTCAGAACCGCCGAGTCAAAACGGTCAGCTTTGTCAATCCATCACTACACATTTGATCGTGAATCTCGTTTGGATTTTTTCTTTTCCACCGCTTAGGTCACTGGGTTTGCTCTCGGTTTTAAGCCCAACCATAACAACAGAGTGTTAACTGGAGCCACACCGCCGAGCAAATGGTCACTAGATACTTCAAATTTCCATCATCACTGTTCATCGCCCGCCTTTGTTCACTTAAGTTCAACGCTGAGTCGGATTTTTTACTGTGCCATCCAAAATGGCTTTTGCTCCGAGATTTTATCGATCGTGAGTTGCTCAAAAGGTTCATCATGAAAATAAGAGGAAAACAAATCAATTACATTATTATTTTAATATAGTATTTTCCAAAATTAATTGAATTTAAATCCTAAACCATATAATATGTCTATCTTCAATTTTAAATTTGAATCAATCTGACACCAGTTAATAAAGCGGCTATGATATTCTTGGCTTAAATAATTATTTTAAAACAAAGATAATATTATAAAAACACCTGATTACAATCAAATGACTCAACAAATATATTTATAAAAGATGACTATTTAATAAAGAAATCCACTGAAGATAGAAAACATACTGATATATCTGGTAAAATTATTTGATTATTATTATCTCCAAAATCCATATGATGAATCAATATGTTATATTTAAGATAATGATTTTCTTCCATGAAAGTCTCCCATCAACCTAGAAATTTAGAACTCCCCTATTTTTCTTATATGTTTATGCCACGCAAATAATCGCTTGGTCTAATGAGCTTACCAAAAATGCAAAAGTTATAAAATCATAATGCCAGTAAATTTATTTAATATTAAACCATAAAATGATTTGGTAATTAAAATTAAAATTAAAATATGATTAAGTAATTTAATCATGGGCTCACAATATGCAACCCACCAAAGAAACATCAAAGAATTCAGAAATCGAGGTCTAGAATGTTTTTAAACATTCTATCTGAAAATTAATTCTCAGTGTCTTTTACATGGCAACCGGACCTCCCCCTCTATATTATAAATAGCTTTCAAAGGATTCCAAAAAATATGGGGCACATGGTTTCATTTTAGAGGTGAAAAGGCCTTTCATATTGGTGTGCATTTGGAAAACTCTTATTGGTTGCATTTTGTAAGTTTGCATACTTTTTTCCTGGTTGCCCATTTTCTAGAAACTCTGGGAAATAACTTTTTTTTTCTCCCTTATGACGTTAATTAGCAGTAGATTCAACCTGTTTTAGCTCAAATTTTTAAAGGGTTGAATTATAAAATTTAAAGTTCAAATAAAATCGGGTTCATTTGGCTTGACCCTTTTTGGTCCGTGACCCATGTGGGTTTGACTAGAGTTAGCCCGATTGGTCTAAAAATTTTATTTAATTTTTTTTAAGTAAATAGCTTAGTAATTAAGATTTTCAAGGATTCATCTATAAAATTTGATATTTTTGTTATCTCTTTATAGCATAGGTTTTTAAAATAATAATAATTATAATAGCATGATTAATATATTAAACTTTGTTGTTTTAACTAAGCTCATTTTCTAATTTCTGTAACGATCTTTTTAATATAATTTATAGTTTATAATTTAATATTTAAAAATCTTGTATGAAAATTCTACGTGAATGCATTTGAATTAAATAACTTATAGTTTTAATATTGAATATATTTTTAGTTTATCTCATTAATCCTATTTTAAATATTTACAATTTCATTTTTATTTACCCTTACATTTTATTCAATCATAAATGTTTTTGATAAAAATAAAGTTAAAATTAGTTTGTACCAAATTCAAATCTAATAACTCAAATTATCAGTATAATTTTAAATAATTTTATTACTTAACCAATGTTAATAACAAATGATGTTATTTTTAAAATAATAACAAAAAATTATATTATCCAAATTTTCATAATATGATTATATCTCTAATTGGGATGGATTTCTTCAAACAACAAGATACTTCCCACATAATGCCGAGATTATTTTTAAATATCAAAACATAATCAGTTTAAGGCCATAATATTCAAACACAACGATTTATAACTCGGCCCGCCCGCTTGCGACGCATCGCCTTCCACATGGAATCACACATTATTATTGCATGATGAGGATGAGGACGCAAGACAGAAAGATACGGTATTTCCATTCATAATCCCTGGAAGCTGTTCTTCAAATATACACAAACTGTTACTCATTATGCCTTAAGTATTGTTTAGCTAGTTAGTTTCAGTATTTTAGTTACAATAACGTCCAAAAGATTACTTATTTGCTTAAGCCTGTTTACCACACATACTGTTTAGACCAATCAGCCTTATACAGCCAATTACACATATTACCTGTATAATATTTCATTTTTGCTGAAGAACGATGAATTTGTAAAATTACCTTTTTTTTAGTATTTTGTTGTTTAAATTACAAATAAGGACCCTTAACCCGCATGGGTTGAACTAATATTGAAAAACTATCCCAAATAGCAATGAATGAGTTAGCTCACTTATGGATCCCGCCGAATTTAGCCGCTCAAATTGGTCAAGTCGACCGATGCATGCCTTCTTTTAACCCGAACCCGGCCGAGCCGCAGGGGGTCGCCGGCCGGACCGGATTAAGCCAGGGCTGGATGCGCGCCCGGATCGTCCCGGTTGGTGCGTGATCGCAGCACCGCTGATCCGCAGCTCCCAGACGCGGCACTCCGCCGCAAAAACAAGGAAAAGTGGGCCGGCGAGGGCCGTACCCGTGGCCGCCTCTGGCGCCTGCACGGCCTTCCGAGAGAAAAGAGAGACTACCCTAGAGGGCGAATGTGCTGCGTATGAGTACGCGGCCTCAGCCACAGATCTCACCGCCGGTGGCCATGCATTTATAAGCATGTCCAAATCCGCTGTAATCGTGAATTCAGGACTCCGTCCTGCTGATGGTTTCTTTTCTTACGTAAGATCGATTTGCAATGGATTTAGAAAGAGTCGTTTATTTGGGATACCCTTCCTAATGGGAGGGAGATCCAACTGGTGATGATCCGCGGCTATTTTCCTTCCTTATTGATAAGATTTGGTCGGATTGGCAAAGGATGATATCTTGTTAGTTATTCTACTTCTACTGGCGAAATACAATTTGATTTCCAAGTGATATGGATCTTCTATTCATCCAAGACTCCATTCTTCGAGCTTCCGCCGGCCGGCCTCGGCTTGGCCGGCAACCGAGCCGAGGGGCCCGGGATCGTGGCCGCGCCGCCTCCTCGCCCAGGAGCGGCCTCAGCGTAGCCCATTTTTCAAACCTTAGCCGGGCTGCCCCGTACCTTGCACCTGCACGCGGCAGCGGGTTAATGCTCTGCACGGATGCAATTTCCACGCGGCCGCTTGAGGTCGGGTTGCTAAGGGCTTAGTCGCCGCCAAGTGCTGTCTTATGATACGATGACTCGGGTTTCAATGCCCTTACCCTCTAGTTTTTCGCCTTTCGCAGACATCCTTGTCCGGCCGGTCTCCTCCAACCTTTCCGCGATCTCGTATCTCTCGTCAGCCGTAGTTCCTCCGTCCCACCCTGTGCAGAAATCTCTTTTTCTAGCATTTTGTAGCTTCTTCCATCTTATCTCCGGACCACCGCAAGCTCTCTACCTCAAGCTTCTCTTCGATTGGTACCGACGAGGCGCCGGTAGGGTTAGATTGATTGGATTCTCGCTTATTACTAAGTGGGTCCTGGTCGCTCTTCTTCCCACGTATCGCGATGACTCTTCGCTGCGCCGTTCGATCGAAGTTAGATGCCCGCCGTCGCCGTGCTGAACCTCAAACGCCTCCTCGGGCAACTCCCTTCCCTTGACAAGGATAAAGGGAAATAAACCCACTAAACATCCCGGGGGCCGAGCTGCCTTAACCGCCGCCCAACATGCTAAGGACCGGACCCAGCAAGGCTGGTCCCTTCATATGGGGTTACCTTTGTCGAACGCTTATCGACCGCGTCGGTAATGACCTCGACGCTCTACGGCGTAGCTTCCGTGCTCGGGATGTATGCTTCTTGAGGTCGCCTTGATAATGCAAACAGCCGCTTCCACCGCACTCTTCATGAGTGGGTTCTACAACATCAATAACCGTCTTCCCAACCGCTCCCAACGTCGGGGTATTCTGTGGGCCTATCAAGCCTTTTTAGGACGTAGGCTCAAGGTCCTAGTGGTGCTTGCTCCTATCTTAGACCAAAGGAGACCACCAGTAAGCTTCCTCATTTCCAAAGTGCCTCGGAGCCCTCCGTATTCTCGGGATCTTCCTTCCTCCCATAGTCGGAAGGGACGCTATTTCTTGTGAGCTGCCGTAATCGGGAATAAGGATCCTTCCGGCAGTGACGACATCTCCGTGTTCCGGCTGACCACCCCGATAATCTTGTGAGTGTTTGCTCGTTTCGGTATAACTTGTGTGAAGGTTGCTGAATACTCGGGAGCCTTGCATTATTCCAGTGCAAGCTCCCGTGCTCGACTTTACCTTAGTGCCAAGATAATGTCGAGCTCGCGCCATGGTCGTCCCGGCTAGTCCTTACGTAGCTGATAAAACCTGACATTCCTCAAGTCCATCTACTTGAGGCTCACGCGCCTCCACCGCCCGAGGCTCTTGCCCCTTCCACCATGGGAGTCTTCCCACAGGCCAATGCTGGGCCTACCCTACTGGTGGGAGAGATTTCGTCCGGCCGGGGCAATCGCCTCGGAAACCCTGAGGTGAAACTGAAAATCAAAAGTCCACCGAGAAAGACGGTCGTTTCCGCCAAGGTTCAGCCTGGGGGCGGCTCCCTGCCTCTCTTGCTCGAAAGCCTCCGAGCGGCCAGCCGCCGCCGACCGAGGCCCCGTGGTCACGAGCTTCCGCCCCTTTCTAAGCCTCGCGCAGCAAAAATCCCTCGATGGAGCCGCCGGCGCCCGCGGCTGGGCGCCTGTCACTACCGAACTCCCGAGAGTGCTAGGCCACCTCCCCGAGCGGGTGGAAGAGCGAAGAGAAAAAACCGGAATCAAAAAGTTACGCAAGATGAGGACTCTTGTTTTGCCGACCCGCAGCGATCTTGTCCGGTCCCAAGGATTCTCGAATTGAGTCGAAACGCCCATTGATGAGGCTCTGAAGCTCTGTCCCTCTCGGCTGCCCCTGCAGTCCCCGTATCCGGAGCAGTGTCCTGCCGTTGATCCCGTGCTGACGCTGGATTCTCGCGTTTGATGCTGTAGCCACCATTTGGAAGTGTCCGGCCTATAAGTACAACCAAACGAGCATGTAAAATCGCCCTGATTTGCAAGGCGGCATCTGCCACTCTTCTCCGAGCGGTCCGAGCCGCAAGAACTGCCGCAAATGCATGATCAAGAGGTGGAGAGACTTAAATCATCTGTTATACCGTGACGCCCAACCCGGTCCGTTGATTCACCCATCGACCCGGCGAATACCGTGGAATGCCCGTGACCATTTTCACGGTGGGCCCGATGTGAAGCTCCCCCAGGTCGGGGAGTTTACCCGCCGTTGTAACCCGCATAACCGTCCCAAATGTGTCCAATACAATGTCGCTTTATGATTTAAACGTCACTGGGCCCATAAACAATACCACATACATGCCAACTAAGGAATCCAACTATATACCCACAGTTACAAGAGTTAATATGTTTTTGCTCTTATGTTGTCAGCCAATACATTAAACTTAAAAAGTTCGACACATGTATACATCAAAGCCACAACCTAAGCTCTTCTATCTCCTGGCTCTAGGATCTGTCGCCCCCGCATCATTCCTAAGGCTCGTAAAATAATATCCCGATGATGAAAGCACGTCAGAGACGTCTAACGCTACCACCACCCAAATGTTAGTCAGCACGCTCCAATGAAACACACATCTGCAAATGCATGATCCTAGCCTGGTCGCCCATATGACCAACTCGATCCCGAGTCCTCGTCGATTTCATCACACCGCCTAAGCCTCGTATGAAAATTATTATTTTGCTACGGATAACCCTCCGATGTATATATCAATCGGGTCGTCCGGATTATTGATATATTATTTGTTTGTGGATTCACCCTCCGATGAATATCAATCGGCCATCCGACGATTGATATTTTTATTTGACTACCCGAGTACACTAATATTTTAGACAACCCTTCGAACCTGCTTTCTAGATTCATCCTGCGCACTCACCAGGTCCTGTGGGTGTTCCAAAGGCATACGACGTACGATGCCAATCCCAATAGCTCCAATTCACATGTAACAGCAGCAACATGCATATATTTAAAAACAAACACCACACAATCGCGTCATGTAAATTCTCATTTTATACATCAAAATTAGCTCACTTTGCTAATGATCAAACACTAGCAATTTAATTTAAATCACTCGATCAAACAATATATTTTCACAAAAATATATTTTAGAACACTACTGAATAGTGAAACCCTAAGGCTATTCTCGGTGTCACAAATCATCGATTCACTTAGTGAACCCGCAATTCACGCCATTCCCCCGGCTCTTCGCTGGTCAAAGTATACTTATTTCACAATTAATCCATCTGGTCACCAAGTTCAAATATGGACGACTGGCAGATTCCAAAAAAATTCCAATACACCCTAAGCCCATGTTGGACCGATCAACTGCTCCCAACGGCCCTTCGACCAAACATTTGTAAAATACCCTTAAAACGGAATAAGACGCTAGCAGAGAAACCCTGGCCCCCTAGCTTGTCAAAAACTCACAAATCCGTGTCCACGCAGCTCCTCTCCCCGCATAGAGCGCCTTCCTTCTTGTCCGAAGATCACGACGCTGACGCCGCATTTTGGGAGGTAAGAAGACTCCTCTCTCACCAAAATTCTAAACCCAGCCACGCATCCCGTCACGTCTCCTGGTCGTTTTTTTTTTTTACCAAAATGAAGGGAGCACGACACCGTACAGGCCTCTGGCTCCTTTAAATGTCATTTAATCAAATCCAAATCGCCACTATGTCCCTTTTTTCTCCGCTTGACATTCTGCACTACTTCCGCCGCTCCATTTCATCATTTCTACCATGCTCACCTCATGAAACCGGAAGACTTGCTATGCGTGACTCGCCGCATCAAAATCGCTTTACAAGATCTCGAAACTGCCGGCGTCTCCGAAAAACGTGTCAACCGATCGCCGGAATACTACCAGTTCTTGCCGCACAACTAGATTTCTTCTCGACCCATTCCAACGGTGAAATTTTGTCATCTGAGACTATAATACCACGGATTTTTACCCTAAATAATCACCTTGTAATCGAACCATTTATTTCCTGCCCTTATTCCATAATTCTGGAATCTCGCCTTACTCTCCTTAAAAGGAATTTCGTCTCGGGGGCCCTAGAACGATCACAATCACCTGCCATGCATAAGTGCAACGCACTCTACCCATGCATGTAAACCATTTACCTAAATCCACTAAACCACGCACCTCAGTCCCCAAACAAGAAGTGATAGCCCACACGTGGTCCTCGTACTCCCACGCTGATTCCTCCATCTACAAGGCTCGCCATAAGACTCACTAGCCTCACGGTCTTAAGGCTGCAAAACCCGATCACGGCAGTCCAAAATGCACACCGATCCCTCAAAGGTCCCATCACCACAACCTCAACTGCACCCAACTACCCGCTACGAGTCGGATCTAGAGCATACCCGGGAGCACGGGAGACGCGAAATACCCCGTGACACCCGATGGCGCCGGGCGTAACGCAACCGTACGCACCTGTGCCTACTCCCGAGTAATCCGAAAGGTCCAATAATGAACCCTACGAGGCTTCCCATGCTGCCGTAATCATCACTCTTAGGTGATCGGGCCTCAAGAAGACGGATCCCTAACCCGAACCCCAAGGGCCCACGCCGCACATCCGCATGGTCCCGGCCCGGCCCCGAGCCGTGAGAAGACGCCGCCGCACTGCCTCACCCTCCGAGGTGCTCCCACCGGTCAAGACCGCTGATGAGCCCCTCCACCGGGTCCAACATAAAGGTGATCTACATGGCCTCCACGTCGCCCCACCCAAGCCATCCGTATGGCGGCCCGGCACTGTTGCTGCAGGCGATCCACTAATACCGTAGTCCCTCCCGACTACCATCCGGCTCCGAGGGTGGAACGCTGCACTCACCGCCGGCCCGCAGCCTACAGCCTTTGGAAACCCTTCCAAAAAGTGTGCCGTGAAATCCCGGTCCTATCCGACTCTAAGTGGATGTTCGATACCCATGTAGCCTGACTATCCCTCGAATGCATAACCTGTATCTCCAAGGCGAAGGTCATCCGCACGGCAGAAAATGTGCCGACGTGAGCCGGTCCACTAATACCATACCGTGTCATGCCTCTACCGCGCCCAGCGGCAGTAATCACAAAGTCCACGTGACGGCCCCACTCCACCAACCACCTCCACGCTGGAAGCAGCCCTGGCCGGCCTAGTGTCTGGCCTAACCCCGCCGACATCGTGAGACATCGCCGAACAAACCCCGCGTGCCTCTTCATCCCACTCCACAGTACCGCGACGTACATCTGGTGTTACCTCGTGCCACCGATGCACCCGCAAATCGAAAGGGAAGAAACTCCCGAGAATCTCCTCTCACCGGTCAATCAAACTACTACCCGCCCTCATATCGGCACTACCATCTCGCAGAACGGTTCCAAACTCACCGGCAGACCCTGATCGTGACTGGTCCCCGATGGATAACCCACCGCTACCCGCCATCGACTCAATCACTTACCAATGTAGATCGATGTAGCTACCAACCCCAGACTGAACGCTTCGTCAGACCAGAGCCCCAAACCGCCCCATGCTCGAAGATCCGCACCCCGAAGCTAGCTCAGCCAACGCTCCCTCGCGACTCGATCTAGTGCATCGTTTGACCCACACTGCTCCACCCGGATGCGGTAATGCAAAGCAGCCTGGCAATCCCTCTGTGAACTCCATCCACCGCTGCCGCTCATATCGAGGTCCCGCCGCGCCGAAAATAAGGCTCGCACTTCTTACGGTCCGAGAGCCACCTCGAACTCCCGCCATAGGTACAAAGCACCTCAAGGCGGCATCACGGCCACAACTCCATGTCGCGGTAGGTAAATTCTGCTCGCGATTCTTCAACCCACAGGAACCATAAGCTACCACCTGATCGCATCAAACACATCCTGGTCCGGCCCTCGAGGCATCGCCACACCGCAGGTTCGCGTCCCCGCCCCGGACTATCAAGATGGAGTCAAGTAAAGTCTCCTCTTCGTCCCGGAATGCCTCCTGTCGGGTCATCCCACCTCAACTTGACCTCCTTCCTGAGCCAACCTAGAAATTCTCAATGAATTTCACGAATCTCCCGTGATCTCGCATAGGTGTCATGCATCCCCGGAGAAATTCCCAATGAATTCCGTAGTCACCCGTACCCAACCCAAGAAACTACATATCCGAAGATCCACGGTCACTCCCAACTCATCACCGCCTCGACCGGGTCGGCACCTACACCCCGATGCCGACACCACGTTGTCCCAAATCTCACCCCCGGCAGTTTAACTCGCACTTGTCAACCGCGTACGTACCCGATGGTCTCCCAACAACCGTGAAACGATCCCTGCTGATACTCATGCCCCACTGATCGGGAGTAGATCAAGATGTCATCCATGGACCGCGACAACCCGATTCAAATAGGTTGAATATCCTGGCGATGAGATCCATGGTCACTACGATCTGTTAATCCCATATGGCATCACCGTGAACCAAAGTGCTGATAATATACTCTGACCTGTCTAGATATCATATCCAACTCACTGATGGTAATCCTATAATTGATCTGTGAGTAGATTCAGCGCCTTCAATTCGAACAACAAACTGTCAATCCCCCAGCATTTAAAATTTAATACCCATCAACCCCTTCAACTACCACACCACTGGTCATGGTCTGAACTTTCTTGCAGTTGAACTGAGGTGCTCCATGGTGAGGTTTGGCCTATGGTCCTGTCCATTAGGCCCGTGAATCTGACTCAGCCCTGAATCAACCCGCTGTCCGCGTAGATCAGCGGTGGAGACGGTGAGCGCCAGGTGCATCTGGCAACAGTTCATCACCTTCCGCGGAGGCACCATTCATCCGGGAAAGATCCACATCGCACATACCACCAGGATCAAAATCCCCGCCTCTCGTCCTTCAGCGGCAAGCGTCGCCAGTCAACCCGCAGACCGTCCCTCGACACTGACTCAGATATCGCTCGGGGGCAACGACGCGTTTCGGTCTCCTGAAATACCACACGAAAATCGCTCGAGTGTGCGGTAACCCTCCCGCGCTTCACAATCTATAACACCTTGTAAGCCGTCACTAATCCATCCCCAGATGACATCGAACTCGACATCCATGATCCTCGTTCATCAGGCAGAGTCCCCGAGATCTCCGCCGAGAACTCCGACATCATCCCTATTCGCCTCTAATCCTGGGTGGAACTCACGTACAAAGGCTCCTCTAAGGTCTCAACCTCTAAGCCCAAACATCTTTCTATGGTCAGGGCTGTCCCAACCATGAAATCCATATCCTGTAGGCGAAGTCCTACAATCCTGGCTCGAATGGACAACTTCAGTCCATTCTCAAATCTCCTAACCTTGGCCAAGACTACGCCACGTAATCATCAAAGAATCGCGGCTAGCTCAGGAACCTATAGTCACAAATCCATCATAGTCATCGGCCGCCTTCCAAATCTAGGAACTCCCGAAGCTCCGTAATCCCCGAGTACGTGACCCATGAACAGCCTCGAAACTCCCGCCCCATGTCATAACTCCTCTAAGTCTCTGTAGTCCTAGCCCATTTCCACCATACTGGGCCTCACCCTCTAGCCGAACGCAGCCAGTCTAATCCGGTCGCTGAGGTAATCTCCATATCTCTAACACCTTCTCTCGACCGTACGAACCAATGGTCTCGTCACCATCTATCTCTCCCCATGTGAATGTCGAGGATACGCCCTAAACCTCGGAGGTTACTAGGATCTTCCCGTCTACCGCTTATACTACTGCGGCGATAGCAAATGCTGTAATACTCTACAATTTCAAGAGAGAAAGCTCGGGTCGATCAACACCGGTGGTGTTCGACTAGCACTCGACGCCCTCTACGCTCCCCCGTCCCAACTAGCCATCTACACGTTAAATGACAAGTTCAATCTCACTACGCATTTCTCCCAAGGCATAAACACACTCGGTAGACACTATTCATACAAATAAATCAAGTATACACATTGTCCTTACATTTACAAAATAAAAAGGCAATCAATTTTACATTTAAAACATTTTTATCAACAAAAATTTCATTTTTGAAAATTTTATTTTTCGAAAATTTTGTCTCATTTTATTTTATTTTATTTTATTTAAAAAAAAAATTTGGTTTTTTTTTTTTTTTCAGCTATTGGAAACACCCAAAAACATATCCATGTTTTGTTTTTTGTTTTTTTTTCATTTCTTCCAAATTTAATGGAAGATACACAAAAAAAAATATACTCTATATATATATATTTTTTCATTTTCCTGTAATACCAAATAAATTTTTAAAAATTTATTTTAATCAATTTTCGCTTACATCAGAAACCTAAAAATTATTTTCTTTCACCCATTTTTTTTTCCTTTAACTTTGACATTTTTTCTAAAATCTCCCAAAACTCCTTTGATCCAACACTAAACCTTAGTGTTCAAACCTAAAAATTTTATTAAAATCTCATTATCCTACAACCTGAAATAAATTGAACATAATTTATTTCACATTTAGTTTCCTTTTCCAGTTTTACTCACTGTAAAACTCTCAAAATGTTCTAACACCTTAAAATTTTATTAAAAATTATATTTTGTTTGTCCAATGAACCAAATAACACCATTAAGCAATTTATTTCATTTCCAGTTTACACACTGTAAACTCCTAAGATTTGTTTTCCAACATAATAAGTGCTAATCACCTAAGCACCCAAACATCATAACATATCACAAACCATGTTATAAACATCATTCACATAACATACAACTCATGTTATACACGCAATCACACATCAAACACCATGCATGCAGTGTTCTATTCCCGTGATTTCATAGGTAATCTCATACCTAACTCAACATCGAACCACACCTAGTGGTGATGTTCTTACTCGACTATGGCTTAAGCCTAAACCCTCAAGTCTCAGGGTAGCCGTATAATCTATGCTCTCCGATACCAAGCTATGACGCCTGAACTGGGTCCGCTGACGATGGCCAACCTCATGGACATCATAACGCCGAATTTCACTCAACATTTTTCACGAAAATCGGGCAGAGTCTCCTTTGTACGGGCAGTGACTCGACTCTTAGAACTTTTCACGAATATTCGAACCGTTTTCTCTAGACTCATCTCATGCACTCACTCCTATAGTCCTAGGGTGTTCCAAAGGTATACGGACGTACGTGACGCTAATCCCACATGCCCCCACTTACATGTAAATATATAAACATGCATATATTTAAAAAACAAACAATTCACACAATCATGTCATGTAAATTCTCTTTTTATACATCAAAATTAGCTCACTTGGGCTAATGATCAAACACGAGTAATTTAATTTAAATCACTCGACCAAACACATATTTTCACAAAAATATATTTTTAGAACACTGTTTCGGGAATAGTGAAACCCTCGGTTACTATTCCCGAAAAATCACAAATCATCGGTTCACTTAGTGAACCCGCAATTCACGGCCATTCCCGACCTCTTTCACATCAAAGCATAATTTATTTCACAATTAATCGCAACGTAGTGCCCGATGATGGTTGACTCCATTGGATTAAAAAAATTTCAATAATTAGGTTCCATGTTTTGGGGACTGGAGGTAAAGTAACACCCTGCAGTCTCTTCGACTCAAACATTTGTAAAATACTTAAAGCGGGAATAAAGCATAGTAAGGAGAAACCCCTACCTCTCGGGTTTGTCAAAACTCCACGAATCCGGTGTCCATGGCGTAGCCCTCTCTTTCGTGACGGGTTCTCGCCAACGTCCCCAGAAGGCGAAGCCGGTTGGATCAGTACGTATTTTAGAGAGAAGGAAGACTCTCTCTCACTAAAAATTTAAAACTCCAGCCACTTGCATCCGTCCTTTGCTGTTAGTTTTTTGGCTCAAAAATGAGGAGACGACCTTGTACAAAACTTTTGCTTCTTTTTTGGTACCATTTAATCAAATTCCAAATTGCCAATTATGTCACTTTTTCTCGATTTTGACATTTGATTACTATTCCAGAGTAAAGTCCATTTTCATCATTTCTATACTCAAACCACTTATGAAACATGAGTACTTGTTATATGTGACTTTCGTCGCATCGAAAATCGTTCTGGCACCGGCCAGCGATGCCTCGAAAAGCGTGTCAGCTCATTGTCTCGAATATGCAATTTTACGAGGGCTAACTGATTTTTAGAGGCGATTCAACGGTGAAATCCGTTTTATCATCCCGAGGATCTAGATAATAAATTACTAATTGTTTGAAATTTCCAATTTGTAATCAAAATTACGATTTTGCCTTATTCCATAATTTGGAATTTCGGATCTTACATCTGCGTCGTCGTGCTCGGGCAGAAAGTAGAAGGGATGAAGTTCGGGTAGCTTGGCGCGGTTGAGAGGGCGGAAGCAGGTCGGGGTGAGCTCCGAGGGTTGCGTGAGGAGGAGAAAGTGGTCGATCGAGACTGAGATGGGTTCTGATCTTCCGTGCGAGCCGGGCGGTTAGGGAGGCTTCTGTCACATCCGGCGAAGGCTGGGAGTCTCGAAGGCTGTGTCTTTACGCCGATAAGCGATACGTGTGATAAAGTGGCCAGCGGCTAATGAGGCTAAAGTGGCGAGAGACCTCGAGGCGAGCGACGCTAGGCGCGGCTCGTCATTTGAGGCCTCATTTATAAATTGGCGGGGCTGAATGAGAAGTGTCGCGGTTAGCGGGGATGTGCTTCACTAGCAAATATCCTTGGTTTTTCGGAGGATGTTGTATTAACTCTTGAGGACAACCCGATTTTCGGTGGAGCCTCTGGGTGGCTCGCTTTTAAATGGCGGGTGCGTCACGAGACTTGGACTTCAGCCGATCTCCCAGTGACCGAGGAGGCGAGAGGAGGTCTTTCTCTGCAAATTATTCTCGAAACGAGGATATTGCTCCTCTTTGACCCATTCACCCTCTTCATCGTGTTCCTCACTGGCGATTCCCTGGAGTTTAATGCGCTCATTTGCTCGCGATGTCGACTTTTATATCTTTCTTTGTAATACGACGGCTATTGTCGGGCACAGGCCCAGATATATGTAACTCTCCGCTTTTTAATAAATATTCATTTTTATGCGTTTGCGTTCTCACTTTGCTAGTAATGCAGCTTTTCTTCATGAAGATCGTATGGCACACGGGTGAGAAATTACGATTGAAGACGATTAAGCTCGTCGAGGCTAAGAGTCGCTGGCCAGTAGGCTAATTTGTATGAGCCCAGGCCCGATTCTGGCTATACAGGCTGTGCAGGGCTGTCAGTGGTGGTCTTCAGCATTGTCTTGCATGTGCCGGGGCCGATTTTTTGGCTGCGCGAATGGCTCGTCAGTGACGGCCAGTCTCCATCGGCCGATTTACGCATGAGTTAGGCAATTCAACAAATTGCGCTGGCTTTATTTTGGTAGAGCTTCGTCAATTTGAGTTGGTAGGCTCGATTGCGTGGCGCATCGCCCGGCGAGTTGACTTCCCTAGGTTGCATGGCTATCTTGATCGTTGAGCTCGTCGACATGGGCTGACCAGGCTACATTCTATGCGAATAAATTTGAATGAGCACAAAATCCAGTGCGACCTGTCCAATTACAAACTCGAAGCAGGGAGGCTGTATCACGGACTAGGAAGAGCTTCGTCAATGCGAACGATTAGAGCGAACTTCGACCTGGCTGGGGAGGGGAGGGGCCCGTCTGTGGCAATCGGGTAGGGCTGATCCGTGTGAGCTGGCAGGATGAGCTGTCCAATCTGGCCTGGTGGGGCGGCTTCGTCCACTGTGAGCTAGCTGGGGAAGAACTCGTCGATATGAGCGGGTGGGTGAAACTCGTCTATGAGTTATTGGGCTCCGGGTGGGTTATCACGAGAGGATGGCTCCTTAGGTAGGCGTGACATCGGAAGTAGGCGAACAGCCGAAGTGGTACTTGGCTCTGGCGTTAATGACCTTGGTGGCGTTCGGTGAGTGAAAGCGCGATCTTTGGGGGCGTGTTCGACTCTGACGTGGCTTGTCTGAGTAAAGGTGAGCTGGTAAAGTGGTACGCCTTGGCTCACTTTCTTATTACGTGGCTCCATAGTGGCGTTCGGTAGAAGTGGCGATGTAACTGGTGGTCGACTCTGACCGTGTGGCGTGCGGTAGATGAGCTCGTTAGAGTGGTACGCTTGAGCTACAGCGTTGTGGCATGTTTGGATTGAAGCTGTGGCATTGCGTCCATTGACCGATTTTCTTGAAAGAAAGCGGCGTCTTTAATATTGATTTATGGAAATTTGAAGAGTTAGGGTTTCAGAGACCTGATCTTCCGCGCAAAAAAATGGTGGCTTCATCGGTAAAGAGTTTGTTCGAATACTTTGGTTTTGTGGTGCCATTTTGCTTACAGGTGCGTGCGGGTGAAGTATCAGTCTAGTCGTCTTCGTGGGGATCCACACAGGTCGGGCGGGTGCCGTCGACTTAAGCTGTGGGGTTGTGTTTTCCTAGTCTCCTTTATGAGAGTCAGAAAATGTGTTATTTCACTAACTGTCAGCGGGAATGCGTCGGCCGATTACATCTCTTCTTGTTGCTCTCTGCGTTTTTCTATTCCTTTTTTCTTTCTCTTCTCCTTCTCCTTCTCCTTCTTTTTCTCCTCTTTTCTTTTCTCCCTTTTCCTTTTTTGTTTCTTATGCATAAACTCCTTCCATCCCTT
This sequence comes from Tetrastigma voinierianum, assembly GCA_016808115.1. Classification (NCBI taxonomy): domain Eukaryota; kingdom Viridiplantae; phylum Streptophyta; class Magnoliopsida; order Vitales; family Vitaceae; genus Tetrastigma; species Tetrastigma voinierianum. Next base: position 112,169 of record JAEQBH010000467.1, read on the forward strand.
TTCTTCTTCTCCTCTTTTCCACTTCTTTCCTTTCCTTCTCCTTCTTTTCATTCTCTCTTTCTCCTTTGCCTTCCCTTTTTTTTTTTTTAAGGAGCTATATCTTGGTGTAATTGTGATATCACTGATTTGTAACATAATATGGATTGGAATAAAGAGTGGCTTTATGTCTATGAACTTTCTCATTGTAACATATTCTCGTGTCTTATATAATACGACGTTGAGATATCTAGCTTGAAATAACCGATGACACGGCTGAAGCTCGTTATAAGTCGATAGGCTCTATTTAATATAAGCCGATACCTCTTGGTAGCGGCTTAGATGCTTTGCATTCCATGTATCTTTTTGTAAATTTTCCTTCCTTTCTGTTTAGGAGCTGCATAATTGCTCGGCATGAGCGACTCGAGATATGATGTGGAGTCCTTCCCAGGTTGAGGCCCGGTTTTCCATGCGCCAGGGTTCTTCGCTAATGGCGAGAAGTTTTCTTTAAAGACTAAATCGTCCGACATATAGCTCCTGGGTTTGACTTTTTTATTATAGTACCTTGTTGTCTTCCTTTGATAATGTAACACCCCGAAATATACCCTAGTCGTTTTCGATATGTTTAGGGTATTTTGTAAGCATAATTTGACTGTTTCGTTAGTTAAATGCGAAACAGGAGCAGGGCAAATTTACAAGACTTAAGGACAATTTTGTAATTGGTCCAAAAGGCAAAGTCATAGAGTGAAGAAACTATGGGCCAAAGATATGAATTGATGATTGAGGCCAAATGAAATAAATGAAAGTTTATTTATAAATGACCAAGAGATGGAGGCTTAAAGAAAATAGAAAGTTAACCTAAAATGGGTTTGGAGGGCCAAACAAGGCCTTAGTAAATATGGGATTTTAAAGACCAAATTTGGTCTCAAATTGGGAGAACCCGTAGAGAAGAAGAGAAGAAAGAAGAAGAAGAAGAGAAGAAGAGGAGGAAGGTGATCAAGCAAGCCAAGGTATGGAACTTTGGGTTTTTGGTATGGAAACCAACCTTGATTATGGATTCTATTAGATTTGGCATGTATCTTTGGGTTTGTATGATGATTATCTTGCTCAAACCTAGGGTTTTGCTAGGGTTTCATCTTAACCCCTGAAATTTATAACAAGAAATAAGGTGGAGTAAAACCCCACATGGCGCAAGATAGGTATGGAATCCTTCCTTTATTAGATGGATTCACGGTTTAATTGTGAGTAATTGAGTTAGGGTTTGGAACAAACCCTAATTAATCATCATAATCGGTTTGTGTATGGGTCTTAACCCATATTAGAATTGTTTTGGAAGGATTCTTGATATGTTATTGGAAGAAATATAAGTATTGAAAGATTAATTGAGTAAAAATAGAGATTCCAAGTTGAATTGGAAATGGTTTTGATGTGTGTTTGAAGTGTAGAATTGATTTGAGTATCAAAAGTATGGAAAAATGTGAGAAAACACACATTTTAGGGCATTTCGGGTGACTTGTACCGGTACACTTTGAAAGTGTACAGGTACACTTTCGGTCACAGTCATTTTGGCAAAGTGTCTTGATGCAACTTTAAGGTGTCTTAGGTACCACAATTACAGTTTTTCTTGTTTAGGCCAGGTGTTCGTATTTTGGCCATAACTTGCTCATTTCTTATCCGATTTGAGTGATTCAAGTGGCTACGTAAAATAGACTTCAAGGAGAACAAAACTTAAAGAATAGGCCTCGCCAAATTCTGATCCTAAGTGTCCGAAAAATTCACTCAAAGTGGGGCCATGTGCAAGCCAAATTCTGGTTCCAGCTTTGAACTTAGAGTAGTCCGGGTTGTTTCGGACGTAACTTGAGTTTCGGTGCTCCAGGTAGGTGATTCAGTTGGAATAGAACCCTTAGCACCTTAGCTTTAAAACAGTTTAAAGAGATAGTGCCAAATATGAAGTTAAGACCCAGGAAAAAAGGGAGTATCTCAAACTGTCCCTCGGGTAAAATCGGTAAAATGACTAGTTGGCATGAAAATGCCATAACTTCAGTTTGTATGATCCGATTGGAGTGATTCCTACTCTTGGGTAAAGTAGATTCATGAAAATAGAGTATGAATAAGGTGTGATTACATACGCATCATACCTTACCGGTATATGAAGAGACGTCTGTCATGAACTACAAAAATTTAAATGCCTATTATAAAGATAATGATTCTTACGACCTCATATAATTGTAAAACCACCTAAGACCGATTATTAAATGAAAGCCGCAACCTCTTGTCACGAATAGTATGATTACTCGATTAATATAAAGCACTCTGATTAATGCCGGTGCACTTCTTATTAGTGCTACGGCATCACAATTACGATTAGTGCTTTAAGGCATACATCACGACTAAGACTCGACGCCGTCTTGTATAGTATCTTGAGGTACTTATTGTGCTTTGTGTCTCTCATTCATTATTCTTGGTCTAGGAAGTCAAGCGATTATATGATAAGACTCACGAATAGAGAATAGAATAAAAATGCGAATGTACCTCACGTATGCGTTAAGTAGTACCTACGGGTACTCCTGTCTCGAATAAAGTGCAGTAGTACCTACGGGTACTCTGTCTCACGATTAAGCTCTGTAGTACCTACGGGTACTCTGTATCGAAAAATGTTCTATAGTACCCTCTGGTACTCACGTATTTAATTAAATTACGTTGCATGCGATTTAGTTCGTAGTACTATGGGTACTCTGTCTCTGAATAAGTCACGATCGATAAGTTCAGTAGTACCTAAAGGGTACTCTGTATTTGAATAAGTCTGTGAGCACCTACGGTACTCATGTATCTAATAAATCTTGTATTTGGAATACGAGTCACGTAGTACTCCCGAGGTACTCATGTATCTAATAAGTCACGTATGCGAACAAATTAGCACATGGTACCTCACAGAGGCACTCACGTATGCGATAAGTTACGTATGCGAACAAATCTGTAGTACCTACGGGTACTCACAATATCGATAAGTTACGTATGAACAAGTCACGTAGTACCTACGGGTACTCCTGCAATATCGATAAAGTCTATATGCAGATAAGTCTGTAGTACTGCGGTACTCACGTATCGATAGGATTCGGAGTCATGTCACGATTAAGTTACGCAGTACCTAATGTATATTTGTATTGGATTAAGTTGCAATGCGCCTCGGTTAAGTTACTGTCACAGTACCTCACGGTACTCTCGTATTTCATCAGAAGTTTTTAGTACCTGGGGGTACTCACGTATCACGATTAAACTCTATTAGTACCTACGGGTACTCTCACTTATCGATCAAAACAAGTATAAGTCCAGTGGTACTAAAGGGTGCTCTCGTATCCGTAAACTAAGTATATGTATCTGTTATGATCTGTACCTGCTCTGGACTAATGTCCATACACGATGAAGTATCTGCATCGTCGTCGACCACAGTATGTGATAGGATTATGATGAGTTAGGCTTATTGTACTTCACAGTGCCTTACATAAGGATAAGATCCATTAAGATAAGTATATGCTCCATAAGACCGATTATAGGATTCAGTAATACCGGTATAAGTTCGTAAGATCGGTACAAGTTAGTAAGACAAGTAAGATCTGATGCGGTATAAGTTTGCAATAGTACTTACAGTATACACGTATAAGAATAAGTTCGCAATGCCGGTACACGTTCCGTAATCTGCGCCCGTGATACTACGGAATTTTCTCAGAACTAGTGTAAGTCCTGTATAAGAATAAGTTCTGTAACTCCTACGGGAGTCCTGAATAAACATAAGTTGGTTAAGTCTAAGTTCTGTAACTCCTACGGGAGTCCTGAATAAACATAGAATGCATTTAAATATAAGTTACGTAACTCTACGGGAGTCCCCGAATAAGCATAAAGTGCATTTAAGTATAAGTTACGTAACTCTACGGGAGTCAGGAATAAACATAAGTTTGTTATAAGCATAAGTTACGCATAAGAAGAACTCACGTAACTCTACGGGAGGTAGGAATAAGTATAAAGTCCGGTAGTAACTGTGGTTGCTTCCGTATAATAGATCTGTTATACGTATTTATGTTTATGTATAGAAATGTTTCCGCTGCGTAAACAGCCGCGGGTTTGTCAGTGTAGGTGCGGAAGACATCGGCAAACATCCGTGTCTGTTTGGGCGACACAGGAAGGGTTCACTACATGTAGGTTCCGCGCTCTGATTTGTAAATGTAAAAGTTCAGTTTTGTATATGTAAATGGGACTTTGTAAATGTATATGAGATTTTGACTCTGTTATAAGATGTGGGCTGGCCACCTGCAATTATCGATTAGTTTAAAAAAAAAAAAAAATCAGGTAAGGGTCGAGTGTTTGGTCTGCGTCCGGAAACCGAGTTCGGATCCATGTCCGAGGGTCGAGCAAGGAATAAGCTATGGCGGATATCCTGCATGCGCCTTAGAACTTGCTCGCTTTCATCGAGTTGGATTTAGACGAAGGGCCTGCGTCATTGTGTTCCCGATGCTAACTTCGGTCTGCAGGAGACTTTATTCCGACCTCAACGAGGGCTCTTTAACGCCGGTGAAGGCTAAAGGCGAATGGGGTTTCCCGGGTGCAACGTAATGAATCTATGGCGTAGTACCTGGGAGGTATTCTACCCAATTTCCTTTAAGGTCTTCCAATTTGGTCTTCAAGGCGGCTTTAAGGGTTCTGATAGTGACTTCGGCATGTCTATTGGATTGCGGGTGTGCTGGAGATGAATAATAATTTTTAATTCTGAGCTAGGCACAGAAATCTCTGAATTTGGCGTTGTCATTGTTTAGTTAATGCGATGAGGGCTCTTGGACTAAACACGCATACGTGGCTCGCCACACAAATTAACGTATCTTACTCTGTAATTGTGTGAGGCTCCGGCTTCCGCCTTGGTGAGTAATCCGCTGCATTCATTACCATGAATTTTATTTGTGCTACCAATGGGCGGGGTCGGTATGTCCAAGCCCATTGTTGGAGCAGACGGGGCTTATGATCGATGCAGGGCTCAGATGGGAGCGTGGATATGTAGTATGCTTTCTGGTAGATTCTGCATTCTTATTCGATGGTCGCATCTTTACGTATTGTGACGATGGTAATCACTTTCCAGACTTTTCTGCTAATCGCCAGCCTCAGATATGATTCTTCCGCATATATGCCCTGCATTCATACTTCTCTCAGGCTGGCTTCGTTGTCTTCTCGATGTCTGTACGGGAAAGGTGAAAAATCTGGCTTGAAGGCTTCCCTGTCGATTAGTAAACACACAGCGAGACCTCGCCCTTATCTTAATTTTGCTTCTTCGGGTTGTCGGGTAGGCTTAGTACATAATATAATCCATATGGGCTCCATCGGGTCAGCTTAGGACGATCCGGGCAACTTCCTGCATGTAGAGATGCGATTGGTTCCATGCCAGTCTATTCGGCGGGTGTTGACCTGCGGTCTTCTTGTGAAATTTGTGGCTAGCTTTGCGGGCGTCGGCTCGGGGAGTTCTCTGCTCACGGGGACATGTGACTGAACCCGACACGAATTTTCTTAATATCTGAACCTTTCGAATTATAGAATCATCCTTTCACTTTTGGCCTCGTAGGCATCTACCATTTGTCGACCACCGGTGGGAGTCAGCGCAGACCTCCTAGAGTGGGTGACTTCAATGAATGGGCAGTTGGGAGCCTTTGCTTCATGTTTGACCTCATGCTCGGCTTCATTACATTCAAATATGGAATCAAATCTGAGTGTGTACTCAATGTCTATTCCCTCTGGGGAAGTTAGGATAAGACCTGCTCCACTCCCTTTAGCGTTGAGCTCCGCTCTGAAAAGGTTTCAAGTGGGAGGTCGGTCGTTGCCCAGATTGTCCTTAAGTTCGCTAATGTAAACTCAGAGATGATCGGCGAAGACTTGCCTTTTATTGCGGAGTTTTGGCTTGTATCGATGCTCCGAACTAAAACCAGCTCTATGGCCCACTTCATCGACCTTACGGGGAGTCTGGTTTGTCACGACACTTTTGGGCACCCCATTGGGTATTTGGGTTTGGAACTCTCGGTATGAGCACGAGATATAGGCGGAGCTTAAGGCTGCCATTACGAGCCAAAATTAACTTTTCCATTCTTGGGTACCTCTCCTCTACTCCTCTTAGAGCTCATTTATAATAATGGCGGGTCTTTGAACTTCGCTCTTTATCTCTGACGAGGACGCTGGTTGAAGAAGAATTCAGGCAATTTAAGTATAAGAGTAAGGAGCTCCCTTGACAGGGACTTACTGAGGCCGGGAGGGGGCTCAGTACGTTTTCAAAAGCGAGAATCTACTTCTTCACACTTGTATCCCATTCAAGGCTTTCTTGAGCTTGGAAGAGAGAGTGGCATTTATCACTGCCATTGGATTGAGCCCAGGCTTAAAGCATGATCCTCCACAATGGCGTTGTACTTCGCTTTTTATACGGAGGGTGTGGCATCGACCGCAGCGCTATCACTTCTGGATTGCCTCAATTCCCGGTTGTTCATATGAAGCCAGGAATTTTTCGGTGACTGCGCCGAAGGCTATGGTGGATTGGCTTCATGTTGTAGCTTCTTAGGATTTGGAGCAACGAGATGGCGATGTGAAGGTCGGTACGTGGTGGTTTACCGACGTAATGATCTGTATGCCTCCATAGTTGCACTATCGCACCCAGTTATCAGATTCACCATACCTACGGTAGGTGGCTCCTGGATGTGAATCCAAGCGACCATCACCAATAACAATGGGTTCCTTTTGTCTTTGTGTGAGCGAGGTCTTTTCTTGATGATGCGGATCCATCTGATCTAGTTGTGGCCGGAAAAGGCATCCATAGCCCGAAGTTCATGGCCCGTGATTAGCGTCCACGATGAGGTCGTCACGAAGCCGAAAGCGTCGCTTTTGGGCATCTTTATTTATGTCGGTGAAGTCGATCACGAGTAAGCCACTTGCCATTCCCAGCTCTTGATGAGCGCGATGTTTGCCGACCGCACTGGATACTCCGCCTCTCTACGATCGGCTCACCTTGCCGGAGGAGCAAGACCTCGTTGATGGCTTTGCCCATTGCAGTGCGGCTCTTGAACTTTGGCGGGTTTGAAGGATGGGGTACGGTGTTCGGTATGGAGTGGTCTTGTAAGTCCCCGATTCACTCAGTAATAGCCTGGCACCATGCGAAGAAGGCGTCTTCTGTCTCAGCGAGTAAGGGGGCTTTTAAGGTCTTGGTCTTTTACTATGGATCAAATGTAAGGCGAGATCTCGGTCGTCATCCGATGTCGGGTTCAGTTCTTGATATTTCAGTCAGGATGATCACCTCGTCGTAGCATGTCAGGCTCATCGGTATATGTTGAATCGTAGCCTTTTGTTTCATGGAGGTTGTGTAGCATTCTCTGGCCACCAGTTGATCTCCTCGAACCATCCTTATAAGGTGTATGGTTGAGACTTGATTATCGTGTAGTGCGCGGAGGATGGCCTTTGTGCGTTGAGAGAGTGCAACAGCATATTATGAGGCGTGGGCGTTCTGATGAGAATCTTCGCTGTATCGTCGCTTTGGCGGGCTTCTCCGGGGTGAGCACCGATTGGATCGAGCAGTAGCACCTTTTTCCCAGAAAATCACCATGGATGTGTGTTGACGGGCTCGGGTTTTCTCTCCCAGCGCCCATGCCCATGAAGGGTGTGAATGATGTCGGTAAACTCAGTTGTCCAATTAGGACCCCGATGAAGCATCTTGTTGGCCATTCTTTTGCCACAGTACCAGTGTCGTGAAGTGTTGGCATCGCTTCCGGATCACGGAGATTAGAGAATGTGATGGATGTGTCGGCGCGTGATTTGGATCATTATTATTTATTCGCATTGTCGATCTTTCTGGCAGCGAGATGGGCGTCGAGTGCGAACTTAGACTGCCTCCTCTGCGAGTCCTCACGAATCCATGGATTTCTCGAGGGGTTGTTGGTCTTGATCGTCGTCTGCCCAGGCGGATTGTTGAGTTGGGCTGGTTGGGTTTGATTGCGGGCTGATTACAGGCTTGACCCTACGGAGATATGACCAGAGTATCGGCTTACCGTGTCATGCTATGTTCTCTCTTTAGATGTATCACGATTGTCGGGTGCGATGTCCGTGGTCACAATGGAACTGCGCGTGCCTAGTGTTAATGCACGCCAGGCGGGATCGGAGCTTCATTTGAGTTGGCCACCTCGGGAGCTATTTCGTTAAGGTACTTAAATGCCGGGGACACGTGACACTTCAAGAACATCGAGGGAGTGAACGATGGGCGAATAACGTCGTCGTCTCTTTGGGCCGTGGTGGACAGGGCGATCTCACGAGTTGCCCTCCTTTAGGGATCGTTCTTCATTTTCTTTGGAGATCCCTGCCCCAGTCGCTTTGTCTTTTGGGGCTTTTGTCCTGCGTCGTTTGTACGTTGCTCTTCTCTCTTTATGGGTGGAGGGCTCTCCTTCTTGGATATGAGAACTGTCGCTAGTTTACATATACTTCTGCGCTTTTTGCGAGCGCCTGACCATGCTAGCGAGGTTCTTGAGATGGAAAACATCGGTCGCTGATTACTCTAACCCGGCGATAGAATCTGATGATGCAATTTTTCATCGGAGTATGTCTATCTTCAGGACTCGGCGTTGAATCTTTGCCGCGTGGGACTTGAGCTTTCACCGAGCGCGCTTGATGGTCGATAGATGGTAACTTCGGTTTGCATGCGTTCGCGCGATGAAGTGGGAGGCGAGCGCCAATGGATAGTTCTGCGAATGAAGAGATTGATGAAGGTGGAATTACGATGAAACCGAGGCGGCGGACCGCTGAATGTGGTGGCGAAAGCCTGCGCCGCCGCGGTCTGATAACCCATGTAATAACTCCATTTGATTTTTAGTGAAATTATTGAGGTGGTCGACGGGATCTTTTATTCCATCGAATACTTCCCACTGTATGGCGTGAATTCATTTGGAAGGGGTAGCGTAAGCCGCCTTAGGCACATGAGGAGTAGGTTAGTTCTTTGTACCGAGGTGTCCGTAGTGTGCAGTGGCGATCCTTTAACCACCTACATTCTGCAATTTGAGTTCTTGTTGGAGCTCCTAAATCTCTGCTCCGTGATTGTTCTCTGCTCACAGTGGGGAGTGAGTGGATTCTTCGTTTAGACCGTCCTGGGCGTGCTAGTTTCCCTCTTAAGTCGGGACCGGTGTGGTGGTTCCTGACTCGTGGGACTACGCCTGTTTTGTCGCACCGAGGGAATGTCGGTGATCGGCGTTGCCGGCGGGAGGCGTTATGACCTTCACGGGTGCGTAGTGTCTCACGTGGAGGTTGCGCGTAATAATACGTGGGTTGTTACTGGCTGTACATCCGGTGTTGATTGGCGGCGGGCGCTTTCCCGCCGTTCGTATTGGCTTGCATTGCCTAACGCTACGCGGGCCCGTTATTCCGTCGTCACGTAGGATCCTGCATCCTTGGCCCGGTTGGCGTTGCTCACTTGTGTTCTGGTCGATACCATCGATGGCGAGAATTGATTATATTTATAAAAGGCTTGTCGTTGCAGACGGGCGCCAGTGATGATGCCTTTTAGCAGGAGCGGGGCTGGGCGTGTAGAGTCGGTAGGCTGGACCGGGTGTTGTGGGATGGGATGCGGGGCGTGCGAGATCGTCTGGCGCGACGGGATTGCTATCTTTGTTGATGCGGGCTCTGGACCGTGACCTTCTGGCACAAAAACAAGGAAAAGTCGAGGTTGTGCGAGTGGTACTAGATCTTCCGTCGATTCTTTTCTGAGAGAAAGAGGCGCTTAGAGGCGAGATAATGTTGCGTATAGTATGTCTCGAGTCGTGCCTTTCCTTGCATTAGAATTGGCCATATATTTATAGTAGATGTCGAAGCCAGGTTGTGCGTAACTAGGACTTGCTTTCATGGGTGGATGGAGTTTTCTTTTATCGTGTATCGGATTTGATGATAGTTTAGAAGAGAGCACATTTTATTTGGGATAATCTTCCTTCCTTATTGGGAGGAGATCCGACTAGTGATGATGCATTATTATTTTCCGCTTTCGTACATTGATAAGATTTGGTTGGATTGGCGCGGGATGATATCTTGTTAGGGGTTATTACATTTTACGTATTGGCGAAATACGATCGATTTGCGAGAATATGGACATACAATTCATCGAGGCGAGTCGCCCGGGCCCTAGCGGTCGGACGCCGTTTTGGTACGTACTTAGGGAAATCAGAGAGACTGAGCATTAATGTTGGGCGCCTCACTGGGAGCAGTGAGTGGGCGATAAGATTTTCAAACTTTATCAGCTGACCCATTTACCAGCTCTATTTTATCTCAATTTACTTTATATTTTCCAAGAGCATAATAGTCTTTGTTTTTAACTCTTATTATTAGTTTATGTAAAGTATTATGTGCATCTCTTTTTACTTTTTTAGACTTTATCTAATGAACCCCTATTTTTTTTCTCTTTATTTCTTATAAATTACCATAATGTCTACCTAAAAAGTGAATAGTCTTCACCTATTTTCTTTTTTTCAAATAACAAGATTTTTTTTGAGATTTATTAATAAATTAATTGAAAATATGTATTTATATATATGTGTGCGTGTGAGATATATGGATTATCATGAGCTTGGTAAAAATTCATCAAGTGTTTCTACTTGAAAAAACGAAATGTCACAAAGATGGCGCAACACTAGGTGGACCAAAAGTGCATGTGGGACATACCATATTTGGTCAAAATGAATTTTGAAGATAATATTATTAGGTAGATAAGATACATTTGACAATATCTAGAAATTTAAATAAACCAGAATATGAATTAAAAATCCCAACATATTTGATCATATTTAAGGAGTTTCCATGAAATTGAGTGTTATTCTTATATATACTTGAGTGTATGGGTTGAATTTGGGTATGTAGGTGTTTAGATGGCGTGTTTGGAGGAATGAGAGAATGCCGTCGCACATGTTTCGTATGGGAAATTAGGCGAAAATGATATTTAAGAAATGGAAAGTCTTTATGCCGTATGAGCCGAAATAGCTTGATTGATGTCTCAATGGTCTTCTTTGCATGCGGGGCGCGTCTAAGTGGATGTGAGCGATTAGCACAGAAGCCTTGCATCTTAATCTGCAATTTCTTTTACGTGTATAAGTTTACGCGTGTTATTCAGCGTCTGCTTTGATGCAATGCTTCGGCTCGTCATCGTATAAATTGATGTAACATGTTACGTAACATAGTAAAAGCCATTCGACTTATGTGATGTCGCATGATTGATGTTGCATAATATAGTATAATTGGCTAGAGCACTTATGACAATATCACATAATATAGTATAATTGGATACAACATCTCATAAATCATTATCATAACAAAATGTTCTTATTTTCAATACATATATATATATATATATATATATATATATATTATTTTTTTTTTTTTTTTGTAATTGAGTTGACACGATCTTTGTGGCATGGAAGAAGCCAAAGCATATTTGATCTTTCACTAATCAATCATCAACCCAACAAATTTGAATAGAAGTTGTTGTATGAGATGCTCTGACGTCTCAAACTATATCCACCAATCAAAAGGTAAGATCTGATATTCAAATTTTGTAATTAATAATTTTAAATTCATAATTGGACAACCAATAAATAAAGGAAAATAGACAGTGAAGGATGGAGTGACGTAAGAGGAGGAGTGTATATGCAGCCAATAAGGTTTAATGGACCAGAAAGAACATGGTCAATGAGTAATACCATGCACATTGATGTCATCAATGGGCCTTACACTAAACAAATATTATCGTAAAAGTTTTCTTATTTAGGAGAAATAGAAATTATTTTTAAGAAGTACTATACCCATATCCACTGATATAAAAAAATCGTATAATTTTATAAAGTAGTAATTTTGAATGGGTTATAAGAAAGAAAATAGTAATGGATATTTATGTCATTCATTTATACACTTTTCAAATTTACCCTTAAAAATTTTCTATTTTTAGGAATGGTATCTGGTGTTCCAAGCATTTTTCCTATTTTAAAATATAGAAGTATGGACAAATCTTACCACTTGTGCTGGTGCCCATGGTCTTCCAATAAGGTCTTTATTCACAACCGCACGTGGCCTCCCAACACACGTGGGTTAAACAGTGTTGAATTCAACAAGTATATTAGAATATTTGTCTTTAACTTTATCAAATATGATATTTAAAGATGAAAGAACACCAATATTATGGTTTCTCATTTAATTGTTAAAAATTATGATCAAAAGAATTAAGCAAGGTCTCTTAATTTCAAAAAAAAATTGATAGAGTGCAAAATATTTGATAAAAAGTCTAATAAACTTTGAAACGACCTCAATAAATTTTTGCTATTACCAAATGTATTAGATAAGACTTTATTTAAGGTTTATTGAGGTCGTGCAGATTTGTTAGATATTTTATCAAATATTTTGCCTTTTTTTATCAAATATTATTTTAAATTAGGGGATTTGACTTGGTTTCAAGTCTTTCCATTCTAATTTTTCAAATTAATTGAAATGTGTCCCATAAAATAGTTTTCCCAAAAATTAATGTTTTGTCTCACATTTCCTTGGTAAACATCACACATGAAATAAGCTATACTCATTAAAAGAATTTCACAAGAATTTAAAAATAGTTTTTTAATTGAAAGTATTATATAATATTTTGTAAAATAAAAATCTATTTGAAATCTTTAATGCTTTATTAGTAACCTTTCAAAGTATCATATTTTCCATTTTCAAAAAAAATATAAAATTACACATCATGCTTAATTCATATGATAAAGTTCATATGATAAATCGTTCAATCTTCAAAAATGCGAGTTATAATGAGGAAAAGGTTTTGGGGTGTTTCAACAGAACAATTTAATGCATAGTCAGTTATTAAAATTATTTTTCTGTCAAAAAAAAATATATCAAAACTGTTTTATGCTTTTTATATCATGAAACTAAAAGTAGTATTTTAACCTATTGATATGGGTTATATCTTCCAAGAATAATTTTAGAGAGGTGAAAAAAATCATTTATAGCTTAAAAGAATATTTTGATGTTCAAATCATTAGCAAAGTGGATTCTTTAATTTAATTATATATTTAAAACCTCTCTCTCTCTCTCAAATAATTGTAGCAGCATCCTCCCACCATATGTATAGGAAAAGCCTCTCTCTCTCTCTCTCTCCTTCTTCGTCTCTATAAATAGGCTACAACGAATTGGACTTTCAATTCTCAACACTCACTTTGGATATTGTTTTCCTTAATTCTTTGCTTGCAATTTGATTTTTTGAGGAGACATTGAGAGCCAGTCGAAATGGAAGGAAAAGTGCAAGGACAACAGCCCCTTCTCACCCCCATACCAAGATGGAAGCAAGGATTTCATCTGTCTCATAGGTATATAAAATGTTTCTCCTCTTTCTTTCTTCATTTTCTTGCATTTTCTTTCTTGGGTGTTGTTGGTATTCTGGGTTTGTGTTTGATTCAGAAAACGAGAAAGAAAACAAAAATTTAAAGGAAAAGAAAGTTTTTGAGAGGAAGGCTGTTTCATCTTGGTTATGAGAAATGGAACTTCTTAAGATCTACAGCATCAAATTCTTTTCTTTTTCCCTTCTTTTTCCCAATAAACATAGCATGAATTCTGCCATGATAATGCTCTAGAGCACATATTCTTTTTGGACCTTCTTCTCTAAATTTCTTATCTTGAACTCTATATTTTGCAGGGTGGTTCTAGCTCCATTAACAAGGCAGAGATCTTGGAACAATGTTCCACAGCCACATGCTATCTTATATTACTCCCAAAGAGCCACAAGGGATCTTCTCATAACTAAGCCACTAGATTTCTGATACTGCTCAGGGTAATTACCACAAAGCAATTCTACTTTCCCCAACTTCTTTTTTTTTAAAATCTCCGGTGGCTCATTTGGGTCGGGGACCGACATTGAGTTGTACTCCCCAGTTTGTCAGGTTTTAAGTTCTAAGGGTCATTACTAGTTAAGGATTTGCCGTCGTTAATACACAGGAAACTATGGGATTTTAGTCGATTAGTAGTTTTAGCTGAATAAGCTTGCTCAAGTATATCTTTCAACTCTTGTTTTCTGATAGATATAAGATTCATTATTTGGTTTTTCATCTGTGGCTATGCGCATACGCAGGTATATGGACAAAGAAACAAGTTGAAGCAGGCCTATTGTAGATGCTATTTCATGCTAAGACAAGTGTCTTTATTTATCGAAAGCTTTGGCATGGAGGGTTCAAACAGTATGTTCTTGAAATTAGCCATGTAAAGGACCAGTACAAACTAACTGATGAATGTCATTTTCTGTTACATTCAAAACTTCTGAGATTCCTATCTTGTAGTACTGATCATTCTTCAATTTCAGCCAAATGGGCAAGCTCCAGTATCTTCTACAGATAAGGCATTGACACCACAAATCCGAAGCAATGGCTTTGATGTTGCTGACTTCTCAGCTCCAAGGAGGCTAAGAACAGATGAAATCCCTCTAGTTGTCGATGATTTTAGACTTGCTGCAAGAAATGCAATGGAAGCTGGTAAACCCATCCTCTAATACAAACTTTCTAGTCACTTTCATGTTAGAGCTGAGATTTGAACCAAAAAATTTTAAATTACCAAGTCAAACTCCCAAAGAAAAATTAGTGATCACAATTCTAATATATCAAATAAATTTTACATTACCACGTCAAACCTCCTTGGAAATTTTGGTATTCTATTGACCCCAAAATTTTACTATGCAACATCGTAGATTTTAGTATAAATTACATTTTTTTGGTAGTAAGTATTGAAGTCCTGTACGGACGTGGGCATGGTCAAATATTAAAAAATTAATAATAATAATAAATAACAATTTTATAAATTTATATTTTATAAAATAAATATTATTTATATTTTTACAATATTCTTAATAATTAGAAGAAATATTATTTAGTAATTAAAATGTAAAATAAGCGATGATGGACCAAACCAATCCAAGTCTCTTAATAGCCCATGGAGCTAGTCAGAACGACCAAGGCGCCAGATTACATTGAGCATTTATTTTTGATTAATCGAATAAGCGACGAAATAGGCGTCCAGTAAATGTGCGGGCTCATTATCGTCATTCACGAGTTTTAGTGAAGGGGTATATAATTCACTATTGATTTTATTGGAATATGGGCTTCTTCAATTTTGAAATGATGTACTTTTTAAATTTTGAGGTATTACTGGCATTTTAAGATTATGCTGCTTTTTGAAATAGTGGACTTGTCCTTCTTTATTAATAACTTTTTTCCGTATAAGGTTTTAAGTATAATCATGTGTTGCGTTTAATTTTATAACACAACTTATTTCAATTCGATACGTGGGTTCGATGGGTCGAATCCGCCGCTCATGGCTACCTACCAGACCAATTCATGAAAGACCAAGTAAACGATCGAACAGACAAATATGGTGGATCCCTGGAGAACCGTTGCAGGTTCCCATTAGAAGTAGTAGAAGCTGTTGCTAAAGAGATAGGAGCTGATAAAGTTGGAATAAGGCTTTCTCCATTTGGTCACCATGGACAGGCAGGAGACTCCAACCCAACAGCTCTAGGCCTTTACATGGTTGAATCATTGAACAAATACAATATCCTATACTGCCATATGGTTGAGCAAGGGATAAGAGCACCTGGAGAAATGTGACTGTCCCCACAGCCTTGCCCCCATAAGAAAGACTTTTAATGGTACATTATAGCTGCTGGGGATATGTTCAAGAAGATCGAATCTGTGTTTGAGGATAGACAGATCTTGTTACTTTTGAATGGTTGTATTCAAAACGCGATGCTGAAGAGATTTCTTCCATCATGCTCCTCTTAATAAGTATAATAGAGAGACATTCTATAGTCTGAACCTGTAATCGGGTGTGCTGATTATCCATTTCTTGAGGATGTGAGTTATGACATGATGAAAAAAAATTGGAAACCAAGGAGTTAGTACACCTTGATTTTATATAAGGCTTTATTAGTGTCGATAATGTTGAGTTCAGTTTGAGTATCGCGCATGTTGCTTCACCTCTAAGGTCTCGTAGTATTGAGTTAGAGTTAACATGTCGTTTGCTACTTCCTAGTGGAGGGTAGAACATTGTATTGATTTGTTTTCATGATAAGCGGTGCAATGAAATGAATGATTAATAGTTCAAATTAATCATGCTTTCTCAGAACCCAGTTAAATATCATAAATTATATTTGTGATGTGATGACATTAAAATGAATAAATATGAGAAATAATATTTAGTGTGATTTGATTAAAACAACTTTTGAAAACTATATTTTGGAAATCTAAACTTTCATTAATTTTTTACCCTATTTTAACAAATATTTTGGAAATCTAAACTTTCATTAATTTTTTACCCTATTTTAACAAAAATACCCTTTGTTTTATTTAACATTTTTTTTCAAAGATACATACAAATAATACATGAAATGACAAATGGCATTTTTGTTCATTAATAAGTCATTTTTTAAAGAAAAAATCAGGGCATTTTTGTATACAATGAGTGATTTTTCAAGAAAAAACTTTGGGGGGATTTTTTTTTTTAATACACTTTTAAATTCAAGGTAGTAAACTGTCCCCTTCCCTATGTCTTATGCCTGTTTGAAATGGTAAATACTCTACCGCTTGAGTTAAACATAATTAACACATCAAAAGGATTTAGATTTACAAAATTTGAGTTATTTGAGTTCTTCCAACCAAATATTTCCTAATGTTATATGTCCAAACTTAGTGGATGTATAAACTATATCGTTAATGTGAAGATGGCTTTTAGCTTCAGCCCATTGCCTCACAATGGGTCAAAGTTTGGGCCGGATCAATCCCAGCCCATTAGAAAACTTTGAGGCCTGCTTGATGGTCTTACTAACAGAAGAAGCCCGATTTACAACAGTTGCCAAGGTTTTTCCTCCGAAGGCTGCGTCCTTGAGTCATAGTGGTCTTCGACGAAGGTGGGGTTGCTGCATAACCATTCTTTGCTGACTTTAGTCAGCGGATTTTTAGTTAGATGATACAATATGTTGGGTGTTGAGCGAGCAGAAGAATTTTTGAGTGGTCTAGCCTGCACAATCTTACGGCTGGAAAGTGCAGACATAACTCTATTGCTTAGTTGAGACTAAGAATGATTTCTGAATTTGTAATGGGATTCTGTGGCTGCGAAGAAGTGAGAGATAGCAAGTTTTTTTTCTACAGGTTTATCCGTTTCTCGGTAACTGACAGTCTTGATCTTAGTCTGGGTGTGCTGGCTACAGGTCTTTTAATTCTGAGGTTTCTTTTCAGCCGCCGAGAATAATGCAATTTTAGGGGTTTTCTAGTACGGAACTGAAATTTTTAGTTGTATTGACTATCTTTGCATTAGGATGTTTTCTTGCATAAAAAACATATTTAAAAGGATAAAATGTTGGAGGAGTAAAATCTTTAGTGCCAAGGATTCGTACTTAGAATTCAAATGACTGTTTGGCTTGGGGATAATATAGGAATGAAATTTGTTGATGGACAGGTGGGTCTAAGGTAAGGCCTGCCTTTTTCAGAGTGTGGGAACAAGAACATCAGAGAGAGACGTTACAAAGGATAGATGAGATGATAGGCGAAGACAAGAATACTGTTTACATGCTTACTCCCGAAGGAAAGTTCGAGGCCAAAAGCCTTGGGTTAACAAGCAACAATACCTCAATTTAGGAGCTTCAGAGTATTCCTTTCATAGGAGCTTCAATTTGTTGAATTCACTGCTTATGGATCCGCCTATTGTCCCTCTCTTCCCTTGCTAAATGTTTGATAGCACATTGCTTGGACTTGAGCATGCAACAATGAGATCACCCATAATACACTCACTTGAGGTTATTGCTTTAGCTTTTCTAAAGAGTCTTCGCTAGCTTTTCTAAGAGTCTGCTCATTCCCTTTGTCAATTATGTGCTTGGGATGCTGTTACATAGGTTCAAGCTACCCTACCTGTTGAAATAATGATATTCTATATTAGCTATTGGGATTTCAATTTTTTTGACTTCATTTCTAGATTTTATGCTACTTTCAGTTCTTGTCATTGTTCTACTGTGTCGCTATTGGTTTTCACATGGTTCTTATTACTTTCTTCCATATGGTGCTGGAGATTGGATTCTGAAAGCTGCTGAGTGAAGTATTCTAATGAGGTAGACGGAATCTTGAGTCAGTTATCTC
This sequence comes from Tetrastigma voinierianum, assembly GCA_016808115.1. Classification (NCBI taxonomy): domain Eukaryota; kingdom Viridiplantae; phylum Streptophyta; class Magnoliopsida; order Vitales; family Vitaceae; genus Tetrastigma; species Tetrastigma voinierianum. Next base: position 130,336 of record JAEQBH010000467.1, read on the forward strand.
TTGGAAGAATATGTACAAAACTTTATCTCACCTCACATCAAATTGAGTCAATAGAAGATTTGATGAATGTGCTACTACTCACCTTGTATACCAACTCAGGCATGTGCGGACATCAAGAGCCCACATATTGGCAAAAAACTCCATTGCCATATCATGTCAAAACTGGCATAGATCTATGCAGATCCATTTCAACAATCCTCATAGAGCATGTATGGAAAATGTGGCCCTTGTTAGAGACTCCCTTAACTTGTTCAACCTACCCCATAAGACCAATTTCATGGGCCTCAATTCTACAATAACAACCAAACCAACCTCCCCATGACGCTTTCCATGTTTCTGTATTTAAACAAGACGGTTTGCAACCCGATCATTATGTCTTTGCTTGCATTGTCAAGGCATGTGCAATCTTGGGTGCAATTAAGCAAGGCAATCAAGTGCATGCAAGCTTTATTGTGTCACCAGTTTCTGATGACGATGTTGTAAAATCATCCCTTGTAGATATGTGGCCTGAAATCTGCGAGTTTGCCTGATATTGGTCATGGTTTTTGATTCCAATTCTTCCAAGGAATACAATTTCTTGGACAGCTTTGATTTCAGGATATGCTCAAGTGGCGAAAGTGGATGCTATTCCTATTCAGAAAATGCCAACGAAGAACTTACTTTGCGGACAGCATTGATGTATCTGGGCCTGGTACAAAGTGAGTACTGGGTTGATTCGTTTATTTATTCGTAAGATGCAAAAGCAAAGGGATTGATATAGTAAGACCGGTATTCTTTCCAAGCATCATTAGGGCTTCTGCTAATTTAGCAGTACTGGGACTTGGGAAGCAGATTCATTGCCTCGTTATGCTTTGGTTATGAATCTACAGCTTGTTTATTGCAATGCGCGTGGATACATTACCGCCAAATGTAGTGACATTTTAGCTGCCAAAAGATTTTTTGGTGGGGAAATCTCAAAGAGATATAGTTTCTTGGACTTCCAATAATAGTTGGGACTGCTCAACATGGGCTAGCAGAGGAAGCATTGTCATATATGATCAGATGCTTTCCAACTGGACTAAGCCTAATGAAGTGACGTTTATTGGATTAATTTAATACTTACCAGCCATGTTGGATTAGTAAGCAGGAGGTCGATGCTTTTCAACTCCATGATTAAAGACTATGGAATGGAGTCCTTCCCTTCAACTACACATGCTTATTAGATCTTCTTAGTCGCTCAGGACATCTTGAAGGGCCGAGAATCTCATCAAGACAATGCCATTTCAAAGCCGGATGATGCCTGGGCTGCTTTGTTAAGTACTTGTAATCTCACAGGAAGACCGATATGGAATTAAGAGTTGCTGATCATCTACTAAACAACACCCGAATCAGCTAACCTATATACTTCTCTCTAATACCCATGTAAAATTTTTATGTAGGGAGAAAGTGTATCAAAGGTGAGAAGGTTAGTAGATATGGAAGTTAGAAGAGAGACCTAGTTTATGGTGCATTGTCTTGGGAAGGAGAGTCAAGTGTTCTTGGCTGGGAGACCTCTCATCCTGAAAAGGATGAAATTTTCCCGATTTGCTCAAAGGGTGGATGCAGAGATGAAGAGAAGAGGTTATATTCCTGATACAAGTTCTGTTTACATGATTTGGAACAACAAGAGGAAGGCATCTTTTGGCATAGCGAGGAAGGAGAAGCTGACTGTGGCTTATGGGCTGCTCAAAGGTATTCCTGGGACAGTTCTACATATAGTGAAAAATCTTCGGGTTTGTGGAGATTGTCATACTGTTTTAAAGTTCATTAGCATGATTGTCAAAAGGGAAATTGTTGTCCGAGATGCCAACAGATACCATCATTTTAAGGATGGGAAATGTTCATGTAACAACTTTTGGTGATTAAATGTGATTCTGATTTTTGGAATCTTTATTTGGTTATATATCTATGGGCCTTATATTGAAATTGTTTTATTTTGCAATATTAAATATAATTTTATTTTCCAGTTTAATGTTAAAATAACATTCAATAGGATTAAGTATTAAAGTTATTTGTTTTTAAATGAAGTGTTAGCTAGTTTTTTAACTGCTGGCCAATGATGGTATTTACTGTTTTGAGAAAAAGAAATAAATATGTTAGTTTTTATTGGTTTTTTACAGAAATTTTAACAATAAGTCATGAAAAAATTAAAAAACAAACACGTTAAATGTTAAAAGCATTTAACCTTCAATAAAAAGTTAACTGATTCTGCATGCAGATTACAAAAATACCACATTGACCCCAAAAAGTCACACAACAAACATAAAATTCAGGATTATGCTATAATTCGTGCTAGGACCCATTTTCGGATATAATTAATTTATGAAGATTATTTTGGATTAATTTGTCAAGGTAAACAAGATTAGATATATTTTTTTTTTTCTAAAAAATCTTTTTTTCATTTTGGAATAACAGAAGTTTAACTTCTTTTTTTTTACTTTTTAAATATATTTTAGATTTTATGATATTTTATTTGATTAAAATTTTGGAATTATTTATTTATTATACTCAAACTTTTAAAAAATATCGTATATTAAGTAAATAATTATCTAGAGTTATTGCAGTAACGAGCAATTGACCCATTTCGAGTCTGCTCTCCAGGGTCGCGAATCGAAATAAGTTAGGTGTCTGTACAATTCTGCTGAATTAGATTTTGCTTGAATCAGCCTAGCCCTTTCGAGTTGCATACCAAAATAGGTTAAAACCTTAAAAAATGTTTTAAAATTACAATTTTACAATTTTTATAATTCTTTCAAATAAAAGTAAATAATACATAAACATTTAATAATAATTAATACATCTTTATTATTATTGTTACCAATAATAATAAATTTAGCTTCCCCTCCGCCAGATGATAAATTAATTAATATAAGATGATAAATTAATATGATCATCAAACTCTCACAATCTATTCCTTTTCCAACTCATCACATATTTATTTTCTTTCTTTTCTTTTTTTACTTGAACTGCCTTAAAGAAAACGTACATCAAAACTCAAAAAACAATAAAAGGTAAAATAAAAACTCAGAAAGAATAAAGAAAAAATTTTTATCAAAACTGAGAAAATAAGGAATAAAAGAATGACAGAAATTAAAGAAAGAAAACTGAGCCTGATTCCAGAGGGGTATGGATCTCTATCTCCCTTTAATTCATAAAACGAAAAGGCAACGACAGTGGTCATCCTCAGTTCGCTGAATCATTTTCAAAGCCACCTGAATTATAATACTTCCACCCATCTCATGGGGTTCTTTCAGCCATTACAGGGATGCTTTATTTTATTTGAAATATTAGACTATTAAGTCATATTTTTTATTTTCTTCTTCTCCACCTGAACTGGCCTTAAATAACAAAAAAAAAAAAAAAAAAAAAAAATAAAGGAAAAAAAATACATCAAAACTCATCAAAGAAGGAATACAAGAGAATGAGAGAATTAATTCAAAGAAAAACGAAAACAGGGAAACATTCATTCCACAGGGGGTCCGGATCTCTTACCCTCTCTTTGATTCAAACAAGCAGAGAAACCGGATGGTGACCCTCCTCTTCTTGTCTTGATGTTTCAACTAATCTCCAAAAGCTTGCATAATGATATATATTTCACTTCCGCATGGGTTTTTAATTAGTCTCTCCCTCAACTCTTGGTGAGCCAAGAGGAAAGTCACGATCGGTGAGATTGGATATGCAGAGGTGATGTAAAATTTATATCCACTTCTACAAACTATATTTTTGTCAGTCTCTCTTCTTCTAAAACTTGCCATAATAGTATTGTGCCCACCCCCAATACTCCAAACAAAGATTCTACTTATTCTACTTTATAAATAAAGCAACTCTATCCAAATATTTCTTAAAACACTAAAGAACAAGGGGAAAGATGATCTCGTTCGTAAGAAAATGTAAAATTGCTTCCTCACCAAATCAAGTCAGGAAAAGTACCAAATTCTTTAATTTTCTTAAACCAACCAAGGATTATTATTGAAACATGCAAATTCAGAGGGGATTTCTTTCATTTTCTTGGGAACCAGTTAAGGTTAAATCCTAAAATTCAGACTTGAGCCACCTCATAATATATACCACAAGTTAATTCTAGTGCGATTCAGCTTCTTTTGTATTTTAGACGTAGTGGCTATAATTTCATTGGATATCTTCAGAGATTGAATTAATTTTTGAAGATTATTTTGGATAATTTATTAATATATATATATATATATATATATATATATATATATGCTATATATATATATATATATATATATATATATATATTGATTATATTTCTTATTATTTAAATATTTCATTTGGCATTATAATAAAATTTTAATTTTTTTACTTTTAAATATATCTTAGATTTTATATTATTTTATTTGATTAAAAATTTGGAATTACTTATTTAGTATACTCAAGCTTTTAAAATAATATGTTAAAGTAATAATCATCTCGGGTTACAATTGTCAGCAGGACTAGCTAGGCCTATTTCGAGACATGTCTGTTAGGTTATTGCCAAAATGGGTTAGAATTTAATTTAGGTACCAAATTATTCGAGCTAGTTTTAAGCTGGTCAGCCAAAATGTGTTAAAACATTAAAAAAAAAATGCTTTAAGATAGCAATTTTACAAAATTTATCATTCTTTCAAATAAAAATAAATAATAATAAACATTTAATAATAATTAATACATAAAAATCAAATTAAATACCCGATACTTCTAATCTTCATTCTTACTATCTCCAATAATAACATAACATCTGGCTTATAAATTAGAAATATTAAAATATATTGTGTTTGATTTTAAATAAAAGTCAAATCTTTTAATGATTAAAAATAAAATATATTATTCGGACATTTAATTTTTAAAGGTATTATTCGTGGACCATATTTAATTTTTTATTTATTTAAAAATAAAATATTTTATCTATTTTACATACCAATATTATCTATTTTTTCTTAAAAAAATTATTTAAGTTTTAGAATCAAAAACAATGTAAGTTTATTTACATAAATAATAAAACTTTTTTACAAACATGCATCTCAGTAGTATAATAATAAATATCTTATTTTATAATTTTAATTTGAAAATTTATATACTATAAAATTATAGTCATATTAGAGGAAATAAATAAGCGTATAATTTTGTTACTTGACTTTAAAATAACAATATTTTATTATTAACCTAGTATAAATAATAATAATGTTAAAAATATAATGATAATTTGAATTATTTTAATTTATAAATAGTACCAAACTTCATTATTATCATTTTAAATTTAAAAAGTACAAATAAATTCACATATGATAAACTATTATCATATATAATATTTTTTTTGTTAAAACAGCAAGTCCCACATGGGAAAGATTATGGGAAATTAAATGATTTTATAATCAATTACAAGAAACTTATAATTCCATGAAAAGAGAAGCATGTTGAAGATTGACAGCCTTGTTGGGGTGTGTTTGGCTCTCCCAAATACATGTAATAAATGGCTAATTTTTCCAGAAAATTAAAGCATGACAGAACCGATCGGTCGGTTTAGATCCGGTTTCGTAATAAACTGTTTTAGAACATGAACTGGACCGGGTTTCGATTGGTCAAATCCAGTTTTCAAAACATTGATGAGAATACATCTGGTGCTATCGTTTCGAGAACAAATTATTGATTTTTTTTTCTTTGATGGGTTTAGTAGTGCTGCATGGCCCGATGGAGTTTCAGGACAAGTATGAGGAAACCAAATTTTTGTAATCCCAGGATGGGAATGGGAGAGGGGTTTCCTGTCACCAAACCGCCCCTATTCTGCATTCTATATATGATTAATAAAATTAGGAAGTAAAGCAAAGTTTAAAAAATATGATTAATAAAATAAATGAAAATATATTTAATGTTAAAACTCTAATTTATTTTATTCAAATGCATTTCTTAATTTAATATACAAGATTTTAAAAAAATTTATGTATCATATAAAATTATATTTAAATTTTAAAATAAAATAAGTTAAAACAAAGGAGATTTAGTGATAATAAGACCTAGCTCAGCGTTAAAGCGCTAACTAGGCTAGCATAAGGAGGGGAGGGGTGGGGTCGAGGTAAGTCCTATGGGGATAATATTGTGAAGAATAAAATACTATGATGTAATTTATTAATTATATATTATAATAATAATTATTATTATTAACCCCTTGGGCTATAAAATGAAGATTGACTTCATATTAACACAATATTAATTATTTGTAGTAAATCTTTAAAATGCCAATTATTAAACTAGTTTAAATAATAAATAGTTTCAAGTCAATGGAGTCCGTAAATAGGTTATTGAACCAAAAATTAGTGAAACTAGTTTGGCTAGTTCTATTTGTACTATCAACTTTACTAAAGTCGTTTTCTGTTTTTAAAGCATCGTATTCTTTGTTGAATCTTTCAGTTCTGTTCCATTCGTTCTCTTGGAGTTTTCAGGAATTTCTTTTGTTGATGCCTGTACTTCTCTAATGACTCTGAGACATTGTTCTCCGGTAAGCTTCCTTTCACAAAATTTTTTCAATATTAATTTAGAGCTCCTTTCGCATTTCTTGATTTCAATTTTTGGTTAGATTCTTGAACTCGGATTTGTTACTTTGAGGGTTTGAATCTTTTTTAGATGTAAGGTGACTTATTGTTAACGAGGGTCGTATAAGTACTTGTAATTCTTACATTATAACTTTGTTGGTCAGTAGACTCTGTCGACGAAGATAGCCAGGAAATCTGTCATGATAGAAAATCTGCAATGTGACGAAAGGTAATGCTAGGAGAATGCATCCTTTGGCGACATAACTCTTCTATCAGCACGCGGTGCGGCATTCGGCGTCTTGGCGTGGGAGCACTAATTCGTCTTGTACGGCCCGATACGTAGGCGCGATAAACTCTATCGCAACAGGCTCAAACCCCATCGCGACCTAAATGTTGTCGTGGAATTTCTCTATCACACGATTGATTAATGTCGTTTGTTTATGATTCACTAATTTATATGGAAGGTAAGCAGAGATTATATATATTTTGCGTGGCCAGCTGTGTGCTTGTACGGTCACTCGATCGTGATAGAGGAAATCTCTCTGTGGTGACCTGTTCAACCAAGTCATGTCAGAGCTGATGTGCATTATTCTTTGAGGCCACGATTGGACACACGTCGCTGGCCGCTCGCGACTAGTGCCACAGCGATGCGGCGGCGCGCGGGCGTGAAAGCATGCGATAAGTATGTCGCGTTTATCGTTTGTCCGTGACGAGATTTATCGCCGACCGGGCCTACCATCACGACGGATCTGCTGACCGACAAAGAAGAATAGAAGAAGGTTTATGACCTCAGCGCGATAAGTCACCCGGCCCAAAGAAGATTGGCTCTCAACTCAGTTCATCCTAACAAAAGTGGTATATATGTATATATATATGCCAAATCTTTTTTGATTATGTTCTCACATGGTTTAAAAAACCCGAATAGAACCGGTAGGTCGGATAGTGGCGGAAAAGCAGTGCGAGTTCACCATAAAAAAACCCCGATTTTACAGTGGGCGGAAACTTGGAATCGCCGAGGCAGGCGGGTGGACGGGTGAAGCAGTTGAGCCAGGACCGGTTCTTATGGAATAGGGCGGTTCACCCTTTTTTTTTTTAAGTAAAAACTAAGCAGCGTCGTTGGTTTTTATCCCAGCTTGACGTCATTTAGAATGGGATGCAACTACAGGAATTTTGATTTTTTTTTTTCTCTTGTCGTCCCCTTCGATCTACGATTCTCCGGTGTCTCTACTCGATACTCTTTGCCTCTGGTTCTCATTCCTTTCCTCTTGATCTGCTCTGCAGTTGGTGGTTCTCTCTCCAGCTCTCTGGTCGGGCTTTAACTTCCCTTACGGAGGTGATGGCCGACCTTGATAGCGGCAATCGTCTTCTCCTCAAACTTAGACGGCGAGATCCACCTCGACTCTGCAATGAATCCTCCTCGACTTTGTGGTGGCCGATTAGCATTCCAGAGCGGTCTAGGTCTGACTGCAAAGTCTAACCTAAACCCCTAACTAATCCCGCCCGATTTCGAAGTCTCAAATCCCCCGTAAGCTGTGTTGCATTTTCGATGATATTTGCAAATTTTGGTACATATATTCTTCATTATGGCGAAGAGAGAGAAATGAGAGATGGGGATTTGATGATTGGATGGCGGGGAATATAGAAATTGTTGCTCTTCCGACTGGCTAGCCACCCAGTTCGGCATGCGGGTTGTGTTTATTAAGTTCGATTTTCTTGTGCTTCTGTTTGGTTGTCGAGAAAAAAGGAGAAAGATAAATGGGTGGGAAAGAAGAAAGTTTTAATTTTCAATTTTGTGCTTTGTGGCTATTCAAGTGAGCCAATTGGTTGCATTGGGCACGGTTGGGAGGATTGAATTTCTTATGTTTTTTTTTTTTTTTTTTTTTAAGATTATGTTTGTTTAATTTGCTAAGACTTGTGATCGGAAATGATCCCGATTTGGGAGTAAAGGATTTAATGGGAGTGGAATCCTTTAATAATGAACATTTTCTTTGAATCTTTGATTTGATGAATGTGCTATTTTGTTCCACGGTAGTAATGGATTAAGATTTTTTCTTTCTTTGGTGTTTATTCGATGGTTTGGGACCAGAATTATTAGAAAGTTATTAAGACTGCTGATTTTTTTTTCTAAATTAGATATTGTAAATTTTTAGGAGTAGGGTTCATGGGCACCACTAGTTCCTTTCTTTTGAACTTGTTGATTAAGTAGGCTAATTCTTGTAAACATACGCGGGTGATCAAATCACGCACTATGGATACGGGCAATCTCTATCTGTGCATGGGCCTTACCGGTCCTTTCGATTGTGATAGAAATCTGCTGTGTGGATGGCCCCCAGGTCGTGATGGGGCTTGGCGGAATGTTGCGATAGAGTTTTCTATCGCGGCCCATCAGTCTGACTTTATGTACGGCCGAAGCTGGCGCACGGGCGGCGCGATGAAGAGTTATGTCGCGACGAGACTTCCTAGTATTTTTGTCTCAACGACGGAGATTTTCTATCGCGACAGTTTCTGAGCCTTATTTGTCACGACGGAGTCTGCTGCGACCCGACAAAGAATGAAGAAGTAGGGTTCATATTTCAAGTAACAATAAGTCACCTACATTTCCAAGAGATTCAAAACCTAAGTAACAATCAGGAGTTAAGTCTAACAAAAGTCAAGATATATATATATGTATATATATATATATAATATCAGTAAATCTTTTGATTATACTCAATGGTTTAAAAGCGAGGCAAGACCGTGGAATTAGGACGTCGGCCAGGAGCAAAACGTGCGGAGTTCACCCATAAAAACCGAGTTTTTGCGTTTGGTAGGCTTTGGATATGCGAAGCGTATGGATAGGTGAGCCAGATTTGAGCAGGACGGTTCTTATGGATTGGTGGTTCACGCCTTTTTAAAGTAAAACGACGTCGTTTGGGGATTTTTATCCCAGCAGCGTCATTTAGAATGGGATACAACTTCTGAAATTTTGATTTTCTCACGGCTATCATCCCACCGATCTGCGATTCTCTGATTGTCTCTGCTCGATTACTCTTTGCCTCTGCAGTTCTCCATTCTTTCTTAGTCTGCTCTGCAGTTTGGAGTGGTTCTCTGCTCTCGACTCTCTCGAGGTCGAGACTTCTTCCTCCACGGAGGTGTCGCGACAGCAGTGGCGGCGCGATCTTCTCCTCAGCCGGTGGCGAGATCCACCTCCCGAGCTCCTGCGGCGGATCCTCCTCGACTTTGGCGGTGGCGATTAGCATTTCAGGCTAGTGCAGAGTGCTGACTTTAAAGTGACCTAAGCCCCCAACAATCCCTTGATTTTCGGAGATCTCGAGTCGGCTATGTTGCATTTTTCGATGATATTTGCAAATTTTGTACATATATTCTTCATTATAGCGAAGAGGAGAGAAATGAGAGATGAGGGATTTGATGATTTGGACAGCCGGCGAATATAGATGTTGCTTCTTCCGACGTGGCTCTTTTTAGTTACGGCGTCAGTTTGTGTTCTTGGATTCGATTTTCTTGTGCTTACTGTTTGGTTTGTCGAGAAAAAGGGAGAAAGATAAATGGGTAAGAAGAGAAAGTTTTAATTTTCAATTTTGTGCTGTGGTATTAGTGAACGGTGGTTGCATTGGGCACGGTTGGGAGGATTGAATTTCTTATGTTTTTTTTTAAGATTATGTTTGTTTTTAATTTGCTCGAGCTTATGAAAATCGAATGACTGATTTGAGATGAAGTTTGTGGGAGGTGGAATCCTTTATTAAACAAACATTTTTCTTTGAATCTTGATTTGATGAATGTCTTTATTTTATTCAAAAAGTGCGTAATATTGCAAAATTTTTTTCTTTGCGTGTTTATTCGATGGTTTGGGACTCGATTATTAGAAAGTTGATAAGATTTTCGATTTTTCTGAGTGAAGTGTAATTACAGGAATAGGTTCATGGGCACCATGAGTTCACTTTCTTTTGAACTTGTTGATTCATGAGCTAATTCTTTTATGAAGCATGCGCTTAGATTGATCAAATCACTTTGGATGCGGAAAGGCGATCTATGCGCGCGAGCGCCCGCGATCGCTGTCATTGATAGAAATCTGTCGTGAAGCGGACATTTTAGGTGCGATGGGGCTTGAGAAAGTAAAGTTGCGATAGAGTTTTCTATCGGCCCATGGAGTGGGCTGTGCGCGCCACGACTAGTGCCTGGCAGCAGCGCCTGTTGACCTTGAGGCCTTGAATCGAAGAGTTATGTCGCGACAGGACTTCCTGTGTTTTTGTCGGCGGGGTACTCTGTATCGTGGGTTCGAGGCCTTGTCCTGAGTCTGCTCGACCAGCCAGAGGATAGAAGAAATTACAGGGTTTATGACCTCCGAAATGCAAATAAGTCTTTACATTTCGAAAAGAAATTCAAAACCCACCAGTAACAAATCAGGATTCGAATCTAACGAAATTGAATATATATATATATATATATATATATATATATATATATATATATATATAAAATCTTTTTGATTATATTTCTCAATGGTTTAAAACCCGACCAAGACATTGGGATTAGACGTGTGGAACAAAAACGATGCAGTTCACCATAAAAACCGAGTTTTGCGTTTGAGAGCCAGAACTTTGAATCGCGAGGCAGACGGTGGGACCGTGAAGCGATTTGAGCGGACAGTTCTTATGGAGCAAGGCGAGTTCACCTTACCAAGTAAAAGGCAAAGCGGCGTCATTGGGGTTTTTGTCCCAACGGCGTCATTGGGAATGGGATACAACTTACAAAAATTTTGATTTTTTCTCATATTTATCGTCCCCTTGATCTCTACGATTCTGGTGTCTACTTTTCGGTATATACTTTGCCTCTGCGGTTCTCCCATTCTTTCTCTTACGTCTCTACTCTGGTTCGATGGTTCTCTCTCTCCAGCCTTTATCTCGAGGTCGAGCTTTAACCATACAGTGTCGCGACAACGGTGAAGCGGCGTCTCTCCCTCAACCGACGGCGAGATCCACCTCGGCTCACGTGAGATCCTCCTCCCGGCTTTGTATTCAGCAGTGCATTTAGGCCAGTGCAGAGTGGCTCTAAAGTCTAACCCTAAACCCCTATGATCCCATGATTTTAGTCTCGAATCCCCATGGCTATGTTGCATTTTCCCAATGATATTTGCAAATTTTGGTACATATATTCTTCATTATAGCGAAGAGAGAGAAATGAGAGATGAGGGGGGATTTGATGATTTCGGATGACAACGAATATAGGAAATTCAGGCCCACAGCTCTTTTAGTTACGGCATCACGGGTTGTGTTGTAGTTCGATTTTCTTGTCTTCTGTTTGGTTGTCAGAGAAAAGGAAGATAAATGGGTGGAAAGAAGAGGTTTAATTTTCCAATTTTGCTTTGTGTTTATTAGTGAGCCGGTGGTTGCGTGGGCACGAGTTGGGAGGATTAATTTCTTATGTTTTTTTTTTAAGATTATGTTTGTTTGCAATTTGCTCGAACACCATGAAAATCCAAGTAGTCCCGATTTGGGGTAGAAGTTTGTGGGAGGTGGAATCCTGTAATGACATTTTCTTTGAATGATTTGATGAATGTGCTATTTTGTTCACAGGCCGTAATGGTTAAAGATTTTCCTTTGCGAGGTGTTTATTCGATGGTTGGGACTAAATTATTAGAAAGTTGATAGATTTTAGGTTTTTTCTAAATTAGAGATTGTAAATTTTCAGGAGTAGGGTTCATGGGCACCACTAGTTCCTTTCTTTTGAACTTGTTGATTAATTCTGCGCGTAAACATCATGCCGCGGCGCCATGTGCATGAAGTTTTCTATCGCGTACAGTGGAGCGCAGCTCTGCGGCGCCGCGGTAGTGCCTGCAGCGCACGGCGAGGCGCGCACGAGGCGGGCGCGATAGAGTATGTCGCGGCCGGACTTCCTAGTGTTTTTGTCGCGACAAAGATTTTCCTATCGTGACGATTTCTCGAATATACGTCGCGTCAGTCTGCTCGGCCAGAAGCTGAGAATAGAAGAGTGGTTTGTGACCCTCGAAGTATGATAAGTCACCTACATTTCCAAAGAGATTGAAACCTCGAAGTAACAAGTAGAGGAGTTCAAGGTCAACCCGAAAGTGAATATATATATATATATATATATATATATATATATATATATAATATATGCTCACTCTATATATATATTAAATCTTTTTATTATATTTCTCGATGGTTTAAAACCGGGGGCCAGAACCTGATGGTCAGGACCAGTCGGCAGGAACAAGTGGAGTTCACCGCAAAAATGGAGTTTTGCGTTTGAGCAGAGCTTTAGATAAATTACAGAGCAGAAGGTCGGATGGGTGACAGTTGACAGGACGGTTCTTATCAGGTAGAGGCGGTTACCTTTTTTTTAAAGTAAAAAACTAAAACGACGTCGTTTGGGGTTTTTATCAACGGCGTCATTCTAAATAGGTCTGACTTACGAAATTTTTGATTTTTTTCTCACTTATTTGTCGTCCCCTTGATCCTACGATTCTCAGTGTCTCTACTGATACTCTTTGCCTCTGGTTCTCCATTCTTTCTTACGATCTCTGGATTGGAGTGGTTCTCTCTCGACTGCTCTCGAGGTCGAGGCTTTGCTTCCTCCGCGGAGGTGATAGCGACGACGGTAGCGGCGGCGTCTTGTCTCGACCGACGGCGGATCCACCTCCCGACTCTGCGGCGGTCCTCCTCGACTTTGGCGGGGTGGCGATTAGCATTCAGGCGGTGCAGATTACGACTCTAAAGTCAACCCTAGGCTACTAACGATCCGCTGATTTCGAGGATCTGAATCCCCCATGGCTATGTTGCATTTTCCCGATGATGTTGCAAAATTTTGGTACATATATTCTTCATTATGGCGAAGAGAAATGGAGATGAGGGGATTTGATGATTTGGGATGACAAGCGAATATGGAAATTGTTGCTCTTCCGATACAGCTATTTTGGATTACATGCGGGTTGTGTGTTTGTCGTTCGATTTTCTTGTGCTTGTTTGGTTGTCGAGAAAGGAGAAAGATAAATGGGTGGGGAAAAGAAGATTTTAATTTTCAATTTGTGCTTTGTCATTATTCAAGTGAGCCGATTAGTTGCAGTGGGACACGATTGAGAGGATTGAATTTCTTATGTTTTTTTTTTTTTTTTTTTTTTTTTTTAAGATTATGTTTGTTTTTAAATTTGCTCAGACTTAGCAAAATCCAAATGATCCCGATTTGGGAGTAAGTTTGTGGGAGTGGAATCCTTTAATATGAGCATTTTCTTTGAATCTTGATTTGATAGATAATGTTATTTTGTTCACGAGTAGTAATGGTGAAGATTTTTTCTTCTTGGTGTTTGTCGATGGTTTGAGACTTCGATTATTAGAAGAGTTGATGGATTTTTCGGAGTTTTTTCTAAATTAGAGATTGTAAATTTTTAGGAGTAGGGTTCATGGGCACCACTAGTTCCTTTCTTTTGAACTTGTTGATTCGTAGGCTAATTTACATGGCTTATGCGCTTAGATTGAGTCGAATCACTTTGGATGCGAATCGATCTACATGGATGCTATTAAATGTGTTGATACGTTTCATATTTTGCATACATCCTAAATAATTGACTTGGTGATGCGTCTTCATTGTATTATGTTTTATTGTTTTTGGGTTTGAGGTTTTAGAATTTTTTCCACTTCCTTTTGTTTGTTTCTTCGGTGCATAGACCTGCTTGCGTGAGTGAGTGCCCCCTACTTACATTACCACTTATATCTTGCTCTCTTATTTTATGCACCTTGAAAATAAAGTCGTAAATGAAAATTCATATATTTGTATCGGTCCCGGTGTGACCAGGCGTCGACCACCTGATCCATTTCATGCTTTTATTTTAGTCTCTTGCCGTGAATTTTATTTTGTTGAAATACAATTGTCACATTAATGATATTGTTTTGCTGCAAGTGGTAGGAATATGGAATCAAACTTGATATTCACGGGTCGGTGTTGTAATTGAAATTACATTAAGTCAAGGCAGAATGACTATAGAACATGTTTACGAAGAAATTTATTCAAATGGAAGGAAGCTCTCATATGCATGTGCCAAAAATGTTACTAAAGTGGAAATTTATAGAATGAAACAGCACTAACCTGGAGTAAAGGGATATTGAACCCATGTAGATAGATTCTAATGATGTTAAAATGTCGAATGGAGAATTCCTTACAAGAGGTTATAAAATCTAAAAAAGCATCTCAAGCGACATGAGTTTGAAAATCATATTATTGTCCCGATGTGTCGCAAATTTGAAAGGGATGAAGCGACAAGGTGAAGAGAGATTGACAGTGCAAAATCACATAAGACCATAAATGGAGTGGAAAGAAAAAAATCAATAATGGATAAGTATTTTGCTACCGAAAAGTACTGAGGGCCTCAGCCTTACGTGAAGTGCATTATTTGGGAAAGAAGCGATTTGGAGAGCAAATATGACTATTGGGAATTTTTATGATCATTGCACCACACTAATGTTGTGACTTCATGCACTAGGCCAGTGTTGGTCTTTATAGGCGCAATTGGTCACAGATATAGGGTCCTACCCTTTATCAGTGCAGTTAATCTTGCGAAGGATGCCGAAGGAGTTCGATTACTTGTGAATTCTTGTCGTGAAGCTTGGTGAAGATTGGTCTGATAATGGAGTGATGGTTGGACGAGATAATGAACCAAGAACGCTCATCAACTTCACATGGTTTATTGTCCACAAGGAATATCATTTATGAAGTACATTGATGCTTCGGATATGTTATGAAACATCGCGAGCAATCTATTTTTACTATTTGATGAGATCATTACATGGGTTGGCCCGACGATGTGGTTGATGGTCCTTGATAATCGTAGTGTGTGGTTGGAGATTGATTCTCATAATCATAAACACGATGATGGTCTTGTGCGACTCATTACC
Source organism: Tetrastigma voinierianum (assembly GCA_016808115.1). Taxonomy (NCBI): domain Eukaryota; kingdom Viridiplantae; phylum Streptophyta; class Magnoliopsida; order Vitales; family Vitaceae; genus Tetrastigma; species Tetrastigma voinierianum. Next base: position 145,787 of record JAEQBH010000467.1, read on the forward strand.
CCTTAATTTAATCTTTAAGGATATTTGTAAGTTGGATCATATTCTTTGAGCTTGCGAGACGTGCATCGAAAGTGCAATTTTTGTGTATAATCATGTTGCCTTTATTAGGTGGCTAAGAAAAAGAGAGGATGGACGAGATTCTCGGAGCGATCTGGCTTCGACTTTCTTTACTACATTCATTGCATTGAAAGAGCCTTCATGATCACAAACATGATTTTGCAAGCTTTGGTATTTAACAGAGTTCTTTACTTGAGACTCTAGATATTCAAGAATAATAAAAAGTAGAGTTAGTAGTTTCTATCAAATCTTAGACCAAAAGTTTGGAATGATTGTTTCATAGTTGTGAGAACTCATAAATCACTGTGTACTTATTAGTATTATTGATTATGGCGAGAGGCCTTAGGTGATGGGATATGTGTATGAAGGCATGTATAGGACTAGTTTGGGCATTAAAAATTGTTTAATCATAACGAGAGACTATACAAGCCTTATGCAAATATCATGAACAGCGTTAGGATGAACGACACAAAAGCATTCATTCAACGACGTAGTTTGAATCCATGTTTCCAATATGATCAAGAAAACTTTTGTGACAAGTATGAAGTCATTGGAAGTGTCATGGACATTATTGATCAAAAAGTCATCAAAGGCAAAAACAAAGTGATGAATGAGTTAAAGTTGTATCATGATCGATTGGAAAGTTTTGGAAGAGAGCTTGCATATTCTTCACGTGAAATACTACAACCTGGTAAATCATACTTGATCTATTAACTTATTTTTATGTACTTATACTTTAATATATACCAATGTACTTAAAAATATAGATTATTATATTTTTAAACTTACCAAAGATTTTTTTGTCCTTTTTTATGTGTAATGAAAACTAGATGAATGGTGAATGCTACATGGATATAGTGCCCCAAATTTGCAAAAGTTCGCAATTCAAATATTGAGCCAAACTTCATCATCTTCTAGGTGTGAAAGGAATTGGATCGTGTTTGAGCATACATACCAAAAGAGCAGTTGGAACATCAAAGGCTTAATGATCTTGTATACATTCGTACAATTTGCGGTTGAAAAATCGGTATAAATATTCATATTGTTAGTTTGATTATGAATTTTATTTGGATAGCTATGAATAGTCACATGTTTTTCTTTTTTAGGTTCTACAACAAGAAAAGAAGCTATGATCCTATTGACTATGCATGTATCGATGAAACTGAATTTTGGATTATTGATGAAGATGAATCGAGAGAGCTAGATCTTGAAAAAATGGAAAATCTTTTGTATGAGGAAGAGTCTCTTCCTAGAGAAGTTGAAGGCTCAAGTTCAACTACTCAAATTGGTTAGAATAACTTATTAAACTTATACATTTTAAATTATTGTTATTTTACTTTTAAAATAATTTTTTATTGATACATATTCCTTGTCTTTTTGTAGATGATGTGGACGATGGTGGTGTGGTTTTAGAGGGAGTTGATTTAGAGAACTTTAATTTTCCACATAACCAATTTGATTTTTCACATCCTAATTTTCAATGTGAATGAAGACATATATTTATATTTTTTATGCATGAACTTATTAATATGAGAAACTCTTCATCTTGACATTTCATATGTTGTGTAACTATGTAAGTGTTGTGGTTGACATTTGTAGTATGGATGATCTTAATGATTCCTTAATAATTATGTCATTATTACTTTATTATTCATATGTAGAAGTAGAATAGTAAGGTTTTAATAAATATTATGTTGGTTTACATTATGAAAATATAACATCTTATGTTGTATTAGAAATATGATATCTTGTGATTTTTATAGGTAAAAAAACTTTATAACAATGCTTAACAAATAAAGAAGATGTTGTCAAATTTTTATAAAAAATTATCATTTTTATAATTATTTTAAATTTTAATAAATATAAATTATATATTTATGACGTCATCGGTTTGACCGCGGTTGAGTACCGATTCGACCGATTGAGCAGGTGAGCCCGATAACTTTTTAACGTTATTTCCTTTGTCGATTTTAAAACATTGATATTTCTTGTTCTTTTTTCAATATTTTATTTGGCCGAGCCGGAAGAACAAAAGTTTAATTTCTTTTTTCTTACTTTTTAAATATATTTTAGATTTTATGATATTGTATTTGATTAAATTTTTGGAATTACTTATTTATTATACTCAAACTTTTTTTAAATATTATGTTAAAAGTAATAATCATATAAAGTTAGAGCAACTCCAATGGGGGTTGCCAAAAATGGGGTGCCAATGCCATTTTGCAATCCTGAATAATGTTTTGGCACCTCTAAATAGTGTTTTTGCTCCAACGGTGAGTCTTACGAAAATGATCTTGATTTTAATAATTATTTTTTTATTAAAAAATATAATTCAAAACAACCGAAATATGGGATGAAATATAGCTAGTTGAGAGGAGCGATGTAGCCTGGCCGTATTTTGCAACCTCACCAATTCTACTCCCAAAGTTCTGAAAATATCTTGCCTTTTGGCTTTGGATGGCGATTTGTACCTCTGAAAACCTGCTCCGTTAGGCGTGATTTTTGTCATTGAGGTGTCATTTTAGCAGTTATGGGGATGACATCCTGATAACAAATCTCGTTGGAGTTGCTCTTAGAGGCGCAGTATGGCTTAGCTGTGGCCTTTGAAATCCAAGGGTCGCACAGGTCCCACTAGGTTGGAAACCAATTCTAGAAAAAACCTCTTGTGAACAATGTCGAAAATGCGTAGTAAATTTGACAAATGCATAAAGGCACTATTGGTACATTAATCGAGTCGCATGTCAGGTCTATCATGCGCTGGTCGTTGTATGAAACATGGTCTCCACCGCTCTATATGAGCACGGTCTTAAGCTTTGTGCCTGGTGCACTTCAGCTTTGCGCTCGGCTACGTCATGTGTGCTTCAGTTTCTGTCGTGACACATTACGACCAACTCTGTCCTAGCCCAAACCGCCCTAGCATGCTGCTTCGATTGCACAGTCAAAACAATGAAAAGTTTGTCAACAAATAGTTAATGAAGAATCGCAACTGACCCAAAACATATCAATATGAAGGAAAAATACAAGAGTTGTTGAAGAACCCAACTGACGGTTTGTCAAGAACCCAAAATAGATCAAAAAATACAATAGGTTAAACTGGAAGCAGAAATTGGAAATTTTTTAAATCTCACTTCTTCAGACATAACATTCTGGGATCACTGAAACGGTTAGAAAATGATCTTATGAGGCAAGTTTTCTCTGATCTCTAAGTCTCCCATTGAAAACCTTATCATCCAACACATAAAAAGTCAAAAAACAAATAACCCTTAAGTCATATTCTTTATCTTTCTTTTCTTCTTCTCCACCCGAACTGCCTTAAATAAAAAAATAAAAGGAAAAACAATACATCAAAACTCAAAAAAGAAGGAATAAAAGAGAATGAGAGAATTAATTCAAAGAAAAACGAAAACAGGAAAACCTTCAAATGATATATATTTCACACTTCATAGGTGTTCTTTAATTAAGATCCCTCTCCCTCAACTCTTGAATTCAAACAAGAAGAAGGGACGAAAGAACGTCTGATCTATGAGATTGGATATACGAAGGTGATATGAATTATATTCACTTCCCTCACAGATCAGGCGCTCATCCTCCTCTTCTTCTTGTTTTTTTTTTCAGCCTCTTCTCCTAAAGCTTACCATAATCATATCATGCCCAGGTCCAGTACTCCAAACAAAGATTCTACTTATTCTACTTTATATAGAAACAACTCTATCCAAAATATTTTCACCCAAACACTAAAAAAACACTGAAAAGATGATCTCAGTTCCCAACAAAATGTAAAATTGCACAAATCAGAACGCAATAAAAGTACCAGATTCTTTAATTTTCTTGGGGCAACCAGCCAAGGTTATTGAAATGTGAAATTCAGATGGGGGATTCTTTCATTTTCTTGGGAACCGGTCAAGGTTAAATCCTAAAATTCAGACTTAGGCCCTTACTCACCCAATATATATACCTGAGTTAATTCCTTGTGCGATTCAACTCTTTTTTAATTTGAGCCTGCTCTAAATCGGCTGTAGTGTTAACAGGACGTCTTTCAGTTGAATTAATTTTGAAGATTATTTTTGGATTAATTTGTCAAGGTAAACATGATTATATATATATATATATATATATATATATATATATATACCTATATATATATATATATATATATATATATATATATATTTTAAATCTTTTATTATATTTCTTGCTATTTTTTTAAATATTTCATTTGGCGAAGCCGGAATAACAAACTTTTAATTTTTTTTTACGTTTTAAATATATTTTAGATTTTATGATATTTTATTTGATTAAATTTTTGGAATTACTTATTTATTGGACCCCATCTTTGCATAGAATTATTTTTTGAAGATTATTTTTGGATTAATTTGTCAAGGTAAACAAGATTATATATATTTTGTTTAAAAAAAATCTTTTTTGATTATATTTCTTGTTATTTTTTTAAATATTTCATTTGGCAGAGTCGGAATAACAAAAGTTTTGTTATTTTTAACTTTTTAAATATATTTTAGATTTTATGATATTTTATTTGATTAAATTTTTGGAATTACTTATTTATTATACTCAAAAACTTTTTTGAAAATATTATGTTAAAAGTAATAATCATCTAGGGTTAGAGTTGGTAAACGGACCATCTATTTGGATTATGGATCAAAATAGGTTTTTGGCTAATATAGCTCATTTATATTTTGGGCTGGTTTTAATAATCACCTTCTTCTTTCGGGTTGTAGGCCAAAATTGGTTAAAACCTTAAAAAATGCTTTAAAATAGAAATTTTACAAATTTTCCAATAACATAACATTTGACTATACATTAAAAATATTAAAATATATTGTGTTTGATTTTAAATAAAAGTCAAATCTTTTAATGATTAAAATAAATTATATTATTTACATATTTAATTTTTAAAATTTTATTATTTGTGGACCATATTTAATATTTTATTATTTATTTAAAAATAAATTAATACAGGATGTATACAGTTATCTATTTTATTTCTTGATAAGTTTATATCTTTTCAATTTGAATTATTTAAGTTTTAGAATCAAAACAGTAAGTTTTATTTACATAAATAATAAAACTATATATTTTTTTTCAAAAATGCATCTCAATGTTATAATAATAAAATACCTTATTTTCATAATTTTTATTTGAACATGCATGGGCTAAAAAACATAGTCAGAAGAAATAAGTTTATAATTTTTGTTATTTATTTTAAAAATAACAATATTTATTATTAACCTAATTTAAATAATAATAATATATAAAATATTGTGATAATTTAGTTATTTTAATTTATAAAATAGTATAACTTCATTATTATCATTTTAAATTTAATTTTTTTTAAATAACTTCATATCTTTAATTTCAAAATAAAAACATATATGATAAATGATGGCAATGGGGCGGGTTTTTTCGGGTATCTGCCTCGCCCTGCCCCTAATGGGACAGATTTGGGATAAAATTAATCGAGTTTGGGCGAGTTTGGGATTATAGGCGGTAAGCGGGTCGGCTGGCGTTTGGGACAAGCGCATTTGTGTAGCGAGTCAACGGTACGGGCTAATCTGACTCATTTCTATTTGAGTTAGCTTTCGACTAGCCTATACGGGTTGCGGGCTGAAAAAGGTTAAAACGAGCCAAAACCTTAAAAATACTAAGAAAATTAATTTTCCAAATTCTATCATTCTTCAAATAAAAATAAATAATATATAATAATAATAATTAATATATAAAATAATTGAGTCTAAACCTTATAATAATATTAAACAAACTTAAATAAATAAATAATGTTATAACACTGCTACATCTAAAGTATCAAACTAACTAGCTAAATAGTACAAAAAAAATAAAATATTAATTTAATAACATCTCTGGAAAAAATTTTTAAAGTATCGAATGGAAATGCTTTATATCATGTCTTCAGTAAATGCGTTAACATTATATCCAGTAAGAGCATGTGACCTCCCATTAGAAATATGTATATCCTTGATATTGGTTGAGTCATCATCATCTATTAATTAAATTTTTAGAATGTTAATAAAATAAATTTCATTTATATTTGGAATAAATTTTTTTTTTTTTTTGCCAAAAATTTATTTCAATAGTATAATACTTGAGAAATATTCTATTTGTTTTGAAAATTCATTAGGAAAGAAATAAGTGTACAATTTTTGTTAATTATTTTTAAAATTAAATTAATTTGTTATTAAAAGTAGTTTAAGTAATAAAATTATTTAAAATATACTATAATTTATTTATTTAATTTAATTTAATTTATAAACTAGTACAATTTCATTTTTTATAAAAAAAAATATATGATTAGATAAAATTTAAAGGATAAATAAAAAAATAAATTATAAATATTTAAAATAGGATTAATGAGATATATGAAAATATATTTAATATTAAGCGTAATTTATTTAATTGAATCGTTATAATTTTATAAAATTTTAAATATTATTATCATATAAATTATATTAAAAAGATATATTTAAGAATTGAAAATAAAATAGTTAAAAAAACAAAATTTAATACATTAATAATATATTATAATAATTTATTATTATAATTTAAAAAAAACCTTATGCTAAAGCAACGAGATATTTGACTTCATGTTAAAAGCCAAATTATTAAATTTTATATATGAATCGTTAAAAATACCGATTCTTAAGAGTAGTTCTTAAAAAATTAAATAAACGTTTTAAGCGATCCAATCGGCAGGGCCAAAAGCCCATAATTTTGGCTGAGTTTTATTCGAGTCTTAAATTTATACTTCAGCCTTAGTCGGGTTAAAGTGGGTTGGCCATCGGTCAACTATATTGTCAACACTCTATTTGGAATTGATTCTTAAAACTCGGATCGAGTTCAAGTCGAGATCGGGTTTATACTAATCTTCTCTTCTTAAATTTAAAATTATGATATTGCCCTTCATATATAAATACTTCTTTTTCACTCTTTCCTTTAGAGTTTCCCTTTTTATAATGTCATATAGAGATTCTTCCTCTCAATCTCGACCTAGATCTTCTTCCTCTCAACACCTCCTCCTCTCACAAGGCCATTGCAGACCTTTCCTGTTTAAAAATCCATAGGTAGATCTCCAATGAAGTTAAAAAAGAGGTTTTTTTCGCAATTCTAGAGTTCAATCTTCCTCGGTAAACCCTTATATATTTTTTATCTCAAACTTTAATAATATCCTAAAAGTATATTTTAATACATGCATTATCTTTACATTTTTATAAGTTTAAAAAATTGTATATTTTTTATATATCTTTTTGTTATTGATAATTATATATAAGTGTAGACCTAAAATTTATCCACACATTATTTTTATTATTATTATTAAATTTTATTTTTTGATTTTGTTTTTATTATTATTATTTTTTGATTTTTTTGATTTTTATTTTTCAAATCCCTCATTCCCTTCCTCTCTTCTTTGGGCTCTTCATCTCTATTTTTTTTTTTGGCTCTCTGCTCCTCTTCTCCCCTCCCCCAACCGACTACGGGCTCTCCTCCTTCCTTCCTCTTCTCTTCTTCCTCTCTTCTTTTCTTCCATCCTAGTTTTTTTTTTTTTTCTCATACTCAAAGAAATCAAAGACAAAGATCACAAAGGTAAAAGATTCATACCTTCTTTATTTTTTTATTTTATTTTTTTCTTCTCTTTTTTGTCAACATCCATTATGCATTTGTGGGATTAAAATTTTCTTTTATGGGCTATTATGAGATTTATTTGTGTGAATGTGAAAATTTGTTATTGGTGAAACCTATGTGAAAATTTGTTGTTGGTGAAATTTATGTAATTAGCTTGAATATTACATTTTTCTCTTACTTTATTGTATTTTGGTTTAATTTTATGTTATTTGTGTAATTATATTTTTGTGTGTTAATAGTTAACTTGAAAATTTTGCATGGACTTTAGGTTGTCAAATATTAAATTATAAGTTTTTTTTAGATGTAATTTAGATTTTAATATGTGAAATTAGTCTTGAATAATGGGAAATTAAATTTTATAATATTTGAATTTACCCTAAGTTATCATTTTTAAATTGTTAATTGACATAATTTTTATTTAATTTAGTATGATTGAATGTTATAATTTTATTTTGAATTAGGGTTAAATTATTAAATATTCAAATTATATCAAATCCATTAGTTTAAACCCATAAGTTTAGGCCCAACAAATTAGACTCAATCTATTAGTTTAAATTGGTAGTGCAGGCTACCATCACCAGGCCCAATCCGTTAGTTTAAGATCGATGGTGGCGAACATCTTTGAGTGCAATCGATTAGTTTAAGCTAATTTGCTGAGGCAGCGTCTTTAAGAACGATCAGATTGGTTTAAGGTACCGTTAGTCAGTGCTTGAGCGTCAGTTAGTTGGCGATTTGCCATTTTTTGGCGATTCTTGGAACAGTTAATTGGTTTAAGCGTTGGTTTAGGCGGCCAGTTGGTTTAAGTCTGATGGTGCGAGTGCGTCGATTAATTTAAACTCGATTTCTGTGGGCCACGATATATTGGAATGAGCAGATTAGCGCAAAACCAGTCTTTAAACTCGATCTATTCTGTGACTACTTGGAAACCGACCAGTTAAGTTTAACCCGTCCCATTTAACACACTTAGGTTAGTTTGCAGACCACTTGGGTCATTCGTGAAACGCTTTGAAATGCACGATATTCTAATTGATGCTAGTCACATCAAATTTTCACCGTTAATTTACTCAATTTCTTATTTTCTAAAATTCATTTTTTTCAATTTAATCTTAAAATTCAAGTATTAATTTTCATTTCTCAATTTTTTTAAATTTAAATATCCAATTTTCAAAAATTCAAATTCGGTTTTCTCATATTCTAAAATTCAAATTTTCAACTTTAAAATTCAATTCCCTTAATTTTCAATTTCATTTTTTTTTCTTCCAAGTTTTCATTTTTTTTGTTTCAATTTACAAAATTCTCAATTTCAAAAATTTAAGTGTCATAATCTAAGAATACGAAGTCTCCTAATTTCTAATTTTAAGTTTTAAAGTTTCCAATTTCAAATTTACAAATTCTCAATCCCAAAATTCAAAGTTTCATAATTTAAAAATTCAAATATTTCAATTTATAATTCCAAATTTCTAAATTCCAAATCTCAAATTTATAAAATTCAAGTTCTTAATTTAAAAAATTCCAATTTCCAAAATACCGGTGAAATTACCGAACTTCAGTCGCTTCAAAAATTTTGATTTCAGAAATTTCAAAGCTTTTTCAATTTTCAAAACTTTCATTTGTCAGTTTTCAAAAATTTCAATCACATGATTAATTATATAGTTCTCATAAAATAGAATCTTGTGGAGTTAATTTATTAATAACGTAAATGTCTTTAGGGTGGGTCCGACATCTCATATACCTTTTAAACAAATAATTCGACTTTTGATCTATAACCTTTTTTTTTTAATTGAATCGCGAATATTACATATTGTTGGTAATGTGAGTACTTGTGATTTTATTGATAAGCGGCTCGATTCGTCATGGGGCCACATATTTCTTCTTTAATTTTGCTCTTTATTTATCATCACACATGATTTATTTGGTATCTGTAATTAATTGTTGATTGTCATGACCGCAAAGCTTGTTTAGTAAGAGACCTGTTTTATCTGAGGGCTTTAAGAGATCTTACGTCTTCTTATACGTCTGCGCTAGATAAATGCGCATGGCGCCAATTGATTTTGGTTTTTAATGGGTGTCTTTTCTAAATAAGGAGTAGCAGTATGGTTTTATTTTTTATTTTGTTTTTCATTTAAAAAAATGCAAAATAAGTAACGGCTAAATCTGGGTTTTTTGAAAAAACGAGTCTCACCATCGAGTGGGGACGCACGTGAAAAATGCGGGTCCACAATAAGATATTTTTATCATGTAATAAAAATTATTATAATTTCACTTTTATTTTATTTTTTGTATTTATCCATTTACTTTTGTTTGCTTAAATATATATATACATATATCCTATATATCTTCGATATATTCATAAAATCCAAGTACCAATATATTCGTTGAAATTAATATTTTAATCATTGAGTAAAGATAAGAACATGAAAGAAAATATGGAATAAAATTTGTGAAAAACTGACATAAAATTTAAGTCTATTAAATTTATGAAAAATAGAATAAAATATGGGAATGCATGAAATAAGATTGAAAACATGTAAAAATATAGCATAAATAGGGATTTAGTAAAATGGTTAGAAAAACTTATATTAAAAAACTTAAGATTATAGGTTTAAGATAGTTATTTGTAGTTATCAAGGGATAATTATTTGCCCTACAACATGAGAAAAACATAATAAAAATGTTACATCCACATATTACCTAGCTAGATTAGGACTATGTGTGAAAGACATATTTTCCCACTACAAATCAACGTTTACTACATTATAGTTAAGATATTTAATTTTTAATATTTTTTTACTTTTTTTATTATAATGTTGTAGTATTCTGTTCTTCAAGTCTAATTCTTAATCTCTGTTATTATTTTAAAATAGAAAAATTTTTAGAAATAATTTTTAAGATGCGACATGATTCTTCACATTTCATGCAAGGAATGTTACTTTATATATATATATATATATATATATATATATATATATATATATATATATATATATATATATATATATATATATATATATATATATATATATTGATATCGAAATGTTACTTTTTATATAAAAATTGCTTTAACTTTCTATTTTTGAAACTAAAAACATTAATGACTTAAAAAAAAACTAAAAATAAAAAAAAGAAGAATGTTTTGCCAATCGTCCATATTTCCTATTACAGAAATGAAACCATGATAAAACCTAACCCTATCATGGTTTGCCAATCGTCCATATTTCATATTTCCATATTTCAAATCCTAACGCGCGCTTTGGTTATCCCAATCTCCAATTGTTCTGAATCCCACAATCCCTCCAATTGTTCTGAATCCCACAATCCCTCCAATTCATAGCTTTTTATACACTTTCTTTTCGATTCTTGTTTTTTCTTTTTTGTTTCCGATAACTTATGGCTTCATTTTCTTCCCGCCAAGCCACCATTGAAATTCGAATTATACTCCGGCCATGTCCACTTCAATAGTTTCCATTACCACGAATCCGGCGGTTGTGCAGATCAAGAAAGCCTCTGCCAACGCCGCCACCGAGCCTTGTCGTACCAAAAAAATCATTTCTAAGCTAGAGAGGCCTCAGTGGGTAACTCTAGTTAGGATATTCTCTAAGAATTTGGTACTTTTAATTGTGATTCTAGGACTAGTCCAGATGATCTGGAAGTTGACATTAAATCTATATCATGTTCGTCTTAAGAATTTTAATGGTTCGATGTGTAGTCAAGCTTTGGCCAGGATTCCGCAGACCGAGACCTACTAAGTCCAACGCATTGAAGGTGCATTGCATTACTCTTCTCTCAAGGTCGTAGCTAAACTCAGGTCAAAAACATCTTTCCGGTTTCATGTGTCGTGTGCTAATGCCATCCATAAACCGATAGTTCTTGAGTCTTGATCAGATGGTAATGCCATCACCTGTTCATGTTCAAATCAAAATTATAAATACTTCAGTCTTTAGATATTCAAAGACACAGAATAACTAAAATTATAGCAGTAGGCAATAAATATCTAAATAAATACACATAAGAACCAGAACTAAAACATATTACACCAACTTAAAATTGCAAACACAGTGGGGGATATCGTTGTCCTTTACGAGGAGAATTTTTTCATAAAAGGAGATTTGCTTTTTCTTAGGTTGCAGATTTCTATCTAGTCTCTTTCTAAGAAGATAATTTTCATACTGCATCTGTTTGATTGCCTACCCTATATAATCATAAGTTGTTGGTGGCACTGTTTTGACTGTCTAAATAGATCGGTTCAAACAAACACTTTCCTAGAAGTTATGACTACAATAGCAGAGTCTCTTGAGTGAGTTGCAGGCAGGTGTTTGGTCTTGACAAGGATGTGATATAAAGTTTCCCATTTAGGTGAATAATAATAATAAAATAGAAGGGCAGAATTACTCAAAATAACTTGTCAACATGCTCCAAAGTGATAGCTTCTGGAATATCCCCTTTAAGAGGAAAACACTTATTGGGCTCTCCAAAACTTGGTTTGAACATCTTCTCTGAATCTCTGTAAACCGTAGTTAAACTTATCTTTTGGAACCAACACCTACCCTTTCCGATAATAAATGGTTCTGAGTGCCTAACAACCATGGCCCCACCAGAACTTAGTGCATTGTCGACCTGCGAGCCATCACCAACATGCTTACAGATTTCTTTCTCAGCATGTCTACATAATCATCCTAATCTCATCCAAACTCACTTCCCTATTTCCATTATCATTCCCCTTAATATTCATCAAATCATCAAATATTTTGTCAAAATCTTCTTTCCTAAAAATTCCACGACTGACTCCTAACTTCTTTTCCAAACATCTCACTCGATTTTCAAGCCGTTGATTGACCTCGCCCAGCATTTTCTTCAATTTTATCGCTCAGCTTTCTTCTCGGACCCTGACCTCGCTCGATCTTGATTCACAAACTCCGCTGAACCTGCATCATGTTAGTCATACTTTCACAAAGTTCAACTTGACAATCCCTTGCTCCAATCAGGAACCTACCCTTGGGACCCTCAGGAAGAGTCAGCGGATTTCAATGCCAACTTTTGGATCATCTGGACTGATCCCGAATCACAATTAGAGTACCAAATTCTTAGAGAATATCTAGCTAGGATTACACAGAGGCCTCTCAGATCTTGAAGCGACTTTTACGTACGACAAGGGTCGATGGCAGCGTTGGTAGAGGCTTTCTTGATCTACACAATCGTCGGATTCGCAATAATGGAAACCGTCGAAGTGGATATGGCTGAAATATAAATTCAAATTTCAATGGTGGCTTGGTGGGAAGAAAACGAAGCCATTAGTTATCGGAAACAGAAAATAAAAAACAAGAATCGCAAAGAAAGTGTATAAAAGCTATGAATTGGAGGGACTGTGGGATTCAGAACGATTGGAGATTGGGATAACCAAAGCGTGTGTTTGGATTTGAATCTGTTGTTTCATCCACGATAGGGTTAGGTTTTATCATGGTTTCATTTATGCAATAGGAAATATGGACAGTTGGCAAAACATTCTTCTTTTTTTTATTTTTTTATTTTTTATGTTTTTAGTTTTTTTTTTTAAGTCATTAATGTTTTTAGTTTCAAAAATAGAAAGTTAAAGCAGTTTTTCTATAAAAAGTAACATTCCGATATCAAAAATATATATATAAAAAGTAACATTCCTTGCATGAAATGTGAAGAATCATATTTTATCTTAAAAGTTATTTTCAAAAAAATTTAAATTTTAAAATAAGAATGTTTCTATCAAAGAGGTCTGGTTCAAAGGTTAAGAATTAGATTGGAAGAGTGAAATTCTACAACATTATAAGAAAAGAGTAAAAAAAATATTAAAAATTAAATACTTTAACTATAATGTAGTAAACTTTGATTTGTAGTGGGAAAATATGTCTTTCACACATAGTTCTAATTTAGCTAGGTAATATGTGGATGTGACCTTTTTATTATGTTTTTTCTCACATTGTGGGGCAGATAATTATCCCTAGATAATTAAAAATAACTACCTTGAACCTATAATCTAAGTTTTTTAATATAAGTTTTTCTAACCATTTTACTAAATCCCTATTTATGCTATACTTTTACATGTTTTCAATCTTATTTCATGCATTCCCATATTTTATTCTATTTTTTCACAAATTTAATACACTTAAATTTTATGTCATTTTTTCACAAATTTTATTCCATATTTTATTTCATGCTCTTACCTTTACTCAGCCAGTTAAAATGTCTCGGTTTATTGGATATATCGGTACTTAGTTTTAAGGATATGCTCGGAGATATATCGATGAATATTTTTACATACATATTAATAAAATATAAATTATTTAAAATTAATTAAAAATGGTTTATAATTTTAAATTTTGATAAAATAAGTAAGAAGATGTTATTTTATAAATGTAATGTATATATTAATAATTCGATTTTAAATATATAAATATAATGAATAATTGATTTCATTCCATAAATATAAATTATTTATTTTATTTAAATGTATTTAAAAATTATTTATTTATTTAAATATATTTAATTATATTATAATATACAAATTTTTTTTATGTTAACATTCCTTATATGAAATGTGAAGAATCATGTCGTATTTTAAAAATTATTTATCATGGTTTAATTTCTGCAATAGGAAATATGGACGGTTGGCAAAACATTCTTTCATTTTTTATTTTTTTTATGTTAACATCTCTTGCATGAAATGTAAAGAATCACGTCGTATCTTAAAAATTATTTTCAAGAATTTTTAAATTTTAAAATAAGAATGTTTCTCTCAAATATACCTGGTTCAAAGGTTTAGAATTATACTATAAAAACATAATACTACAACATTATAATAAAAAAGTAAAAAAATATATTAAAAATTAAATATTTTAACTATAATGTAGTAAACATTGATTTGTGGTGGGGAAATATGTCTTCACACCTAGTCCAAATCTAGTTAGGTAATATGTGGACGTAACATTTTTATTGTGTTTTTCTCACATTGTGGAGTAAATAATTATCCCTTGAGACTTAAATTTTATGTCATTTTTTCATAAATTCTATTCCATATTTTCTTTCATGTACTTACCTTTACTTAAGGATTAAAATATTGGTTTCAACGGATATATATAGGTACTTAGATTTTACGGATATATCGGAAATATATCGATGAATATTTTTACATAAATATCAATAAAATATAAGTTTTAAAATTCATTAAAAATGGTTTATAATTTTAAATTTTGATAAAATAAGTAGAATGTTATTTATAAATGTAATGTATATATTAATACTTCGATTAAATATATAAATATAATGAATAGTGATTTCATTCTATAAATATAAATTATTGTTTTATTTAAATGTATTTAAAGTATTTATTTATTTAAATATATTTAATTATACTATAATATAGTAAGAAGCCTGAAAGGGAACAAAAACCTGAAAGGAAACAAAATCTATAACATTAATAAAGAACATAAAATCCTTTAAAGAAACAATAAAAAGGGAAAAAAAAACAAACATAAAACAGTATATTATTTATAAAGGCAAGAATTATTTAATTATTTGTAGATAAATGTTTAAAAAAATATCAATTATTAGTAGTTATTTAAAATAAAAAAATTTTAAGTCAATTGAGTCAAAACTAAATGGCCTATGAAACAAAATGGTTCTATTTCGACTATCAACTTTACAATTTAGCCCTCGAAAAAATGGGGTCAAAATGGGCTATCTTATTGGGCTCACGCCATATTATCAAGGGTGATTATAACAATTTAAAAAATAAATTGTTTTTCGGCATTGAATCTTTCAATTTGTTCCAAGAGCTACAAAATTTAAATTGGGTGGCAATTATTGGATTCACGACATGCGCATTAGCATTTACCATGTGTATGATACCTTCGATTGTAAAAATAATTGAAAAAACTTACAATTGTTTTCTATTTTCTTTTTCTTTTTCTTTTCAATCTAATTTTCGCATTTGGAGAACAATAAAAAACAAAATTAAGAATTTGTTAAAATTATTTTCTATTTTTTATTTTCGGAAAATGAGAAACTATTGTAATGTTATATGGCCAAACGAGCTCGTATCTACTTCAAATGCATATTAAAATTAAAATAATTTTCACAATTCAAATAATAATTATTTTTTTTATAAATTTTAACAAAACCTTCATGTTAGTGTGAATATTCTTTTCATGATTTATTTAAAACCATTTTAATTTCTTCTCTTATTTACTCCATCCATTGAAATTTTGAAAACTAAGAATGTAGATATAATGTTACCATAAGAATAATAAACATATTCTTTTATTAAATTCGTAGAAATAAAATCCTACCTCAATAACCATAATAAAACTCTTTATTTTACAAAAAAAAATAATAAAAAGGTTAAACATTATAAGCTTTAACATTATAATTAATAGGTAGAAAGCACAATCATCTAGGTGTTAAATGCCAATCACCATCTATGTCAAAAAGTTCATTTTCTTTTTTCTTTTAATTTAATAGGATTTTATTAAGATTTGGAAGATCAAAATGTGCTTCAAGGAGGTTCATCGAGATCATATTTAGGTTATTTTGGTGTAAGATTATGATTGCTTGAATATTTAATTTAGACATTATTCAAACCCGTCATGAATTAGAAGGGTTTCTAATTAAGATTGAAAAGAAAAATAATTTATGAAAGTAGGAGCATAATTGGATGACAATAATAATAATAATAATAATAATAGACGTGCTCTTGACAAAATAAGGTTCTTAGCGTTTATAAATTATTAATTGGGCTTTAAATATTTTCCTTTTGTTATACAGTTAGACAATACATTTGATCTATTAGAACATGGGAAAGTAGAAAATTTACATTAAAATATGTTATATGCATTTACAAAACAATGAAAATTAACAAACCTGAGAAGGGTTATGAAATTACAATTAGGCATCAACCAAATAAATCCATATCTTATATTATTAGATAATATAAACTTTATTTTGGTAACTAAAACATTACATCATCCTAAGACATGTGGATAGATCAAAAGAGTAAAATATATTGATATTTTATGTAAGAAAGATTGAAAAAAACGAAAACCCAATGATTTTTCATGGATGTATATCCAGAAATAAATAAATAAAACATTGAAAGAGTCAAATTTATCTAACAAGGAAAAAATTTTGAAAAACCAAAACCATAGGAGTGTCAATATGTATTCTCAATACATTTTTCTTAATTTAAATCCAACCTATGTCAATGAAAGGGACAAAAACTATTACATTAACAAAGAACATAATGTTACCCCCGTCAAACATATATCAGTATTACTATGGAAAATAGTTTGTGAACAAATAGAACAGAACAAATACAAAAAGAACAGGAAAAAAAATGTTAAAGCAATAAGATGGAACTGTTTTGCGAAATAAAGAACGTCCGAGTCACGTGTTGAAACAATTTCCTTAAAAATTTATTTATTGCCCCAGCGATGGTGCTTGAGTCGCCCAGCAGTTTGTCTCCCAGGATAAAATGATCTCCAACCGCAAAAGAAAGCACTTCTCAAGGTTGGCTGTCGAACCAAAACGTGTGCAAAACTCGATCTCTCAGATGATATGAAACAAGAAAAATCAATGTATCTCTAATGAATGAATGAATGGCCTATTTATAGACTCGCTCATGATACATTGATTACCGATCATGAAAGCAACTAAGGTCGGTAATGCGTGGAGAGGAAGACATCCATTCAGTTAAATAGTACTTCTAAAACGACGGCGTTTGGACTCCCAATGGTAACCTACGGCAAAACGACATGTTTCAGGTTTAAAAGTTAATTGGATATATATATATATACATCTCGAACTCGGTTCGGTGCGGAGCGGGGCGGTGGCAAGCGCGCGTGTGTGGTAAACCAAGCATGAGCTAGGTCCACCCCCTTCGCTAAAGCGGGAGTGCCTTGGGGCTGAAACCAAACTCTGAGGGTAGGTGTATATATCTGCCGCTAAAAGTGCTTGTTCAAAATTAGATGTGGGATGGCTTTCTGAAAGCAAACCTTTTTATTACCATTTTCAAGTAGTGATGTTTTGGAGCGATTTAATTAGAAATCTTGTGGTTTTAATGACTTAATAGATAATCTTCATCTCCTCATGGAGGAGAACACATTCCCATGTGAACCCACTACAAAGAGTTTGTGGGACCCACTTTAATTTTAGCTCAAAAATAGCTAATTCTTGTCTCGAAACTGCATTTTCGACAATCCCCGCATGAATGAAATTGATGAAAGTAATGCAAATGATGTTACTATACTAAAAAGAGAGTTCAATTGGAAATTTTATGTATAGAGGAAGGTAGCTTGTGGCCTTGAACCTTCCCTTGTGAAATGCTATCGGGGTTACTGATTGATCAGTGAACATGATGTCTTGAAGTGTTCAATCATTTGTGTAAACTAAGACAATAGCATTCACACAAAATCTTTCCTGACATAATTGGTTCTCACGATTGTATTCATTTTGGCCCTAAACAATTCCTGGTTTCATGAGTGCTCCTAGAGAATTTAGCCTTTATCATTCTCATATAACCGACCTAGTTCTCACTCACATAGGTGACTTCTTATGGAAGGTATTATGCTATACCCCACTTGTCTTTAACAAGATATAAGAATCATTAAAAATGTGGTTTACCCTATTCATATTTATGAACGTATTGAAATCGATTATAGGAGCAGTAGGAGATTTGTTCTCCGTAGTGATCTTCAATTAGTCACATAAAATTCGGTTGTTCCTTTGAACCTAGATCTTGGGATCTCCAGTCAGCTAGGTTGGGTTACCATTCTGACGACTCTTTACTGTATAGGCTTTAAACCCATTCCCCTCGATGATTTACTTACTTGCTCTCTGGTCAAACCTTTGGTTAGCAGATAAAGTAATGTTCTCTTTTGACCTTATGTATTCAGGGTCATAATACCATTAGAGAAGTTGTCTTACGGTATTATGTCGCCCGACAAATATGTCGAGACTTGCGGGTGCCATATACGTGCTCTACCAATTGCTAATTAACTATCGCAATGAATGCAAATAGCAGGCATAGGTTGTGGCCACATTGGAATATCTTCTAAGAAATGGCTTCTGCTTCTTCACGGTTATCTAGTGCAATAAGCTTCAGTTCCATCGTGGATTTAGCAATCTTTGCGTTGCTTAGAAAGATTTGAACACCACTCATGCACGAGTAAATAAATAGCGCGCTTGTGTTTCCGAGTCTTTGGTGTCGGATATCCAATTCACGTCACTTTGAGTAGTGCAATCCATAGTTTTGGGTGTATTTCAAATACCTCAAAACTCAACTATTGCCTTTCAATGGTCCGGACGTAGATTACTTGTGTATCTACTCAATTTGTTGACAACGTAAGCTATGTCTGGACGGGTACAGCTCATGACATACATCAGGCTACCAATAGCTTGTGCATATTCTTGTTGTGATATGCTTTTGCCATTATTTTTGGATAAATATAGATTTACATCTACAGGTGTTCTCGTTGGACTGTTATCATTTTGTTTAAATTTCTTGAACATTTTCTCAATGTAATGTGATTGAGATAATATTAATTCATATGATATTTTAGAGATCTTTATCCCAAGTATAACATCGGCTACACCTAAGTCTTTCATGTTAAACTTATTGTTCAACATTTTCTTGGTATTTTTAATGACTTCATTATTACTACCCATAATGAGCATATCATCAACATAGAGACAAATGAGAACAGACCCATGTTCGGTGTCCTTGACATATACGCATTTGTCACACTCGTTGATTTTGAACCCATTTGTCATCATTACACTGTCAAATTTCTCATGTCACTGCTTTGGTGCTTACTTTAATCCATAAAGGGATTTAACAAGCTGACAAACTTTCCTTTCTTGACCTGGAACAATAAACCCTTCGGGTTGTTCCATATCGATTTCTTCATCCAAGTCACCATTTAAGAAAGCTGTCTTTACATCCATTTGATGTATCTCAAGATTGTGTATAGTTGCAATAGCTATTAACATTCGAATTGATGATATTCTTGTCACTGGTGAATAGGTATCAAAATAGTCCAAGCCTTCTTTTTTCTTGTAACCTATGATAACCAGTCTGACTTTATATTTATCAATAGATCCATCTACTTTCATTTTCTTCTTGAATATCCATTTATATCCTAGAGGTTTTGAACCTAGTGGAAGATCCACTAGTTCCCACGTATGATTTTGCAAGATGGATTCTACTTCATCGTTTATAGCCTCTTTCCAATATGGAGCTTTAGGGCTCGACATTGCTTCCTTAAAGCTTTGAGGCTTTCGTCTTTTAACCATCGTTAGAAAATGCGGACCCGAAAGATTTTTGACCTTCTGGTCTTTTTCAGCTGCGTTTAGGTTCATCATCATCTTATTGGCCTTGATACGCCTGTGCGATATCATGAGTTCTTTACTTGAGTTGACTCTGTGTGGATTTGTAAGGAAATACATTTTTCAAGAAAGATGCATTCCTTGATTCGATAATAGTATTGGCATGCATATCGAAATTCCCGGTTTATGAACTGAGAAAGCGATAAAGCACTACTATTATGTGCATATCGATAGAAAACACAATCAGCTTGTTTTTGGTCATATTTTAACCTTTTTAGGTATAGGTCTTGCCACTTTAACAGAGACACCCCACACTTTTAAGTAGAAGCGTAGCGAGCCAAAACACTCGGACCATTTCGGGCTCGGCTAGCTCGACCGGGCTCGGCTCGTGGGCTAAAGCGGCGAGCGGGCGCTAATTTGGAAGCAGTAAATCTCGGGCTCATTCGTGCTCGGCTCGGGCTCGGCTCGAAAAAAGCTTGGCTTGGGCCGCCAGGACCCATCAGTCGTTAGACGAGGCTTAGCTACAGGTCTCGGCCGTGAATCTGGTCTTCAAGTTGCGATCCAGAGCCGAGCGCGGCCGGAGTGAAATGCCCGGAGTCATATGTCCGGATGCTCCCAGTGCCAATGGATCCTCAGCTCTAGATCCGGTTGACATGGATGGCAAATACGTGAATCCTCAGCCAGATTAAGGGCGTTGGCAATGACAAAGGCGGCGAATCGGCGAATCCGTCGCGTCGGTACAGGGGGGCTGTACCTAGATCTCAGATCTACTCGGTAGCGGAAATGGTACCCACGATAGCGCGAAGGTGTGGCGAAGCGGTGTATGTTCGGTGTGGATAAGCGTGAAGAAGGCGCCCGTGAGGGGACGTCGAGGAAGGACATGGATGTTGGGTATGACCCGCAGTACGATCGGTCGATCACGGTGTCTGAAGTCAGATTACAAATATGAGGTATTGGGGCTCTGTGGAAACTATAGAGGGTGGTGGCCATGAGCTTAGACAAGGTTTGTCGATCTTGAGTAGCATTGAGGGCAAATGTGCGGACGCGTCTGCGATCAATTCAGCCCGATGAACTATGATCGGTAAATGCGGGGGTATTGGGGCCCTTGGATCTTGGTATTGGACAACCGGCGCATCCCAGGCGTGGGTATGGAGTAAAGGCATCAAGGGTGATCGTGGGGTGGGGTTTCATAGAGGAAACAAGGCCCAGGCATGCGGTTGCCGGAAACGAATGATTGCTTGTAGAGTGCCATTGTCAGGTTGTTGGGTATGAAAATTTGGGCCTCACCGTTCGACGGTGGGCGGTGCGGATCTCGGTCCGTGATGGTGAGTATGGAGTTGAAATTAATCATGAAGCGACTTGGTAGTCGGGAGGGTGGTGGCAACTGCCATGTGCGGCAGTATATTGCCAAATAGTTTACGTTGTTACTAATGAGTTGCTTAGCGGATCTTGTTGATATATTATTTCTTTATTTAGATAATTGATTAAAACCAATCATGTTTTTCTTATTCAATGATTTGGTATCTTATTTCTTCGCTCACGCAATTTCTACTTGTTTTAATTCTATTTCATAATTTTTCGGTTACAAGGCTGTTTCAACGATTGGAATTACAAGTAATCGAAGGAAACAAATGTTGAAGGAGGTGAAACTTGCGGCTTTAGCATCAATTGCTAAATCAACTAAGGTAAAACAAATCATGAAAATTATTTCTTAATTGATGTATTTATCAGATTGATTACAAAAAGTTAAAGTATATGGGTGAGCTTGAGGATTGATTACAATACGAGCTTGTATGGCTCGGGATTAGGCTTGAGCTCGAGTTAAGCTCGAGGCTCGTTCTATGGAAAGCAGGCCTAATGAGCTCAAGCCAAGCTTTTTTAAAATCAAGCAGCTTGAGCACGATTTTAGCGTTCAAAAGCTCGGCTCGAGAACCGACTCGCTCATAAATTAACAAGCCTAGCTCGAAATGTTCAAAGCTCGGCTCGGCTCGTTACCAGCCCTACTTTTAAGTATTTGTAATAAAGTCTTCGACCTTTCCACAACTCATAGGGGGATTTATTGGTTTTCTTGTGAGGTATTCGATTGAGAATATAATTTGCAGAAAGAATTGCTTTCCCCCATAAATTTTGAGGTAGTCCAGAACTTTAATAGTAATGCATTCATCATTTCTTTTAAAGTTCTGTTCTTACGTTCAGCAACCCCATTTTTCTGAGGTGAATAGGATGTAGTAGTTTGGTGTATTATACCATGTTGTGAACAAAAATCACCAAAAGGTGCTTCATATTCACTACCTCTATCACTTCTTATTACCTTGATTTTTCTATCAAGTTGGTTCTCCACCTCATTCTGGAAATGTTGAAACATTTCCAATGCCTCATCTTTACTTCTCCAATAAATCAACATAAGCAGTATCTTATGCAATCATCAATTAATGTAAGAAATATTTCTTCATAGCCTCTGCGTTTGAATAAATTCCGGATCCACGAGATATTTGAATGTATTAATTCTAGAGGTCCTGCTAATTGAATGGAAAGAAGTTTCTTATAAGTTAGATTTACACAAATCTCACATTTATGATTTGGATCTATTTTAAATTTAGGCAAACATTCCATATTGTTTAATATGCGCAATGTATCATAATTAACATGTCCTGGTCTACCATGAAACACATTTGAAGATTCAAGCATATAAGCAGAAGACGTGTTCTTATTATTAATATTCTTAGTAGGATGTACAACAGTCATTACATTCATTTGAAGCCCATTGCTCGCTATGCCTTCCCATACATCCCATTTTTGGTGAGAGGATGAAGTTATGCGAAGCAAACACCCGACTTGAAGCCTTCTTGCTGACAATGATCGGACACTAGATTCTTCCGAATTTCCTTTGTCTGACACATCATTGAGAGTAAGTTCCTTGCCAGATGTCATCTTCAATACTACCTTCCCTCGGCCTTCAACCTTGGAAGAAGAGGTTGCGTAAGAGTTATTTCTCCATTATCTATGCTATGATGATGAGAAAATCTTCTTATGCGGCGAAACATGACCAGTAGCCTATGTCCACCCACCATTCCTTGGTATTCTTGTGATGAAGTTCACCTCGAAGACTAATTGAGAGGTTCATGTCAGACATCGATACACTTACCGTGCGTGGCTTGAGGCGTTTCTTCTTTGGATTCCCTTGGTCCTTCACGACTATGGCCAGGTCCTTGGTGCGCGCCTTGTGCACACATAGCACTTGCCTTGGAATTTTTCGTAGGACCTTACTTGGGACCATTGCCATTGTATTCTCTTTCTTGTTATTGTGGGAGGTGCGCCTTGTTTCCTGACATTGGTCTTGGATTCCATGATGCCCTTACATGCCTTCTTCTCAGATGCACGGTTGTCTTCCTCTATTCTCAGCCGCACTATCAAGTCTTCAAGTCTCATTTCCTTCCGCTTATGCTTTAGGTAATTCTTGAATTCTTTCCATAGGGTGTAATTGTTCAATAATTACGACCACTTGGGGATTCAACGAGAACATCCGCCTGCGTGTCATGCAAAATCACTTGTAGATCTTGAACTTGGCTAATCACAGTCTTGGAATCAAGCATCTTGTAGTCTAGGAATTTTCCCACTACAAACTTCTTGAGTCCTGCATCCTCAGTCTTGTATTTTTGTCGAGATTCCTAATTCTCTTACGGTATTGAAGGCTCAATACACATTATCTGATGTTTTGTCAGTCATTGAAGTGGTGCAACACGAAATCAACATGCTTTCATCTTCCTTGTGTGACACTTACTGTCGGTTCGTTTTAACGATGCGAGACATCATCTTGAAGGAACGAGCCAAATTTAAGGTGGTCGGGTAGAACATCTTTTGTTGCCACCTTTGTTCTGTCCCGAATTAAATTTTTCGGCTTCTCTCATGACTCCGCAGTCGTGGCATAACAGCGTTGGAGGGCTTTCCACGGTAGGAGTAGAATCGGTAGCCATTCTTTGTTTGCTGAAACAATATATTAAATTAAATTAAAAAAAAGAATATGACTTGGCAGTGCGAGCAAAAATAAAAGCATTATTAAGTAAGTGGCTCTTGTTCAGCTTGATATATAAATTTTAAGAAATAACTAAACTAAGTTCTAAACGATAAAAAATATTAAAACAAGCAGTTATCGTTTTTGCATAATTGAGCAATAAAACAGTATTAAAAACAAACAGTTATGTAATTCTTATATAAATTCCAGAATAGAAAAAAGGAATGGACGAAACAAAACTGAAGTTTTGAGTTAAGTATTCTGAGCAGAAATTAAAGCGATATCACGATGTAAAAAATAAAAATAAATAGTCTTGAATTATTTACCGGATCAAACATATATCAATATTACTATGGAAAATAGTTTGTGAACAAACATAACAGAACAGGAAAAAAAATGTTAAAACAATAAGATGGAACTTGTTTGTAGAAATAAGGAACGATCAAGTCTTGTGTTGGGCACAATTTCCTTAAGACTATTTATTGCCCTCGCAGTGGTGCTTCGAGTCCTTGGCAATTTGTCTCCCAGGATAAAATGATCTCCAACTGCAAAAGAAAGCACTTCTCAAGGTTGGCTATCGAACCAAAACGTGTGCAAAACTCGGTCTCTCAGATGATATGAAACAGGAAAAATCAATGTATCTCTAATGAATGAATGAATGGCCTATTTATAGACTCGCTCATGACTATTCGGTACAGTCATGAAGCTTGGGCTAGGGTCATATCTATGGAGAGGAAGGCGTCCATTCAGTCAAACAGTACTTCCAAAACGACGGCGTTTGGACTCCCAATGGTAACCTACGGCAAAACGACATGTTTCAGTTTTAAAAATTAATTGGATATATACATCCCAAACTCGGTTTGGTGCGGCGTGTCGTGTGGTGAGCCGTAGGTAGGTCCTCCTGCTTCCCATGGCGGGGTGCCCTTGGAGTCAATAAAACTAAAGGTAGGTGTATATATACCCTTTAAAGTCTTTGTTCCCATCCGATGTGGGACACGAGAACTTGTAACTAAGCGCTTTTGTGCAGATTTTAGTGGTGATTTTTGAAACGATTTCTAATTCACTCCTTAATGGTATTGAGCAACTTAATAAATAATCTTCATCTCCTCATGGAGGAAAATACATTCCCACATGGACCCACTACAAAGAGTTTGTAGGACCCATTTTAATTTTAGCTTAAAAATAGCTAATTCCTAATGCTCAAACCCATGTTTTCAACACATAAAACCCCTTTAAAAAGAAAAAAAAAAAAAGAACAAACATAAAACCGTAGATTATTTATAAAGAAAAGGATTATTTGGTATAGAGCCAAATTGAAAATCTAAGTTTAGAAAAATCAAACTTTTTGTTTTTATACAAAAGAATACATCAAAACTATATAAAAAAAAAAGAATAAAAGAGAATTGATAGAATTCAAAGAAAAAAGAAAAAGGGGAAAACTTCAATATTCAATAAGGGGTCTGGATCTCTTGCCTTTTCTTTGATTCAAACAAGCAGAGAAACCCGATGGCGACCTTCCTTTTCTTGTCTTGTTGTTTCGACTACTCTCCAAAATCTTGCATAATGATATATATATTTCAGGTTCTTTAATTATGATCTTTCTCTCAACTCTTTAATTCAAACAAGAAAAGAGGGAAGAGCGTCTGATCTATGAGATTGGATATACAAAGGTGACATAAATTATATCCACTTCCCTCACAGATCAGGAAATCATCCTTCTCTTCTTCTTGTCTTTTTTATTCAGCCTCTTCTCATAAAGCTTCCCATAATCATATTATGCCCATGCCCAGTACTCCAAACAACGATTCTACTTATTCTACTATATATATAAAGAACTCTATCGAAAATATGTTTACCCAAACACTAAAAAAACAACGAAAAGATGATCTCAGTTCGCCAAGAAAATGTAAGATTGCTTCCTCACAAATCAGAATCCAGGAAAAGTACCAGATTCTTTCATTTTCTTGGCAACCAACCAAGGTAATTGAAACGTAAAATTCAGAGGGGGGTTCTTTCATTTTCTTGGGAACCAGTCAAGGTTAAATCCTAATAGGCCCTTACTCGCCCAATATATACCTGAGTTAATTCCTAGTGCGATTCAACTCTTTTGTATTTTGGGCCTGCTCTAAATCGGCTGTAATTCGTGCTTGGACCCATCTTCGGATTGAATTAATTTTTGAATATTATTTTTGGATTAATTTTTGAATATATATATATTTTTAAATATATTTTTTGATTACATTTCTTGTTATTTTTTTTAAATATTTCATTTGGCGACATAACAAAATTTTATTTTTTATTTTTACTTTTTAAATATATTTTAGATTTTATGATATTTTATTTGATTAAAAATTTGGAATTACTTATTTATTATCCTGAAAACTTTTAAAAATATCGTGTTAAAAGTATCATCCCAAGGTTAGAGTTGGTAAAGCATAATAGTTAGAAACATTTAGACCTATCTATTCGGATTATGGATCAAAATGGATTAGGTTAATCTATCTCATTTTATTGACAGATTTTATGAGTCTAGCTAACCCTTTCGGTTAGAGCAAAATGTGTTAAAACCTTAAAAAATACTTTAAAATAACAATTTTACAAATTTTATCATTCTTTCAAATAAAAAGAAATAATACATAAATATTTAATAATAATTAATACATAAAAATCAAATTAAATACCCTATGCTTCTAATCTTCATTCTTACTATCTCTAATAATAAGATAACATTTGACTATAAATTAGAAATGTTAAAATATATTGTGTTTGATTTTAAATAAAATTCAAATCTTTTTAATAATTAAAATAAAATATATTATTCGCATATTTAATTTTTAAAATTTTATTATTTGTGGACCATATTTAATATTTTATTATTTATTTAAAAATAAATTAATATAGAATGTATACAGTATTATCTATTTTATTTCTTGATAAGTTTATATCTTTTCCATTTGAATTATTTAAGTTTTAGAATCAAAACAATGTAAGTTTTATTTACATAAATAATAAAACTATATTTTTTACAAAAAATGTATCACAATGTTATAATAATAAAATATCGTATTTTCGTAATTTTAATTTGAAATTTTATATGCTAAAAATTATAGTCATATTAGGAAAAAAAAATAGAGGTATATTTTTTGTTACTTATTTTAAAAATAACAATATTTTATTATTAATCTAGTCTAAATAATAATAACATTTAAAATATAATGATAATTTAGTTATTTTAATTTATAAAATAATACAACTTTATTATTATCATTTTAAATAAATTCACATATGATAATTGATGTCTTTTAATCGGGCGGGAATTTGGAGCGTGTGGGGGGCGTTAGGCAGGACGCAGAGTGCTGGTGGGGGTACAGATTTGTAGGTAAGGTAGCTGGATCGTGCGGCGAGCAGGGCTATTGTCCACGATGCTGGCGGCTTTGAAGGTGTGTTTCATAGCAACAAAGAAGAATGGGGGGTCGAGGGGCTTCGGCCGGGTGGCCATTTCTAGATGCTGAGTCGGTTCTTTTCCCCAGAAAGAGAAATTAACCCCAGGGAGATATTAATGCCGTGTGAGGATGCGTATCAGTATGAGTATTGGTATTAGGCGTTGGATTTTTGCGTGCGCTGTAGATGGGATGGCCTTGTTTATAGTAGATGTTCAACCAGTTGGATGGTGGTACAAGTTAGTTCATTAGATGAGATATTTTGTTATTATCGGTGTCAGTTTGGTAGGATATAGAAAGACGAGTTTATTTGGGATGTCTTACGCTTCGCTGATAGGGATCGATTTGATTCTGAGAATAATATATTATCATTGATTATTACATTTACGTACTGTGGGAGATTTCCCATGTCGGTTTTTGGCCAGCGGGTTGGGCCCATCGTTACGAGTGGCAGAGGCTTTGAATGCTGCCCGATGAAGCGTCACTCTCGCTGGGGTTTAGCGAATGGCGCGAATGTTTCGTTGAAATTTGGTTTGCTTTTCTTTGGGAGCTGCATTTAATGGGCGCATGAGCCACTTTATTTTGTGTACCTATCAATAATGAATATTATTAAAGCGGATTGGAACGTTGAGCCCAGGAAAAGTTATCGGTCAGAAGATAGATGGTTGAACCGATAATGTAATAAATATATATTTTTTTTATTTAAATTAAAAATAATTTTTAAGTATATAATTAATAATTTTTAATATATTATTTATTTCATTTTATATAAATAAATTAGTATTTTAAAATTTATAAAAAAAATTGTATAATATTAATTATGGAAACATATTAAAAATTGAAGAAATATAAATATATATTAACTATTATCATATATAATTTTTTTTTTTTGTTAAAATTTAACACAATGAAGCAGTGGTCTGGTGGTGGAGCTTCGAGATTGATAATAATGATGAATTATGTTTTTCTTATTTCATTAATGATAAAACAGCAAGTCCCACATGGGGAAGATTATGGGAAATTAAATGCTTTTATAATCTATTATGAGAAACTTATAATTCCATGAAAAGAGAAGCATGTTGAAGATTGACAGTCTTGTTGGCGCATCCAGATGTGCTTGGCTCTCCCAAATACAGGTAATAAATGGCAAATTTTTCCAGAAAATTAAAGCATGATAGAACCAATCGGTCGGTTTAGATCCGGTTTCGTATCGTATTCAGGCAGCATCTGCGGATCGGGTTTCAGTAGTACATCAGTTTTAACGTCGATGAGAATCACATGTAGAGTATCGTTTCGAGAACAAATTATTGATTTTTTTTCCTTTGATGGGTTTGGTAATTATGTACATGGCTCGATAGAATTTCGGGACAAGTATGAGAGTAGATTTTTGTAATTGGGATGGGAATGGGAAGGGGGTTTTCTGTCACAAACCCGCTCCTATTGTCATTCCATATATTATTAAATAAAATTTAGAAGTAAAAACAAAGTTTTAAAAATATGATTAATAAAATTTAAAACATAAATACAAAACAAGTTAAGTGGTAAATATTTAAAATATAATTAATGAAATAAATGAAAATAAATTTAATGTTAAAACTCTAATTTATTTTGTTCAAATGCATTTCTTAATTTAATATACAAGAATTTTTTTAAAAAAAATTTATGTATCATATAAATAATATTTAAAATTTTAAAATAAAATAGTTAAAACAAAAAGTTTAATTGATAATAAGACCTATTTCAGCCTTAAAGCGCTAGCTAGGCTAGCATAGGGTGGGGCGGGATCGAGGTTCAAGTCTCGTGGGGATAATATTGTGAGGAACAATGTAATTTATTAATTATATATTATAATAATTATTATTATTAACCCCTTGATAAAATGAGAGATTTGACTTCGTATTAATTGCGATATATTAATTATTTGTAGATAAATGCTTAAAAATATTAATTAGTAAACTAGTTATTTAAAATAAATAAATAAAGAATTTCAAGTCAATCGAGTCCATAAATGGGTTACGGGTCAAAATTGATGGAACTAGTCTGGCCTGGTTCTATTTGTACTATCAACTTTATAACTTAGCCCACCCCTACAATCAAGCCAAAATGGGTTGGCCCTACCGAGCTCAAGCTATATCGTCAACTCTATCTAGGGTGTAGGATGACTATAACAATTAAAATATATATATATAGTTTTTCCCCATTGAATCTTTCAATTGGTTCCCAAAGCTCCAAAATTTGCATCTACCATGTATCTCATTATCTTGATTTTAAAATTAATTGAAAAAAACTTACAATTTTTTTTTCAATCTAAATTTTAAATTGCATTTTTGGCTGTGACTAAACAAAATTAAATTTGTTAAAAATATTTTCTATTTTCATCAATGCATATTCAAATTAAAATAATTTCACAATTTAAATAGTAATTATTTTTTGTAGAAATTTTTAACAAAAACTTCCATATTTAATTATTAAATATTAATTTCATGATTTTTTAAAAATTATTTTAATATTTTCAATTATTTACTTCATCTATTGAAATTTTTTAAAACAAGAATGTAGATATAATGTTACCATAAGAATCATAAATATCTTTTGTTAAATTAGAAATAAAATGTTGCCTCAATAATCAACATTATAAAATTCTTTATTTTATAAAAATAATAAAAAGGCTAGACATATACTGATTAAATTTTTTTGGAAAAATGAAAAGTACTCTCTTGATAGATAAGAATCATTTTAACCATCAGACGTGTAAATTGAGATGGTTGGGGACTCACTGTGTAGGTGGTGCCGAGTTGACATGGAATCTGATTATGTTATGTGGTGGGGTTTATAGCCGCTGTAGTCGTCATGGCTCAGTGGGATTAGTCCCAGGTATGGTATGAGCAAAGGCGACTTTTTATTGCCTTGGTAGCTCAGACACTACTTCATGAATTACGACCAAAGGGCAAGCTTATTTTTATGATCAATCCTTAATAAGCTTAACATTATAATTAATAGGTAAAAAAGACAATCATCTGTGAGAAATGTGTCACCATCTATATTAAAAAGTTCTTTTTTATTTTTATTTTTTTTATAGCAAATTACTTTCATGGAGATTAAAACTGAGTCTTTTCCTATGTCTGACCAGCCCTGATTTGCCTATAGGCGGGGTAAGTCTTGCCTAGGGCCCCACTTTATAGTGGGAGGCCCCACTTTATAGTGGGCTCCTTTTAAAATAATAAATATTATATATATTTATAATTTATAATTAATTAAATATAATAAAAAATTTGGTTGTTACTGACTCTCAAAAAAACTCGCGTTAAATCATGATAAAGGCTACCGAAAAGACTCACTTTAAATACAACAAGGAATACCATAGTATGTTTAATTTAAATGATATGTCTTTTTCTGTCCTTCAAAGTGGCAGATTCTCTATGCGATGGCTTCTTTTTATTTTGTTAAAAAAGGATTAAGCATTTCTTTGACATCGAGTTTTCTCTCGGATTCCAAAAATATTGGGGTTTATAACTACGAAAAAAAATTAGAGTTCCTCCTTTTTTTGCCGATAAAAAAACAAACAGATAAAAATCTTTAATAATCTGATCATAGGTATGAAATAATTTATTATTTATTTTTAACGATATTTTATTTGATTATTTTATATTTTTATCAAATAATAATTTTGTTGATTTATATTTTTATTATCGCAGATTCAATCACGAATAAAGAAAACGTATTCGTTTGATCAAATTTATCGAATTTTAAGTCGGGTTATCATTATTGATCCCAATTTAAGTTTGATCTTGAATTGATATTGGTGAGTTATTAATATCTCTTATAAAGTATTTGTCAGATATGAAAAAAAGAAGAAGAAAGAAAAGCCGAGGAATTTTTACAATCTCAAGTGAATTTATGGACAAATTTCTTGTGTCTAGTAATGTTAATAGGAAATATATGAGAAGGTTCGAGATGAAAAAAGATATTAATGAAGAGGGGAGAATTTAGTAAATAAAGAAGATTTGGATGATTTGTGAGCAAAGAAATTTTTGAAGAATGTGGAAAATAGGAATGAAGCGTGATAATTTGGAGGAAAATATGAATGAACTGACAAAGATGATTTAGATACACATGTTGTTCCTTTGCCTTCTAGACATTAGTCGAGGAAATTGAAAAATTATTGATCGAAATTTAATAGACACGTTGGTGAAAAGAGGTCCTTCTAAAGTAAAAGTGGATAATTTTCCTAAGACTCGAAAATAGGCGTTCTGTATGCATTCTTCGTTATTTATCAAATGGTGAAGGTATCGAAAATGGTGGTTTACTCGATTTCATTGGATAAAGTATTTTCAGCTTTTGTTGTAAGTTATTTAAGCAAAGAGAAAATATTTTCAATTAACTAATGAAGGAACTAATGATTGGAAAATATCGGTTATAAGGCACAGAGTCGTGAAACTAGTAATGAGCACATGCGAGCGTAGGAAGATGGATTGAACTAGAAAGGAGATTACAAAGAATTTGACAATTGATAAAGCATTACAAAATCAAATCAACAAAGATAGAGAACATTGGAGACAAGTTTTTGTGAGACTAGTTTTACGTTGTTAGCTTTCTTTAAGAATAATTGGCATTTGGCGGAATGCGAGAAAATTTATGAAGAAAATAATGGAAATTTCTTGGGTATAATTGAAATGATTGCTGAGTTTGATCCAATAATGAAAGAACACCTCCGGCGGATTCAGGAAAAGGAAATTCATTATCATTATCTTAGTCACAAAATTCAAAATGAATTTATACTTATGCTGGCATGTGAAATAAAGACTGAGATTATTAAAAAAGTTAGAAAAGCAAAATATTTTTCAGTTATACTTGATTGTACAGGATATAAGTCGTGAAGAACGATAATACCATGATACGATGTGTGGATGTCTGAGTCCAGGTTAAGGTAGAAGAGTTCTTTTTAAGTTTACGAAAGTGGAGGATACCTCGGGATAAGGATTATTTGATGAATTAATAAATGGCTAGAACACTTGAACTTGATCTTGGTGATTTAAAAGGTCAAGGTTATGATAGCGGTTCGAATATGAAGAGGAAGCATAAGGTGTACATAAAAGTATTGAGTAAATCCAGAGCTTTACACGCGAAGTAGTTTGTCATAGTCTTAATCTTGCACTTTGTGATATGGCAAATTCTTGTCTAAAGGCTAAATCTTTTTTTGGAATTGTACAATGCATATATATATATATTGTTTTCATCTTCTACAAAGTGATGGAAAATTGACGGGCGCTAAACTGCCTGTAAGGTTAAACTAGAATTAATCCCGTTCGCGCAAGTGTACGCGTCGTGGAATGGTAGTATAGGGGTGAGTCAAGGTCGTCCCACAAGGAGTTTGGATGCCAAATACTGACTTAGGTTACCCTAATATTATCTAGGCTATGGTTAATGTGTCACTACTTTAAATCAAACTAAGAATCGAATTAAGTGAATTGACTAACGACGGTTTCTCTCTGCAGGTGAAGCCACTAGGGTTTATGATTTGCGACTACATTCATGGTGAACTAATAAGGGATATTCGATTATAATTTATGCGAATGTTGATGGTAAGGTTATCTTTCAATGCATCAACCTCTCTCGGCGTTGAGCACCTATCCGCAGAGCGGGTTTATTGCATCTCACCTCCCAATCAGTAACTCTGAGATGATCTAACCTACGATCCTTATTTACCACACTCTGAAAACCATGATATCTCTATCCTATGGTTGATTGTATGATACCTTGTCCCGATTCCCTAGAGTTTCTCGATCTTTCCTCAAAGCCCTAGCCTAATACATGTAAATAATGGCGAATATTGACATGTAATCAAATTAGAAATAAGGTAACCAGCAATTGCAGAATTACGCTATATAATTGAAAGATTAAAAGTTAAATCCATGATGTGTAGTCAAGGCCACATCACTTAAGCCTAGCTTAGAAGTTTAGAACATTATGGAGATGAAAGAAAATCACAGTTAAATTCAAAGTCGAGTAAGAAAAAACGGGATGAGATGTAGTGAGATCCGATCTTCTCAAGCCTTGCACTCCAGTGCCTCTTCTTCTCCCTGCTACTCTTCTCAGAAAGTCCCTCATTATGTCTCACGAGGTCTATTTATAGCTGACTCCGTCCCCTTGGATGGGCCTTGAAATAAGCAAAAATAGGGCTCATATTCGTTTGCCTGGTGCGTGAAATCCCACGGCCCGGTGCGTCTTGCGCGCAGAATCCTCCTCAGACACCTCAGGGCGTAGGATCCACCTTGTGGCGTGGCGAGTTGTGTTGCTTTATCACTTCTTGTCTTTGAATGGCAATAACTCTCATCCGAACTCAGTGCACGTTCTTGGGCTCTGAAAGATCTTGAAGTCGGGAATCCATACATACAAAGAACAGCTCCATCAGATGTATTTATAAATTTAAAATGCACTAGGAGCCAGGCCGGGTTGGTTCTTGTGCCAGTCGACTTCCTTGTTTTTGCTCGACTTCTGGTGCGTATCTCCCTCATCAGTTCGAGATTGAGTGATGCGGAAATTAGCTGTTGGAAGGCTTTGTGAAGTGCGAATGTAGTTCTGGGTAGTTTGGAGCCATTTGATTTCCCCATTAATACAGAAAAACTGAAAGGTAAAAATCTGTTGTACTCCACATTTGCTGATTTTAATTTTCGTTGTGTCTCGCTCAACCGCAGCCCAGCAAATGGATCACCTAATCATAAATGTGAACATTTAGAGCATTAGGGCACTTATTTGACATAAAAACATTACTAAAACTAAGAAAAGATTAGGTTTGTAATGAGTATTTTATATACTCATCAAAAATTTTGCAAGATAATGTAAAGTGACCAGTAGAAGCGTGTGTAAAATGTACGCCTATGTGCTGATGCACAGCGATAAGCCCCAGTAATATAGTGTACTATAATGCAGAATATCGATCCACAGGTATATTGGCTAAAGGTTGCACTTTTTTTAGATAATATGCGAATATATGATTTTAAGAAAGAAAGTAAGTATGTAAACTTAACTAAACTATTGATTGATGGATTGTGGAATTGAGAACTAGGGTTATATCTCCTATCCGCATTGATGGATTAATTTTCTAAAGATATTATTATTAGGTTATTTACAATATGTCGTGGCAAGGTGATCTTGCCTCTGAGATATCCTCTCTCGAGGTATCCTTTATCTCGTGAATAGAATCGGGTATATCTCTTATCTAGGCTCGGTATTGAAATGCTTAAATACTACAACCCCCAGGAAATGCCACTTAGTCGGGTTCGAATATCTCTATTCTGCGATCCTTAGAAATTTCTCTACGAGATCCACTGAATACCCTCATCTCTCGAGATCTCGGATCTCGATTAATTATGCGCTGTGTTGGCGGAACATTATCCTCATGTAATTAACCACAATAAACTGAGATGTAACAAATTGATAAACAATTGAATAATATAAAAGATCAAACTTTAATCCATCAACATATGTGAGGGTTCAATATAACCTTTGAAAATAAATCTAGAACATCTTGAATGAAAAGATAAAGCGTTTAGTATTAAAAACATGGTTCTAATATCGAAAATAAGCAGTACAAATCGGGCACTTCCTCGAAGTCTGTGTCACTACCTTTCTGGAATTCAGGTGCCTCAGGATTCGATACGTCTCCCCCCGCGATTTAAGGCCTATTATGCTTTTAATGATGATGGCGGATCTGTGTGACGTCAGCGGCGTTCCGCAGCGTGGCGGCGTTGAGGCATTCGGCGGCGTTGAACGTCGCGATGTTGCCGCTTGTTGACTTACGCGTGACTCAACGTGTCGTGGCGTTGGGCGTGGCGTGGGGGCGTCAGCGGCGTGGCGGCTCACCTGCCTTGGTCCCGTTGCTCCAAAAAAAAAAAATGCTTCAGAGGCTGCTTTGTTTTTGCTTTCGATTGTACACTGTAACCAAACAAAACACCGTCAAGGGCGTACAAAACTATATTACTATAAAATAAATGTAAATGAAAGACCCAGCCGAGAGTATAATATGAGTGTTTGGGCACTCATCACACCCAGAGCTGGTTTCTTGCTTGTCCCCGAAGCGGGAATGAACTCCTAGACGAACCATGCTCCATTTACTAAAAACTAACACTAAGGCTTGTGTTGCACATCTTTGAAAAAGTATAGAGGATCAATTGGACCCCGTCCTGCTTCTTTGTTGTTTGCTTGAATTCCTGGGATGCATACAAGTGTTCGACTTTCGGAGAAAACTCGGTTGAAATAGGTAGAAGTATTATGCATCGAATCCATGGTACTCAATGTACTCCCAAGCCCCTATGTGCTTATAATGAATGACCTCCGGTATATGTCTAGGTTGAACACCCCCCCGAACTTGAGCTCAACTCACCTATTTGGAAGAAGCTAACTAGAAAAGGATAGGAGCATTGATTTATTCACGACCGAATACTAGAAACTTCCTACGTGCTTAAAATAAATGTAAAGCACGAGTCTTGAAGTTTTAAGTAGAGTGTTCTGTGGCGGATCCATTGGTGACTCCCCACCCGATTAGTTAAGGGCACGGGCATTAAATTCCTTCAAACTTCACCCCAGAACGCATCGGCCCAGGCTTCGAGAGGCCCAGGTTGCGTGAATGATCCATCTTGTCCCATGTAGCGGGCGGTGAAGTCAATGACTCCGAGCCCCGATTGGCTCGGGGCATTAGGCACGGGCCCTTCGAGGCGTGCCCGGGATTGCGGTGGATGATCTCGCTTATTCTTATCTGCAATTACCTATTTTTGTCATTTGTGCTTTTTCTTTTTCACTTTTTTCCTTGTTTGTATTTTCTCCTTTGTTTGGGGCTCGATGTGATCCATCTTTTTATTGGGTGTCCCATCACTTAAATGGTTCGAGTCTCCCAAGGTTAGTCGAACTACAGTTGTTGGTCTCGGCGCCTATGCATACTCTGAAGGTCATTAGTGTGTGAGTGTGATAGGGTTCTTGAGAACTAGTGTCTTGACTACTCGGGATTGGTTCCACCCAACCTTTCCCATCTGATTGACCTAATTCTGGGGCATCGAGGCTCATTATATGCATTTGAACATTCACATGTTAATCATTGAATTCAGTCCAAAGTGATCCTCAATTTTAACATAGCACCTGAAGCCACGCAATTATTACATATAAGATTTACCTAACACATTGAATTACACATGACTCAGTGGTGAACTAAACATGAACTAAATAGAAACAAACTATCTTTGAACAAAATAAAAAGCACTATAAAAACAAAAGCTCTATAAAAACAAAAACAAAACCAAGAACTAAACAAAAAAACAGATCACCACCCCGAACAAAATGGCGGTGTCCCACGAGTGAGAAATAAACAAAAGAAGTGAAGGGTACTCCCTTGGTGATCACGGCGGTGGTGGTGGAGGTGGATGATGGAAGACGGGAGGCTGCGCGATGCAGTGTATAGGTCTAGCTGCTGTATGAAATGGTGGCTGGTTGGCGGTCACCGTCACATATCTGCACGGAGGGCCTCGAGTCTGTGGCGACGGGACGCGGTGCTCTGGGTCTCATCCCGGAATCGTCAAAGCGCTCGGTGAGGGAGAGCAGGGTCCTCAGGTGCAGGGAAGGGCCCCGGAGGGAGTTGCTTTGTGGGCTGGCTGGGGTGGTGGTGGAGTGGGCTGGGATGGGGGCGGCCCGATGTCTCCCACAGGGATCGCCCGGAGATTATCTCAGGCAGATACTCATAAAGCTGCGTCCTCGTCAGAGCTCATGACCGAATGCGTAGGCCCCTCGGGTTGGGACACGAGTGTGTCCCAGAAGCAATGAATATGGCTTTGATTGGGTGAAGCCAAGTCGATGTGAGACCTCGAGGGGCACCTGACTTGTTCTTATGAAGCGAATCGGAAGAGAGTGTCCCGGGTTCATCTTTGCATCCGGTTATGGAGGATGGCATCCTCGATCTTACCCTTGTCTGTCGGGGTATACCACGTAAGATGGCATAGTTGAGCACGGCCGACACAGGCGATCACTTCACCTGCGTTGATCGTCGGAATGACGTGATGAAGTGATCTTGAACCTTGGGAATGAAGGCGAAATCTTGGCCCGCTGAGTGTATGGCCCGCTATTGATTTTCACTCACCCAGACCATTGGTGTCTGGCGTATAATCTCGGGGTGGTCGGGGTCTTTCGCCCGGAGGCCGTCGAGCGGCTCAGAAGGGACATATACAGGCGTAATATTATTGATCGACTCACTTGAAGTCGACCAATGCGCCCAGCACCTGACTTTCTTTAAGACGCAGGATGCGAGATTGGCGTAGAACTCGCACCCACACTGCATCGTTCTTTGGATGAGGTGGTTGGCCTGAAACACGCCATCCCTTAGCGCGATTGTCTTTGCGGAAGAAGTCATCGGGGTGGTGAAACCCCTTCTCCTTGATGAAGGATCGGTTTTTGCAAATGATGCCAAGCCCAGAGTCAGCGGCTAGATTCACAAATCAGCGTGAGCATCGTAAGTGGGAGTCGGGTCTCGGCCCGGGCGACTCGGCAACGAACAATTTACGCACTCTTGCCGAGACATATTGACCTCGCGACCTTGGTAGTGGCACGAAGTGGAATTTTTGGCTTAGACAAAGCAAAAACACACAGTGTCTTGACTAAACGAACCAAAACTACAAAGTGTGCTAAAAAAAAAAAAAAACTAATAGGCTCCAAACCTAGAATAGACCTAACAAAACCCTAAAAATAGAATCTAAGAGACCCTTAGACCAGCGAGAATGCCGCAGAGTGGGCGAGAGCACAATGGTTGATACCGGGATGGGTGATGTGTGAGAAGAGCTGCGGGATGTGCGGCGGTCGAGGCGATATATAAACCTCCAGG
The DNA here is from genome assembly GCA_016808115.1 of Tetrastigma voinierianum. Lineage (NCBI taxonomy): Eukaryota > Viridiplantae > Streptophyta > Magnoliopsida > Vitales > Vitaceae > Tetrastigma > Tetrastigma voinierianum. The sequence goes on from JAEQBH010000467.1 coordinate 184,158, forward strand.
CGGCGTGAGCTCGGTGGAAGCTAGTGAGTAGGTAAGCAAGATGGCTAGGGTTTAGTGATGGAGTGTCGCGAGGTGAAGAGCGAAAATGAGCGGGTTCTTGGCCTTAAGCGAGGGCAACGTCGCTGACGTGAAATCACGTCGCGACGTGACGAGGGTTAATTTGGCGTCGCGTGAAACCCATGTCGCGACGTGGCAAGAGGATACAGTTGGCGATCGAAGCGTGGGAGGTCCGTCGCGGCGTGACGGAAAACATGGATGGGTAATAGCTTTGTGCATTATTGTTCGGAAAACCCTCCCCACTCGTACTTGTGGCTTTATGGATTTGTAATGCACCTCTTGAACGAATCTTCCCCACTAGATTTGCATTCCCGGGTTGAAGTAAACAAACAAGTAGAAACACCGATTACGGAGAAGGCTAGAAACCTTTATATTCGCAAATAAACAATAGAAGTGGAACTAAGAAAAAGGAAAAGTTTAGAAGCACTTGGGTTGCCTCGAAGCGTATGTTTAATGTCGTTAGCTCGGCCGACCACTGAATCTGATGTGCGGCGTGATTAGAAGGCTTGGGAAATGCTTATCGTCACACTATAATATACCGCGTGTTGAGGTGGATGAAATATTCTTACATTCCACGCCCTTGCCCATCTCGGTGTCTTTACGTGCGGGGAATGAAACGCTCGTTGAGGTTTTTTCATCGCCTTACCAAACTCTACGTGTAATGAAGTTTAGAATCTCTGCATTTAGGATCGTCATCTGGGTGCTTAGTGGGTTGGAAGACATGGAAAGTGATCGTCTCATAGTTCTCGGTTTGAGTTCACCTTCTTGCACATTGATTTGAGCTTTTCCCGTGGCTAGGAAAGGTCGACCAAGTATGATGGGGACCGAGTCGTCTTCCTCCATGTCCAGAATGACAAAGTCTGCTGGAAGGAAAAATTTACCAACTTTTACTAAGACATTTTCGATTATGCCCCGAGGATGTTGGTATGACACATACGCAAGTTGCAAGGCGATTGTAGTTGATTTGGTTCCCCTGACTTTAGTCTTCTAAACATCGAAAGTGGCATCAAGTTGATGCTGGCTCCAGAGTCACCTGGGGCTTTCGGATGCAGATTCCCACATGAAGCGGTATAGAAAAACTACACAGGATCTTGAAGTTTTGGAGAAGCTTCTTTGCGGGATGTACTTTGCATTCCTCGAGTTAAGGCGATGGTCCTTCTCTTCGATTTCTTCTTACTTGCCAAGATCTTTTTCATGAATTCCATAACTTGGCATATTCTCTAATGCTTCCCAGGGTATGTTAATATGTAGTTTCTTGAATGTCGAAACTTTATGAACTTCTTCTCTAACTTACCTTTCTTCAATCTTTGGGGATCACGGAATATGTTTGGCGAGTTCGTCAGTTTTAAGCATTTCTGGTCTCATCTGACTTTGTTATCCTTGGCCAGCTCTCGTATCTGAAATTTGCTCGGTTTGTATCGGTCTTTGGAAGCCCGATCATGCCCTTTATTTTCTAGTTCTCGTATCCTTTGGTTGTGGCCCCGAGTTTTCCTGATTCTCTTCCTCTTAGAGTGATGGCCTTGCAGTACTCTTTTCCTTCGCCTCTAGGGTTTACCTCTGAATTGCTTGCGATGATCAGGCGCACTACGCAGCCAGTTGGCCGGTTGCCCATTTGAACCTCCGGAATTTCTCAAGCTGTCTTTGCTTGATTGTTGGCGGGTTGCTTCTTCCTTTGCATGTTTGCTTTGTCTCATTCATAAATGCGAGAATGGGAAGTTAACATCGTGCAGGCTTGAAATCGACTTTTTCTCGTGGTGGTTCACTAATTAGGTTCGATAACGTGTGTTACGATTATTCGCCACCCACTATCGCCAGTTGTTCGACTATTCACGGTTCGGTGTCGCCATCCTTGGCCACAGTTACGATTATTACGCCACCCTTGGCCCTAGTTACGGTCGATAGCGTTTCCTCATCACGGTCCCTTCTTCTTTGTGATTGATTCGGTCGCTTGGGCGTCTTGGGCTGCTCCCTTTGTAGGGTTTCACGGCGACATTCCGTCTTCATTGTGTGGTCCTGCAGATTCACAACTCTAGTGGTTGAACTTTGGATTGCGTTTGGTTCCTTCTTTGTCTATTTAAGCGTTTGGTCAGTGTGCCCGTGATTCACCAGTTGTTGAGGACCTCATTATCTTAATGCCACCCACCTGGAGTGTTTCTGGTGTAGCCTTCTCTTAGGCCATTGATTGAGTGTTAGTCGCGACATCTTCTAGATTTCATAAGCTTGGTTTGTGGTTTTTCTTCATCGGTGCTCCTCGGTGACATCAATAATTGTTCTAGTTGCATTTCTCCATACCATTGTAGAAGGTGTGGACGTGCATTCATCAGTCGGTCGGTGGTGTGGGCATACGCAATAATTCGTGAAATCATCCCATGCTTACGCTGGGTTCTCCCCCTCCCCCAATTATTAGCGTCGTTGATCTCTTGGTGTTGCAATTTTAGTGGGAAGAACTTGGTCGAAATTTTTGCACTAAGTCATTCCACGAGGTAATGGAATCACGGTGGTTGGTAGTTTAGCCAATGTTTGGCTCTATCCACAGAGTGAAAATGGGAACAACCAGTAACCTTAGAGCTTCTTGATGGCTTTCAGATTTGTACTTGATAGTATACATAAACGAGGAAGTTAGTCAAATGCATATTCGGGTTCTCATCGGGGTAGTCCGTGGAGCAAGATATTCTGAAGCTTTTATCTGTCTTGTGGTGACTTTAATTAGTGTTTTGCTTGAATGGGTGGTCATGCGATAGGTATGCGAGCAATAGTTGGGTGGTAAACGAAGACTCATCTAGTAGAAAGGATCATCTGGTATATCTTGATCTGGGTGCTTGATTCCTTCCATGATTCCCATTTCGGCCTCGTGGTTCGATCTGTTCCAATGCAAATTACACTCTTGATGTTTTCATGATTATTGGATTTCTAATCACATTCAGTTCTCTGTTCTCGGCGCAATCTGTGCATAAGTCTTTACGGCAGAACGGGTGTTGGTTAGATTGATCTCGGCGTCATGTACTCCAGCGATGCCTATCTGTGATAACACGAACAAACAAAACCAAATTTTCCGGCCTTGTAAAGATAGAACAAAGCAAGTAAAAATTTCGAGTAATATCTATTTGCTTAATTCTCTATATCAATCTAAACCTTTCCTCGGCAACGGCGCCAAAAACTTGACAGTAGAAAGCGATGTGTAAAATAAGCTATGTCTTGAAGTGCGTATTAAGCCCCAAATCATCCTCAGTGCATGATGCAGATATCGATCCACGGGAAGGTGTATTGACTAAAGTTACGCTTTTTTTAGATAATAGATATGATTTTAGAAAGAAAGTAAGTATGTAAACTTAACTAAACTATTGATTCACGATGGATTCTTGGAATTGAGAACTAGGGTTATATCTCCCCTATCATTGATGGATTAATTTTCTAAGATATTATTATTCGATTTATTTACAATATGTCGATAGCGAGGTGATCTTGCCTAGAGATATCTCTCTGAGGAGTATATCAGCCTATCTCGTGAATAGAATCGAATATATCTCTATCGAACTGATGTTAGAAATGCTTAAGTATACGGCTTGAATGCCACCTTCGGGTTAGATATCTATTTCAGAATCAACCGAATGCTACTCTGCCCGGATCTTTGAATACCCTCGTCTCTCGAGATCTCGGATCTCCAGTGTAATTATGCAATGTTGGCGAGACATTATCGTGTAATTGAACTACGAGAAATAAACTGAGATGTAAGCAATTGATAAGCAATTGGATAATATAAAGATCAAGCTTTAATCCATCTGACATATGACGGGTTCAATATAAATACAGAAATAAATCTGAACTATCTTGAATGAAAGATAAAAGCTGTTTAGTATTAAAAACATGATTCTAATATCCGAATAAGCAATTACAAATCAGGAGCCTTTCCTCGATACGTGTCACTCTTTGCTGGAATTCGTGCCTCAGTTCGGTATGTCTCCCCCTTGATTTGCGAGCCACTATTGTGGCTTTTAATGATGATGGCGGATCTCGTGGCGGCGTCGCGGCGTTCGAGGCGTCGCTGGCGTTTTCCACTGACTTACGCATTATTGACCGGCGTCGTGGCGTTGGGCGTCGCGACAGGGGCGATGCGGCGTGGGGGCGTCGCGGCAGTAACGGCTCCTCTTGCCTTGGTCCCCATTGCTCCAAAAAAATGCTTCGAAATTTTGCTCTTTTTGCTCGATTATTACTGTAACCAAACAAGACACCAAATCGGGACCACATGCACAAAAACTATGAAATTACTATAAAATAAATATAAAAATGAAGGCCAGAAGCGCAAGTATAATATGAGTGTTTTGGGCACTCATCAAAAAGGTTTGACCCTTAAGCCGCTATCACAGACACATTGGGAAAGTCAAGTTGAATGTGTTAAGGCAATAAGATTTCAAGCTCCAGAAATTAAAGCTGCTTTAACTCACTTGGTGGAAACAAGTGATGATCCTAAGACATTCGAGGATGCTAAAAAGTTTATTATTTAGATATCATGGATTTTGAATTCTTATTTGGTATGGTTATTTGGTCTGATATTTTATGCGCCATTAATAGAGTGAGCAAAATGTTGCAAAAGTAAAGACATAGTTATTGATCTTTATATTAGTCATTTTAAGCACTTATTTCTTTCTTTGGGACATAGAAGCTGGTTTGAATACGATAAGATTATTCACCAAAGAAATTAACACTCGGATGAAAATTGGGCTACATTTTGTGAAAGCGTATTATTCTGAAAGAGTCGGTTTGATGAAAATGCTTGCTAGTGAAGAGATTACACATTAAATTTGAGAAGAATCTTATAAGTGATTATTTTTAACATATATAGTTGATCAGTATTTCTTAAATCAATAGTAGATTTGAACAATTTAAAAATATGAAGATATTTTTGGATTTTTATTTGATTTACCTGAGTTATATATTGCGGATGATTGTTTGAAATCTTTGTTGTGATAAGCTTGAAAAAAATTTGAGACATAACATGGACTCACGATATTGATGGGGATGAGTTATTTTCGTTTAGATTGTGAAAGTGCTTACCAAAGGAGGCCAAAAGAAATTGAAGTGTTAAATTATTTGAAAATGATGATTCTGTTTTCGAATATATAGTTACTTCTGAGAATACTATTAGTATACAGTCGGGTTGCTTGAGAAGAAGTTTCTCAAAGTTAGGATTAATCAAATCATACCTTGATCATGATATCCTGAAAGATTGAATGGATTGGCTATCTTGTCTATTGAAAAACATATCTTATAACCATTGATTTTAATAGTTTAATTATTGATTTTTATCTAAAAATGCTTGTGGAATAAACTACAGTAAGTACATATGTGTTGAGATATATTTGTTCAATAAATTTTATTTTTAACTTATATATATATATTTATAATAGGGCTGAAAAAAATGCTGGGGCCTATAAAGTAAGTCGGCCACGGGTCTGGAGCCGACCCTTAGCTGCCCAGACCGCCTTGTTGACCAAGCATGGGATATGTTAATTAATTCACAAATATGAGAATCATTTTGTAGACCCCAAAACTAGGGTTTTAGGGGGTGATTTCAGTTTATTTTTATTTTATTTTATTTATTTATTATTATTATTTTTTATCTTTTTAAGGAATGAGGAAGGAAGATTTTTTTTTTTTTTTTTGAAAGATAAAAAAAGTTAGTGATTGAGAGAGAAAAGGGAGAAAGAAAAGGAAGATGGGGAGAGAGGAAGGGAGAAATTGGATCTGGATCGGACATCAAACGAGGATCAAAATGGACATCAAATTTAGATATAGGTGTTCTACCGACACTAGAACCCCCATGGTCTCCGATAAAATTTTCAAAGGATAGATTTTCATATATCGGAAGTCACTTTCGGAGATTTGGAAATCGATTTTAGTTTCAAACGATTTTAGTGTAAGCTTTTGTTCTTCTTATTCTACCGATGGATTGTGCTGAGTTTTAGATATGTTTGAGATAAGACATAGATTAGATTATGAACGGTGGAGATTATGTTTGGAGATCTCATTTGATAGTTATGTTAGTTTGAACTAGTAGTTGATGAATTCGTTTCAATTTCAAGCAATTTAAGTATAAGATTTCAATCTTCTCATTCCACCGTTGGAATGTTTTGAGTTTTAGATATGTTTGAGATAAGACATTGGTCTCAAATCTTAATGGTGAAGATTGGATTTGGAGTCCCAAACAGTCCATTTCAGTCCGAGAACAGTGCCTCTATTTCCCAATTTTAAGAGAGAAAATCGATGTTTCTTTTCTCTCTTCACTGTCCAGATTTCATCAAGGGTCCGATCCATTCGTCCATGGACCGATTGACCTAAAATTTGGAGGAGGAGTTTGGGACTCATTGGTCTCAAATCTGAATGGTGATGTTCGGATTTGGAGTCTCGAAAAGTTGCCTTTCAGTCAGAAAAAAGTGCCTATGTTTATGGATTTTAAGAGAGAAAATCGATGTTTCTTTTCTCTCTTCACTGTCCAGATTTCATCAAGGGGCCGATCCTGCATCGTCCATGGTCCGATCGACCTGAAATTTGGAGGAGGTGTTTGAGACTCATTGGTCTTAAATCTGAACGGTGACTATCGGATTTGGAGTCCCTAACAATCGTCTTTCAGTCCGAGAACAGTGCCCCTATTTTCTGATTTTAAGAGAGAAAATCGATGTTTTTCTCTTCACTGTCCATATTTCATCAAGGGTCCGATCCTGCTTTTGTCAGTGGTCTGATGAACCTGAAATTTGGAGGAGAGGTTCTCATCTCATTGATCTTCATTATGAACGGTGGAGATCGAGATTGGAATTCGGAAAAGTAGTGTTTTGCGTCTGGGAATAGTGATTCATCTTTTCTTTTGTTTTATGAAAATTTGTTACATTTGATATATGATTGATGTATGCCTCTACTTAGAAAATTGTATATCCATTTCTTGGCAGATAGTTTAACCCGACAAACAAAACCCTTTGCTCCAGGCTGTGACCCATTAAGTTGAGCGAACATCTTTAGAAGTCTAACCCATTATTTTAGAGAACATGACTTACTTAGGTCTTTTAATTTAGGCGGCCTGGTTAATTTAGGCGACATCTGCTAAACCAACCCATTGGTTGGGCCAACTCATAGATCCATCAAATTAAGTCCGACCTTGAATTAATTTAGGCGAAGCATGTGCAAAATCCCGTTATGCAGCATGCAGGCTGATCGATTCTGGCCCGAAACTGCCCCAGGCGACTATTAGGTATAGCGTCTAGCGACCCCATTTGGTTGGTGCACCAGCCGTTAGGTCGTTCGACGGCGTTTGTATCATTATGATGAGCTCTTTAGCCCGTCAAATTTCCACCCTTAATTTATTCAATTTCTAAAATTCATTTTTTTTCAATTTAATCTTAAAATTCAAGTCTTTAAAAAATTAATTACTAAATTTTCATTCTTCATTTTTTTAAATTTAAATGTATAATTTTCAAAAATTCAAATTCTCATTTTTCATTTTAAATTGATTTTGACTTTAAAATTCAATTCCCCTCATTTCAATTTCATTTTTACAAGTTTTCATTTTTCCAATTTACAAAATTCTCAATTTCAAAATTCAAGTATCATAATCTAAAATTCGAAGTCTCCTAATTTCAATTTCAAATTTTAAAGTTTCCGAGTTTAATTTATAATTTCCCAATTTCAAAATTCAAAGTTTCATAATTTAAAATTTAAAATCTTCAAATTTCTAATTTTCAAATTTCTAAATTCCAAATCTCAAATTCATAAAATTCAAGTTTTTAATCTCAAAATCCAATTTCCAAAAATCTCAATTCAAATTTCTTAAACTTCAAATTAATTTCAAAATTCTCAATTTCCAAAATTTCAAACTTCTAATTTTCAATTTCAAATTAGTTTTCAAATATTCAAAACACATAATTGATTCGATAGTTCCTAGAAATTGAAATTTTGTAGAGTTAATTAGTGTAACATATAAATGGGCTTGGGTGGAACTGACATCTGCATGTATCATTTTAACAAATAATTCGACTTCTGATATATAACCGTTTTTTTAATTGAATGTAGATATTTTTGCTATTGTTGTGTCAGTGCGTTATTTTATTGATAGTGCTCTCGATTCATTTGCCAAAATACACTTTTCTTCTCTTTAATTTTGCTCTTTATTTACTGTCCCATATGATTTGTGGTATTTGAAATTAATTGAGCGATTGTCACACTTCTTCGCGTGTTTAGTATAGGCGGATTTTATACGAACTAGAGAGTCTTAAGGCTTACTCTGCGCCATTAAGGTAAGTAACGTAATGCGGATTCGAACGATTTTTGTGGTGCTAAATAAGGAGTTCTCAACAGGTTTATTTTTATTTTGTTGCCTGCAGAAAAAAATAACGAAATAAGTGCGGCTGTCAACCGTTTTAAAAAAAAAAAAAATGGTTTATCCGCTGGCACCAACTCCTCCCTTATGAACCTCCAGATTTTTCTTTGTCTCTTCGTCAGATAATTTTTCAAAGCCTACTAGATTGCAATAGTTCCCACCTTTAATTTCCATGGGGTGTTTTTCCAGTAATGCAGGCGTACGTACAAAGACTGAAACATGGACTCTTTAGAAATATTATCTTTTCTTTATGTCGCATCATGTATCGGTTAGGGAGAAAACTGCAGTATATAAGTATGAAACCTCCTGGCCTAGTAGACGTGTTTTAAAGCGGTGAGGCTCGCGGGAACCGGCGAATGATAATAATACGTGATTGGGCCGGTCGTTACATATTTTCTTTCTTTTCTTATTACTCCACTTAGGCTAACGTTAAATAACAAAATAAAAGGAAAAACATACATCAAAACTTAGAAAATAAGGAAAAAAAGAGAATGAGAGAATTAATCCAAAGAAAAACAGGAAAACCTTTAAAGGCTTGCATAATGATAAATATTTCACACTTCATTGGGGTTCTTTAATTAAGATCCCTCTCCCTCAACTCTTTAATTCAAACAAGAAGAAAGGACGAAAGAACGTCTGATCTATGAGATTGGATATACGAAGGTGATATGAATTATATTCACTTCCCTCACAGATCAGGTGCTCATCCTCCTTTTCTTCTTGTCTTTCAACCTCTTCTCCTAAAGGTTGCCATAATTATATTATTAGAACAACTCAATCTAAAATATTTTCACCCAAAGAACAAAAAAAAAAGAAATATAAAATTGCTTCCACGAAATCAGAATCTAGGAAAAGTAAAATTAAGAGGGGATTCTTTAATTTTCTTGGGAACCAACCAAGGTTAAATCCTAAAATTCAGGATTAGGTCTTATATACTCACCCAAATTTCTGAGTGAGATTCAACTCTTTTCTACTTTAGGCTTGGGCCTGCTCTAACCTGGTCCCAAAAAGTGAATGGGTGGAGAACATCTACCTAAATCCGTTGTAATTCCATCTTCGGATATAATTAATTTTTGAAGATTATTTTTGGATTAATTTGGCAAGTTAAACAAGATTAGATATAATTTTTTTACAAAAAAATTCATTTTTATTATATTTCTTGTGTTTTTTAACACTAGTGAGAGCAGGTGAAATTTTTATTAATTGATGATGCTTTTTTTAACTGAACTGGGTTGGAGCGTGTCGGGGTCGTTGGGGTGGACTGGACTCTTGAGAATTTGGTCTGCCGACTCTGGATCGTTAGAGTGAAGTTGGACTGGCTGCGTCTTTGGTCTGCGGGCTGCGGGTGTGGCACTTCTTTGCAAAAACAATAAAGAAGGGGGGTCGGCGGGGGCTTACTTGGAAGTGGCCGCTCAGATCTTAAGTCGGTTCTTTCACGAGAGAAAAAGATAGGCTTTGCTTAGGAAGCGAATGTGATTTATGTACCTTTCACCAGATAGGGTGGCTTTAGTATTTATAGTATATGTTTTTAAGGTTTGATGATGATTAGGATTCTTTCATTTATTGAGAATATTTGCTGCTTTTATCGGTGTCGGTTGATTGTGGTCGGCTTTATTTAAAATTATCATTCTTCCTTATTGGTGGGATATTGGCTTGATCCGTAGGATGAGTTGTTATATCATGAATTATTTTATTTTCCTTGTTGATGGGATCTAGTTTGATTTGCAGGATAATACGTTATCGAGGATTATTCTATTTTTGATTTATAGGATCATCGGGCTTCACGGATCGTCCATGCCGGCCTTTTGGCGTGCGGATGGCGCCGTTACGGGGTGGCGTCCCAAGGCAAGCGACTGATGGGCGCACCTCTTCGTTGGGTCTAGCGAGTGGGTCTGCGAGCCAATTTTTTCAAACCCTATCATTAATTTCTAATTATTATTATCATGTGGGTGGTGGTGTAACTTGGCTTTCTGAATCAACAAGCAATTTACCTAAACTGTCTGTAATTCATGTTAGGACCCGGATATAATTAATTTTTGAAGATTTAAAAAAATATATATATATATATATATATATATATATATTGATTATATTTCTTGTTTTTTTTCAATATTTAATTCGGTAGTTTTTAGTGTGTGTGTGTGTGTATTATTTACTTTTTAAATATATTTTAGAACCTAAAATCAACTTACATGCTAAAATCATTTGGAGGAGAAGTCAATCATTTCAAATTTTAGTTAAATAGTTTCTTACAAGCTAAAATCATAATTTGATCATGAGAAAAACTATGGATGTTTGAACTTCATACTTCACATTCCTGGTTTGGAAGTCCTCATATCTAATGCCAGAGCGAAAACAATAGTTATAATACTAAATAAATACCCAAACAAAATAAAACCTTTTTTTTCCTTTTTATTCATCTTTCTACACTTTTAACTTATCCCTCCATTTAAACCCTAACTTTTTAAAAAATAATACCATACTCAAATATCATAAAATTCTTTTGCATTTTCAATCTCCTTAAGACAATTTTGTCAATGTTTACAAAGAACCGTAATAAACTCATAAAAATTATGCACATCATGTTGCAAAATAAACAACAAATCGGAAGAGAATAAATAAGAAAAATAATAAGAACACGGATATTTATGTGGTTAAATGATATGACCCTATGTCCACGAAGAAAGGAGACTATTTTATTAATTCGACTTTCAAGGGCGTAATCACAAACCCTAAACACAAACATATAATAGATATATAAACCCATGAGATCAATGTTGGGCCCCGAGTTTCGAATAGCTAACGGTCATCACTCGAGATCTCCGCAAATAAATCCACTTTCGGATCATTCTAAAATATTTTGAGTCGGGTCATAATTCAGGTTGCCATAATATTCTAGTCATTTTTAACACATCATTTTCGCTAACAATTATCAAACCTTTGGAAAAGAGTGACATCTATTGAGGAATTACAACAGAATGGACCCCGGAAAGTACTAGGAAAAGGAAAAAAAATACTAAAGAAAATAATTTTCTCATGTTTAGCTCCATGGAAAAAAATATAAAAGAAAATCAAATATAATAAAAAATTTACATATTTTTAAATTTATTAGTTCTTATATAATAGCGAAAAACAAATAAAACGAGTCTGAATAAAACAATAGAATTAGTTTATTAAATTTAAACCTATTTTTTTTATTTTCCTTTTACTTTCTCACTTTTTTCTTTTCTTAGTACTTTTCAGGTTCCAAATGAAGCCTTAAAGTACATTTCTCTTGTACAGATAAAGAAAAACAATGTTGAGTTTATCCCCCTTTCCTGCTGACAAAAGCAGGGAGATGTAAAATAGGCTGGTTTTCTCAATTTTCTCATCTTCCAAACACAAGTTTAGTTAAAAAGAAACGAAAACAGCACCTTATGGATATCATATGTTATCATGGTAAAACTCACAACAACAATCCAAGATCAAAGAAATGAGTTTCTTCTTTGAAGGCATACCTTAAGTGATGCGAATTAGAAGCACAACCATTATGAAGATACAGTCATCATAAAGATCAGAATCCATGTGAAGCATGTGATCTTAAAACTACTCGAGTTTATCGCCGTAGCCCGTGTATTCACACGGCCAGTGCTTGCCAAGCTATGCTCAACTGCTTTCTCTGTAGAATCAAGAATCTGCACTCAAAGCAATGAATGATAAAGCTATAAGACTAACTGGTCATTAGGCAATACAAAAATCCAACTTTTTTTTTCTTGGATGACTAATCCCACCTTACAAGAAAATATCATCAACATGATTTTTTTTTAGGATCACTACTCCAAGCGAAAATCAATGAATTGTGCGGTGTATTAGCCAAGAAAATGTATTCTACGCATGCAGAACATGATAGCAGTGACAGCTGATGCAAAGGAGAGACAATGAATGAGATGATGGAAGTACCAGTGATTGTATAGGTTATGTTTGGTTCTCAGAAAAAATATAAGGAAAAGAAAATATAAAGGAAAAATAGAATGAAGGAAGTGAAATAAAATAACATATAGGTTTAAATTCAATAAGTTATGTTTATATGTTTCTTCAAACATATAAAATTAAATAATTTATAATTTTTTGACAAATTTTATTATATTTGATTTTCTATAGTATTTTCATGGCAACACTAAATATGACAAAACCATTTTCCTTAGTATTTTTTTTCTTTCCTTAGTACTTTCTAGGAACCAAACATAGTCTTAATTTTCTAAGTAAAATAGATAACTATGCATCAATCGTTCATCTCATAATAATGCAAACCTTGAGCATAAATGCAATGTCATCTTCTTAGCAAGAAAAAGGTGATTGCTCTGCCCATTGGTAGAAATAAATCAAGGTTTCACGGATAAGTTATTCGAAGTTGGCTTGAGAATATGGACTCTATGTCAAGTTTGTGGGGGCGGAAATTTGGAGAAAATGATTGAGGATGGATAATAAAATGGAAATGACTATTACTACATCAATGTTTTCATTTTACTGGACATTCTGCTCTGTTAGTTTTCTATTGTATGCACCATGGAACACACAAAGATCAATTGACAAGTTTAGGCATGAAACAGACAAAGATCGATTGACTAGTTTAGTTTCATGTATTGACAACTATAATCTATGTTTCCAACACCACCAGACTCCTTCGATTTGCTTCTCCACAAGATATTCAGAATATAATCAAATCAACCCAAGTTGTATAGTAAACAGTAAACAATCAAAGCTTTAGGATAGGAATAAAGCTCATATAAATTACAATTTACATTTTTAAAATAAAAAGGTAAAATTTAACTAACTAATTTCATTGATAAGTCAGAAAATTGTATTAATAAAATTGAAATTTTTAATTAACAAATTACAGAATATTTTTTTACCGATTAAACAAAATGAAAATGAAACCAGAACCATTGGATCTGTCATTTTCTTTAACTATTCAGCTTTATTACAAGCAGGATTGTACAAGAGGAAAGAACGAACTACCAAACTATCCAGTTCCACATGAAAAAAAATGAAACATGAAAAAACATATTTGACCTTTACTAGTTTTTTTTTTCTTTTTAACTAAACAAATCTGTGTTTTCATTTTGACCAAATAACATACATTTCAAACTATGCTTCATATGCATCAACAAGTTCAACAGCTATTTCTGAAGTAACACAAGATTGCATAAAAAAAAAGTTACAACTTACTTTTTCAGTGTTCTGTATAGATTGGCTCATCAAGAGACTACCCTCCTTGAGTTGCTTTGCCAATTCAACCATTTCATCTGTCAGGTTTTCTTGAAGATTCCTGCCAGAGAAGAAAAGTACCAATTTGCAAGCACACAAGTTGGAAGAACAAATAAAATTAGTAGTCAAATTCCCCCAAGCAGATAAACACCAACTTTATTCTTTCTTTGAGTAAGAGACCAGGCATATTATCCTTCACCCAAATAACCACATTTTAGTGACAGTTAATTTCCTAATTATTTCACTATGCTTGATTCACTCAAAATAGTTGTGATTGATTCACATTCAAATGTCAGTCTAATTTGCTTCTCAAAGTTTGGCTTTATGTTTCTTCAATACAACTTTCAAGGAAATTAATTTGTTATGCACAAGAGCTTGAGTTCAGTTAGCATCAGGAGTTATTCTCATAGCAGCGACAGAGGCCATTTTCCAAGGTATTTCTAAAATCACATAGGTAATTTCTACACAGTACAGTATGCATACAGACAATTCAGATCCTGAGGGATTTTAAAGTCAGCATTCTAGCATGCTTGCCCGCACTTTAGGTGCATGCAGCAATTTAAGTATTAAGAACGAGTGCTCTTCAATGTTAAAAGGTACCTGTGCTTTTCAATATGTGCCTGTGCTGCAGCATCCAATTTGATTGGCACTGATGCATCTGCCTTTACTGTATCAGGAGTTCTATCTTCAAAATTGGAAGCAGGTCTGTTTGGTGAAGCAAATGATTGAAAAATATAAAACAAGATAATGGAAACAACAGAATAAAAGAATGGCTGGTTATTTTCCAGCTAAGCCAAACAATCATGGTTTCACTTACAGAAATCTCCTTCTCAATCCTCGAGAATGGGGAGCCTCTTCTTCAGCTTTGGAATGGCCTTCCTTGTCATAAGTACCAGAAAGAGGCTCTTGGGATACTTGCACATCAGACTGGAAATTTGCCAAGAAAGAGAACTGGTTAGAAATTACAACCACATATGAATAGGCTTTGTCTAGGAAGAATGGCATTAAACTTCACATTTGAACAACGAAAAGGTCCTCTTCACTAAGATTCATGCATTTAAAATGATTGAAAATTAATAGTTTTTAAGCATGGATTCTGTAGGCTCTTAACAGCCCAATACATACCCCGGCACCTCTTACCCAAATGGTAAATCAACCAAAGTGATGCAATGGCTGACGTAAAAAATTATTGAATTATAACATAACAACAGTCTAGAAATCATCAACAGAAAGTTGGCCACTAAGTAAAAAAAAAAAATGATGACCACAATAAAGGCGACTTGAAGCAAAGAATAGAAGCAATGAAGGCCACTGAAAATCAGCATAAAAATTAACTTTCATATATGGAAAAGAATGGTTTTATATTAATCTCAATAGAGGTTGTTTGTGGTTTATTTATCTTGTGTATCTGTGTGTGCCTATCTCTCCATACGTGGACAAGGGGCTGAACATGAGGAAAGGTATTGGAGTACATACATATACATTGTGGGTCCAAATTCTTGTTGGATTTGGGCAGAAAATGTACATTACCAACTCTAACATTCTAAAATTGCCCTACTCTAAGGAAAATAAAACTAACTATACAGTCTCACAAATTAGGGGATTAATTCACTCATATTTTCAATCAGATTTTCAACAAACTATAATTCAAAACAAACAAACAAACCTTATTCAGCATGTAAAGTGTCAAATTTTAAAAAGAAAAAAACACACACCGATGGAGCAGTTATTTTGGATGCAATGGCTTCAATCTTCTCTGCATACTCATTCACCTTCAGTTTTGAAACTCTACATAAGCATTCCATAAAGAATAACTAAATTATGGTTTAATGGAGAAATTTATCTCACAAACATATCTTATAATGCCAAAAACACATCAGCAAGAAATGTAGAAATGAGCCATAATAAAATTTTAAACCACAAGTTAAATCCAGTTTAAAAGCTCCTTGAAAGATTATTAAATTGAGGCTTGGAAAAGTAGTTAATGCTTATAGACCAATACAATGTCAAATGATTATTGTCAATCCATATCATATAATATTATGCAACTAGACTAAACAAAAATAACAAAATATTATAGTCCTCTGTGCTTGTTCAAAGCTAGAAGATGAAACCAAAACTGCTTCTGCACAGATATCCATGATTTTCCACCCAAATAAACACCTTAGAAGAATGGCTGCACTAACAAGAAGCACCTTGGTAAGCCATTTTCAAAGAACATACACATATATATGTAGGTTTAATGTGTGTATGTGTCCATGCCAAGCACACATAGTGGAAATATCGAATAGCTATCACAGATAGGCACAAACCAGAAGGAGTATGTTGGCATTTGTTGACTTCCAAAGTAACACAACGTGGGAGGAAGAGGGAAAAAGAAAGGAAAAGGAAAAAGAGTGAGCAGAAAAACCTTGGTAGGCCATCTGGAGTTCTCTCCTCAGTTAGCTGTTCTAGTTGTTCTCGTAAAGTAGCAACATACTGCAATGTTTCATTAGTTATCAATTAGAAATGGCAAATGAGTATACCTAAACATAAAAATAAACTAAATGCCTCCTGAAACAGTCTGTCTTAAATACAATAGAACATGACATGCAACCAAACAAACAGTGCCTAATAAACCAGGGAAGATGAATTTTTCAATTCAGTTGAAACTTTAAATTAATTTGATGCATGGAAAAAGTAAATTAATCCCCAAGCACAAAGCTGTAGAGCATTTTTCACGAGACAAAGAGAAGAAAGCAACTAAAATATTCAGTCATCACACGAATCATTACCAAGTTGACGTTTTGATTTGAGAGATCTCTAGACACACAAAGAAACATACATGTATAAGCTTTGCCTGATTTTGTTGTTGCTCTGCAGCTGCAAGCAACCTCCTTAAGTTTACTTCTGTTCTACTGATACCCATTACAAGATCCTGCAACAAAAAACAGACAAATCTCACACAAATCCAACCAATACAACAAAACCAAAATAATCCCCTACTACATTTATCATACATGTACCATCCTAGTTCTCCTAGAAAGGCCAAGATTTGGAAACAAACCAGGGCAGAACCCTTTACTCATATGGACCAAGTATTTAAAGGTTCTTATTGACCATACTTTTACCAAACAAGCTCTGCTAACATCTGAGATGAACAGTTAAAAGAATTATTGAACAGAACCAAGGGATTCTTCTATTAGTTATTTAGAAGGACCCAATGAATGGAATTAGAGCAGTATTTAATTGTTCAAATCCACAAATATAACTGAAACAATTGAGTTCACAATGCTAGGGGAGGAATTCGTGCAATTTCCATAAATCAAAATAACGCTACAAATTGACATGTTCTAACATACTAATCCACTACTGTCAAGGTCACAACAATATTTATTTCACGGAAGAGGGAAAATAACACTAAACAGATCATTGAACATTATCCAAAGCCAACCCGAATGCTCAACCTGAGTAAATCAAAGATATAATTGGATTGCGAGGTGGTATAATTAACAAGATACTAGATTGCATAACGCACTTCACTCAGAGAAATTTATAGCACAAAAAGAAAATTTTCTGGAAAAACAATCAAATATAACTGTCATGTCTTGTCTTCTACCCAACTAATCAACTAAACCATTCTGATTTGTCCCACAATCTGCTACTCACTTATGACTCTTCCACTGTATTCCATCTTTGGAGAACACTCACATGGAAGAACACTCGCACTTTTAATTTTCATTTATTTGTAGTTCTATAAATTATAATTATCAATTAAACATTTTATTTACAGAAACTCATTATTATAATTAGTTCTATGGGAAAACACCTTTTGCATTTAATATGAAGATTGTTAACTGTAGGAGTAGAAAACCAGGCGTAACTCCTTGATTGTTAGGAAAAACTGCTCCGACGCTCTAATTTGAGTGAAAATCAGGGGGAAATTTTCTAAAATAAGCGCATGTTAAACGAAAACTTCAGATTTTGATTTGTAGAAAAAACAACAAAAAAAAAAAGAAAGAAAAAAGAAGCAAACTCGAAATGAACTGAGCAAACTTTCTGAGAAGTTAAAACTTTGAGCAAACTTTCATGAATCAAATTAAAATTTCCGAGAAACCAATCAATTTCTGTTGTTCCTAAACAATAAACAACATGTTGACAAGTACCACAAAGGATCCAGAAAAAATTTGATCAAAAAACATGAATTCCCAACTTAAATTGGTTTTAATCTACAGAAAAGGAGGAAAGGAGAAAAAATACAAAATCGGGAACATTACCTGTTGAAGATCTCCACGGGCGTTGCTGTGTTGA
Source organism: Tetrastigma voinierianum (assembly GCA_016808115.1). Lineage (NCBI taxonomy): Eukaryota > Viridiplantae > Streptophyta > Magnoliopsida > Vitales > Vitaceae > Tetrastigma > Tetrastigma voinierianum. The sequence goes on from JAEQBH010000467.1 coordinate 202,117, forward strand.
GCTCTCTCTTCGGCGGTTCTCTTGAAACCAAAGGCTTCTAAAGATGCTTTCGTTCAGCTATTCAAAATTGAGAGACTATAAAGTCCGTTTACAAATGTTTTCCAAATTCAAAAAACAGTTAAACAATTTGCTGTTAATTTTTAAAAATATGTTTTCTAAATTTGACAAACTTGAATATTTTCCATTTAATAATTTTTATATTATGTATTTAGGGAAAAATATAAAAAAAAAACCTTAACTTTATCCAAACTGCCAGTATATCTTGACTAAGGTACCAATTTAAAAATTGAAGACATCATTTAATTTACAAATATGGCCTCCGGATATGTCAAGCCTGGATCCGAGCCTAGTCAACGTGCTTATGTGTTCCTTTTTTGTGTTGTTGGTTGCCACATCAACACAAGTAATTTATTTTAAAAAAAATCAAAGGCAAATTCACTTTATAATGATAATATTAGTAAAAAAATCTTTAATCCAATCTAATATTCTTTGTAAAAGCTCCAAGCAATTCTCTTCTCAAATCTCAATGTTCGTAGGGAGCAAAGGAGCTTATAATGACCTGCATTCTTGATTTTGTTGGCAAAAATTTGTCATGTTCGGCTAGAAAACTTCAACAAACCTTTCTCCCTAATTGAGTAAAAACCCTAGCTTTTCCCATTTTCATTTTTTTTCATTATGCCGAAATTGGATTTTCTCGGCCTTAAAATTATTTTTCTATGTTCTCCGTCCCATTTTTTTACCTACTGATGTTGGAATTTGTTTTTCAATGTGTCGAAATCTTGGTTTTTTTTTTCGAGTAATGTATTGTGTTGTTGCCGTCTAAATGACTTGAGTTGTTGCTTTCGAAATGCCTTGTTTTGTTGGTTTCAAATCCCGGTAATAATAGGGACCACAACCAGCATCTTGTGTTGCGGGTGCTTTTTAAAATTCCCACATTGTAATACTTTATTAGTGAGTTGGATTAGTTTATGCGGTGAAAGTGTGCTTTGTAAAAGGCTTGTTATTGTGTGACAATCAAGTGGATCGCTACGAATCTTGTATAAAAGGCTTGTTGACCTGTGTTTGTTATAATGCTTTAACAATGTTTTCCCAGGGTCCAAGCATATTGCACGTTTGATGGGGCATATGCATTATTTGAGATAAAAAATCAATGTCAACCCTATTGCTTTTAATGGGTCATTATAGTCAACTAAATATGTTTTGTTTCACATTCTCTATTAGTATTAGAAATAAAATAAAATTCCGAATGCGCCATGTTGTACAATCCTATGATTCCTTTTATGTTAGTGATCATATAATAGGTGAATATTTTAATGAATTGTGGATGAGGATAATATTTTAATTTCTTGTCTATTAGTGAATAATATTATTTTTTTTTTATTGAACTACTGATTATTTGTTGTAACATATCTTTCTCTATGGATCCATTTACTATAAACTTATATCATGGTGGGAAGTTCTTAGAGAAGATGGGCTTCTGGTCATACATTCGGGGCATATTGGGATACCTAGATATTTATAGTTTGGATAAATTTTCGTATTATGAGCTTGAAAAAGATGTATGGCAAGGCTTAGGACATGTTGGTAGCAAGAGGATAGCATATCTTAGGCTGGGCATGGGTTTTGCTGATGGATTAACCTTTTTTTCAAATGACACTCGGTGTCTGGAGATGGTATCATGGGTGAGGGATGGTAGTACAGATGTATACTATGAATGCATTGAAGAGGATGTTGGTGATAATATAATGAGTGTGGAAACTAGCCATGGTGAAAGTTCACAGAATGAGGGAGAAAATTGTGTGGTTAGGGGAGTTGATCCCTTGGTAGATTTTGAGGGTTTACATGATAATGAAGAATCTGATGGGGAATACATGCCACGAAATGAAACTTCATGTAATAGCAATGACTCCGATGATGAGGTGAAGTAGTAGGCTAATAGTGATCTAATGAGATCTCGATGATGATGGGTTTTGACTCGTCGAAGCGGAGTAGAAGAAGACTTGTTTGTTAATGAGAGGATGAAGAAAATTTTTGAATAGAGAAGGAAAAAAATGTTGGAGTAAAATCAAATATATGGGCTGATATATTAAATAAATGTGAATTATATGCTATCAAATAAAGTTAGACTAATTAAAGTGATTAATTTAAGTTTTGGGGCCTTAATTAATATATTATAAAGTGTGGCATTGATGTGTAGAAACAGCGTAATTTATTTTTATGATGAGTTAAAATAGAAATTAATTTTTTTTTTTTTTTTTTTTTTTTTTTTTTTTTTTTTTTACTGACAACGTATTGTTGTAAGCAGTCTCGGTGTTCTGAATAAACATGTTTGATTCATGCATGGCACGATTGTTTATAAATAGGGGTCATGGTCCCCAAATCACACGATGATTTTTAATTTTTCTGAATCTCATTGTCAGAAATATTAGGCCTGGCTTAGTGTAGATGCGGAGATCGTAAAGCGCCAGGCTTCGTATTAGATATTTGATATTTTGTTATGAATTTAGGTGCGTAGCGTCGATATTTTGATTCTTGATGATTCGATATGAATGTTCCTGTTTGTGTGATGGTTTTCACATAATGAATTTTAATATCACATGTGGTATCAAAGCGGTTTCATGTTGAATTGTTGAGAATAAGTTAGAAAAAGATTTTTTCTTTTAGGGCTGAAAATCATTTTTTTTCTTCCCTTTATCCCGTTCAATGCCAGCAGTTAATGTCAGTGAAGGACGATTATGAAATGAGTCTAAAATCGCCTAAAGCGTGAGAGCTTATTGGTTCAAATGATGCAACTCCCAGAAGGAGAAACTATGAGTAGAGTGATGCGCGAAGAGTCTGGAATATATAAGAAAAAAAAAAGGGCCCTGTAGAGGCATTTGATAGACAAATTGAATTGTTGAGAATAAGTTAGAAAAAGTTTTTTTTTTCTTTTAGGGTCGAAAATATTTTTTCCAAATGTATAATATTTATGGAAAATATTTTGTAACAAAAAAAAATAAAACGTTAAGGCAAGGCCCGTAGGTACATTTAAGTTAGTCGTTTAAATATAAATATGTTATCGTTCTGATTAATATTTACGAAAATTTACATTGAATATAGGTGTTTAAATATATATATTTTGAGATAAGTTAATTAACACAATATCACCAAAGTGACCACTTTTGTAAAGTAATTTTATTTTAAAAATATAACAAGATATGTGCATGAAACTTATGTGAATATTAATCGGCCGAGGAAAATTAATATTTACTGAATTGCATATTACTGTGGTAATAAGCGTGATGGTATTAGGTTTTACATATGAATAATAAGTGGCCCCGAGAAGTTTATTGTCGATATGTTCTTATTATCGATGTTTGATTCTTATGCAAGATATCGACTTCTGAGGTTAATATTTTATCTAAAGATAAAATATTAATAGAGTGTCTGATATCTTGAGATGGGATTTGCCTTTATTTGAATTTATTTTTTGGTTTTGAGTCTTATGTGAGTTTGTTTTGCTTGTTTATTGTTCTCGATTAAATACTAGTGCGCTTCTAACATTAATGCAGAGTATTAATTACATTACATGTTAAATGACCTGAAACTTCCAAGACATGGCGTGAGAACCTCCCGAATGGTTCTCGGTGTCATGGATCTGGACCTTGCTTTAGGGTTTCTTCTCTGCACCTGCCTATTTGAAAGTTCCTCGATGAAAGGGATATTGAAAGGTGGGAGAAGTCCAAATCGCATGTGTTTGATGATCGTTAAGAAGGTCATTCGAGGAAGCATTCCAAGGGCACAATAGAAATGATAGAAACTGACGAAAAGAGTTCCTAGGAGAAATTAAGAATATATTTGCCAATAATGAAAAGTCTGAAACAATTACACTTTTGGCAAATCTCATCTCAATGAGATATAAAGGTAATGGGAACATTAGAAAGTACATTATGAAAATGTAAATGCTAACTGAAGTTAGAAGCGCGTAAAGCTTGATCTCTACGATTTTTGCTTGTGCATTTGGTTCTGATATCCTGCCGCTGGTCGGTCATTCAGGTGAGCTACAGTTTGCAAAAAAGACTTGGTCTCTTAATGGGCTCTCTCACATTGTGTGCGAAAAGGAAAAGGGTGAAACGAAAGATAAGTGTTTATTTGTCACTTCAGGATAAGGGAAAGAAAAGAAAGAAGGATAAAGAAGGCTGCGAGAGGTTCCATATCAAAAGAAAACAACATAAAGAAAAAAGGTTGATGGTTGTTTTCTTAAATGGAGGCTGTGGGACATAAGAAGAAAGCGATGTACCAACTATCATGCTTGAGCGTCACCAAGGTACACTTCTTAATCTAGTTTGTTACGAGGTTAATTTTTGGCTTTGGTTCCTAAACACACTTGGTGTAGATGGGTCTGCAGTGCAACCATACATAAGTGTGTCCTGTTACACGAGTTAAACTTGAAAGTGATGGTGAAAGATACACCTTTGTAGGCGATGGCAAGAAGGTCGAAGTTGAGGCAATTGGGATATTTAGGTTATTATTAAAGTCTTATACTTATTTGGATTTGAATGAGACATTTGTTGTATCGTCCTTTAGACTGGATTTGGTTTCTATTTCTGTATTGGACAAATTTGGTTATTCTTGTTCTTTTGGAAATAATAAATTTAGTCTTTTTCAGAATTCAAATTTGGTTGGTACTGGTTCTTTATCTTATGTAGATAACCTTTATATACTTGATACATTTGCTTCATATCATGAAACCTTGCAATTAAGTACTCGAGGTGTTAAAAGGAAATTAACCAATGAGAATTCCTCATCCTTATGGCATAAGAGATTAGGTCACATCTCCAAAAGGAGAATTGAAAAGCTTGTGTCAGATGGGATTCTAGATTCCTTGATTTTGCCAGATTGAAATTTGCACAAATTGCACCTTAGGAAAACAACGAACACAAGGGGATTTGGTGCAGCAGACTACGGATGTCTTAGAGGCGATATATCACGAGATATTTGTGGCCATTTCCTGCGATTTCATGGAATGGCCAACAATATTTTATCCACGTTATAGACGATTTTTGCGTTATGGCTACCTTTATCTCATTCTGAAAGTCTGATCTTTGGAGTATTCGAATCGTTAAAAGTTGAAGTTGAAAATCAACTCAACAAAGGATTAAAAGCGTGAATCGGCCAGTGGTGAGTGAATACTATGGTAAATTATGGCCGGTTCAGGTGAACAACGTCCGAGACCATTTGCTAAATTCCTAGAGAAGTGCAGTATCGCCCCATATACACCATGCTAGGTTCTCCAAGCATGAATGAATTATTCTTTGAAAGGTGAAAGCAGGCCGCTGAGGTATGGTAAGTATGATTAGTCATTCTAACTTGCCAAAATCACTATGGGGTGAAGCATTAAAGACTGCAGCGTATATCCTTAATAGAGTACCAACTAAAGCAACTGCTAAAACCCCTTATGAACTTTGGACAAGCAAAAAGCCTAGTCTGAAGCACTTACACATTTGGGGATGTCTAGCTGAAGCAAGGCCTTATAGACCATATGAAAAGATATTGGATTCAAGAATGGTTAGTTGCTATTTTATTGGATACTCTGAAAGATCCAGGGGTTACAAATTCTATGATCCTACTACTAGATCAATTTTTGAGAGGGGAAATGCTCAGTTCTTTGAGGATGTTGAGTTTGATGGAGGAAATAAGGATAAGGATTTTTTTTTTTGAAGAGGAATATGTTGATATTCCCACAGCTGTCATTGACATTGATCAGGCTCTTATACGACATTGTTCGAAGCAAATCGGAAATCAAAACAATATCCAAGAACCTTAGTTCAGGAAGAACAAACTCTACCTCCTCCCGAAACCCTACGCCATTAAGGAGATCCCTTAGAAAGAGAAGTGCAGTGCAGGATGATTACATTGTATTTCTTGAGACATGAGTTTGACATTGGTGGTGGAAGATGATCGATCAACCCAGCGAAGCCTGAAAGTTCTAAATCTCAAGAGTGGATTGATGCCGTGAATGAGTAGATAAAGTCCATGAAGGACAATGACACGTTTAGGATCTTATCCATTGCACAGTGTGAAACCCATTAGTTTGCAAATGAATATTTAAAACCAAGAGGTTGAGGTGATGTGGAGAGATCTAGCTCGTCTTATCGCTAAAGGTTATACACAAAGAAGGCATAGATTATAAAGAGACTTTCTCTGGTTTTCGAAAGACTTTTAGGGCTGATAATGGCACTTGTGGCGCACTTGACAACAGAGCTTCATCGGATAGGATGTTAAGGCTGCATTTCTTAATGGTGACATTGATGGAAACAATCTATATGGTGCAACCGAAGAATTTTGTGTCGAGGATACAAAGAAGATGGTTTTTCAAGTTAAAGAAATCCATCACATGCTGACCATGACTTCTCGTCAATGGTATTCTGAGGTTTCGTGAGTTATCATTTATTACGGTTTTGAGATGAATATGGTTGATGGTGTATATACCATAAGTTCGTGGGAGTAAAGCGTATTTACTTGGTTTTATATGTTGATGACATGTGCTTGCCACCATCTATATATAGGCATGTTACATGAAACGAGGAATTTCATCAAGAAATTTGAGATGAAAGATCTTTAGTGATGCTTCTTTTTATATTGGGTATCTGAGGATACAGGATGCATCCTCGAGGTATACTTGGTTTATCACGAAAGAGCTATATTGAGGAAATTCTTAAAGGTTTGGCATGCATGATTTGACCGGGTGACACCCTTGTGGCTAAGGAGACAAATTTAGTCTCGATCCCGATGCCACTAAGAATAATTTTGAGATTCGGGAGATCTGAAAGATTCCTTTATGCGTAGCGATAAGTCCCCGATGTATCTTTCCAGTATGTACACGTTCGGATATTGCCGTACATTGTTGGCATGTTGGGGCGAGATGCTTAAGCAATCTAAAGGGATCGTTGGATGTGACGAAGCTGAGTCATGGTGCCATAGAGAACTTAGACTACGTACTCACTTATCGAAAGTCGGATCGGTTAGAGATCATTGGATATTACGACTCAGTTTCTTTGGATGTCGAGATAGCATGAAATCTACGCCAAATTTATATCTACTTCTTCTTCCGGAGGTGCTATATCTTGGAAGAGTGTTAAGCAGTCTATTGGCTTCTTCACCATGGTAGAAGTTTGTAGCTTGTTATGGGGCATCTAATCATGGAATATGGTTGCGGGTACATCCACGGGGGCTGCGTATTTTAGATGGCATTGAAAGACCACTTAAGTTATTTTTGTGACAATAAATCGGCGGTATTATATTCTTTGCCAGCGGATTTGACAAAGTCAAAATTTATAGACATCAATTCCTAGTTGTAAAGAAAGGGTTGAATTGGACTTATCTGAGCACATTAGAGCGGCTCGTGATTGCGAGATCCATTGACTAAAGGTTACCACACGAGTCTTTCGTGACTGCTTTGCTCATAGGTGTAGTTTCTCTTCGAGATATGTCGTTTTAGTACGGAGTTTGTATTTTAGATATTTTCTTCATGACCCATTTTGGCCCATGGATATTATGGATTTTTAAGGTTATTTCTTTGCCAGTAAAGTATTAGGTTTCATTCTAACTGATTTCATGTTTTAAGTCTCGCTCATAAGGTTTAAGGAGGCCAGGTAGGAAATAGGCATGTTAAAGATCACATTGCATGAAATTTCCATGCTACACATCCACACTTGATCTTTGTCATTAGTTGCATTGATATATGTGATCATTGATGAGTCTGATTACGAAATGCGCTAACGATTGCTTTAGTTCTATATTGGTGTGGTTAATGGACAAGATTGTTAAAATATATAAAGTTTTGATAAGCAAAACTCTTGAGCTCATAAAAAAGTATAATTCCACGTTTATAAAGTTACATATATAGCCCAAGTGGGAGATTGTTGGATTAAAATTAAATATATGGGCTGATATATTAAATAAATGTGAATTATAGGCTATCAAATAAAGTTAGGCTAATTAAAGTAATTAATTAGGTTTTGGGGCCTTAATTAATATAATATAAAGTGTGGGCATTAATGTGTAGAAACCAAATTATGTTCTTATTTTTTTAGCATGATGGGTTAAAATAGAAATTAGATATGTACATATAAATAGACGATTGTTTACTATGAGCGTGGTTGTTTATAAGTAAGACATGATTGTTTATAAATAGGGGTCATGGTCCCGGATCACCAGTAATTTTCATTCTTCGATTCCCATTGTCGGAGAGAAATATTAGGCCAGAGAAGAACTAGTGTAGATCGCTGGAAGATCATAAGCTTGGGCTTTCAGATTCAAAATATTTGATATTTTGTTATGGATCGAGTGCGCTTCCTCAAATCCAATATTTTGATTCTTGATGATTCAATATGATTGTTCCTGTTTGTGTGATGGTTTTCACATAATGAAATTAATCTAACACATTATTATTTGTGTCATATTCGGGTTAACGAATATAGTTGAATGCCTATATATTGGCACGATCCGAACAAACACGTTGAGTCACTGTTGGCTACCCCTAATTAGAATGAAAGCATTTGTTGGGTCACTGTTGCGTGCCATGCCATGATATTTTAATGCATGTCAAAAAGAGGATTCCTGAAGATTACATAATGTTGTTACTCATCTTTGGTAAAACACTACCTTTGAATGTGAATGATACGATTCCAGTGAGGGTGACCTTATGAATTAGACCCTTTCTTCATCGACGAAAGCAAAGAGGGTCAGGGGTAGTGATGAGTATCTTAAATACTCATTTTATCCCCATGTTTTACTTATGTTTTAGTAGTTTTATAATATAAATAAGTGTTATAATGCTCTCTTTTGTCAATTTGTGATTAGGCCAACCATTGAGTGGAAATGAGAGAAAAGAGGTCCAAAAATCAGAAAATTCAACATTCAAAAGTAACTACTGTATTTTGGTCTTTTCATCTGCAGGATGACCTCCCATGGCTCTAATCTTTGTATGGATATATAGTAGACTTCCTAAGATTTCCAAAGAGTCCTTATTCACTTAATTTGGACTTCAATTGATCAAGTTATAACTTTTGGAAGTTGAAGGAACAAGGAAGAGTGCATAAAATCTTACCACTTGGCACATTTTGTAGATTGATGTTACCAACTCTAAGTTTTTTAAATAGGAAATCATTATATAATTAAATCATAACATAAATTTCCCAAAAAAAATTAAGTCATATATTTAATGTATTTACCTTAAAACTAATCTATTTTAATATATTAAGTTGATACAAAAAATTTAATAAAGATATTTAAAAAAGAAAATTAAATTTATACAATTTTTATATTCAATTTAATATTTATTTATTTTATTAAATTATTAATTATTATAGATAAATATATTTTATATTAGAGATTAATTAATTTTAATAAATAAATTTAAAAATGGTATCAGGGATATTCTATCCAAGATGATGACAAAGATTTGCCAACTACCTGACATTTTTCTTTTGGGTTTAGTTGTAAAAATTCGTTTCAAATATATGTATATCACTGACGAGGCACTAGTGTTAAATTGATTTTATTTATTGAGATCGAGTTTTTGAGCAAAATTTTTAATCTACGGGACATCTATATGGTAAATAAGTCAGCAATCTGCATTGAATCTAATTGTATAAAAAATTTCGTTCATGAATCGAAACAATTTTCTAAACTGAGCCCTTCTATTTTTCTTTTTTACTGCAAGAAGAATGACCTGTATTAATGGTGGAATCCAAATGGTGCAGTATGTATCAGTATAAATGTATAAATCCGAACGTGATGAATTCCACCACTTCCAAAGTTACCGAAGTAAAATTTTCAAATTGGATAGAAAATGTAAAAACATAATAGCAGCCGAGGAGGAAAACAAATGGAAAATATGAGTATCCGCCCAACTCAATCGTCATCTATTTTGTTGTTTTTACCCAGAAAATGGATTCTTCAAGCACCAGAGACCCGATTCGTCAGCTCCTTGCTGTAATATAACTTTGAGTTTTACAAGTCAATTTGATGGAGAGGATGAATTCAGAAGAGGAGAAGAGATCACTAGCCGTTTGATGAAATGTGGGAGAGAATTATTATTGCTTGGAATGCTTTTGTTTCATTTGGGTCTCACCTACCTTATCATGCCCATTCTTCATCTTTGAGACGATGGTTACTGACTGTACGGCTCACCCATGAGATCTCCAAGTGTAATTTAGATTTGACTCTCTATCTTTTGAGGGAAAAAAGAAACCTGAAAAGGAAAAAGTAAGGACAAAGGTGAACGTTTGGGACCCACAACACTAACCCAGTCGCAGGAGCTTGGCTCAGCTTCAATGATAGAGTTAGAGATAACGCTGCCCTGTCTTGAACCTTCAGTCTGGCTTCCACACCATCCACCCTGTCCTTCCCTCCTTCCTGAGATTTTCACCCACTCACCCAGCTCTACTGCTAATTGTTTGTATTCCTCTTAACCTAGTTCGTGACAGCCACCTGGGCCCCCTCATCATCTCCAGCAGTGGCGAGCTGCTTATCTCCCAAAGGTAGAATATAGTCTTGAGATTCTCATGGATTTGTCCTCCCCGTGCTTGATTTCACACATAGGACACAATGAAAATTTATCGAAGAAACCTTATTTATATTTTCAAATGTTTGCAGATGAAGCTTTTCAGATGCCACTTCCCCGGCTTGTCCATGATGAAGAGGACTAGTAGCCGTGAGCATCCAAAGACGCTTCCCTTTTTCCCGTGAACTCTTTGGTAGCATTGGTAAAAGCACACCAAAACGGCTACATATCAATGAATCTGATTCGTGCCGCTCCTCAAAGTTGTAAGTACTTAGTCACTTTTCTTTCTGATTGTTGTTTCATTCAGGACCTTTCACAAGCCAAAACGATTGGGATGGGTAGAAGACATGGGAATCTCTATGTGCTGGACACTTCAAGTTTTTCTTTGCCATCAAACTTCAATCAACCAAAATTATTTATAAAGAAAATTTTTATGATTCGATTTCCTTGTCTCAGAAAAATCTTTGGCATTATCATTTGGACATCTCTTGTAAAGATTTGAGTTTAGAAGTCAGTTCAATTTAAAAGAGGTTCTAGGTTTTGGTAATCTCTTCTAGCATTTCTACTTGTCATTATGCAAAGCAACATGATTTACCATTACTTCCTCTAATAATTTGTGTGTTGTTCATTCAATTTAATTCATTTGGACATGGGGTCCTTTCCATGTTCCTAGTACACAAGGTTTAGATGTTTTTCTCACCATTGTAGATGATTGTACTCGCTTTACTGACATATTTTTCTGCAGTCCAGTCTGATGTTCAAACCATTTTCCTTAGTTCTTTCTCTATTCCAAGCCCAATTCCAGCACCACCATTCAAAGCATTCCAGCTAGTGATATCCCCCAGAGCTGTCGTTCACTGACTTTTTTTAAAGCCAAGGGTGTTGTTTCTTGTCACTCTTGTGTTAATATCCCTCAGCAAAACTCAGTTGTGGAAAGCAAGCATCAACACATTCTGAACGTGGCTTGTGCTCTCCTTTTTCAGTTCAATGTGCCTTTAGCATATTGGACAGATAGTGTGCTCACTGCTGTTTATCTCCTAAACAAAACACCTTCTCCCCTTTTATCCAATAAAACTTCTTTTGAGTTGTTATGGAACAAAAAACCAGCTTATTAACATCTTCGAACTTTTGGCTGCCTATGTTATGCTTCTGGTTTGAAGAATCATCGTTCAAAATTCTCCCCTCGAGCTGTTAGGCTGTGTTCTTGGATTATTCTCAGGTTATAAGGATGCCAATTATTGGACCTTTCCCAGCACTGTTGTTTTTCATTTCAGGAATCTTCTTTTTCATGAATTCATCTTTCCTTGTAAACATGAACAACTTTCTGCCTCTCATTTGGATCTTGTCCGTGTTCTGCTGTATTCAATCAGTGATAACATCAAATTCCTGATCCCACTTCCTCTTATATCTCTTTAATAGATCTCTCTCATACAAAAACTGGTCCACTCAACTCGTGCTGAAAGTCACCATCTTATTTACGTGACTATCATTTGTAATTCTATTCGTCTCCCATAGTTCCCTCATCATCCTCTTTCTCAGGTTCTCTGTTATGACCACCTCTCTGCTTCTTATCAAGCCTTTGTTCATTCTATTTCTTCAAACACAGAACCTACTTGTTATAGTGACGCTGCAATGATTCCGGAGTGGTAGCAAGCCATGTATTTGGAATTGCGAGCTCTTGAGGAGAATGATACTTGGTCACTAACCACTTTGCCTACAGGAAAGCACCTAGCTAGTGAGATGCAAATGGGTTTATCGATTCAAATATAACTCAAATGGATTCATTGAGAGGTATAAAGCTCGTTTAGTTGCAAAAGGGTATACAAAACAAGAAGGTATTGATTATTTTGAAATTTTTTCCCCTTTTGCAAAATTAGATATAGCTTGAAGGTATTGTTTCTCTTTATTATATAAGGACTAAGAAATTTAAAAATATGTAAAATTTTGAAGAATTTTGATTATGTTTGATTTTCTTTTATATTTTTTATGGTGAAATCAAATATAAAAATTTCCCTTAGTATTTAGTATTTTTTTCTTTTCCTAATACTTTCTGGGTTTCTTGCAGATACTATTTTTATGTCCCAATTTAATATGTTGTTACATCATATTTTCTAGTCTCATAGGTCATGAAGAAAAAGTAAGAAAGTTCAAAACCTTGGAGGGAGAAGACATCCCCAGTTAATGTGGGTAAATATGTTCTCGCATTCTATTCTTTATCTCACTAATGACTGGATAACAACTTCCTTATGTTATCTTTAAAAGATTAATTAAAATCTTGTTTTCATGGTCTATCTCCAAGTAAGCTTGGTAATATTGGCCGATATATCGGATATCGATAGAGGTTGACATGATATTCTCTATCGATAGTCGATTGGAGGAAATGTCAAGCAGTTATCGTTAATTTTGCCGATATTTCGGCGATTTATCAATTTCTAACCTATATTTCTGGATATTTCCCGATATTTCAACGAAGAAATATCGGTGAAACCATAAAATATTTAATGGCTACGCGTAGTCTTTTTGAGCCCTGGCCAAAAGCAAGGTTTTGAAACTGCATCTCCACCAGGCTAACTTGCTTGGTTATTATATATGTTGCAAATATTATTAATATTCTCTTTAATTATTTATGAATATTTTCCATTTTACGTTATTTTTACATTTTAAATTTAACATTATCACTTTATTTTATTTTTTTATATTAGTCCTTTCACATTTAAAAAAAAATTAAAAATTAATAAATTTACAACTTTTTAAAATTAAAATAAAATTTCAATTATAAATTAATATTCCATATCAAAATATTGATTAAAGTAATAAAAATTTTATTTGTTAATAAATAAATATAAATATAGTCAAATATTTTTAAAAAGTTAATTGATATTATCATTTCATTTAATTGATATATCTAATTTAATATTATAATATCCAATATTTTAAAAAAATTCATTATCTACCTATTATTCTTAATAATAAGGGAAATAAATAAAATAATATCTTATTTTAAATTTAATTTAGTAATATTAAATAACTATAATATATGTATTTTATTTATTTTTGTAATTTTTTAAAATTTTCCAAGTTTTTTCATAAATTTTATATAATTTTGTCTTTTCCTGATATTTTTGTAAAAATATTCAATGATATTTTATCAATATTTCCGATATATCTACGTAAGAATTAAATTCTGGAAATATATCGCATTGTTGAATCATTTTGATCGTGCGTCGAAGACAAGCAGTAAGACATCAATCTTTGAAGCAACGTTGTAACTTTGTAACCAGAGTTATTACTTCATAAATGCTGGAAACGAAATACATTTTGGCTACTATATCTCTACTTTATAATACACTGCACATTATATTATTTGGAAATCACTGCTTTAATTACTACAGGATATAAAGATGTTAATGTATATAAAACCAATGTAAATCTTTTAACTAACTTTTATCCTAAGACCTTTTTTTACTGTTCATTGGATAAATTTTGTTATTTCTAAAGCTTTGCTACTCAAATACCCACCTGAATTCTGTTACACTATTTTGGAAGCTTTTAATTGAATAATTTAAATTATTATTTCAATATCACAGTGGAGGAATAAAAACATATTAAATTTCTGGTAAGTTGTATTTTCTTTAAATGTTGCTTTATTATTAAGCTTCTATACAATGCTTAAAAGAAACTTCGAATAAAAACTTGGAGAAGAAAACCAAAAATTATCTGTGCAGTCTTTTGTGTGAAGAGACTGGCAAATGTTGCAAAATGGGTTATATGAGATCAACTAATGCAGGAAGTATTTGGTATAGGATCAGCTATCACAGGAGCATAATGTTTGACATCATATACGAGGCCTAATAATCATTAGACAAGAATAACAAAATTACCAAGCATTTTTGATATTTATTATAAGTAAATTATAAGAAATATCAAATATGCAACCTTTTCCTCAACGACCATTGTTCATGGCGTGGATGTTTCTTAATCTTTCTCAAAATCTGGAGTCTCTCCTTATATTGCATTAGATGTTCTTCTGGAACTCATCAATATTGATGTTCCATAGTTCAAACATAAACCGAAATGGTTTCGTAGGCTGATTCGGTCTATAATCCTACAAGAAGTTTATATAAATATGTAAGAGAGCTGTTTCTAGCTGGGTAGTAGTCAAGAGCTGTTCCGTGTTTTATTCAAATATTGCTTTACGACCTGGCTGTAATGACAAAGCATAGTAAATCTTTGTTGGCGGGACCTTGATGTTGGATCCAGAGCGTCAAATTGTAAGGGTCTTGATCGTCAGTTCACTGACGATAGCGACTGATGTGAACCTGCCGAAAGGGCGTTAAACTGACGGTGAGCGACAACCTCTCGGAGTGATTAAGTCGACAAGGTGCAGAGGAAGAGAACATGAATAGTTAGAAATTACCTCTTTTCCTAGTGGGGGATCTTTCCGACTTATAGGGTTTAGTTCATCCAATCCTCTCCTTCCTTCTTGAGGTAGGATTTTATCTCCTCCTAGTTTAAGGGAGGAAATCTCCTTTTTCTTATCAACGACGAGTTCTTCCTTATCGGGGATTATTTTTCCCTTTTGTAGGATTATCTCTTCGAGGAGTAAGGGATTATTTAGAAAATTTCAAATATTATCGCCGCTACTTGATTTTAAAACCACAGATCTTATTTGAAATATACTCCCCATATGGGGGAGAATGGCCGATTGGCGGACTTGAAGTCCCAGGCGGGCCGCCCCGAGCAGCTTAGGAAGAGTTTGTCCTAGCTTTCAAGGCAACCTCTATAGATTCTCCCGTCTGAGAAATGTCCGCCCGGTCTTGGTGAGGCGAATGGAATCGGGCCGTTTTACTACACGGGCCTAGTGGACCCCGGGCCCATCGAGTACCAGATTCTAGAGATCATAGAACTCACAATGCCCCCCTTTTCCTCTGGCTGGAGTTTTTGTGCTATTTCAATCAGGGGAAAATATTGTGTTTTCAAATGTTAAATGTTGAGAGTTGAAAGGTTTGTAACGATTGCATTCATCGATTAAGGTAAGTCTTTGCATGTGTTTAAGGCGCATGGGTGATGCATGTGATGCCCCAACTCGGCACCCCATGTTAGGAAAAGGTGTCACAAATCTTAAAACTATAAACCTGTTAACTTATATAATTCTAAACAATTATCTTGAAAATATAAACTTACAAAAAATATAAACATATACATTATCATAATACAACCCCACCATTGGAGTGATCAACATATTCAATTCCGTCATATACAAAACTTTTCATTAATTTCAAAAAGAAATATATGTACATCATCTAAAAATAAACCAAAACATCAGTGATGGGCACCTACTGCTGTGTTGGCCTTTGTTGATTTGGGACGTCCTTTACTATTGCTGCTCCCTCGATACCTACATGGATAAACACCCATACTAAGCTTTATAGCTTAGTAGGGATCCATAAATATGGACGACCACTATAAAGATCGTCACAAACACATGTACAAATGCATCTAACTATACATATACATATACATTTAACCATATATGACACAATACTTCAACTAATTGATTTATTTGCATTTTCATGACATTCATTATCTTTAGCCTTATGGGTTATGCTTCATGTCTTATATCCTGTCATTTATAATTTTCATTACATTTTTCATTTCATGTAGTTTCCATGTTTCATGTCTTTTAGAAACATTTAAAAAAAAAAATTCATCTCATCTTATGTCATGCCTGCATATTCCAAAGAAGTGGATCATGGGATGGATTTGTATGTACTTGAAGGTACTATCAATGTATGAGACAGTGATTTATAAACTATACTGTATTGTATGACCCAAATGGGGCCACTGTAATGATCCAAACGGGATCTATGTCATCGACCCAAACAAGGCCACTCTGTTTGTAAACTGTATGTTGTAGCATTGTTATCCCTATAAGCATGCCTATCTATCCAACTACTTGGTCATAAGCAAGCAATCAGTTTTATTATGTTTTCTTAACAATCTTTCAAATATCAAAACACATATCCCATATACATGAATACTTACTGATATTCTGTATACATATGGGATATTCACTATCAATTATTATCTTGAACATGTGAGATAGTTTCACATATTTCTTATGATCATTTGACTGTATTCTGTGCTTCTTCATATAACAAAAATACATGTACTCTTCTTTCACGATCGTGGAGTTCATATCTCAGATCTTAATCATCTTAATATATCTATCCTATATATATCATGTAACATTAATTCATATAACTTTTATACAATTTTTATTATTACATATTCATAACTAGGCACATATATCTTTTTATTGGTCTTCTATAATCATTTAAGAGACATCTAAGTGTTTCAAGGTCACATAGGAGAAGACAAGGGAGTTTTCTCACAAATAGGGTTCACTGGCCGAACCTTAACTAACCGAAACAGAGCCCCCTTGTAAATTCTTCAAGTACAATGGGGTCTAAATCTGATTACACTTCCTCCATAAAAATTTGTTCTCCTAGATTATTAGTTTACCCAAAAATTGGAATCACTGCATTTGGATCAACCTATCCCAAGATATGACTCAAACACTCAAGACTGGCCTGGACGAACCTTAACTGACTGAAAACATAGCTCCACTTTGATGAATTTATGGGTACAATAGGGTCCAAATCTAAATATACTTCCTTCATTGAAGTTGTTCTACAAGAAGTGTAGTTTACCCAAAAGTTGGAATCACTCATTTTGGATCACCAAAACTCAAGATATGACACAATCACTCAAGGCTAGTCTAGTTAGTTAATCAAACCGAGAGAACTGGAATTGCATTCCGTATTCTGTAGCAACAAATAATATACTCTGATCCCGATTATCTCCTAAATATTTAAAGCTACGGATCTTAGGATTCTCCTCCAATTAGAATCATTCCATTTGGAGGTCTATAGGCCAAGATATGGACAAAACAAAACAAGGGTTTTTGAAAAATTTGACAGCAAATCCCTTAAAATACCTACATGTTTCTTTACACATTTTTCTAAACTCCTCCATTAGTGATCCAAACAAAATCACAACACCAAAAAACACAAAATAGAAGAAGGAAATCCCAAACCTTAACCAAACTTCAAACCCTAGCATTCTTCTTCTTCTCTTTCTCCCTTTCCTTTCTTCTATTCTTCCTTCTCACTTGAACAAGTAGATCTCCAAAGAAATTGAAGAGAAAGCAACCAAAACTGGCTCCTCTCCCTCAAGAACCCATAAGCCCTAGCTCTCTTCTCCAAACACCCAAAATGAGTGAACTCCCTTTCATAAGACCTAATTTTGGTCTTATCCCCTTTTTGTTACAAGGCCATGTTTGGCAAAAAAAAAAAATCTCATTTTTTGTTAAACTCTCTTCTTTTTGCATTTTATTCCCTCTTCATTTTATCATTTTCAAATCACTTATCACAAATTCTAATATGGCATAACATCATTTAACTTAATGTCTCTTAAGTCCTTAATTTGCAATTGAACATTATATCCTTGACTCTTGGATTAATTCTGGGTTTATCGTTTTTCACTCATAGCACTTAAATTTCGGAAAAATACAAATTTTACTTTTATAATACCTCTAAACTGTAATAAACTACTAGGGTATAATTTGGGGTGTTACAATGCACACCTCCCAATGTGCATCCTACGTGTCTTGTTCTGACGGTGCATTTAATGCGTAAGTCAACCCCTTTCCCCTATAAATAGGGACACTAGTCTAGATATTGGTTTCTTTTACATTTTCTCAATTTTTTTGCTTTCTCTTTTGGCTCCTGTACTTCATCCTCCTCTGCGCTTCTGCAAGTTTCCCTTCCAAAGGAGTCGTCGGAGACTCTTGACGTTGCGACGACTTTTAACTTTCCGGTGAGTGTTTGCAACCTAAACCTTTTCCGAGTTGCTGGTTTTCTTGAGTGTCTCCATGGTTGGGGGTGTTAACTTAGTTTTCACGAAGGTTTTTGGTTTACTTTCTCTAGGTTCTATCCTTGGTGGATCGTTAAATCCCTAGGGGAGATTTATTTTTCCTTTCGAGGGATTTTTCCTTTCTTCTTTTTTTATTTTTTCTTTATGGACCTCAAGTTGACCCCTTCTTCTACTCCTTTATTTTTTTTTTCTTTTTTTTCTTTTTTTTTTTATCTGCTTGTAGAATGGCAAGAGGTCACGAAGAGGTTTTGACTAGTCAGGTTGGGCGTAGGAGGGGTACCCCTCGGGAAATGCCTACTACAAGTAGTCTAGTTGCTGCCATGTCTGCAGAGGAACTACAGTTATACAGCCAAATTCCTGTCGAAATCAATTTGGAGACATCAGACGGCACGACTATTGCAACTATTGGGGAGGCGGAGAACGCCATTTATTTTACATGAGAGCAGTTTGTTGTCAAGCCGCCCCTTCATCGCTAGCTAAGTACTTACACTCCAAGCACCTCCCGCACTGCTCATCCGAACGCTTCGATTTTGGGCGGGTTGGGTAAAGAGCTAAACTCTCTTTAACAGCTAGATATCTTACTGATGGAGATATTCTATATTTACACCTTGAAGCTTGGGATCAAGGGTCGCCTGTCCACAAGTGCTCTACCATGGGGTCCTCACTTCAATTAACCTGGCTCCCCCGAATTCCCTAAGACGGTGGAGGCGAAAGGGGCCGCCCTAGCTAAGGGCCCGTGGCTGAAAACCTTGACTCTACAGCCTTCAATCGAATTAGTCCCTACATTCCTGGGTTTGTCTTTCCGTGGCTTGTACATCTTTCTTGCCTCCCTAGGTGGGCGGATGTATTGACATACCTATCTTTTTGATGATTTGTAGATAGGCGCAAACGAGGCGGGTTTGTCAACTGGTTGGAAAAGGCGAGGCTGGATCGCATCTACCGGCTGCTGGAGATTACAAAAAGGGAGCGCCATCACGAGCTCCTTCTATTTGTAAAGAATCTGCAGAATTTGGGCGCCAGTCCTTTCCCCTACATAGTGCATGTTCTTCCCTGTCCTTTGCCCAGCGAGGTCGTCAAGAGCAAGCATTTCATTCTTGTGGACCTTCTGAAGTCGCTACCCAAAGGCTTTACTCAGGTGGAGGCAGTTCCGAAGCCCCTTGTCCGGCTAGATTGTCTACCTTTGGCCTTGCAGGACCCCAAGCCTACCCCCTAAGTGGTGACAAAGAAGAAGAAGAAGTCCAGGCAAGCGAAGGCTGTTGACGAGGGACTAGAGGGGTTTGTGGATTGGATGAATTCAGCAGTCAACCAATCGGCCGAAGAGAGAGAGGCCGAAATGTATAGCCTCTTAGTTGGATTTGCTATACGGATGCGTAATCGAGCTACCAACTCTCAAGAGGGGACCACACCCGGCCTCGAGGTTCTAGGCAATAAGTGATCTAGGTCGTCTAGATCTAATGAGAAGGCCCAAGCTGCTCCGATGGTGATTGTTGTGGACTCGCCGAAACTAGTCCCTGAGGCCCCGTCTGCTGTTGGGGGTGCCGCCCAGGATTCCTCTCTAATTGCTTTTGCAGTTCTAGAGGATGAGGCTCTAGTCGGAGAATTTCCCCGATTTGACGATGCGTCCGTCGCAGCTTCACTTGTTAAAGCAATCGATGCCCCGCCATCACGGGCCAGACGGGCCCATTTCACGGTTGATGGTGCTCGAAGGCCCCCTGATAAGCTGGTGCTTAGTTCGTATGTTGAGCTAATGGAGTGGGCCAGGCCTACGGAAGATGGGCCGGCTCCTGACCAAGAAACTGCCCGGACACTCATTAACTACTGGAGGCCCTTCGACCAAAGGGACCCTTTCGTTACGCACACGCGTGACCTTTAGCCTCATAGCTTCTGCGTACCCGTGGTGGCTCGCGGGGAGGAATCACTACAAGAAAATAACAATATAGAAATGGAAAATAGAAACGGCCATTTCCATTTCTAAAATTAGAAATGGAATAGAAACGGAAAGCAAATATTGCTACAAAAATTTGAAATGGAAGAAAACTCCGTCGCTAATTGTTGGCAGGAGTAAATGGCGGGAGGATAGAAACGGAATTAGAAACGGAATTAGAGACGGAAATTGAAACGCCGACTTTCCGTCGTGTACCATCGCGGGAACATCATGGTAAAATAGCGCTGCGCTTAGCGACGAAATTCCGCTTCTAAAAAATAAAGTATAAATATTAATTTGTTAGTAAAAGTAGAAACGGACTGAATTCCGTTTCTAGTAGAACGAATTGAATCCTGCTTAAAATTAAACTACACCTGTTTAAAATGTGAAACGAATGTATCTGCTTCATTTTCGCTCGCATTTATAGAAACAAAATTCCGCTATTTTAGAACCATTTTTATAAATGTTATTGAGAATGTAAAATTAACTAATGTTATTTTTATAATTATTAATTTTCATTATTAAAAAAAGTGAAATTTGATTTTGATAACATTGATTATTTTAATGTAAAATAGGATGAAATGAATTTATTAAAGTTCAATTTAATATTACATATGAATTATTTTAAAATGGATTTTTAAATATTAAAACCTTCATCATATATATATATATATGTTCAATTTAAGTGAATTATATTAAAAAATTAAAATTATTTGAATATTTCGTTATAAAGTATAAATATTAATTTGTTATGTGTAAAAACAAAAAGGGAATAAATTCTGTTTCTAAAAATTAGAAACGAAATTGAATTCGCTTCTGCCACCAGGTTTGGCATTCGATTTCGTTACTTTAGAAACGGAATGCATTCCGTTTTCTAGTTTTGTTTATATTTATAAAAACAAAATTCGCTTATTTTTAGAAACCGTATTTTTATAAAATGTTATTGAGAATGTAAAATTAACTAATATGTTATTTTTATAATTATTAATTTTCATTATTAAAAAAAAAGTGAAATTTTGATTTTAATAACATTGATTATTTTAACAGAAAAATGAAGGAAATGAATTATTAAAATTATTAAAGTTCAATTTAAATATTACATATGAATTATTTTAAAATGGAATTTAAATATTAAAACTTCAATAGAAATGGATTTCAATCCTCGTTTAAATAGAAACGGATTTCAATTCCATTTCTAAATTTAAAGTTAAATTCAATTCCGTTTCTAATTTTGAATGTATTCTCGTTTCTATTTTCAGTTAATTAGTAAAATAGGCTGAAAATGAATTTATTAAAATTATTAAAGTTCAATTTAAATATTACATATGAATTATTTTAAAAAATGGATTTTAAATATTTAAACCTTTCTTAATATATATATATATATATATATATATATATATATATATATATGTCCAATTTAAGTGGAATTATATTATTTTTTTGATATTAAAAAATTAAAATTATTTGAATATTTCGTTTTAAAGTATAAATATTAATTTGTTACGTGGGAAAATAGAAAGGGAATAAATTATGTTTCTAAAAATAGAAATGGAATTCGATTCCGTTGCTATTTTTTGAGAAACCTGCCCCCTAGGTGTTTGCTAAATTTGAAAAACTCTATACCCTCCTCTTTTTTGTGATATGTTATTATCTAATTGGTACTAAAATTTTTAATTTTTTAAAAGTCGCTTTGATCCCCCTCCCCAACCCTAGCTCTTCCTCACTCCATCCTTTTCTAATCACATCCAACACCCATTTTTCAATGATACACACCTGACTTTCTCCGATCAAGAAACCACCTGCTCTTGGGGGATCACCGTCGGTTATAGGTACTTAATATCGACCATTTAGAGGCGACTAGGAACCCACCAGTGATCCAAGTGAATACAATTAAACGTTGGACAAGGATGTTACCTCATGTAGCGCATAAAATTTTTTATTCCGAACGATTTGGTCGAATCCTAGCACAGTCAAGTGTCCATGCCTCTAGTGGTATCCACACGAACGTATCTTCGTTGTTACTCGTCTTACGTGCACAAATCGGATCTAGCTCGTTTTTATTTTTCGTTTTCTATCTCTCCCGTTTCTGAAACCTTTGAGAGACCCTTTTGCTTATTGTGTTCAAACCGCAGTGTTAGAAGTGGTAGTTTCAGAAAATGACGATTTTCATTTAATCGATCCTCAAAATCTCCCCTTGGTTCGCACACACTTATCTAATAAGACGTACTCATTAACTCCGAAAAACCAACACGATCTTATCCTCATAAGATGTGTTTCATCTAAACTAAGTAAGGTTAACATGATCTTATCAGATAAGACGCGTTTAACCTAACTTAACCTCCAAGTCTTATCTGATACAATGATTTTGGAGAGACTAAATCTAATCACCTAATTAAGTAGCAAATCTGTTAACAAAAAAGGGATAAAACGTGGGCTTTAAGTTTGGGCCCGTTTTAAAGGTCCAAACATCTAATCTAATACTATTCTAATCGTACATTACACAACTTCGAGTTACATTCGAGGGGAATTTTAGATGAGAAAAGAATTTTACAACTTGAATTGTAGATTAAAAGGCACGACTCGCAGGCCGTATTTAATTTACAGCAACAACACACATAATCCATTCATATGGGGTAAAAGGGCCATAACCATGCACCATGCAAAACATACATCTAACATCACTTTATCATGATTATAATTAATCAAATTAATCATTTATGGGGCGAATTTGGGGTCCTAGGGGCAGCGCCCTAGGGTCCCAAGGCCCCGGGGGTCCAAAGGGTTACTCACAGCCCAGGAAACGCCAAGGGGGCCGGTCCCACAACGGGCGTGGATCATAGCAGCGCCTTATGGGGACGGAGCTCCAAACAAAAATAAATTGCTAACATTTGTAGGTGTACAAACATATGATGTATCTAGTAAGCAGAACTTCTAGATGCGAGCAGCACTTATGTGGACTATAAGTGATTTTCCAGCATATTCTATGTTGTCAGGATGGAGTACTGCAGGAAAATTAGCTTGTCCTTACTGCATGGAGAGTGATTTGACGGTCCCTTGAAATATAAATGTGGAATCCAACCTTATCAAATTTTGATGAAATGTTTATTGTTTTATTGTAAACATAACTATTTTTTTCATAAAACATATGTAAATATCTAAATGAATAAAGGGTATTTTGTATATAATAAGTTATTTAAAAATAAAATGAAAAGTATTAGATTTACAATTTTTTGATTATTTATTATCTTTTAACCAAATATTTATAGTTGTAATGCTACTATACTAAGACAAAGTTTCTAAGCAAACTGGCTAAATAAATAAAAAAATAAAAATAATATTTAATTAAAAGGTAGCAAATAATCTAATTAAGATAAATTTGTAAATTTAATTAGTAAAAAAAGAAGAAGAAGAAGATGTAAATGACCTATTGTGTGTAACTAAAATAGTAAAATATTTATTTTTAAAATTGACGAAATACATAACGAGGGGTCTTGAATTCGAGCATAGTAACAATTTATTACCTTAAGATTGGAGTATATTAAAAAAAAAATGTCAAAATTGATGAATAGTAAAAACTCTAATGTAGACGGCTATAAATAATTTCCCACTAAATGCTACATACATATCCCGTTGCTTACAATTTTCTTTATCACAAGTAGAAACCGAGAACCCTGTTTTTTTCCTTTAAGTGAGATCACCACCATATCACGTAGAAATGGGCTCTGGGTAACCTCGATGAAAGCCCTAAAATGTATATCGACGAGGGATCCTTGAGTTTCCATACCAACCGTACCGGGTCGCACGGCATGTCATGGGGGAGTCATCTCCACCCCAGATTGAGCCCCGGGAAGATAGCCACTGCCACGCTACCGATCGAGTCCCCGATCGGCACCGGAAAGTCGCCAGCTTCTCGTGCTCAACGCTGGCTTGGCAAAAGAACTATCAGTCAAGAATGAACGGGCGGTGTTTCTATTTGAAGCCCAATCAAAGGCGTTGTGGATCCTGGACGGACATGGCGGTGGATTTATTCCAAACAGAGCATGCAAGTAACTCTGAAACTTTATTATTATTATTTTCACTTCTGGTTAACAGAGGTTATTTGAACGTAATTGGAAACTCCGAGTCTTCATTTGCATCAGAGAAAGTGGAAAAAGAAGGGGAAAAGGTTTTTGGATTAAAAGGATTTTCTTTAATGGGTATCCATATTTGATCTCCTTTTGTATAGAAGGAAAAATGGGTTTGAAAATATGTTGGTTCTTAGTAACCTTCACTAATCTTGGTTTTCTTTCTCATTATTACTTTTTTATTGCAAACCACGGAGAGTGAGATTCTGATATCTTCTTCGAGATCGAAACCTAACAAAGGAGGGATAGTTTTTTTTTCTTCTCGTCTCGTTTACAAGAGGATTTCTCAAGATACCTAAACACCTCTCATCTCTACTAGATGCATTACCTGCTTTCATTGGTCTCGTGGTTAGGTTAACACATTTTATAGAATCACCGGTTTGGCCAAATTGATTTGCTTTATGGTATATTATGTTATAATTTTTTTTGAATTTCAATACTACTAGTATTCCAAAGACTTAAAACTTGAGCGCCTTTACTGATGCAATTTACTGATTAGAGGCTGAAGCAAAGTAATTCTAGAGTTGTTGTAGAATCTTGATATTAAGCATTATTCTCATGTGTTATGCAAGATTAAGTAGCTTATGGCATGCATATCTAATTTTGACTGCAAAATATCTTAATTTGTGGGGCACTTAACAAAAAAGGAATTCATCAAGCAACAATTGTTCAGGTTGATTAAATTTCATGGTAAAGGAATAAGTATATTCTTTATACGAAGTGGTATTGAACTATTTGTCAAGTACTTAGGGGCAATTTAGGGTCTCTTAAGTTTATCCTTTTCCAATGGACTTGCCAACATATTCCAGATGATCCTCTTGAATATGCTAGTTTGAGGTGTTCTATGTGAGAGACTGTTCTATGTGCTTGTTTGACATGGTTATGTTTGTTATTTGGCAGCCTTTGTATACGTCTTGTGTACTTGAGGTGTGTTCCCCACTCTTTGATTGGAGTCTTTGGTATATTCTTGTTTGCCTCTTAAAAAGGTAGATACTGTACCATTTGCAAATACAAGTTGAGAGTGATTTGTTGTTGAATTTTATTATCATGGTTTTGTCATGTTTTTTCACAGTCCTTTTGTAATCAAGCGTGAATTATTGAGATTGAGATTGAGATTGAATTTCAGTTGAAATATGGGAACTTTCATCCTATTTTATTCTATTTTTATATTTGGTATTATCATGGCATTGTTGTATATTTCAAGCCATCTTTTCAGTCACTTTTCATTGTTGCATGCCATCAATACTGGAAGGAGCACAAATAGGAGTAGAATTGTTATTTTTTATTTTCTTTAATTTTTTTTGAGCTAGTTACAAAATTTGTTGTAGAAGAAATCAATTTTTTCTTCATTTTTCACAAGCAGTGTAGAAGAAACTATTTATTCAAAGAACTTGGATTAATCTTCTATTTCTTGTACATGGCTAGCTAGCCTTGTAATATTAGGATCTGGGATTGCTCCTCATCACATAATTGTGCTTATATGACACTAGGTAGCTTCTCCGCATGTTTGTTCAAGTTAATTTTTACCTTAAATTTTTGGGAGAAAGGAGAGAAAAAGAAGAAGATAAGTGACTTGAGTAAGGTTGCTGTCATTAATAATTAAAAAGAAATTTTAGAGTTTCTTTTTATGGTCATGAGAAAGATGTTAAAATCTCGGTTAGAATGGAATCATTTCCACTTGATATGTGAACATAGAGATCAATGCTAGCATGTGTTTCTAGATCTGCAAAAGTATTTAAATTAAAGAGGTTTCGTGATAATTGTATTTTAAAGTTAAGGTTATAGTTTGAGTACTTTTGTGAGATATGTATTTCTTCATTTTTAAGTTACGTGAGATATATTTAATCTCTCTCTCTCTCTCTCTCTCTCTCTTGTGACCATTGTTTCAAAGTATTAAGTGCTTTTTTCATCATACTTGAAATTCATGTTATATGTCAGCAACTATACACCAAAGAATTTTGTTGATCGTTGAAAGAATGGCTTGAGAGTACGTAATCAAGTGCCAGATAAAGTCCATATGTGTTGTCTTGAGAATGCGCTCAAGACTGTGGGATGGAATTCCAAATGAACATATTTGGATGTCATATCTGTTTTGTTTCTCAAACTTGGTAAGTAAACATCACGGATTTGCTTGTTAGAGTATTCCAAATGTGTTATTGAATGCATGTCATTCGAGTTGTTTCCCCTTCTTTTGAGTGAACATCATTTGGTGATTATTTTTATTTTTTATTTTTCTATCTTTAAGTTAAAAGGTAAAGAGCTCAAATTGCATCAGTTGACTTTCTCTTGAATATCTTGATGTTTACTTTTCATGTTCCATTGGGCTCACTGATTTTTCAATTTCCTTGAGTGATGAGTGAATACCGTCTTATGAGTGGAGAGATGTGTATATTTCGAAGCCAACTTTATGAATTTATATGTGATGTTCCATCTTGCATGAAGAGGCCCTCTTTTGGTTATTCTGCCTCTTACCTTTAGAAGAAGCAGCTTCTCACCAATATGTGACTTGGATTCGGGATGATTTCTTAACTTATGCTACCCTAGTGTGTTGCATCTTAGTTTGCCTACAAGGCCCGGCTCAATAATGCTTCTATCAATTCCCACTTTACGAACATCCAAATTCCCATGCTTGGTTTTCCTTTTAATCTTGTTTGATATTTTATGGTTCCATCAAAATTTTTCTTGCCTTTAGTTAATTATTTTCATTATTAGAAAATATTCATTTTAAAGAGTTCAAAGATCCTACTGCCTCTACACCATGGTCGACCCTAATCTTTTCCTCTCTAGTGTGATAACATCTCTTATGTTGTGTGCTTGCCATTGCTCAATATTTTGTCATTGGATATTTTCTTATTGAACTTTGCTCATCATCGTAAGAATAGTAAATATGAAATTAACTCATTATTTTCTGTTTTTTTCTTTAGGTGAGATTTCATACTTTTTTAGTTTTTATGAAGGACATTGTACTAAAACTAATCAAGCTTTGACATCCCTTCAAATGGGGACATACAAGGCATGAGTGCTTATGGATTCTCTTTCTTTTTTCCTTTTTTTTAAAATTTGCTTGTTTGTTTCAAATTTCATTCCCATTCTGCAAAGGCTTCGCAGATGTAGCCACACATATTTGGCTTTTATTATCCATGACAAGGGGCTTGAAAAGGAGCAGTTCCACGTGACAAGAAAAAAAATATATTTATGCAAGAGGACATCCTCACCACACTATCTCTCTAACCCTTATTGCCCAAACAACATGCATTACCCTCACCATGTCGAGACAAGCAAACTACAGCATACGCTCTCGCATTGCAACATGAAACCGATTCAAGTAACATTATTTATCTACTTAGCCTATACGCTCCCCACACCTGCTGGGCGCCGCGAGGGTGCTCCGTTACCCGACATCCACAAATTCTCGACGGGTTGTCAACAAACCCTCGGGGTTTGGGGTGTCACACATAATGTGGAATTGGAGGGTGTAAATGCTTATTGCATTTAGAGTTTTAATGAGTTTTCTTTCCCAGCATCCGGTTGTTGGGAATTTGTATTATTTTTTATATCTACAAGTTTTATTATGTTGAATTTTATAGGAAGATGTGGAGAGAATATCATATGATATCATTTTTTCTATATTATTATTATTATTATTCTGAAATCTCAATTTTTATATAATTTTTGTTTATTTTGAT
The DNA here is from genome assembly GCA_016808115.1 of Tetrastigma voinierianum. Taxonomy (NCBI): domain Eukaryota; kingdom Viridiplantae; phylum Streptophyta; class Magnoliopsida; order Vitales; family Vitaceae; genus Tetrastigma; species Tetrastigma voinierianum. The sequence continues at coordinate 230,341 of JAEQBH010000467.1, forward strand.
TGATTGTTTAATGTAGATAATTTGACCTAAAATTTGAACTAGAGTTACTTGTTCTTTATTAGGGTTTATATCTGAAATCTCGTTGATGAATTTAAACTTTTGTCAATTGTTGTTATATAAACATGTGATTTCTTTATGGGGTTTTGGCTAATTGAGTATTATTTATCAAATGAATTTTGTATTTACAATCCATACATATAATTGTTGTCTTCTCTATGTGAATTATAAAGTATTTTGCCTTTAAATAAAATTATAGGATATGCATGCAATTTGTGTTTGTTTTTTTTTTTTTATATATATTTTTAAACTAATATACTAAGTATATTATTGTATTATACAATCAGAGAAGCCGTGGAGAATATGGTTGCAATTGCTTCAATTCACCTGTGAGAATCTACCTGAGGCTCCAAAGATTGATGTTGCTCATATTTACCTTCAGGCTGTTGAGTGAGCCCAAAAGCTGCGAGTGTATGGTCTTGGTACCCATGCATCTACATTTTATCCAGATTCTGTCTCGAGGTCATCCTCTCCTCTTCCCATTACAATACTTTATTTGATGAGCGGTTGCGGGAGGAGTTGCAGGAAATTCAAGAAAATTTGCACAGAAAAAATGAAGAGATACAATACAAGAATGAAGAGATGCAAAAACAAATTGAAGAGATGAAAAAAGAAAAGAAGAAAGACTAAAAAGAGAGGATGAAATGGGAATGTAAGATTTTGATATGAGCAAACAGGTGTAAGTTAGCCCGCACTTCATCTATTTATCAACCTTCTGGGTGAAGATCCATCCGCATCTCCGCAGGTGACTACTCATACCGACTCGAGCGATAGGCTTTATTTATTAAACATTGTCAGATTAAACTTGTTGTGTTAAACTGGCAGGTGATATTGCAATTTATGTATGTAATCTATATGCAATACGTATGGTTAAAGCTTGTTGTATATTATTGAATTTATATATGTAATATGAAAATATTAAGAGAAGGTATTTAAACCTTATTTTTAAATGAAAAATTTTGTCCAAAAAGGTGTAATTAATAAAATATTTTGTTTCGTACCAAAAATAAACAATTTAATAAATTATAAAAATTGGTGTAAATAGAAACGGAAATTCCTATTTTTCTAGTTAGAATAGAAAACGTAATTTTTCCTCGCTTTCTAATCGGTTTCTAATTCCAACAAAATAGAGACGGAATCATTTCCGTTTCTATTTTTAGCAATGGAAATTCCGTTTCTATTTTGTATCGTCCTCATATATTTTAGAAACAATTGCCTATTTTAGTATCTAGTTAGAAACGAAATGCCCTTTCTATTTTTTTCAAATTTAGAAACTAAATAGAATTTATATTCGTTGTTATTTTAGTATCGGATTAGGAAATGTAAATTCCTTTCTATTTTTCTACATTTAGAAACTAAATAGAGTTTCTACTCGTCGCTATGTTTAGAAACGGAATTTTTCCTCAAGTCGCAAAATTAGAAAACTGTATGACGCAAATTCGTTTCTAAAATTTAGAAAGGAGCCTTTTGAAACAGAATACTCCGCTTTCTAATTTGCCGCTTATTTGCAATAGTTATGAATTAGAAACGGATTTGGCCGTTTCTAATTTGCTTCTTTCTTGTAGTGAATACTCCATCTTTTTCCCCGTCAACCTAGATAAGAGGTCTTACTAGCGTGTGGCTGAGTATTCCCTCTTGTCACGCGAGTGACCCGAGTTCGATTCCCGGCAACTGCGCCAAAAACTTGTATGACCCAAATTTCTGACACGGCTACCAAAGACTAACTAAAGTCCTCGGCAATGGCACAAAAAACTTGATTGACCGATTTTGAATGTGACCGACCTCTCAATAGCTTCTTCTCGTCTCACAATAAATGTCTAAGAGTAGTGCGGCCTAAAAATCTGCCAACGTTGGGATCAGAATTTCTACCGTTTCTATTTAAAATACAAATAAAAATGCAGATTGATATAAATTAAATTGTTGCAAATGAATAGGTCGTACAAGTAATAAAGTGAATTGTTAAGTCCGGATATCGTACCTACAGAGATAGATAAGAGAATCAATAGATCAACTACCCCTACTACTCAAGGTCATCACTATTTGAACTTCTAAATTTCTAAAAAGCTGAAACTAAACTAACAAAAATTGAAAGAACAAAATCTAAATATGAAAATAGTAAAAATAGACTGAAATAATAGATTTGTTGAGATGTAATCCAAACACTGGGAGTAGGATCAATGTTATGATCATAAATCTGCAGCATGTTCTTCTAAAATAGATATTCTTTATGGGTTTGAATCCTGAACTTGTTCAAGAGCAAGGTAGTATAGTTTGGATTCCTCCATACACTATACATTTCACTATCTAACACACCATATTCCTTTCCAGGACAAATGGTCTAAATAGCTACTTGTAAAATCTGACCCTCTTCAAGATTTGGTTGTTTTTCCTTTTAAGTATTTCACAACCATTTCTTAGAACTGAAGTATGCTTGCTCCCATAGACAGGATAACACAAGCCTTCTTCAAAGTAATCAATACCATAATCTGTAAGTTGAGCAAAATTCTCCGTTTCCTTGATTATAATCTTAGCTAACATGGGATCGAGATTGTTCTACTGAACTGAGAACACCTCTAAACATTAAACTGATAACTCAGTAGGTGGTCCTTGTGCCTCGAGAACACACTTATGTTATCACCCAGAAGGGAACCTTGAATGTAGAGGTTAGAACAATCACCTAATGACTTATCGGAGTGACATTTAGAGTTTATTAGTTCTAAATATATCAGTCTAGCATACACCAAGTTACTGCTCATGTGCTCTTAGGAATCTTCATCTCTGTGTCACTCAGGGGGGCCTCCTGGAAATCAGAGCACAGATACAACTCTATTCTGGGTATAATGCCCTAATATCAAGAACCGTTCACTACATGAGCAATGCGGAATTCATCGATCTAGTTCTCAAAGCCCAAACAATCATTTAAATGCTATAAATCATAGCAGACAAAACCTTTCCAATGAGAGCTTAGCCTTCCATCTTTGGTTCTAAACATAACAACTAGTTGGCCAAATAAATTCATTTAAGTTGTAAACAAATCTAAAGAAAAAAAGGATTCTAGCAATTTTCCAGAAAACCTTTAAATTCAAACATAAATGGAACTAAATATTCATTGAATACAACTCGAAATTACACTCGAATCGATTATTCCAGATCTAAGAAAAGGAAAATAAAAGGAATATAAGAAGAAAAGAAAATAAAATGATATGAGAAAATATAATGATATAAATAAGTCTCCTAATGCTATATTTTCCCAATTTTGTGATTAGGCCAACTATTGAGTGGAAACGAGCGAAATCGAAGAAAAATCTACAAAGTCATCATGTAGTCACGGAAAATATGTGATCATTTCGCCTGTGTCATGCCCTTCTATGGCAATCTCATTATCATGGGAAGATTCTAGATTCCGAGGGCTTTCCGTAGATACCAAGATCGCGTGATTCGGAGTCCGAATGAAGAAGTTACGAAGGAAGGAGTGAAAGATGACAAAGTTTGGAAGTTCTGAATGAAGCGTAAGTAACCCACGCTACAGCTTGAGTGCTCTCATGCTTTAGTGTGAGGTGCTCACGCTACGGCGTGACGTGCTCATGCTTTAGCGTGATTTGACCTCTTCTTCTCCAGTGGCTTCCCCTTTTTACAATGTTGTAGCCCCAAATTCATCACACTATAGCATGATGTTGAGGCCTGTGTTTGAAGCTGAAGCCCATCTCTTCTGATCCCTGGCTTTTGGGGCATAAAAAGGGAAATTAGGGCATTTTCAAATGGGGGATTTTGTTTTTGATGAGAGGAGTTCAGGAGGAGCTCTTGGAGGCAAGGAAGAAGACCCGTTGGGTGGAAACACCTAAAGGCAAATCTTTCTTAGAGGAATTCAATTTTGGCCTTGAAGGAGAAGAAGAAGAAGGAGATTTGAAGAGAAGAAATGGGTTTCATCTACACTCTTCTCCTCTTTTCTTGCTTTTCTTCATTTTCTATGGTTGTATTTCTCTTCTCCATGAACCAATCCCCTTTTCTAGGGTTTTGATGTAGTCTAAACAATGAACTATGGTGTTTAGCTTTGATTTGTAATCTTTGATGTTTGGATTTTCTTATTTGTTGAATGTTCTATTCAATTCCTAATGCTTGTTGATGATTGATCACCATTAACATTATTTGTGGCCTAATTTGAAGTTGAGAAACAATAATTAGGTTAGACCATGAATGGAATGCCATGTTTCACCATAAAAATAGAGATATTTGTGGGTAACATGTGGTTTATTGGGCTTCTAATGCTTAATGCATCTTTGGTTATGATGGTTTGAGGTAGAGATACATTAGAACCTTTTCCAAGGGTAGATTGTTATTGCTTGAGAAAGAATAGCATGTGCTTAGGTGAAATTTCCCATCAATATACGATTTAGGCATCATTGGGAAAAAGTAGAGCTTCACCATAGGAATTTTTAGATGAAATCAAAACCCTAGGCTTTCTTGTAATTACATTTTCCCTTTTCATGTTAAACATTTTAGTTTAGGATTTATTTAGTTTAGTTTGTTTTCATTTTAACATCCCTTTTGTGTTAATCCAAATAAATTTAGGACTATTCTAATTTCAGTACTAAGTAACTCAATCCTCGTGGGAACAATACTCTTACTTTCATTATATTACTTGAGGCGACATGTGCACTTGCGCATACAGGCACACACTATTTTATATAGCACAAATTTTAGCCTATCAAGTTTTTGGTGTCATTACCAGGGATTGGTGTTTTTACTAATATTGATACCAAGTAGTCCTTCTTTACTTTGGATATAGTTAGTCTTGTTTTATTTTCCTTTTATATTTTACTTTGGTTTGTTGTCTTTTTTGTTTTGTAGAATTTAACACACAATGGATCTTTCTATGGATTTGATAACTGAATTGTCTCTTCTTACTCAACAACTAAGAATAAGGCAAATGGTCAATGAGCATCATCAAAGAGGGAGGAGTCAAGTGTGGAACCCACAAATGCATATGAATCATGTTTGGTATGGAGGTACTCCGTACTTGAGCAATCTTAATATTGGATGGGCCCATCACTCGAACACCTCATGGGACACAAGTCATAACATTCTTCGATCTCCACAAGTCTAAAGATCAAGCCTAGAAGAAGCTATGGATGAATTAAGAAGAACTCAAGCTGAATCTACCATGGCATAACCTGAATTTTCAAGATTAATGGGTGATATGGACAATTCTCAAGATGGTTTGCCTAGGTTTTATGTTCAAAATGAAATGAGTCAACCTCCACAAGAGGAAATGTCTAACCTAAAGGCAACCATGGCTGAACTAAGAATAGTTCAAGATGACTCGGCAACATCTCAGGCTCAAATCATGGAGAAGGTTCACACACCTTCACTAGAGAAGTCAAATTTGGAAAGTGAAGTGGATGAACTAGCCATCACAATGGCTAAATTGGCTAAGTGTAGGGCTAAATTACTCAAGGGAGAGATAAGGACTAATGTTCAAATTAAGCCCATACCACTCGAGAGCTTGGAAAAGAAAAAGACTCCAAGGGTCACTTCTTGTACTTAGCTTGAAATGGAGCTACAACAACCTCCAATGAATAAGGGAATGAGTTTACAAGAGCTAGTGGCCAACCACATGAATGAAGGGGAAAACATGGTTGAAATGTCCTTTGAAGGACAACGTGAGAGGTTACCATCCCTTTTTGAGGTTATTATAGAAGAAGGCTTGAACTACAAAGAAGATGTCACCTCAAGAAGCAAGGATGAACTTGAGAAAATCACAAAAGTGGAGGATGATGCACAAAATTTGATAGTCTTAGCTATGAAGGAAGATGAGCCAACTTTTTCGGAATCATATGAAAGGAAAAGATAAGAAATTGTAAAGACTATTTCGGAGTGGTTCCATGGGGTGAGATGTATGAGGAGTTTCAAATTGTGAAAGTAACCCCCATGTCCAAGGTGGAAGAGTGCATTGTTTAGTTGTGTAAGGAAATGGAAGCCACCATTGTGAACAAAAAAATAAAAAAATAGAAAATCAAAAAAATAATAAAATTGTGAAAGACTATGTGCTTAAGTTGCTGATTGAGCACAACTATCGCTTCTTAGAGAATGATGGAGGCCGAAATCACCAACCTATTCGTAGTTGGTAGAGTCTAGCTAGACTCAAAAAACGGAGCAGCTTCTTGGGAGGCAACCCAAGCGTAATTTTCTTTTCTTACTTTCATTTTCATATTTTTAGTTTTCTTGTTTAATGTCTAGTTAATTTTAGAGTCTTTCTTAGTTTGATTTTGCTTTTGTGTTTGTTTGTTTTGCTTGTAAGGAGTTAAAAGGATAAGATTATATCTCAAGCATGAAGGAACATAATGGATAAAGTGTATCCTTTGTGAGGATGCATGGTTGGAGACTATGATAACTGATGAAGGTGGTAGGCAGCCCTCATTATCATGCAACTCGACAAATGGTCATGATCGACTCACAATCATCAGAAGCCCCTCCTCCTATTTTAATGTTTTATTACATTGAGGACCTTGCATTTGGTTGGAGGTAGAAATGGGTTCCGGTTTGAGGTATGGTGGTACATGCTTTAGAATCTTGTGCCTTTGAGCCTTTTAGTTGTTTGGTGCTTTGGTTAATTTCTATGCATGTTTGTGTTTGTGTTTTGTGTGTTCTGTGTCTCCTATAGTCGGTTTGGTGTACTTCTTCTTGAAGAATGCTTTGACATTATGCTTCAAAAGTTTATATTATTTAGCCAAAACTTGGGATACCATCACATTTATGTGATCTAAGATTGAGTGTATCTAGTGGTTGTGGGAGGCTTGGTTGTAGAGCCTTCTTGTTTTTCAAGGAACCACTTTGTAACACCCCGAATTAGACCATAGTAGTTTTATTACAGTTTTGTAGTATAAGAAATGTAAAATTTGTATTTTTTGGGATTTAAGTGCCAAGAGGGAAAAGGATAAAGCCGGAATTAATCCAAGAGTCAAGGGTAAAATGGTAATTTTTCAAATTAAGGACTCAAAGGTCATAACACAAGAAGATGATATGTTATTGTAGAAATTTGATAACTTGAAGTGCAAATAAAATGAAGAAGGACTTAAATGAAAGGGCTAAAAATTAAGCCAAATGAGGGATAAGACCAAACTTGTCTTGGAATGAGAGAAGTTCTCATGTTGATTTTTGTTAGCTTTGGCTAGGGCTATGGTTTTGAGAGGAGAAGAGCCATGTTGGGTGTTTCTTCTTCATTTTCTTTGAAGATCTAGCCTTGTTCATGTAATAAGGAAGGAAGAAGAAAAGGTTTAAGCTGCAAGAAATCAAGGTATGGAACTTTGGCATGGAATTCCTGTATGGAGTACTTGTATAGAAACTATCACAAATCCCTCATTGTCTAGGTTTGTATAGGAAAAATCCTAATAATGGTGTTTTTGGTTGATCTAAGTTTAGTTTTGAAGGTTGATTTGTTTTGGTTTTGGTTTGGAAGGAAGATTCTGGTGAAAAATAGGAAACTGGCCATTTTTGGTAAATCCGACGCTCTACGCCTAGGCGTAGGAGTGCTCGCCTAAGCGTAGGAGTGCTCACCTAAGCGTAGGTCTCTGCCTAGGTGTAGGAACCCAAAATTAGGCCAACTAGAGGCCTGAATTTCCGAACTTTCTAATCCGCCTAGGCGTAGCAATGCTTCGCCTAGGCGAACCTCTCCGCCTAGGCATAACATTGCTTCGCCTAGGCGTACCTATGAATCCTGTTTTGTTTTCTCTCTTCTGTTAATGCTAACAATCATCCATGGGATTAATAGAGGACCCTAATAAGTGAATGAAAGGCTTCGTATATGTATAAAAGTTATATGAAAAATGCTATGTACCTCGCCCCCTCGACGAAGCGAATCTTATTATTAGGCAAACATTGTGGCTTACCCCTTATTTGATAATGTGATTAAAAACAATATAACAAGCTCAGTAATACATATAATTATATTCCTGCTTAAGACTGAATAGCTAATGAATAGGCACCTCTGATCAATGCTACGACACTCCTGCTAGTGCTATGACACTTATGTTACGTGGGCAGTCACATCTCTGTTCAGTGCTATGGCACTCCTACTAGTGCTTCGGCACTTCTGTTACGTGGGCAAGCACGTCTCTGTTCAATGCTATGGCACTCCTACTAGTGCTACGACACTTCTAATACGATGGGCGAGGCATGCATGTTCGATTAACCACGACACTCCACGATAGTGCTACGACACTTTTGTTACGAGGCGCTTTGTCTACGACCGATGCTCGTACCATACCTTTGGGTACCTATTGTGTTGTGTCCCTCTCATTCATTATTTTCGATCTATATGACAACATTTATATGATAGAATGCAGATACTTGAATAATAGAAAGCATAAGGAATCAACTCTGTTTTGTAATGTACCTATGGGTACCTTATCTGAATCTGATTACGAACTCCTACGGAGATATAGAAAACCCTAGATTATAAGAATTATGTTATATGAAAACTATGTTATAGAATTCTGTTATACGCAAACTCTGATAAATCCATTTTGTTATATATTTATGGACCACCCTAGGTGGTCATATATTTGTTTTTTGTTTCCCACTAAGGTATAAGCTTAACACGGGTGTTTCATTCGTGTAGATACTAAAGAGGACAACCGTGCATTTTCGCATTCGCCAAGGCCAACACAGCATTAGGAGTCCACCATATATAGGTTTCTAATTCTGTTTGTAATGTAAATGTAACATTTTGGAGATAGTACATTTTGTGTTAGTACAAGTAAATGAGACTTAATAATATATGTAAAGAATAATTTAATCATCACTACGGTGGTAGTATTATAGTTTATGTCATTATGGATTTAAGTTATGGCAATATCATATTATGATTTATATGACTGAAATGGGCCCACCAATGTGAGAAAATAAGGTAAAGGAGTTCCAGTCCTGTGTTGCGCCCCCTCTCTTTGCCCAGGCGGGGGTAGGGGCGTGACAATTTTAGTGTTATCAGAGCCTAGGTTTAGGCGTTTCTGGATTATCATAGCCTAGGTTAGGCATTTATGGAAAACTTATTAGGTTAAAATGTACCTACATAGAATTGTGTTGGCCTAACGCGGATGTCCTTGTTTTGTATATTGTCTTGAGTGGATCGATCCCAGGAATCTATAGAGGAAACAACTGGAAGCGTCAATTCTATGGATCTTGATCCATCAGTCTCTAGTCCGTTTGACTCAGCTGGAAGTAAACATGCTTCAACTGAAGCGTTGTTAAAAATTTCTCAGAATATGGCAAGGGTCTTAGATCGACTCACGGCCCCTCGAGCTCTGATTGATTCTGTAAGAAAACATGGAGTAGAGGAATTCCATGGTACAAGTTTAGAAGAGTCTGATAAAGCCGAGTTTGGCTTGAGAAATTACAAAGAGCTCTGGACGAGGTGAAATGTCCCCCTGATCAAATGACCAAATTCTCACTACTACAAGGTGCAACTTAAGATTGGTGGAAGTTAGTCTTAAGAAATCCACTGCTTTTAGACCCAATTTCATGGGACTTCTTTGTCTAAGAATTTCAAACAAAGTATGTCATTGATGACTATAAAGAGACCAAGTGGAATCAATTTCTGAATATGAAACAAGGGAATCTGATAGTGGCAGTGTATGAGAAAGAGATTTAGCGCCTCGGTAGTATGCACGACTGATCCTTATCGAAAATTTTGATGTAGGCGGTTTGAGGGGATGGCTAAAGGAGTCCATAAAAAGGTACCTCCACGGCGTACATCGTTGCCAGTAGTGATTTTTTATCGGAATTTGGTGCAATGGTATGAAAAGTGAGAAATCAAAATGAAGAATCGGGAAAGAAATTGGGAGAAAAGTTCTCTGAGGTAGTTCATCTTAGATAAAAGGACTAGAGAGTCACCAGTGGACTCGATACATGGTTCAACTCTGAGAGTTAGGAGACAGATGCTTACTATGACACGGGGTTTCGGTAGAGGCATTTATTGGGCTAGGCAGAAAGACCTAAATGCCGGCCTTGTCTGAACATCATCCACAGTACTTGCTTGAAGCGGCTAAGCGGGGTTGTTTCAAATGCGGAAGCACATACCACTTTATAGTGAATTGTCCACGAGGATGATGTCCCGAAAATAGCCTTTAGAACCCGATATGGTCATTATGAGTTCTTAGTAATGCCATTTGGGTTGACTAATGCACCAGCCGCATTCGTGGACTTGATGAATAGGGTATTCCACCCTTACTTAGACAAATTTGTTGTGGTATTCATAGATGATATGCTGGTGTATTCTAAGGATGCACAGGAACATGAATAGAATTTGAAGATAGTGTTACAGATCCTGAGAGAGGAAAGGTTGTTTGCTAAGTTAAGTAAATGTTATTTTTGGCTTAAGGAAGTGTCATTCCTAGGCCATATTGTATCTGTAGAGGGTACTAGAGTTGACCTTGCAAAGATTGAAGCGATTGTGAATTGGAAACCGCCTCGAAATGTAATAGAGGTGAGAAGTTTCTTAGGTTTAGCTGGGTATTACTGACGATTTGTAAAAGGATTTTCTGTCATAGCCTCCTCACTTACTAAGTTACTCCGGAAAGGGGTGAAGTTTGAATGGGATGACAAGTGTTAGTCAAGTTTTAAACAGTTAAAGAAAATACTAGTTGAAGCACCAATTTTGACTTAGCCTACTCCGGGTAGAGAATATGCTTTGTATAGTGATGATTCAAAGATAGGTTTGGGATGTGTATTGATGCAAGATAGAAAAGTGGTGGCATATGCCTCTAGACAGATGAAACCGCATGAGCAAAATTATCCCACACATGATCTGGAGTTGGTAGCGGTAGTGTTTGCTTTAAAAATAAAGCGACATTATTTATATGGTGAAAAATGTAGAATCTTTACTGATCATAAGAGTCTTAAGTATCTGTTAACTCGAAGAAGCGAGATTTGAGGCAAATAATCGGTCATTGAAATTGTTCAAGGACCAAGGACTATGATTGCATAATTGATTACCACCCTGGAAAAGCTAATGTGGTGGCATATGCTTTAAGTAGAAGAACAATTTTTGTTTTATCCTTGAAACACTATGCATGGAGATTTGCATCTGATTGAGGTTTGTATTACAAGAACAGATTATGTGTACCAAATGTACAGGAATTGAAAAAAAGTTGACGTATGAAAACAAAATACCAGCAACTTTTTTATTCAGGTATCAATTTCGAGGACGAAATTCTTTTAAGAGAGGAGAGTTGTAACACCCCGAATTAGACCCTAGTAGTTTTATTACAGTTTTGTAGTATAAGAAAAGTAAAAGTTGTATTTTTCAGAATTTAAGTGCTAAGAGTAAAAAATAATAAAGTAGGAATTAATCCAAGAGTCAAGGATAAAATGGTAATTTTCAAATTAAGGACTCAAAGGTCATAACACAAGAAGATGATATGTTATTGTAGAAATGTGATAAACTTGGAAGTCTGAGCCAAATGAAGAAGGACTTAAATGAAAGGGCTAAAAAATTAAGCGAATGAGGATAAGATTAAACTTGTCTTGGAATGAAAGTTCTCATATTTGATTTTAGCTTTGGCTGGGGCTACGATTTTGAAGGAGAAGAGCCATGTTGGGTGTTTCTTCTTCATTTTCTTTGAAGATCTAGCCTTGTTCAAGTAAGAAGGAAGGAAGAAGAAAAGGTTTAAACAACAAGAAATCAAGGTATGGAACTTTGGTATGGAATTCATGTATGGAGTACTTGTATGGAAACTATCACAAATCCCTCCTTGTCTAGGTTTGTGTAGGAAAAATCCTAATAAAGGTGTTTTTGGTTGATCTAAGTTTAGTTTTGAAGGTTGATTTGTTTTGGTTTTGGTTTGGAAGGAAGATTACGGTGAGAAATGAAGAAATTTTGCCATTTAAGTGATCGACCTCTACGGCTTAGAGGCATTCGTAGTGCTCGCCCTAAGCGTGGACCTAACCTACTTGCTAGGAGTAGGAACCCACTAATTGAACCAGAGGCACAGATTCCAGAACTACGTCCCGGCAGGCGTACTTGGTGCCGCCTAGGCGAACCTCGCTAAGCGTAGCATTAGCCGCTGGCGTACTGAAAATCTGTTTTTGTTTTCTTTCTTCTATTAATTCTAACAATCATCCATGAGATTAATGGAGGACCTTAATAAGTGAATGAAAGGCTCCGTATATGTATAAAAGTTACATGAAAAATGCTCTTTACCTCCGCCTCGTGGCCAGATCTGTCGTTAGGCGAGCATTGTAAACACCTTATTTGCTAATGTGATTAAGAACAATACAACAAGCTCAGTAATACATATAATTGTATACCTTAAGGCGAATAGGTAATGAATGAAGCACCTCGATCGGTCACTACGACACTCTTGCTAGTCTTCTGACATACGTTATGTGGGTAGGCACGTCTCTGTTCAGTGCTACGATACTCTTGCTAGTGCTTTAACATACATTATGTGGGTAGGCGCGTTTCCACATTAGTGCTTGGCCTCACACTGAATCACTATGACATACATTGCATTAGGCGAGGCACGTCTACGATGAAATCTTGTACACGGTAGGGCAGTTAAGATGATCGACAAAACTTCCATGAGAACTACGAGACATTATTCGGTCCAGTGATGGCACGAAAACTTGTTGACTGATTTTTGTATAGACCAAATTTTACCAAGTAATTAGCTGTGCTATGAAGGATTTAACTAAGTCCTTGACTGGAATACCAAAAACTTGTTAACTGAATTTGATCAAAATATGTGTTTGTCCCTGTTAGTAAAAGTGATCCATTAAAAATTTATTTTGGTCCAGATCACTGCAAGTGCACAGGTCATATAAGTAATAAAAGTGGATTTTAAGTCCGGATATCATTCCCACGGGGATTGATGATAAATCTAAAGATCAATTACCCCATCTACTCAAGATCCTCACTATTTGAACTCCAATGATTTTAAAGTGTTTTGTTTAAACTAAGGAAAAGCTCAAACTAAATAAAATTCTATGACTACATATAAGGAATTCAAATAATTGGATTGGAAAGTTCATTAGGTAAGTTAACACTGGGAAATAGATCAGTGTACAATTATGAATTTTTGCATCAGTATATAACATAGTTCAGCCATTAGTCTGAAATTTGAACTTGTCAAAGATGCAAAGTAGTATGATTTGGATTTCTTCATAAACCATACATTTCACTAATTAGAGATCCATGTTCCTTATGGATACATGAGTCTAATCAGTTCCTTATAGAATATGAACCTCTTTCTAAGATCTTAGTATTTTTTCCTTTTTAGTACTTCACACTCAAATCTTAGGACTGTAGAATTCTTGCCCCTATAGACAGGATATTGCAAGCCTTCTCCAATCTAATTGGTACCTCATCCATTAAATATGACAAAATTATCTATCTCCTTGATTAGATCTATGCTAACACGAGATCAAGATCATCTCATTAGATTTAGGAGAAACCTCTGATTAATTAAATTGATACATCCTCCAGTATCCTCGCACAGTGGTAAGTTGGTGATCTATTAGTGATCTGTCAGTGATCTTCAGAGTTTAGTAGTTCCATAATGATAGTTTAACATACCCCAGTAATTGCTCATACTCTAGGGAATCTCCATCTCTATATCACTTTGAGAAGGCTTCTGAAATCGAGGACGAATCTGAGTCCTTTCTGGGTACACGCTACTAATATTCCGAACAAGTAGCTTCCAAATCCATACTAATTAAATAAATCGAAATTTGAAATACTTAATTGTCTTAAGTTGGTGATAATAATCAACATCGATCCATTCCCGAGATGGGCTCGATCTTTGTGGATTACGCACCTTGTTCCTTCTTTGATGGTGGTCGCTGAAATTGCAATGGCCCAAAAATAAATGAACTGCTGAAAATTTCTAAATTCATTTATTCGAATGATAATAAAAAACAAAATTTTATAGAGAACCCGGCTGAAACTGAGATCCTTTGTTCAATCCCAAAAGAACTAACTAAAATGTAAAGTAAACGAGATAAAAAGAAAAGAAAAATTAAAGAAAATTAAGCGAAAAATAATATACAAAGTCTCCGGCTGCAGTTCACAGTTTACTTGAGCTACATTCTTACTAGATGCATCTATTTATAGATTTTCAAATGATGGGCCGCACTTCAAGGCATAAGTTGTGGATCCCCAAAATTTTTGGCCCAATTAGTCCCTTTGTCATGACAAAATAAATTCTGTCGCTACATAGATCTTCATCTCTGTCCCCAGCTCTTGTCATGGCTTGCAGTTTTCTGTCGAGACATGATTTTTGAGATTTCTTCTTGGAGTCTATCGCGACAAAGTTTTGCTGAAGTTGTCTAGTTTATGTCGCGACATGCGTGTCTTGTTTGAGACATAAAAACTTTGTTGCAACACAACTTGTCATTTTTTGTTGCTTTGAATTCTGTCATGACATAAATTTCTTTGTCACGACAATCTTTTGTTCTCTCTTCTTCATCTTTTGTCACGATAGAAGTTTTTTTCTTCCAGCTTTTCAACTTTGTTGCAACATTCTTTGCTATGTTGCGACATACCTTGATGGTTCTTCTCAACCTTTGTCACAACACTAATTTCTTCTGTTGCGACAGAGTTTCTCACAGTAGCATGGATCTATTGTTGCGACATACTTTTTCTTTGTCGCAACAGAGTCTTGTTGCCTTGCACTACTAAGATTGAACTTTATGTCGCGATAGTCTTCTGTAGATGTTGCGACATAGCCTTCCTTGATCTTTGTCGGTAGCCAGACTCTTTTATTTGCAACATTGAAATCTTTATCATGATAAACACATCTTGGTGTCCATATATCTTTCACGTTTCTACCGACATAAACTTTCTATCGCGACATGATTCTCTTACTAAGCAACTTTTATTGTCGCGACATAATCTTCCTTTGTCACGACAAAGATTTCTGCCTTTATTTCTTTATTCTGTCGCAACATGAATTTATGTGTCGTAACATTCTTCTTACAATTTTCTCAACTTCTGTCGTGACAATATTTGTCTTTGTCGCGACAAAGTTCACCTCAACCTCATATTTTGTTTGTTGTGACATAAAACTTCTTTGCCGATTTGATCATCTTGTCTCCCATTGTTGTGGCTTTGAATGTTGTGTACATGACATAGTTTTCCATCATGACACATAAAAATGCTGCCAAGATCTTGACATATCTTTGGAATGTCGTCACAACAGCCTTGAAAACTTTATCGTAGGCATTGTCTTAAACTTATCTGTTCAATACTTCTATTACTTACTGCCAGTGACGGAGTTGCGTTATCGTAGTGAGTTCATCTGATTCTTCATTTCTTTCTATCACGACAAAGATTCGAAATGTCTCGACATAGTAAGGAATGTCGCGACATTCTTCTTCGTGAATTATCTACAGCATGCGTGACATAAAATTCATTATCCGCGATAAATCCAATCGATCTATCTAAAATTATGTGTGATAGTCTTCATTTGCTGGCTTCAGGCTTACTTGATACTTGTTGCGACATATACATAGTCTATTAGGATTAAGCCGCGACATTAAAAACTATGTCGCGTGAGAATTGTCATGTCGATTTTACCTTTTCTTATTGGAATTGTATTTCTTTTTCATTTAAAACCTGCAAAACAAAAGTTGGTAAAATAATCCATAATTTATTAAAATAAATCATAAACTTCTAAAAATATGCCGCAAAAATAGTTAAAAATTGTGATGCCCAAAACCAGAGATGCAATGACCAGCAATCAACCTACGGAAAACTCGTGGATATTGGGTGACCTGATACCGCACTATTATGTTCCATTTATTAGGATCCATATTTTCACAAAAATCGGGCAGAGTCCCCTTTGTTTGAGGAACTCTACCCAATATACAACCTGTATAACAATATATCTATGACCTATCCAAGGTTTCAACAAAAGTAGTAATGACCATGGGACATGTCCATATCATAATATACAACTATATCACATTATTCCATAAGAGTTTATTTACAGCACTCTTAATTAAAAACTAGCTTGTTCTAATATGGTTTTACAAAATATTATCAAAGCCCTTCTTGGCTGCCAATCACGCCCTCGAAGAGCGTCGTCCTCGGGTATACAACCTGAAGGGTCCCATGGCCAGGGTGAGCAATGCCTAGTAGAATAATTCTACAAGGTCTGCTCCTCACCCTAAAGTACTGACGATTCCATTTCACACATTCAAGTAAAAACATACATTCTACTCAGGTATATACATACCATGGATGAGGCTGTGACTCCGCATTGTCAGATATCACAGGTACTCATTGACTCCGCTCACATTCCCACGCGCAAGTGTGAAAACTATCATTTATGTTCCATCAATGACCATTTTCCAGAAACAAAAAGCTTTTTTGTTTTCTCTAAGTCAAATCATTCAATAAACTCGATATTCACTTTTTGAATCCAGGTATGTTTTATGGGTAGCGTATTTTTCATGTCTCACCACGGGCTCCACAAGCCCCGAACACTTTTTATTTACCTTTCACGCGGGTAGGACTATGTCACGACCATAATTGTGGGTTTTTCATCAGAAGAGTATCTATCCCTTCTTTATACAATATGCGCGTATTTTCATTTCCTTTTTATTTTATGCAACTGTGAGACTCATTTTGGATGTTGTCCCATTTTACCGAGCCCACCATAAAACACTAAACATAGTGTCGATCTACCATGTACTCACGACATACCATCGAACACCAAACACGGTGTCGATCTCTACCATGCACTCACACCCATGTCATGCGATGTCACATACATATGACTTCCATAAATCATTTCATGCAAACATATATCAACATTCACATTCAACATGTCATTCTATGATCAAGCAATGACACACACAAGCAAGCCATGTAATGGCCATTGCACATAACAATTCATCATACATCAAAATGTTAGAGTACACATATTGACATCCAAATAGGTCACCACATTATCAAGTAGTGGCACACTCACAATTGAGCCATGTCATGGCCATTTGCACATATGAACTCATCTCATGTCAACATGTTAGAGCAAACACATTGACACCCAAACACGTCACTCTTAGTAAAGCAATGACACTTGATCCTCAAGACCAGTTGTGGCATAGAGATGCCCACAAAAAATTCCACACAACAAGCCATCATAGACGCACAGAATAGTTTTGAACTTAGTCCAGAAACTAATAGTCCTAACAGATCAAAATCGGACACAAACCATTAAACAACCTAAGTTGTAGCGGTCCCGGAAAAAGGACCATAACTTGAGCTATAGAGGTCCTATTTGGGTGATTCAAAAACCTAAAATCAAGTTCTCATATAGAGCTACAATTTATTTGAAGGATACTAGATCAAATTATCTCTTTTGAAAAACCGAAAATCAGTCCCAAAAATTTGGATAGTAGGTTCGGCCAAAACAAGGTAGCCTGTGGCAGTCCCTAAAAATGAACCATAACTTGGGTTATAAAGGTTCAATTTGGGTGATTCAAAAGCCTAACACTAAGTTCATTGATGCAGCTACAATTTCCATTTAGGACACTAGTCTAATTTCTCCATTTTTCTCGACTGCAAATCAGTCCCAAACTTAGGGCAGAGTGGAGGGTCATTTTCACATCACATGTCAATACAATAGAACACTTGGTGAAATAATTAAATTTTCAGTAAATATGTGAGCACCAAATGCCATCCACAGGCATATGGTCAAATTCTAGACTCAAAGTTCTTTCCATAGAGTCCAAGAATATGCTAATCAGAGTTCGGACGAGAAAGATATGGTCGTCTAAAGTTGGAGGCTAAAAGGGGTGCAGGGCTATGCAATTGCAGGGCAGAGAGCTCCTTGGTAGCTCCAGTACAAGCCATTTTGACCTGAAACCATCCTAGAACAGTCCTTTTCCACCATCCACAATATCCTCCCAATTGAGGTCACAAAACATGTCATAAACATGGCATAAAACCATCCCAAAATTAGCCCAAAAGTAGGAATAAAACTAAAGTAGGAAGAATCCCTACCTCTTAGAGCATAGTAGAAATCGTAGGTAGCCTTAAAACACTTCCTAAACTCAAAGCCCTTGATCTCCCCAAATCCCCTCTTGTGGATCTTGGGTGAAATCCCTCCTTTTTTGGTGCCTACGTGTAGCCCTTGTCGAGATGAAGAACTTTAACTCTAGGCTCGATGACTTCCGACCGACGAAACCCCGTGAATCGCCAAAGAAAACCCTCTCTCTCTCTCTCTCTCTAACGTTTTCTCCAACACCAAACGGGAGATGTTTTGTGTAAAACCCGGGAAAAAATTCAATTTTTCTCAATAGGGGTAAAACGGTAATTTCGCTTGAAAATCAGAAATTTTCTAAATCTCGATGATGAAACTGACTTCACCGTTGAACTCGTCTCACGAAATCTAGTTACCCTATCAAATTTCATCGGATTCCGAGACATGCGGAATTTAACATTTTTTGAGGCACTAGGTGTCGGGTGACACATGGCATGATCATGTGGATGCCATATGGCACCCTAAGGGAGTGACACATGGCAAGAGCCATGTGGTGCACTTAGAATAAATGGCTCATGTTAAGCCATGTGTTACATGATGTAATAAAAGGGAAAAGGGAAATAAAGAAAATAAGGAAGAAAAATCATGGTAATGACAAGCGGCAAAGGAGGAAGTGGGGAGGAAGTTTCCCTCACTTAATCCATACGGGTGATGGTAATCCAAAAGAGAAAATTAGGAGAAAAGAGAAAAAGAAAGAGAAAGAAGAATGAGAAAAGGAAGAGAAAATGAGAAAAAAGAAATTGGAAAGAAATGAAAAGAGATAAGGATGGAACAAACAAGAGAAGGGAGTGCGGGTGGATAAGGAGAGAAAAGAAAAGAAAATAAAAGGAAAGAGAGAAGGGAGAGGAAACAAGAGAAGAATCGGATAGAGAGAGATAAGGAAGAAGCAAAAGGGAGATTTTCCGGCATTCCAAAGCGATCGAATCTCGTGATCAAGGAAGTAAATCGATCCACGCATCGTGGAGCTACGCATGGAGTACCAAAATCTTGGAGTTTCGTCAAATACCGTGAGATGAAATTTTCCTACTTGGATTATTTCTGGCTTAAGGTCATTTAATGACTTGGGCTGTCTTTGGGGCGAAATTGGTAGGGTGTTCGATCCCCGAAATTTTGAACGGTTTGAGCGATTCGAACTATGTAGACGGTTTGGTTTCAATCCGGGGACTGATGTCCTTAAGTTTTGTTGTGAGTTTTGGTGTCCCAACAGATATACTATTTGGATGGATGTAAATTATATGTAGAAAATATAATTATCCATGTTTTGAAATGTTGCATCATAGCTTTCGTATCGTAGGACATGTCGGTATGAAATCGCATAAATGCATTTCATATGCGGTAACATCGCGTTAAGTCGAGTGTGCATGGTATTGATTATTCTGCATTCTTTGTGAATGTGGTGAGCTCGGAAATGGGACAACGTAAAAAATCGAGACTCACGGTTGTATAAAACAATAATAAATATAAATCCACATTGTTTAGGTAAAAAGCGAAGTTAGACATATGTATCCGGTGATAAAAGTTCGCGAGAAGTGCCGAGGCGTCTGAGAAGCCTCTGGTTGGGACATAAATTACGTAACCCAAATAAACACAAGGGATTTGATAAATTAAAAATTAAAGGGTTGTCCAATGGTTTAAGTCATTGGGAAACATAAGTCTTGGTTTTCACACTTATGGCGTTGTAGGTGTAGCGAAGTCGGTCGAGACTCGGGTTGTGGACAAGAGGAGTCTCATCTCATGCATGACCGCAGACATTCCATATAGGATTGCATCATTTATATGAATCTGATTTGATGTTTATGTGCGCCGTTGCATGTGCATTTTAGGTGAGGAAGTGATCCTTGTAGGAAAATTTTCTCTGGCATTGCTCCTTCATTAATGAAATATTTTTTAGTCACCCCGGAAGTACTAAGACGAAATTAGTTCGGAAGTTTTGTTGTAGAAAGGCGGATTGGCTGTCGTAAATATTTTGTAATATTAAGTTGAATATCCGATTACAGTTATGTAAATAATAAATTTTGTAATAGAAACTTAGTTTCGGGATTGTTCCAATGTAGTGTTAACATTTCCCAGACCTTTTACTGTCTGTATAAAGTTTATAGAGGCAATAGGATTGGAAGGAATACATGAAAAAAACAATGGGCTACTACGTTTCCGTTCTCGCCGACGAGTGCAGTTCTACATCGCGAGGAAGGACCTTGGGAACCACATCGCGATGAGAGCCTAGGTCGTGGTAGCCTCACATGCGTGCATGTGCGCGTGGCGGGCATCTAAGCGCACGAGACCGCGGCCTGCGCCGCAGCGTAGTCGCGCCGCGCGGGCGACGAGTGATTACATCGCGACAAAGTTTGCTCTACATCCAGCGGCGAAGAATGCTGCATTCGCGGCGATGCCACCGCTCCGCGATCCGGGCCTATGCGCGTTGTGCGAACGCTGGCGCGCCGGCAGCGATCGCATGCGTGCGTTATCGAGCTTTATCGCAGCCGAGTTTCCTTAGCCATGGCCATAGGCATCCGATGGCTTAGTACATTGTGTTGTGCCTTTGTTTCCCCAAGCTCACATTCATGAACTATTATTCATTTAGCGTATTCATGGACCTTTATGCACATGGGGTTTCCAGTCAGGTTTTAGTTCAATGGGACTCGGAATATTAAAAAAAAATTAAAATGACCCATGGAAATTGGGGCGTCACATTTTGTGCAAAATATCTTTGTCCCTTTTATACTTTATACGTAGCTCATATTCATACATATACCTCTTATTAGATCCATTTTGTAAAGACCAATTTATTTCGTCGGTTCAAGTTATCTTATGAACTTTCTTTAAATTATTACCCAAATTCTAAGATTTTATTCAAAAATCTCGTTTTTGGGGTTCACCGGACACCCGTCACCCCGAAAGGCGTGAAAATTCCGATTATCTTGGAATTCGACGAAATTCGTCTAGGTAACTAAATTTTGCGAGACGATTCCAACAGTGAAGTCCGTTTTATTATCCAAAATCTATAAAATTTCAGGTTTTCAACCTATACTACAACGGTAAATTATCGTTTTGCTATTTTTCAGAAAAATTGCATATTTTTCCCAGGTTTTACAAAAATATATGAGTTTAGGGCTCATCAAATTCCCCCAAACTTAAAGTTTTTCTTGTCCCCAAGCAAAAAAAAATAACATTTTGTTTGTCCTTAAACAATTTAGCTTTAATTTTTAAGGACATTTTTTGGTAGAATCCACAATTTGGCAGGATCATAGGTTAGTTGAAAAATTATTTCTAAATATGTTTCCAATCTAGAATCAGGAAGATTTTTAATTAAGTTCACTAAATAGCCAAATAATTTCTATAATGTAAACAATTCAATCATTCAACCTTGATTTGTAAGTGTGTGGTGGTCTTCTCTCTTCTTCCTTAGCAGATTAATTAATCTTCTGGGATATTACTCAGATAGAAAATTTCTCCTTTATTCTTTAAAGTCCCATATGCTTGTTTGTCATTTAATCTCCCTTTAATGCCAGCATACACCTTCAGAATCACTCAGGTCTTCTAGGCTTATAATGTGAGGCTTAGGTAATTGGGTAGATAATAGGACAATTTAGGCTCAATTTTTACCTAGATTTCACTTGCAACTTGACATACTTGCCTTCATATGCATTCTTGACTTTTTCCATTCATGTCAACTCTCTAACCTCCCATTTGGTTTGGTGCATCCTTCTGCATACTTTATGTGGTGTTATTTTTCTTGACCACATTTAGACTGTAAACTCTCCTCCTTATCTTTGAAGCTTTTTCACTTTTCATCTTCCATCAAGGTTTTAGGAATAGTGCAATGTTTTGTCTTTTTAAGTTTTCTACCACCCTTAACGAACTTTGGGTCAGTAACTCCCATACCAGTTGGCATTAGGGTACTAGGTGTTGAAACACCCCTAAGAACTTAATTGTTCAAGGGAGGAAGGCTATAAGACCAAACTTATTCCACCTCAATACTTTTTCTCTTCACAACTTCCTTTCTTCATCTTTTCATGTTTCCTCATCACAATTGATTTTCCTCTCTCACCCTTTCTTATCCTTTTTTCACAATTTGAAATAATATTCCCCCAAACATGTCATCTTCTATTATTGTTGTGTTTATCATGTAATCTAGGCAAATCAGGGTTCTTTACTGTAGGATTATATTCAAGGGAGGAACTAGGCTTTTCAATTGCTGGTTGGTGATGAAATTGACTATTAGCTCAAATAAAGAAATAATGTGTATGTTTATGCATATTATAAGGGTAGGCTTTGAAAGGCTAAAACTTCCAATAATGACCTATATCATTTCTTGTTAGTGGTATTGCTTAGGATTTCGCCTTAACTAATAATCTAACAAGTTATAGGACCTTTGGAGATTTAACCGTGATAGATCCCAGAAGATGTCCCTTATCTTTAGCACCATTTATTTTAAAGATACCTTTGACCATGTGCAGTGTTTATCAAAGCAAATAATAACTAAACTGTTTACAAAACAGAATCACATATCTTATTTGTTCCATCAATTTGTTACAATCTTCCTTATTCTTGAAGTTCAACATATTCATCAATATCTTCACAACTTTATTTTTTAGTTCATTTCATCCTTCCCCCATTCATTTATTAAATTATTGTTTGGTCCCTGGATAGTTTTGCCATGCTATTTGACCAATTAAAAGTTCATTTAAATCAACCATTCAATGTAGAGATGTTTAACACGGCAACTAATCAATTCCATCAATATTTCAACTCCACCAAACAATTCACAGCTTATTCATCAATTCAAACTAGAAAATTTGGTTTCTCCTTTATTCACCCAAGCTATTCACTAAAGGTCATCAATTTCTAATTATTGAACTCAAAGGAAAGAAAATATAAACAAAACACACCAGAAATGCAAAATAAGAGTGAACACGAATTTTTGCAAAGAATTTTTTTCATTGAAGTTTTTTAAGTGTAAGGCATCTGGTTACAAAGAGAGTAAAGGGTAGAAACAGTTTGGTTGCTCATTTCCTTCTTTCATGCCTAGAGGGATGGTTCAGGTTGACAGGTTCAAATTTGTAACTAGCTGCAAAAGGTGCGAACTCAGGGATCTAGACTTGTGGCTGCTTGGAGTTGCTTCCTTCTTCTCCTCTATTGATCATATTTTTGTTGACCATGTCTAAACTCTTTGTCCAACATTTTTCCCTATAATTTAGGGTGGCTTCCATTTCCTTCTCCCTTTTTCTCTATGAGGACCCTTATCTCTTTCTGATGCTCTTTGTACAAATAACCAAAGGCATCTACCTTTAAGCAGATCTGCCATGGAATCTTCTCTATAACAAGCGATTTTGTCGGCTCACTATCCCTCCTAGGTGATATGAGAGAGATACATCTTCCCACCCTTTTTGAGCTCTGCACTAAGTTCCTGTTCTCTTATTTCCCATCTTATTTTCCACTCTTCATCTATTTGCTTCAATGCCTCCTCCAAGTGCGATTCCCTTCTTTTATTTCAGGCATCCAATATATTCATGTCTCTCGGTTGGAGTTGGATTTACTTAAGTACATTTGTCCCTCTGCATTTTCTTGCTTCATTTCTTTCAGCATATCTATCAATTCATCATTGTTACCTTAATGCTCTGAGCCTCCATCTTGCTCCTGATGGACTTGTCTTACCTCTGGTGACATTGTCAAAATTGGGCTTGCACTTCTCTACCTTTGTTCTTGCTCTTAAGCTGCATTATCAATCTGTATTCTTCTTCCTCTCTTGCAACTTCAGCTTCTCTTTCCCTGCCTCTTATGCCCTTTTGTGATTCCTGTCAGTGTCAGGGGTGAAGTCCCTCGGCGATTTTTTTCTTCTCCAGTCTCCTTCTACTCCACTTGGGATACCTGACCTAGTGATTAGTCTTTGAGGGTACTAGTCCCTTATATCCTCCTTTGTAATAAATCAAGATTGAGTTTTCAATGATCTTTCCAACACTGAACCTATACCCTTTTAATATGACGTACAACAATACCGCCTCCTTCTCCCTTATGGTACTCAGATGCTTTGATGGTAATATAACTTAACAAATGAAATAAAACCAAATCTTTGCTTGTTCAGTCAATGCTCCTCTTGTGATGGACTCATGTGGGTTTTTCTTAGTGGTAATCCACTTTCCTTTGCCCTCAGTTAGTAAGTCTACAATCTTTTGGAAATCAGGTTCCTTCACAAGTTTCTTGAACTTCGACCCATTCTTCCTCTCGTGCAGATTGTAGGTTTGATCTATCTGCTCCCCGCTGAAGGATATCCATTTCCATCTAACATATACTATCTTATCTTTCATTCCCACTATATTAGCATAGAACTCCTTCACCACATCTACGTACCCAGGAGCCTTGTGCTCACAAAACAGATGCCATCCCTTTCTCTCAATGACTTATTGGAAGGGGGAAATCCACTTGCTAAAGCCTATTTCTCCTATGAATTCTCTTGGCTGCAATTTATCCCTCCAGGCGACATAAGCCAGCTCTAAAACCCAGTCCCTTGCCTTTTCTCCACTGCTTTCTGCTCCAGCTTCTTCAGCTCCTCTCTTCCTCTTTCTAGTTTCTTCAACTGGTTGCTCCACCTCTGCCCTAGATTCAACTCTTTCTCCTTCCTATTCTGTCTCTTCCTAAGTCATTTGGATTGCTTCTTCCTCCCTTTCAGCATACTCCTCCATAATTTCATTTGCCAAATTCGGGAATGAGGCTCGGCAGCTCGAACATTGTCGAGGGAAGAAGGCTTTGCAGGGATCCTAGGGTTTTGAAAGGAGGGGAGAGATTTGAGGTGAAGAAATGTGAGTGGGGTTGATGGTTTATGAGGCAGGTGACCTTTCAGGTTTCAAAACTCATCTATTTATAGGCCTCATGTGTTATTGTCCTTTCATTAAATGTCACGACAAAAACTAACTTAGGGTTTATTCCCTTTTTGATTTTATGTCGCGACATGGAAAAATGATGTCGCGACATATATATATATATATATATATATATATATATATATTTTTTAATTGATTAAAACTTGATCGGTCCTTTGTTGCAGCGAGCAAAATGTCATGACATAAAAATGCTTGATGTTCAAAGTATAATTATGTATAACAAAGAGAAAAATAGTCACATTATGAGGAGCAACCTGCATGCAATACCTAAGTCTAAAACCAACTTTGTTCGATAGATAGAAAAATTGTTGCGACCGAGTTTGTCTGGATTCATATACGCAGCGTCATGACAAAGAAGAAATCGCTATGATTGTGTTTCCTCGATTTACATGTTGTTGCAACATAGAAAAATTGTGTCGCAACAGACTTTTCTACGGATTTTAAAAGGCTACATCGGTTTCTGTTGCGACATAAAGAAACAATGTTGCAACGAGTTAGGCAATAATGTCGTGACAAAGAAAAGTATGTCGCGACAATGAAAAAATATTTCTCAGAATTGCACAATTCACATTTTTCAATCAAGCCACATTCAAAGCAAGGTGCATTCACTCATATCAATCAGAATATACTTGTGAAAACTCATCTAATCATCAAAGAACCTCAATTCAAGTATGAACTATCATATTTCAATTCTTCACTCAATATAATTCAACAGGATGATATTAAGAGTATTCAAATAATGAAAACAACAAAGCTGCTATTCATTTTCTACTCTAAACAAAATTACACTCCCCCAAACTTCAACTATGCATTACCATTTAAGAACAAGTTAGGGAAATGGAAATACTCCCCCTTGTATCACTTTCTACGTAATCAGTTTGAGAGAATGTGTTTTCTAATAAAATCCACTTCTAATGCACTTCACTGTCCTTAAAAAATCAGAAAAAACAGCAAATAAAACTTCAAATAAAATTAAAACAAGATTTCAAACACACCAATTTTAACAAAATCAAGTTAACTAAGAAAATTAAAATTTGGCAGGATTTACCTCGGCTTTACTCGATTTAATGTCTCTAGCTAGACATTTCTTTTGCCAAAATATCTTCTTTCCGGCCAAAATTCTTCCCCTTTTTCAAAATTTGGTTTACTCTTCATTTATGTTCCCTCAAGAGTAATGCTTGATCTCTGACCATTCACTAAGTCGCATCCAGTCGATTTTTCCAGTATCCCTTTGCTCAGTGTATGCTATTACCGTGTAAGGACCACTCCGTCTTGACGGTTTTCACAGAGCGACGAGCTTAGGTTATATAATAGGACTTCTTCTCCTACTTTGAATTCCTTCCTCAAAATATTCTGATCATCCCACTTCTTTGTCATATCTTTGTAGATTATGGCATTATCATTATCATAAGCTTCATTCCTCAACTCTTCCAGTTCATTCAATTGGAGTAATATTTCTTCTTTTGCAGCTTGAAAGTCACAATTCAGTTTCTTGATAGCCCATATAGCTTTATATTCCAGTTCTAGAGGAAGATGACAAGGTTTTCCAAATACAACTCTATATGGGACATTCCAATGGGAGTTTTGTAAGCAGTTCTGTAAGCCCACAATGCATCATCTAGCTTTATAGACCAATCTTTTCTGCTTATACTCACAATTTTCTTGGTGTCACTATCTCCTATTTGAAATTTACGCTTGCCCATTTGTTGAGAATTGGTAAATAATCCATTATGTTTGATTCCATATCCGCTTATGAGTTTTGCAAAAACTTTATTTTTCACAAAAATAGCTTATAAGTCACTAATGATTGTTACAGTTTGCTCGAATCTACCGATATATATATATATATATATATATATATATATATATATATATATATTTTTTTTTGTATAGACCCGACAACATGTTGGCATCATTTAAGGACAAGTTATAGCTTCCACCAATTTGGGTACATAATCCACAACTAGGAGAATGTCTGATTTCCAAATGGGCAGAGCTAGTCTATAAAAGATCTACCCCCACATAAAAATCTACATCACGAGAATTCCTTGCGAAGGCATCTGTTTCTTGCAGCATGTTGCCATTCTCTAACGTCTATCACAATGTTTTACCATTTAAAATAGTCCTTGAATAAGTAGACGATAAAACTGATTGGAGAATTTTATTAGAATTGTTCTATCTCCTGCAAATATCCTCCATATGGTGATGCATGGCATTTATCAATAATTCCACCACACATTACATTTACGGTACACATCTTCGATAATCAAATGCCTTTCGTCTTCTGAAAGTAATGGATCATCCCAAATATAGAGAATCTGCTATTAGTCCTCGACTTTCTTTTCTTATAGTTCTTTGAAGTCATATAAACAATTCCCACAAGCTAGGTAATTAACAATATCAACATACCAAGGTGTTTGGACTGCTAACAAAAACAACTGCTCATCAGGAAAGTTTTCTGCAATTTCACTTCCATTTTCTTCTATAGTAGTCTTTTCCAATCTAGACAAGTGATCAGCTATCACATTGTCACTACCCTTCTTATCTTTAATTTCTAGAACAAATTCTTGCAGCAATAATACCCATCTGATCAGTCTTGGTTTGGCATCTTTCTTTGCCATTAGATATCTAATTGCCACATGATCAATGTGTATTATAACATGGGACCCCAATATACTGAGGCCTAGATTTTCTGGCTTAAACACCATTACTTGACATCTTTCGAGTTGTAGAGTAGTTCTCTTGTAGCCGTTAAGGTTTTCTTTGGCATAGTATATGGCCTTGAATGTCTTCTCTGTTCTTTGTCCCAATACAGCCCCCATTGCAAAATCACTGGCATCACACATAATTTCAAACTCCTGGTTCTAATCAAGTGTTACCATGATGGGGGCTATAACCAATCTGGATTTAATTTCATCAAATGCAACCTTACATGATTCATCAAAGTCAAACTTTGCCTTTTTTTCCAATAGCCTGCATAATGGTTTAGAGATTTTTGAAAGTCCTTTATGAATCTTACCTTAAAAACGTATATCCTAGGAAACTTCTTTATGAAATTTGTTTTGTACAAAAATTCCCTCTTAAAGCTCTTCTTAAAATCGCCCAACCGATTCTGCGAAATTTTGTGTCCGAAGACAATACCCTATGTTACCATGAAATGACATTTTTCCTAATTTAAGGCCAAATTCTTGTCTTGACACCTTTGAAGTATTTTTTCTTAATTTTCCGAACAATTCTCAAAACTGGATCCATATACTGAGAAGTCATCCATAAAGATTTCCATAGCCTCTTCCACCAAGTCTGAAAACATTGACATCATACATCTTTGGAAGGTGGAAAGAGCATTACATAATCCAAATGGCATCCTTTTGGAAGAAAAAGTGCCATAAGGACATGTAAATGTAGTCTTCTCCTGATCCTCTGGGGCTATAGCAATCTGGTTATAACCTAAATATCCATCAAGAAAATAGTAATGGGGTGTCACTGCTAACACAATCCGACATTTGGTCAATAAGTGAGAAAATGATCATTTCTGGTAGCAGTGTTTAGTTTTCTATAATCTATACACACCCTCCATAATGTCACAGTTCTTATAGGGTTCAATTCATTCTTCTCATTTCTGATCACAGTGAATCCACCCTTCTTAGTGATGAGCCCTAAACTCATCTATTTTTAATCCATTTTTTTGGCATATTTTTAGCAGTTGAAATACATTTTAATGCTCAATTATGAAATATTCACCAACTTTGTATTTTGCGGGTTTTAATTGAAAAAGAAATAAATCTAGTAGGAAAAGAAGGAAAAAATGGCCAAGGCAGAAATCTCTGTCGCGACATAGTTTCTGAATGTCACGATAGAATCATAAAGGACCGTGAGCTATGTGCAACTAAGCGGCATGTATACCGTAACAAAGTCGATTAAACTCAAGAAGAATAGAATTTTTGTTCGCGACAAGAGTTTTATGCATGACATTGCTACAAAGAGAAACTGTCGTGACACTCTTGACTCTATCGTGACATTGATCAATACAAGTGGTAGTGGAACTTTGTTGTGACAATCTTTACTCTGTCACAACATAAAAGAATGAAGATAGCAGATGAACTCTGTCACGACAAAAGACAACTCTATCACGACAGAAAATGGCAAGGTTATAAAACAAGTCAGCTGCGACAAGTGTTTTTATGTCGCGACAGATTTTGACATGGGACCTGACTCGAAGGATTTACATTTACGACGAAAAAATACGTAATAAACATAAATTCAAGTTCCACCAAATAAAGGGCAATAAGACTTTGTAGCAAAGTTTTACTGTCTCGACAAACAAAACACAGGGTTACGAGGTGAACTCTGTGTGAGCAAAAAGAAGTTAAAAGCAGCTTAAAAGGAAGAATGTTGCGACAAAGAAGTTTTATGTTGGGACATCATGAAGAACTAAAGGCAGAATCTCTATCGTGACAAAGAAGTTTTCTATCGCGACAATAAAAGTTGCAGAGTAATAGAAGTGCAGCCGCGCCATAAAATAAAGGCGAGATAAAATAGGAGATAAGTTTCTTTGTAACAAAGATTTATAATATTTACAATAAACAATTCCAGCTAACGACAAATACTTGAGAGAAATCTTATCGCGAAAAGTAAGAAACTCTATCACAATGAAGTAGAAAAGCTGGAAGAGTAAAAATAACATTGCGACAAGAAATTTATATCACGGCGAGTTTTAAACAGAAAAGTATGAGAAGCTGGTTGCAACAAATTTTATGTCGCGACATAAGACACTCCTATCGCAACAAGAACAAGACTGCTGCATCAAAACTATATTGCGACATTGTCAAAATGCGCCATGACAGAATCGAAGCTCGAAAAAACTTGTCACGATAAGCGCTGCCACGACAAAGATGAAGCGCGAAGATAAAAGCATCACGACGCAACTTTCTATGTCGACCGTGAGCCACTTAATTTTTGGGGATCCACAAAGCAATTTTGAAGTGCGGCCCATCATTGGAAAGTTTATAAATAGACACATCTAGAGCCTTTGTCTTGCCACCAAAACCCGGGGAACCTGGGTATTGAGAGACTCTTTGTATATTATTTTTCTTTTATTTCCTTTTTAGTAGATTTTGTTTTAGCATAGTTTGTAGTTAGTTTTCTGTTTATTTTCTGGAGTTGGATAATGAACTGAAGTGCAGCTTTGAGCTGAAATTTATTGTAAAAAATTATCTCTCTCATTACTGTTCTGATTTAAATGGAGGTTGGAAACTTTTGGAGTTCATTTATTTCAGTT
Organism: Tetrastigma voinierianum; assembly: GCA_016808115.1. Lineage (NCBI taxonomy): Eukaryota > Viridiplantae > Streptophyta > Magnoliopsida > Vitales > Vitaceae > Tetrastigma > Tetrastigma voinierianum. The sequence continues at coordinate 260,598 of JAEQBH010000467.1, forward strand.
CGTTTACAATTTCAGTGAATTTTCTTGATCGATTAGTCAACGTGTAATTGAACCAGTTTTGAAGGTGGGGCTCATACGAGAATTGGTAGATGGTGATTGTCATTTTTTACTTTAAATTGAGCATATAGTTAGAGAATGTTGATCTTATTTGATTAGTATTATTCTTGAATTTAATTGTTCATTGCTAGTACCATGTACCACGAGACAAGTGCGTATCTTGCTATGATTTCCGGGGACCTCTGGCGTGACATAGAGATGGAGAATCCTGAGGGTATAAAACAGTTCTTTGTGGGTATGGTAGACTAATACTATGGAACTAATGAACTTTGAAAGATTACTTAGATAGATCACTAACTTACTCATGGTGTGAGGATAGTTGGATGAAGTATCAGTTTAATCGCTCAGAGGTTTCTCCTCTTTCTGATGAAAGGATTCTGATCCCGTTCTAGCATAGATCTAATCAAGGAGATGGAGAATTTTATCAACATTGAAGGATGAGGTGCTAATTTTCTTAGAGACGACTTGCAATATCCTGTCTATAGGGGCAAGAATTCTTCAGTCCTAAGATTTGGGTATGAAGAACTGAGAAGGAAAAATACCCAAATCTTAGAAAGAGGTTTATATCTCACAAGTAACTGATTAGACCCATGAGTTCAAAAGGAACATGGATCTCTAATTAGTGAAATGTAGGGTTAAGGGAGAAATCCAAACTATACTACAATGCATCTTTGACATTCTTCTAATATCGTTCTACTTCTAAAATCAAAATGATGTAGAAATTGACAATTATTCATTGGTCTATTTCCCAATATTGTCTCACTCAGTGAACTCTCAAATCCACTTTTATTAAATTTTTAATGTATACTAGTGAAATTATTTTAGTATTACTTTATTAGTTCTCTCATCATTTTAACATTTGGAGTTGTGGTTGCCGATGCCAGTATTTGGGATGCAGTTAAGTCTTTTGATTTATCATCCAATCTTGACAGAATGATATCTAGACTTAAAAATCAACTTTTATTACTTGTATGACCTGTGCACTTGTAGTGACTTAGACCAAAACAAATTTAAATATAGACCCATTCAATAAAAGGTTTACACTCATATTTTAATCATCAAAAAGCTTTTGGTCTATTTGATGATATAAAAAAATCAGAAAACAAGTTTTTGGTGCCATTGCCGGGGATTTTAGTTAGTCTTTGGTAGCAGTGCTAATTACTTGGTAAAATTTGGTCTATACAAAAATTAGCAAACAAGTTTTTGACGCCATTGCCGAGGATAGATTGATGAATGGAAAGATCAATATTCTAACCAAATAGAGAATTACTAATTTGGACATTTTTCTTTATTTTATAAAAAGTATATGAAAATCACAAAAATAGTTTTTAACTGCAGTAGCTTAATAAGCGATTGAAAACATTTTCTATGCCTAAATTGACATAGCTGTTTCCCATAGATTTCATTTGATCTCAGTGTGTTTCTATTTCAGGAAGAATTTAGATGCATAGAAAACTGACAAAATTATTATTTTTAAGGTACGGAATGGAAAGAATATTTGAAAAATCTAAGAAAGGCTAAAGTGTTGAATCAACCATTGTAACACCCGAAGCCTACCTAATGTTTCGACATGTTAGGAGTATTTTGTAAGCTAATTTAAATGTTTCATAATTGAAATGCGAAACATGGAAATAGAGACCGAAATTTAAATTAAGGATAAATTGTAATTTACTTAAAATGAGGGCATAAAAGTCATAAGTTGATAGGATTTATATTAAGTAGAAATAACAAAATTGAGACCACAATGAAATAAGGAAGTTGGAGGACAAAAGGCAATAAGGGAACTTAACCCAAAAATGGGTTTTGATGGCGAACATGGCGCAGTGGAGGATTTTAAAGACCAAATTTGGTCTCGAGGTGGGAACGTAAGGAAGAAAGAAGAAGAAGAAGAAGAAGAGAAGAAGAGGAGGAAGGTGATCAAGCAAAAGCTAAGGTAACATGGATGCTTGCCTTTGGTATCGAGCATGATTTTCATATGGAACTATATGGTTTGTATGGAATTCTTGTCTAATTGTATGAGTTGAGGTGCTCGAACCTAGGGTTATTAGGATTACATCTAACCAAAATTTTAAATGAAAGTAAGTGCTAAAATTCTAAATAGCACAAGATCGGTATGAAACCACTCATTTTGAGGAGGATCATGGGAAATTGTGTAGGGTTTACAACAAACCCTACATAACCTTTATAATTGGTTTATATATGGATTTATAACCCATAATATAAGTTATTTTAGGAAGTATTCATGATAGGTTTTTGGTCTAAGGAGGATAAGACGCAAAAAATGGGTAGAAAATACCGTGCAGGCGCTTTGGGAAGTCTACGGTAGGATTGAGTCCTACGGTGGGAATATCGCTACTGGTCATTTGGCCCAAATCCACAATCGAACTTTCGAAATCTCAATAAAGCATATACATTCCCGATTTTGACCAGTTTTCGTATTTTGGCCATAACTTGCTCATTTCTTCTCCGATTTGAGTGATTCAAGTGGCTACGTAAAATAGACTTCAAGGAGAACCAAATATATTTTATAGGTATCTCCAAATTCTGATTCTAGATAGCTCAAGGAATTCACTCAAAGTAGAGTACATGTGCAAGCCCATTTCCTGCATCGATTGATTATAGAGTAGTCGAGTTGTTTCGGACGTGCTTGAGTTGATTGCTCCGAATGGGGTGATTCAGTTGGGAATAGAATCCTTAGTACATAAATTTAAAATAGTACAAATATCCAGTGCAAATATCGAGACAAGGCACTAGAAAATAAATGTGCAATCTGTACCTCGATAAAATCGTGCAGCCGGCTGTTGGCATGAAAATGCCATAACTTTAGACCCAGACCCGATCCGATTAGTTGATTCAATTCCTGGAGTAAAGTATATTCATAGAAGAATAAGAATACATGATTAAGGTGTGATTACATCGCATCATACCTTACCCGTATATAAATACGATGCGTAAATGAACACGTAATGGCTAAGAATGCCATATTCTAAACGATGGGATTCTTTTGAACTCATATAATTATAAAAATACACACTTGAGACCAGTTATTAATTGACATAACCTCCTGCCTGATTAGTACTTGACCTCCTGTTGAGTGCTCAGCACTCCTGATTGAATACTTGGTACTCCTGTTTAGTGCTCGGCACTCGATTGAATGCCAGTACTTCTGACTAGTGCTCGGCACTCTGATTAATGCCAGTACTCTGGCCCCAGGTAACTCGGCCTCCCCAGTTAATGCCCGGTACTCCTGTCGCAGTAAGTGCTACGGCCTCCTGTCTGTTAGTACTCTGGCACTCCTGTCCTGATAAGTGCTCGGCCTCCTGTCACAGTGTGCTATAGCACTCCGATTCTGTATTACAGAAATCTTGTTTTTTCCACGTCTTGTATAATATCTTTGGATATTATTATGATGTGTCTTACACTTTTATTGATCTCTTTGATCTTAGGTATTCCCGTAATTATATGATAATAATCTGAAGAATAAATAAGAAATTATGGTGTATTGTTACGTCTGTAATACTACGGGTATTTAAATATTAGTAGCTCTTGCATAACTCTACGGGAGACTGAATAAACATATGATACTAGTAATATAAAATAAGTCAGTGAGTACCTCACGGGTACTTAGTATAATGAACTGTGTAGTACCCTCACGGGTACTTTTATATAAGAATAGCTCTGTAACTCTCTGAAGTCTGAATGAGAACTATCGTCTACCATTATAAGTATAAGTTACGCATGAAGAAACTCTGTAACTCCTACGGGAGATCACAGATAAGTATAATTCGATGAGTACCTCACAGGTACTCGATGTCAGTAAAAATAAGTATATGTATCCGTTATGATCTGTACCTGCTATGGACTAATGTCCATACGATAATAATATCTAATATCTGTCTGATCGACCCTATATGCGATACGATTATGATTGGATTCAGAGCTTATGGCACCCTCACGATCACCAGCCATAAAACAAAGATCTGTAAGACAATAACAAGTTCTGTAATGTCAGTATAAGACCTGTAAGATAAGTATATGCTCACCTTAAGACATGCATAAGATTGAAATACATGTCCAAGTTACTGTAATGCGATTATAAGATGCGCCAAGATAAGCGCATCGCTCATAAGACATGTATAAGATCTAAAATACATGTCGAGTTACGACATACGATTATAAGTTAAAGTAAGATAAAGTATAAGTTCCGTAAATAATTGTATAAGTTACATGTGCATGTATAGGATTTGAAATACATGTATAGGATTAATACATGTATAAGATCAGGAAATCTCAGTGTGTTTTTCGAGATACGTATAAGTTCCATAATACATGTATAAGATGCAGTCTGAGATTAGAGAATAAGAATAAGATCGATATACAAGAATAAGTATAAGTCTGTGGTACCTCGGGTGCCTCACGTATTATGAATGCATTACGTAATACCTCACGGGTACTTTGTACCAACAAAGTATTCTGTAGTACCTCTGAGATACTTCTATATCGAAGACAAGAATAAACAAGTAACACAATTATAAGTTTTGTAAGACGAGGATATACTTCGTAGTCTGAGTATAATATACGAGTACTATTATAAGTTCTATATCACCACAAATACCTATCCTCAATCGTCATGTAGTACCTACGGGTACTCCTGTATCTGATCAATTTCTGTAGTACCTACGGGTATCTCCGTATAAGCTTGGATAGGGATAAGAGCTCTGCAAAGTAAGTACTCACGGAGTACTCCGTATAATTATAGGTATCACGTTAACCTAGGACTTGTTGGGATATGATGCAACACAAGTTGGTATCGGACGGACATTTTGATCCGTAGTACTTAAGAATGCTCCCGTATAAAGATTAGGATACGCCAATCCGGTATCGTTCCGTAATTTGATGATACCTACGGAGTACCTCCGAGACAAGTGTAAACTTAAGTAGGATAAGTATAAAGTTACGTAAACTCCTACGGGAGATATGAGATGAATCTAAATACGATACGTGTTCGTACCTCTGTATGAAACATAGGTTGCAGCAATACGGGAGGTCGGAAATAAGTATAAGCTTGAGATAAGTATACATACATGTATAGCTTTCGATCTGAATCGAATCGAGATAAGAATAAGATCTAAGCACTGTAAGTATAGGGCCGGATAAGAATAGATACGCCATAAAAATTATAATTCACGAGTGAGTATAAGATTGTTATATGTTTATCATGATTAGGTTTAAATGCCACATCTCAGTTATAAGAAATGTTTCCCACTAAGCGTAAAAACAGCACGGGTTTTAATCAGTGTAGGTACGGAGAGAAGGCGTCAGGAACTTCCGCATTCTTGAGGCTGACACACGAGTAGGGGTTCATTACATGGGTTAAGCGCTCTGATCGATGGTGAAATTGTATAGTTTTGAATATATAAATGGGACTTGGTACGCTTCTCGACACTACCTCGCGATGTGGGCTATACCCCGCAGTACTAGTTAGTTTAAAAAAAAAAAAGAAAAATCGAGGTAAGGAGTCCCGATGGCTGGTCTCGCGTCCGGAAGGCGGATTCCGGGATCCGCCAATCGGGTCGGACCGAGAGCGGGGCGTATTGACAAGTATTATCAGAGCGCCGGTATCACGATGTGCCTAAGGCTTGTGGGGAATATAGTACCAGCACAGGGTTGGTATCGGGGCCTGGGTTTGAGGCGTTTGCAGATAAATCTCGATTAGAGATGTCCACTACATAGAAAATGTATTGCTTTAATACGGATGTCATATCTGTATATCGACTAGAATGAATCAGTACCAATCCAGCTCTGAAAGATTAAGACAAAGAGATTCAGTTACAGTGGAGCTTTGATATTTCAGTGAGAGTCACGCTCCGACACGCAAAGACATGAAAAGAAAGGACCTGACATAGAACATGCACATGAAAGAGTATGAATTTCGAGGACGAAATTCTTATAAGGAGGGGAGAATTGTAACACCCGAAATATACCCTAGTCGTTTTCGACATGTTTAGGGTATTTTGTAAGCCTAATTAAATATTTCATAGTGAAATACGAAACATGGAAATAGAGACAAAATTTAAATTAAGGAACTGAAATTGTAATTTGCCAAAATGGGGCATAAAGTCATAAGTTGATAGGTTATAGGCCAAGTAGAAATGACAAAATTGAGGCCACAGTAAGAATGAGGGGAAGTTGGAGGACAGGCAATAAGGAGACAGCTTGAATGGGTTTTGATGGCGAACGTGGCCTTAGAAAGATAGGTTTAGAGATAGAATTTGGTCTCAAATTAGAGGACCGCAAAGGAGAAGAAAGAAGAAGAAGAAGAGGAGGAAGGTGATCAAGCAAGCTAAGGTATGGATGCTTGCCTTTGGTATGGAGCTTGTGATTTTCATATGGGGCCCATATGGTTTTGTATGGAATTCTTGTCTAATTGTATGGTTAGGAGATTGCTCGAACCTAGGGTTAGTAGGATTACATCTAACTTCAAAATTTTCCATTAGTAGAAGTCTTTAAAAAATTCTAAATAGCACAAGATCGGTATGAAACCCTCATTTGAGGAGGGATCATAGGTGTGTTAGGGTTTACAACAAACCCTCATAACCTTATAATTGGTTTATATATAGGTTTATAACCCTGTAATATAGTTGTTTTGGGAAGTATTCATGATAGGTTTTGGTCTAGGAGGATAAGGCATGAAAATGGGTGAAAATACCCCGTGCAGGCGCACCAAAGTCCTACCGTGGGATTGAAGTCCTACCGGTAGAGATATCGCTACTGGTCATTTTGGCCAGATCTGCCAGTAGGACTTAAAGTCCTACCGGTAGGGCTACTACTCTGTTCCCAGTTTGACCAGTTTTCGTATTTTTGGCCATAACTTGCTCATTTCTTCTCGATTTGAGTGATTCAAGTGGCTCGTAAAATAGACTTCAAGAAATTCAAATCTATTTTATAGGTATCTCCAAATTCTGATTCTAGATAGCTCAAAAATTCCACTCCAAAGTGAGGTATGTAAGCCATTTCCTGCATCGATTGATTATGGTAGTCCGAGTTGTTTGGACGTAACTTGAAGTTGATTATCTCGAATGGGGTGATTCCAGTTGGAATAGAATCCTTAGTACTTCAACTTTAAAAATGGTACAAATATCCAGTGCCAAATATCGAGACAAGGCACTAGAAAACAAATATTGCAATCTGTACCTCGGTAAAATCGGTAAACCGGCTAGTTGGCATGAAAATGCCATAACTTTAGTTTGGACGATCCGATTGGATTGATTCCAATTCCTGGTAGTATATTCCTTAGAAGAATAAGAATACATGATTGAGTGTGATTACATCGCATCTTACCTTACCCGTATATAATCTGATCTGTCATGAACACACAATGTGGCTAAAATGCCATATTCATTGATAAGTTACTGAACTCCTTATAATTATAAAAATACTTGAGACCCGAGTTATTAGTGTGCCGCCTCCTGCAGTTAGTATAGGTACTCCTGTTTAGTGCTCAGCACTCTGATTAGTAACGGTATACATTGGAGTGCTCCGGCACTCTGATTGAAATGCCGATTATACGGTAGTGCTCGGCACTCCCGATTAGTGCCCGGTACTCTGTTAGTGCTCGGCACTCTGATTATGCCGGTACTCTGTCTGTTAAGTGCTACGGCACTCCTGTCTGTTAGTGCTACGGCACTCCTGTCCTGTTAAGTGCTACGGCACTCCTGTCCTGATTAGTGCTATGGCACTCCGGTTCTGTATTCTGGAAATCTTGTTTTTCCGTACTGTATAATATCTTTGGATATTGTTATGATGTGTCTTACACTTTTATTAGTCTTTGATGCAGGATTCCTTAATTATATGATAATAATCACGAAGAATAAATAGAGGAAATTATGGTGTATTACGTCTGTAATACTTCACGGAGTATTTAAAATAATAATGGCTACCATAACTCCTACGGGAGACCTGAATAAACATATAAGTCCTGTAATATAAAATAAGTCCAGTAGTACCTACGGGTACTTCCGTATAATGAACCTGTGTAGTACCTACGGGTACTTTTATATAAGAATAAGCTCTGTAACTCCTACGGGAGTCCTGAATGAACATACGTCTGTTATAAGTATAAGTTCTGCATAAGAAGAAACTCTGTAACTCCTCGGAGGTAGATAAAGTATAATTCCACGATGATACCTCGGGTACTCCGATATCACGGTAAAAATAAGTATATGTATCCGTTATGATCTGTACCTGCTATGGACTAATGTCCATACCTGATATGTATCTGTATACGTCTGATCTGACCCTATATACGTCCCGATTGCTGATTGATTGGAGCTTATCGTACCTCTGGTGCCTTCATATACAGAATAAGATGTAAGGCGATAGCAAGTTACGTAATGTCGGTATAAAGACACGCCAAGATAGTATATGCTCTTGTAAGACATGTATAAGGTGGAAATACATGTCAAGTTCTGTAATGCAGTATAAGATCATAAGATAAGCACCGCTCTTGTAAGACATATAAGATCTAAAATACATGCTTGAAGTTACGACATACGGTATAAGTTCCGTGGAGATCCGTATAAAGTTAAAGTAGTAATTGTATAGAGTTCTGTAATACGTATAGGATTTGAAATACATGTATAAATTACATGTACGTATATAAGATCCGAAATGCAGTATGTGTTTGAGATACCCGTATAAGTTCCATAATACATGTATAAGATAAATACAGTTAGAGAATAAGAATAAGATCTGATATACAAGAATAAGTATAAGTCCTGTAGTACCTACGGGTACCTCTGTATTATGAATCTGTTCTGTAATACCTACGGGTACTTTTGTACCAACAAAATGTTCTGTAGTACCTACGGGTACTTCTATATCCGAAAGACAAGAATGGCTAAAGTAACCGCAGTATAAGTTTTTGTAAGACGGGATATAGCCAGTAGTCTGATGCCAATATCTGAGTACTAATATAAGTTCTGTAGTACCTCGGTACCTCTGTATCTGATTAGGTTATGTAGTACCTACGGGTACTCCTGTATATGATCAATTTCTGTAGTACCTACGGGTATCTCCGTATAGGCTCCGGATAAGGATAAACTCAGTAGTACCTACGAGTACTCCCGTATGAGTATAGGTATACGTTAACCTAGGACTTGTTGGGATATGATACCAACACAAGTTAGTATCAGAGCAGACATTTGATCAAGTAGTACTTACGGATACCATTATAAGATTAGTTCTTAATCAGTACTCGTTAGTAATTTATTGGTATACCTCACGGGTACCTCAGAACAGTATAAACTTAAATGGGGATAAGTATAAGTTATGAAGCTCCTACGGGAGATATGAGATAGATCTAAATCTGTCGTGTTTAGTACCTCTGTATAAACATAGGATTGTAACTCCCTACGGGAGATCGAAATAAATTATAAACGAGATAAGTATACACATACATGTATAAGCTCGATGCAGGATCGAAAATCGAATAAGAATAAGATCATACTTTATAAGTATAAGACCGGATAGAATATAGTACACCATAAATTATAATTCACGGTAGTATAAGATTGTTATATTTATCATGATTCGATTTAAATGCCTTATCTGTATAAGTTATAAGTATTCCACTAGCGTAGCTGCTTGCGGAGTTTCTGTCCGTGTAAGGTACGGGAGAAGGCGATCGAGAACTTAGCATTCTTGGGCGACACACGGTAGGAGTTCATTACATGGGTTCCACTTTTTCGATCGATAATTGAAGTGTATAGTTTTTGAATATGTAAATGGGACTTGATGCATATATCGACATAAGCGATGGGCCGTACCGCAGTGCTAGTTAGTTTTAAAGAAAAAGAAAATCGGGTAAGGAGTCCCGGTGTTGGTCTCGCGTCCGGGCCCCGAGTTCGGATCCGCCAATCGGGTCGGGCCAGGAAGCGGGCGTGTGAACTATGGAATCGGAAGATTACAGCCTATTCTAGGGCCAAGAAGAAATGAGACCCAGGGGGCATTTATCGCATGGAGGGGACTTTGGGCTTGTTGGTGAATGGAGTACTCTGGCGTAAGATAGCACATATAGAAGCCAGTAATTTTGAGCTGAAGCCGGCCTTGATCACTGTAGTGCAGCGGCACGGTTCTGGTCATTCTTCGAACCCTAAGCCAGGCGGAAGATTCATGAGGATGGCGTCTGATCCAACTAAATGGGGTGAGACTTGCGTGATCGGGCTCGACTCTTTACATTTTCATTGAGAGATGTGGCAGGAACTTGGTTTGAGTCACTACTTGTTGGATCAATGAAAAATTGGGAAGAGTTGGTGGAGGCCTATATGAATGATTTTTCCTCCGGCCTTGACACGAAAGAGGAAATCATAGTCTTGAGCAAGGAGTAATTACTACCCAAGGTATTTGTTTTATACCTTTATCATAGTCTTGCAAGGGGAGTAATCATAGTCTTCAACCTTAATATGTTTTGAGCATTTTTTTTGTGTAGTAATTAGCCTAACTAACCCAGTTGGCATGTTAGGGACCTAGCAATGCTACTAATCAAATTTTCAGTAGCAAGTTGGTTATTTTAGGACTTTATATCTTGAGAAAGGAATTAGTCAAGGCATGAAGAATCCGATTTAGTTTAGAATTTTGAAAAGCATAGAAGAGGCAAAAGCAAAGCGAACATGCGGTCTGAAGCCTTGTCAAATTCGCAAGGGTTGCAAATTTTTCGCGAGGGCTCGATTTATAACCTGCCTTGCGAGGAATTTCCCTCTGAACCTTCCTGCTTTGACTTTTTATTTTTTATTTTCCACTTTCATCAATATAATAGTGTTATGAGTTGTAGATTTTTGTAATTTGTAAGGGAGTTTTTGTATTTATAAAAGCGACCCCGAAAAGACTGCAATTATCTGTTGAGTTGATATCCAGTAAAGCTTACAGCATAAGCTTTCTTATTTTCTCTCATTTTCTCTTCTCTTTCTCGATAGACAAACAACCTCTGAAAAGAGGAGGAGCGGCTAAACCCTTCGTTTCCTAGGGGTAAAGGGAACTAGGTGAAGGTTCCGGATGAAAAGGTGGGGGTTTTCCATGTTTTAATGGAGGTATTTTCCACCATTAATGGTTTTTTTCAAACATTGGTTTTAATCCTTAGGTTGCAGCCAGATGATCCGTATTTGATAAACACAAATTCATTAGATAATTCTTCACCAATCAGTATTGACATTCGATTGGATTCTCATCTATATAGGTTGGAAGGTGATTCAAGGATGTTTTATTTCCTTCAAATTCTAGGTTGATCCTTGATTCACCTTGAATGGTTAGTATTTAAGCAGCTCTCGGGGCTCATTGGATACTTATCACTAGATTCAGTGATGTTAAATGGAGTTATCATTTATGGACGAATTGGAAGGTGAGTGAGAGATGTTCTTCACTATACGAAACCACTAATGGGAAGCAAATACCAATTTTCAAGGATATTTTTTTAGGAGTGATTATTATAGCTAAGCGAAGAGTCAATTTGCAGGAAATAATTATATATTCCTCCCGATGTGAGGAAAAGGGCCGAGAGAGAAAACCATCATTTGCCTAAGGAACCTAAAACCTAGTGACGTACTCGAGGATTTGTTTTTCATGTTTTAGTAAATTTTATTTTTAGTTTTAATCCTTTAAAAATCCCATCTTTTATACGCAACCCAAATATCAAAATGAAATCAGCCGGTATAAGCTTTATTGTGGTCAAACACAGAGAAAGAACTCATTATGTGGACGATCCTAGAGCCGCTATACTATAGTAGCAATGCTACGGTAGTATGAGGTATTAGGTTATAAATTTTGTTGATTTAAAATACCCTACAGGCTACATACGAATCAAGTGCACGGGTCATACAAGTAATAAAAGTGGATTTTAAGTCCGGATATCGTTCCCACGAGGATTGATGATAAATCTAAAGATCAATTACCCCATCTACTCAAGATCCTCACTATTTGAACTCCAATGTTTTTAAAGTGTTTTGTTTAAACTAAGGAGAAGCTAAAACTAAATAAAATTCAATGACTACATGTAAAGAATTCAAATAATTGGATTGGAAAGTTCATTGGGTAAATTAACACTGGGAAATAGATCAGTGTACAATTATGAATTTCTGCATCAGTATATAACATATTTTAGCCATTAGTCTGAAATCTAAACTTGTCAAAGATACAAGGTAGTATGATTTGGATTTCTCCATAAACCACACATTTCACTAATAAGATATTCATGTTCCTTTCAAATACATGAGTCTAATCAGTTACTTGTAGAATATAAACATCTTTCTAAGATTTGAGTATTTTCCTTTTGATGCTTCACTGAATCTTGGGGTGTAGAATGCCCTATAGATAGGATATTGCAAGCCTTATCCAATCTAGTTGGTATCTCATCCATAAAATCTAACAAGATTCTCTATCTCCTTGATTAGATCTATGCTAACATGGGATCAAGATCCTCTCATCAAATTGAGGAGAAACCTCTAATTAATTAAATTGATACATCCTCGACTATACTCCTACTTAGGTAAGATTAATGATCCTCCAGTGATCTTTGAGTTTAGGCCTTTTACATAATATTAGTCTAACATATCCCAGTAACTTCCTCCATATACAAGAATCTTCATCTCAGAGTATCGCTCCCGAGAGGGCTTCACAGAAATCGAGCAAGAAACAATCCTTTTAAAATCTGCTCTTAATAATGCAGACAAGTAAGCTTCATCTCCAATACTAATTAAATAAATCAAAAATTTCAAATTATGACCGTCTTTCATACAGTCGAAAATAATAGTAACATCGATCCATTCCACGAGAGGAGCTTAGTCTTTCAAAACTGGATTACACATAACAATGACTAACTGATCAAGTAAATTCACTGAAATTGCAAGCGAATTGAAATAAATGAACTCTAGAAAATTTCTAAATTCATTGATTCGGACAGTAATGAAAAACATAATTTTACAGAGAACCCAGCTTGAAACTTCACACCGGATTACTGTTCAATCCCAAAAAGAACTAACTAAAATGCTAAGCTAAGAAAGAGATAAAAGAAAATAAAAGAAAAATAAACGAAAAAATAATATACAAAGAGTCTCCAGCTACCTAGAAGTTTATGGTTTTGCGAGAGTTGTACCTGATGCCTAGATCAAACCTATTTATAGATTTTCAAATGGAGACGCACTTCAAGCGCAGGGTTGTGGATCCCCAAAAAAATTTGGCCCGATTAGTTTGCTGTAGAGTGGACAAATAAATTTTGTCGTGACATAGATCTTCATCTCTATCCCCAACTCTTGTCATGAGTGCGATTTTACATCACGACGCCCAGTTTTAGAATTTCTTCTTAAAATTACTGTGGCGACGCTAATATTCTTTTGTCGCGACAAGTTTTCTAAAGTTGTCCTGGTTGTCGCGACATGAGTGTCTTGTGTCGCGACATACGCTTCGTTGCAACCTGACTTGTCATTTAAAGCCAGCATTAATCTTACGTTCTATTCTTCATCTTTTGTGGCGACATAGTTTTCTTTTGTCGCGACAAAAGTTTTTTTCTTCCAACTCTTCAACTTTGTTGCAACATTCTTTGTTATGTTGTGACATACCTTGATGGTTCTTCTCAGCGCTACATAACCACTATTCTCTATCACAATAAAATTCTCACGTTAGCATGGATGCATTGTTTGACTAGGACTTGTTCTTTGTCTCAACAGAATCTTGTTGGCTTGCACTACTAAGACTAAACTTTGTGTCGCGACAATCTTCTGTAGATGTTGCGACATAGCCTTCCTTGATCTTTGTCGCTGGCTGAACTGTTTGTTTCAACATTGAAATCTTTGTCGCGACAAACGTGTCTTGGTTGGTCTCATGTCTCTTTTGTTTTGTGTCGTGACATAAAACTTCTCTGTCGCAACAGGATTCTCTTACTCAACAACTTTTATTATCGTGACATAATCTTCCTTTGTCAAGACAAAGATTTCTGCCTTCAATTCGTTATTCTGTCGTAACATGAGTTTCTATGTCACAGTATTCTTCTTATAATTTTCTCAACTTTTGTCGCGACAATATTTGTCTTTGTCATGACAAAGTTCACCTCAACCTCATATTGTGTTTATCGCGACATAAAACTTCTTTGTCGCAACATAGTCATCTTGTCTCCCATTGTTGGCTCTGAATGTTGTGTCGCGACATAAAATTTTCCTTAGTGCCAACATATATGATGGAATGTATAATCGCAACATAGAAAACTGTAGTGCGTAGGCACATTACGATAGCCGGCTTGTCTCATTGTTCTGCTATTTTATGTCACGACAGAGTTGTCTTTTGTCGCGATGGAGTTCATCTAATATCTTCATTTCTTTCTGTTGCGACAAAGATTGATATCAGCGACATTGTTCCACTACCGTTGCGATCAATGTACCGCCAACGCATAGTAAAGTCTGCGACATTCTTCTTCATGGCTTCCTCCCCTTTGTGTCGCGATAGAAATCAGTCAGTCTATCTAAAATTATGTCGCGGCGGTCTTCATTACGGCGAAGCTCGACGTTACTTATTGCGACATACATACGCGGTTCTATTGGGATTATGTAGCGACATTTCTAAAAACACTAATAATCACGACAGAGGGTTCTGCTTTGTGATTTTCTGCTTTTCTTGCTGGAATTGTTCTTATTCAAATTTTAAGGCCTGCAGAAACAGAGTTGGTGAATAATCCATAGTCGGCATTAATCGAATCATAAGCTTCTAAAAATATACGGGAAAATGGCTTAAAAATATATGAGTTTAGGACTCATGGTACCATACCTTCGAATTGCATATTATGTTGTGTCTTCATTCAAACTATTTTCGGTCTATCTGAGGCAAACATTTATATGATAAGAATTTTGAATAAAAACAATACAGAAAGCATAAAGTCGAACTCTGTTTGTAATGTACCTACTGAGTACCTTCTATACAAGGTCCTATGTTAAAACTCCTACCAAGATGTGAAACCCGTTATAAGGGTATGTTATATGAAACTCTATTATAGAATTTTGTTATCATCAAACTCATGATAAATCCATTTTGTTATATGTATGTATGGACTACCCCAGTGGTCATATGTATTTATCAATTTCCATTAGCTATAGAAGCAGCACGGATTCATTCGTGTAAAGTCTTGAAGAGAGGACATTTGTGCATTTCACAGCTCATCGGGAGCCGACCTGACATTGAGAGTCCACCATATGTGGGTTTACAGGATTACATTTTGTAAATATAAATATAATAACCCAGGAGATAGTACATTTCTTGTAAAAGTTCAAAGTAATAGGACTCAGAATATATATAAGAGACAATTTAAACACCAGACGGTGGTAGTATTATAGTTTATGTCATTGTGGAAGGGTTTATGGATTTAAGTTATGTCAATATGATATTATGATTTATATAATTTGAAATGGGCCTGATGTGTGAGAAAATCAAGTAAAGGACCAGTCCATGTAAACAAAGATCTCTCTTTGCAGTAGGGGGTAGGCGTGACACACACACACACACACTAGATCATTTTATACGCTGAGTTTGGCCTCTTCTTCTCAAAACTAAGCTTACCTTGGGGACCTTGCTTCCATAGTGTTAGGACACCTCAATAAAGAGCCAATGATTTACATTAGCAAAAACAAAACGAAAAATAAGTAAAATAAATGAAAAGAAAAATGAAAGAAACGAAATAGATAAATAAGTGAGTTGTTCCAGTCGGAATTTTGGGCATAGTCTGAGGGGCCTTTCAAAGCCTAATACCCTAAGCCAAACTGGCTAGGAGTTATTGGCTTCACTACCCATAACATGAGACAGAGGATGGTTCAGTCTCACAAGTAGGTGCTTTGGTTTTCTAGTTGAGTGTTTGAGGTGAAGTTCAAGGGGAAGTTAATGCATGGTGCCCTTAACCAGGCGGGTGGGGAGTGTGATGGATCCACTGCCATGGGACACTTTCTAGAGCGCCTTAGCATTTACGGTATACTTTCTAGTTTTAGTATTGAATAAGGTGTATTCCTCAACCTGTTTTGTTAATCTCTTTCGAATGAGTGAGTTGAGTTTAGTTGAAAATTAATCTTGGAACCTCAAATCTACATTTGAGATCTACCTTACCATTTTCATGGAGTTTCTTTTGGAATGATTCATTTGAAAAGTGAATAAGCTTACCTTGATCACCATGACCTAAGATGCCTTTCTTTAAGATTTCGTCTTGTTGAGAGGATCCACCTTAGGCTATATTGTTTCCATAGAGACTTTGTCATAGTATTCTCTAACTTGTTTCCTGGCACCATTCTCTGCTCATATGTGTTTTGGTGTGTTGTATCTGTGTATTTTCACTTTATAGAAAAAGCAACATTAAGACTGAGGAGTGTGATAGGTATCTGCATCTCATATTATCCCCATATTTTTGTAAATTTTAGTGGTTCTATAGTATAAATAAGTGTCCTAATGCTATATTTTCCCAGAATTTGTGATTAGGCCAACTATTGAGCGAAGGCTTGAGCGAAATCGAAGAGAAGATAGGCAAGTCATCATGCGAGTCATAGCAGAGCAGCTGTGATCATTTCTATTTGATATCGCCTATAACCACCTCATTGGCATTGGCAGATTCTAGACTCCGAGGGCTTTCCGTAGATACTAAAATCACATGATTCAAGTCGGATGAAGAGATTCTGAAGGAAGGAGTAGAGGGGATGCCAAAGTTAAGGAGATTACAGGCAAGCACACGTTGAGCGTAGAAACTCACTCTACAACGTGATCCGCCTCACCTCGGCGTAGCGTGCTCCACGCTACGGCGTGACGTGCTCACGCTACGGCATGACGTGCTCACGCTACGGCGTGATGTGCTCAAGCTACGACGTGATTTGGCCTCTTCTCCTCTAGTGCCTTCCCATTTTCGCCACGTCATAGCGCAAAATTCATCATGCTACAACGTGATGCCGAGGCCCATGTTTTTTTAGCAAAGCCCATCTCTTCTACTCTCTGGCTTTTGGGGCATAAAAAGGGAAATTAGGGCGTTTGTAAATGGGGGATTTTGTTTTCTACAAGAGGAGTTCGGGAGGAGCTCTTGGAGGCAAGGAAGAAGACCCTTTGGGTGGAAACACCCAAGGCAAATGCTCTTGGAGGGGAAATCTCAGTTTTTTCATGAATGAGAAGAAAAGGGATTTGAAGAGGAAGAAGAGGCTAGGTTTCATCTACTCTCTTCTCCTCTTTTCTTTGGCACTAACTAATTTTCTATGGTTTGTGTTTTCTCTTCTCCATGAACTAATCATTTTTCTAAGGTTTAATGTAGTCTAAACAATGAACTATGGTGTTTAGCTTTGATTTGTAATTTTTTATGTTTGGATTTTCTTATATATTGAATGTTCTATTCAATTCCTAATGCTTGTTGATGATTGATCACCATTAACATGATTGATCACCATTACATGTGGTTTATTGGGTTTCTAATGCTTAATGCATCTTTGGTTATGATGGTTTGAGGTAAAGATACATTAGAACCTTTTCAGTAGATTATTTATTGCTTGAGAAAGAATAGCATGTGCTTAGGTGAAATTCCCCATCAATATACGATTTAAGCATCATTGGGAACAAGTAGATTGAGCTTCATCATAGGAATTTGTTAGATGAAATCAAAACCTTGAAGCTTTCTTACAGTGCACCTTCTGCATATTAAACATTTTAGTTTAGGATTTATTTAGTTTAATTTGTTTTCATTTTAACTTCCCCTTTGTGTTAATCCAAATAAAGTTAAGACTATTCTAATTTCAGTACTTAGTAACTCAATCCTCGTGGGAACGATATTCTTATTTTCATTATATTACTTGAGGCGACATGTGCACTTGCATATATAGGCACATACTAATTTATATAACCTGAGAATTTTACTAACAAAGAAGACATTGTATTAACTATCTTAAGTTCTTGTGATTTTTTTATATACCAAAAATAATCTATATATTCTATAAATTATTCAACAATCAGGAACTTAAACAATAAAAATCAAAGTTATTTTCAAAATCAGTAATTATTCAATAGAGCTCTAGGATGAAGACCCATCCTCTTTCATTCGTCAACATAAATCCCTGTCTTACTCTAAAATTCATTCTAAACACTTTCTCTGTGAATTATTATGAATTATAGGTCAAATCTAAGTTTTGAGTTATGTGATGCTAGAAGTAGTCTGAATTCCAAAACAACAGCATACATATATATATTCTTCAAGAAATAATACTGAGTGTTATAGTACTAACCACTGAGTAGCTGAAATTCATTATCAAGCATTTAACATACTAGGTGATGTTAATTTCATTTGTTTTGTGAGACATTATGAAACACCAGACCTTGATTATCACAATAAATACCAACTAGGAAGTGGAAACAAAATAGTAGTTGTGAAGATAATATAAAATTCAATGATATGATTAAAGGGTTATGATTTACTAAGTAGTTTAGAGTACCTTTTTGAAGTAATTCTATCAGCATTAACAAGATCGATATTTTGAAGATCGTTTTGGTAAGGAAAAATGAGGGTGATACTATTAAGTAATATAACTAACAGATTACTTACAAAGGTAGCTGACATCCTTTTGAAGATTTAAGAGCCTCTTAATCCATAGGTTGTCGATCAACTATAGATATCAAGCGGAGTTAATATCAAACAAACTCAGACATTTGAAGTGGACATTAATAAACAAATTCTCCTTTTGAAAAGATAGAATCAAACTATTTTGTATAAAGTCTGCGACTAAATAATGAATCTAATCATGTTTGTAGGATATGCCTGAAAGGGGGTATAGCTAAGAAGGCTGTGAGATTCGATAGGAATTACATCCATGATATGCTTTGCTGATGGCTTAATCACAAAATTTTTAAATATTTCATAGATCAGAATTCCAAACATAAAGTGAGAGGTTAATTTATGGTTGCAAATCTGAATTAGATTTATAAACTGACAAAATTTGATTACCGGGAATTAGTCTGAGTCTCGAGTAGTAGTAAGAACTCGTCTAAACCTTGTAGATATTTAGGAGGACCATACTCTTCCCGTCACTTGTATAAGGCATCCTTTAGAGCATGGAGATCAACATGGAATTATTAGCTGTTCTTTGTCTTGTTTATCTATCTACATACCACACAAATTATAATGCGAAAAGACGAACAATCAATGAATCGAAACATTTTAAAATTCTTAATAATGTGTTATTTTTTTAATGAATACATAGTTATCATATTGATCAATTATTAAAGGAGCATATGTATGTTTTATCATGTGATATAGTGATCATTGAGCCCGAGAATAACAAAACATTTTGATATTTATTATAAGTAAATCATGAAAATATGTCTATCTTTTTTCCAAGAAAGCCAATTACATGAATAATTTGTGATAACTAACTGATTCATATATATATAACCAAACACAAACATAATGTAGATACTCAAAATTGTATCCCACGATATTTATTGAGCGGAATAAAAAATCAGACTCCTTTCCACTGCCACTACCTCTTTTGATTGAAAAACACTTTGAGCCTTGTACCAAACTTATGACCAATCACCTTTATTTAAAATCCACTATTATGGTTGTGGCATGAAAATGTGGTAGTACTAAAATGAATTGGCCTTTCCAGCAGTTCCTTAACTTTGCTCTACTCCTCAAACAGACATTGCTCGTTCAACCTGGATGTTTCTTCTACCATTCTCAATTCCTCTGCTTTCCTAGTTGGCTCCTCTTCCTTCTTTGTTGTCCGATTCTTTTGATTGATCATCATTACCACCAATTTCTCATACGCCCTCTATTTCGAGGTAGCATTTGTTTTTCTTGTTCCTAATGGAACTCCGCAGACACTTCCAACAATTATCTGCAAAGGCAGATAGTTTACGTAAAAGGATGAATAAGGAAATTAAAAAAATCTCCAACTTGTTAAATGTAAATTCATATTACAAAATTTTGCTTTAGATGTATTAATTTAGATAGTAATTTCCAAGTTATGTAAGCAATTGAAACTTTGTTGTCCCAGACCGGTTTCAAGGGTACAAATGATATTAGTTTAAACTGTTTTCCTCAATATAATAAAAGAAGATCAAGTCATCTGATGAATTATTAGTTAAAGATCTATGCTTACCATTTGTCTCTGGATGATCAAAATCAATTGCTGGTCTCATCGATATTCAGTACACTTCTAAGAATGGGAATCTGGCGAGCCATGGAACACACATTGCATATGCAAAGTGGGCAAACTTCTCTAGGGCTTTTCTATATGATAGGAAGTGTCGGCATTATAAAAAAGATAGTAAACAAGAATCATTAGAACACACATACATACTTGCAGTTGACATGCATTATCTATCTGCAAAAGAGAGAACATACTATAAGATTAGTACTGCCAGCCACCATATACTTTGCTAATTTTGAACGACTGCAAAAACTAAAAATCCCGCCTCGCCTCAATTGTAGGCCCGATTGAGAATTAGAAATTCCAAGGGTCGACAATGGAATTTTTTGCGGAAAGCCTCTTCTTGAAATCTGAGTGATCAGAAATTGGAAGCTCGGTGGCCGTGTTGTCGAGGCGATAAGGCGTACTCCATGGTCACTTTGATGTCGCTCGTCTCCTCTTCTTCTATGGCTGAGGACTATTTGGCCTCATCGATCACAATCATAGCACCGGAGTGGCGAACGCCGGCTTTGTGTACTTCAATCAAAGATGACCTCCCATATCGGAAGATGACCTCCCATGCCAACTTCGAATCAAGCCCTTTGGCGACCTGAAGATTGTGGGGCGATTCAACTTCGACGAGCAACTTCGTTTTGATTGGTTTTACCTTGCTTGCTATTCGTCATGGCCTGTTGTTGCTCAATTGTCACCCATGGTCATATCTGATAATGCAACAATTATTAAATTATCAAGACTAGATTACATATTTTTAAATTTACATATTCTTGACAACCACAAAAACCACAAGCAAATAACTCAAATTCCCTAAATAGACGAATAAATACATTTCATTTCATGGTAGATAAATTCAAAAAATAAAATAATTTGTTTTCTTCCCTGACATACTAGGGAACAAGAGCACGAACCCAAATAACTACGTCACGATTACTAAAATATTCCCATTTCATTTTCCTTAATTAAATAATTATTTATTTTCAATGCTTGCCCGACAGTTTCCTGAAAACCAAACTACATAATAGCAAATAACTCAAATTCCCAAAATACCTAAATCTAGTTTCTCATTTATTAGATTGAAAATTATTCAATTCTCCATCCTCCTTCCAACTCTTTCTCAGCAACCAAACATGGCACGAGCAAATAACTCCAACGTCCCAAAACACACGCATTCATTTTCACCTTTAAGTTACGGTTCCATAAATCACAACCATAAAAAAAGGAATATACCTCTCAAAACATCACCAAACATCAAGTCATAAATCAATAACATTACAAACTTCTGGGAAAAAGAAAAGAAAAGAAAGAAACCCTAGAAATGATTCAAATAGTAGCTACTGAGACTGAAACGCTCAAATAAAATTTGATTTCATATGGAAATTAGAAGTTAAGAAATGTAGAAAAATCTAAGGCGAGACGGTTGGAGATAGAACAATGTTTTGAAGTGTACAAATGAAGTTTGCGCCCATGGGTGATAGAAACATAAATTAAAAAAAAAAGGATAAACAGATAAAAAAAAAAATATGATCTTTGAATTACAAAGGGAAAGGAATATGAATTACCAGTAAAGAGAGCCTTGATGATGCACATGTGGTAGAGCCTAAAAAGGAAAACTTGAAATCAGTCTTGGGTTCCTCTGAATCTTTTATGGTGTGACTCATCTACAGGGCTCTATTCTATGGGACTCAGCTTTATTATAGGCACTACGCCAATCATCTTACGGTAGTGATCCATGATTTACAGATTTCACGAAAAGAAGCGGCTTGTACCATTGATGGATGAATTCCCACAAGAAGAAGCGGCACGTACAATTGACGGATGCATATGTACATCATCTTTGGCATATATAAGATGGATACCAAATCCTTCCACTTTTGTTACTCTATCAAATGAAGTCACTAAATAGTCCATTATTTCAGACCATACTCTCCTTAATAAATTTACTTACAGGATAACACACTATACTCGCTAAGTCTGATATATCATAATCAAACCAGGGTTTTGATAACAATGAGAAAGAACCTAAGTACTCCTGCTTACCATTTCCTTTGATTGTTAAATAACAACTGCACCCCCCAAATTCAGATTCAACATAACCACAGAATATAGCAAATCTGACAAATTCTTTATTTTCATACCAATTCGGAGGGAGTTCTAAACAATTTCCTCTACTCTGATCACTTATCCCCTCTAAAATTCCACAACTTATGGGAATAGAAATACTAGTTCTAGGGTCATTGAATGAAGAATAACGAACATAAATCAAGGAGTCCTGCAAAAAAAAACACCGTGTAAAACCAATGGGTACAAAAGAAAAAGGTATTTATGTGCCATGAGAATCATACCAGTTTTAACGCTGATTTAAACCAACTGATCAGAGAATGAAACTGAAGAACTGAGGAGCTTAATGAAATACAATTTGAACCACGTGCATCTAAAATTCGTAGACTTAATGGAAGCTCTGGAATTTGTTGAAGGTTCTTACAGTGATTCAAGTTAAGGACACTTAGATTGGAAAGTCGACTTATGCTAGCAGGTATGCTACTAAAGTAGCTCCCTTTCAGATCTAATTCTGTCAATGATGATAGGTGGCAGACATGATTGAGTATCTCATACACTTGAATTGCGATAATGTAAGAGAACTTTGCGGTGAAGGTAGGTACCATTATCAAGGGATCTGCTTAGCCAAAATTGAAGTGATCGAAAGATAAATTTTCGAATGAAGATCTGGGGATCTTCCTTGGCAGTAACTTGGACATAATATTTCCAATGAGTATGGGTTAAAGCTATCATTTAGGATTCCTCTAGAAGCAGAGTTTGTTATGCATAATTGCACCAATGATGATAGGGGTTACATATCTCATTTCCTTTGATCACACCGTGGATTTAATGGCTTTGCGACGAGAAGCGACTATTTTCTATATAAATCTGAATTTAGAATGCGACAAGTCAGATTTAAAGTTCATCGTCGTAAGGAGCTTGAACAAAGCTTTAGATGCACATATAATACCGTCTCGAGTTTCGGACAATTTTTCACTACGGTTTAAGAGCTGAAGCAAAATCTTGTCGGGGGAAGGCTTCATGGGTTTGTGATAACAAGTTCAGGGTGCTTGAGCCCATGTAGATGCCTAATTGATGAGGGTACTTCTTCTATACCTGTTCCAATAAAATCAAGCACTCTTAAACTTCCCATATTTTCTTTAATCTCTGGGAAACTCTTGAGTCTCTTGCACTCTATTAAATTAAGGAAAATAGTTAGTTCGAACTCTAATAACAATGTTGATGCATGATGAACATTTAAGTAACCTTGAACAACCTTCAAGTATTTTTAACATTCTAGCAACCTGTGACAGAAGAAAATTTTCTTCAATAAGTGAAGCTCAGAAGATTTCAAAGCTAGTCTATAGCAAAAATACAACTAAATAATAGCAATACCATGTTTCCTTCCCAAAGACGTCTTATGCGGCTGAACCGGAGGTAGAGTTCAACAAGATTATATGCATGAAAATTTGATGGCATAGATTCTAAACTATATCCACTCCATTCAAGATATGTTAATTCACGGGAAGGCAATTCAAAGTCTTGGGAGAGTCGAACCATATAGGGTCCGACTTTGAGCAATCTAAGTCGATTCATATTTTTAAAAGCTTCAACATGGAGTTTAATGGGTTCTGCAGTAGTACTCATATTTAGGAAAATCCCTTCAATGTTTTTTGTTCCCTGAAAACAAACATGAACCGTAAACATAAGATGTATGGAGGTTCACTACAAATTAAATAGATAAAGCCTCAAACTATAGTTATAATAAAAATAAATCTTGTTGAATTTTTTTGTCTTTAGATCTCAAGTATATTCATGTATTTTTCTCTTACCATATTTGTTGTCAATACACTTTCAATATCCTCGTATTTCCATAATCTGCTCCATTGTCCAAGATTTTCAGGATACCTTTCACGAACAATTGCCCAACCCATTTCTTGTAGCGAGTCATGCATCCTTATGAAGCCATCCGAGATAGAAATGAGACATTTGTCATCAAGCTCTTTTAGTTCATCTTGGGATGAAATGCGCAACCTTCTAGTATTTTGGTAGCGTTTTTGCTCCCGATCCTTGAAAAACACACAATATCAAGGAACACCTTCTTACATCTATCATCTAGTCCATTATAACTTACTTGGAGCACCTTTTGGATGTCATCGAGAGGGATCACTTTTAATCTATCCAAGGTGCTTTCCCAATACTCCTCATCCCTTTGGAAAAGTGAAGAACCCAAAACTACAAGAGCTAATGGAAGGCCTTTTGCATGATGTAGTACACGATTACAAAGGTCCACATAACTGTCTATTGGATGGTGTAGTTTAAAGGCATTCCAACTAAAGAGTTCCAATGCTTTGTTTTTTGCTAATCCCTTAGCCTCATATGATGCATATGCCTTATTTATATTTAGGCAACACTTATTTCTTGTGGTTACGATGATTATGCTTCCTCCACAAAACCAATCAAGACTATCAGCTAAGAATCTTAATTTTTTTGGGCAATCTACATCATCAAGAACAATAAGAACCTTTACCAAATAACACCTACTCTTTGTCCATTTGAACTCATGCATCAACATTGCTTAACTTCATAGTTTTATCATTAGGATATCCTGAAAGTTTTTCTTATGCTTGAAGCAAACCACGGTCATCTTTAGATCTCTCTCTCACATTTTCAAGAAAGCCATGATGCTTAAATTGATCCGATAGATCATTGTAGATAACCTTTGCAATGGTAGTTTTACCAATTCCACCAAGCCCATAAATCCCGACCATACTCTTGTTTGATTTGACGTCTAACAATAACTTCACTTGTTTCACATTTTCATCAACTCCAACTATTTTATCACCAACATGTACTAACTTAGGAATTGATCTTCTAATCTCACGAATGATTTCTTCAATAAACTTAGACTCATATCTGTCCATTACAAAGTACAATAAAACATGCAGTCAATTAGAATAAGTTGCGAGAAAAAAAAAAGTAAATGGAAAATATAGAATAATGCTTAGTTTCATTCAGTGCAACAAAATTAAGATAAAATAGAATGTATATGAAAAATGTGTTGGGTCACATGTTTAAACAAAATCAATTGTATTATGTCAAGTAAGCATGTAATAAAAAAACTATCGATATCTCAATTGCTCCAAAAAGTCATTTCTAAACTATCATTACCCTTTACGATTAGAGAATTTATTATCTAGACAAATACTAGTTTGGTTAGTAAAAATTTACCAATTTGTCACCGAGAAGATCCACAGTAACATAAATTATAGCATGAATTATGATCATCCTCTATGATTATTGTTCTTCCAACATTTATTTTGTAAATAAGTAAATTCTATGTTTTAGTATATTTATATTTAAGTTGTTAATAATTGTTACATAAATTTTGTTGTAAGTGAAAAGTTCTTTACACTTGGTGAATGACCACATGTATGAACCTTGTGAATGATGGTGAATGAACACGTCCATAAGACCATTTATTAACATTTATTACTCATCTTTATAATAAGTAATGGAAGGTTATTTGGTATGTATATATAAAAAGCTTCTTCCGTTGCAGGAAAGGTGCGCGAATGCCCACTAACGTTTGGTACGTATTTCAATGCGGATTAATGTTTTGAGTGAATAACATGATGTTTTTGTCGTGACACACTTATACCCATGTCGTTAACAGAATCAACAGATAAGCAAACGAGGCGTTAGCGATGCTGACATGGCACCCCTCACTTGCATTTTTAGCTGATGTGGTAGCTTTGCACGTGATTCATTAAATTCAAATTTTATTTTGACAAAATTGTCCTTATCCCCGCCATGGGAAAGTCGTGTGCTCCCCCCAGATGTTCTTCCACAATACATTCAACCTCGTCGTAACCCTCCTAGTATCCAACCTCAAACAAATGCGCATACCTATCGAGCAACATGTCATTGTAAGTTTCTTCTGACTCAGGAGTGACCTTTTCCTTCTCAGCCTCACGAGTCATCTTTTCTCTCAATTCACCTAATGGATGTCTGTTGTGAAGTTGGGAAATACTCTTCTAGTTTCATGGCCCACGTTGGCCTCTAAACTCTTATTTTCTTTCACGTCGACCCAGGTAGCGTTCTTTTAAGAGCTTCGCCTATTCTAGCTGAGCTTTCTCTAGCTCTTTCTCAAGCTCGGGCACTCGAGATTCCGCCTACACCTTGTTGTATAGTGCTCGAGCATCTGAGCATAGAGTAGAGAGACGGCTAAGCTGGTGCTGCCGCTTGTCGTAGTACTTGCCCATGTAGGCACCAAAAAGGGTCATCTACACGGATAATGACACAAGGCTATCAACAAAAAAATAAAAAAATAAAGGGCCAACACTTACGATGGTAGCCATTTTGAAGGGGGTAGCATCCTTCAGCAACTCCCGCGCCTCCTTCACCACCTCCCCATCATATACTTCTCCCAACGAGGAGAAGGCCCCTTCGCCCGGAACTTCCAAAGGGAGCTCTTCGAATAGAGAAGCCATAGGAGAGCCTTAAGGGATGGGGGAGACGTCGGTTTTTCCGACAGAGGTCCAATGCACACTCTAGCTTTCTCTTTTCCTTGGAGTTAACGGCTCACTCAGTTCTGACGATCCCCACCCTTCCACAGTCCTTATTCCACCCCTGGGTTAAGGCGGTCCACAAGCCTTGGGAGGAGCAGTGGGACCTTGAGCCCCCTCCCTCGCCCTCGGAGCACGAGTACGGCCTCCCTCAGTCGACTCTCGTACCCTCCTCCATAGCTAAGTTATGGTTTCAGGCTTCGCTTCGCTTCCCTTGGCCACTTGGTTCCAGGCCATAGTGACGGGTTAGCTGGGGGAGGGATAAAAGGAAACTTGTTCCCCAATTCTTCCCCGGGCATATCTTCAGTTGTTGCTTTCTTAATTCGATAAAGAAGGTTACTCTGCACCTATTCCCTTGCCCAGGCGTCTGATGATCCCGAGAAGTTTAACCTCAAGACCTATTGTGGAATGAACTCCTTCGGGTTATCCACGACCTCCTGGATGTTCTCCAGCGATAGTAGAAGCTTATAGTCCCTTTCTAAGGTTGAGCGGCTCAGAACCCGCACCAGAAGATCAAATTGAGTAGGATAAAGGTCGTCCAACAGCTTTCCACGCTTTGACAGCCTGCACGAACACAAAAAAATTGTCAAAAAACTCGCAGGTTAGGATAGATAGTAAACAGACGCTAGTATCCCAACACCGGACCTGACTCAAGATCCAAGTTCAACACAATTTCTTGGAGCATTGGGTCATTCGTGCACCCCAAGCACCAAATAGCAGGACATTGCCTTGCGACTTATTTTTGCTGGTGTTGAGCAAGTTGGTGAGCAGGAATCAGCGTCCTCGTAGCCAAAAGAAGAATAATCCTGCCTAGCTGAGCCGTAGGGCGGTTGAGTTGACCCCTATCACCTTCGGTCGGCGTGTATAGTTGCCTTTGATACGGGACAGAACAAAGTCACGAGGGTCCACTCGTCTAGCCGTAAAGAGGCATTACCAATTAGAAAAAAGAAAAACGAGAAAGAGAGAAAAAAGACAAAAGAAGCCGACAGATCTGGATCAACCCCGACCGCTCATGATAACTAAGACCCCTCCCAAAAACCAAACTTAGAAGATAGTGGCGAGAGAAAGGAAGAAAGCAGATGAAGACGAGTATACCTTCTGCAGGTGATAATGCACGGTCATAAGCAACGGGGCAACAAGAACTCCAACAAGACAACGACTAACCGGAGAAGTCAGGAGCAGAAGAAGGAGGATAAAGGCGAAATTCTCCGAAATGGTGTTCAAAGAAGTCTCAAAAGGTAATTTTGGGGAGTATTTAAGGCATCGGATCCAATATCTATTAAACACACATTGGACATCTGCACAAAGGAAGCAGATCACGCCATCCCTCACATTAAGCATCGATCTAGCCAATTGAAGTTGTCACCACAGAAGCCGTAGAATTAATCAGATAAGAACGTGGGGGATACGTGGGGGATACGTGGGGTATCGCGAACTTTGCTGACTTGATCCCCCACTGTGCACCACACTCCCACGACGTCTATCACCATTAAAGACTATGAACCAATTGTAGGAGGCCATGTATCACCCTCGAGTAGTATAAATTGAAAAGCTTGAAACCAAAAAAACATATATATTGAATACTTTGGCAATTAGAGAGAAATACAAATTCCTTGGGAAGTTCAATCCTTTCCAATATATATATATATCAATGTACTACCTGTTGGCCTTAAACGAGTTCACAACATCTACTACAAGTCTACCGAATATCTCATATTATTCCAATTATAGACAATTTTTTCAAATGTATTTTAATTATATTTAAATTTTATATTTTTAAATAATAAATTAAAAGTTTATTAAAAAATAATAATCAATTAAAATTTAGAAAATCTTTTTAGGAAATCAAACATATTAATGTCTACTAGATAAAAATGTAATCATTAATCTTTTATTTATTAACAAGGATGAAAATAAGCCGCGAGAAGAAGAGTGGAAATAGAAAAATTAGATGGGGATACGTGTTTACGTGAGAAATCGCTCATTTATCGGCTTTCCTTAAAGCGACCTTCCACTCCTCAAACTTCTTCTTCTTCTCCTCGGCGCATTTGTCGATGATTCTTGAAATGCTTCTCTCCATAACTCGATCACGGTTCACGACTTGAATGACTCTACACCATAGAAAATAGGAAAAACTTTTTGCCCCTTTGCTTTCTCGCTCCGGCCAGTCTTGACGGTTTCATCGAGCACCACTTGGAATCGACGCAAGCTTTTGAGAAAACTGACAGTGGCGGTCTGGATCCTTCAATAGCTTTAGGAATTTGGGTAAATCTCTTCTCCCCTTGAGTTCTGTCGTCTGCGAAGGTTTGATGTTGCCTCGATCTAAAGCCCAATAGAGATTATCGGTAAAGGTGTTGCGGGTATCTTCGCCTCTGAAACTCAAGAACACATCGTACCTCCATTTCGAATTAGAATTATAAGAAGAAGAAGAAGAGGATCTCCCGGAACTGCTAGTACTGGAAGCCATGGTTGGATTGTAACAAAATTACAAAAGCAATTTGGAAAAGAAAAAAAAGAACATAAAGGTGAAGAAATTTGTGAGATGATAGAGGGTCTTTGAAGAAATTTGGCATTGAAAGCTTGATCTATATTGATGGGTAGAAGAATCAAGTACAAAACCTTCATTCAATTTTGGGGTGAGACTCCTCAAAGTCTTCTTGCAAAACCCTTTGTCTTCTTTTTTTTCATTAAAAAAATAAGAGCAAAGATAAGCAACTAAACGATCGAAGCAAAAGTATATAAAGATCTGAAATATTATAAATATAAATAAAAAGTTAAAAAAAAAAAAAAAAGCGGAATCATTTTGTTTTTTAGGCTAGATTAATATTGGTTTGGTAACGAAAATAAAATTTAAGATTAGGAAACACACACACACAAATAAATTTTGTTTTAACCCAGTAAAATTATTTTTGTTTTGAATAAGATGAATTTCTACATGAAAATTAATCTAACAAATAAATTTATATTTCTTTTTCTAGTTAAAATAAAATTATTATGAATTTACAAGTTATAACAAAAAAACATTATTTATTTTCAACTGAAATGACTTTTTACTTAAAAATTATCCTTATTTTTTTATTTGTATAACTTTAGAAATTAAAACTAACCAAAAAATAATTCATAGACATACCTACTTATCCAACCCCTGTTTTGAACTGCATTCTTCCTTCATCTCTTGGGGTCAAGAAATTTGGGTGATCAATATTAACAAGTACCCAAGCCCAATCAAAAGACCAACGAGAACCTATCAAATTTAAGTATCACTGCACAATCTTATATGAAACGGATCGTATAAGATAATAAAATCTAAGAGACAATCGTTAGATGCTTCTAAATTTTCATGAAATTTTCTAGGATGTTTAAATTCCATCATCTTCCCTATGATTCCCAAATAAAATCAATGAGCTGCTTGTCATTAATTTTTAATATGACTTTCTTTTGCAATCTTCCTATGATTTTCTTTTAGTTTGGAAGTCTCCTGTTTTAAAGAATTTGATTGTACAACAATAGGTATTACACATTTGCTTTTTTCTTATTACTTTTCTTTTCTTTATTTTTCTATATTTTCTTTTTATAAGAAAATATATTTTCTAATAATAGGTAGGCCATTGCATTCAATGACCATCTTTTGGCTCTTTCAACACTTACCGTGCAACAAGCTTGATTTATTTATTTATTTTGCATTCTTTCTATTTGCCTATTATCATTTACACTTTTTAAAATAAAAATATATGATAAAAATAATGATAACCAAAATCAAATTACGAAAAAAAAGGTAGATGTTAACATAGAAAAAGCCTAAAATCCTATTGAAAGTAAATTATATAAAATCATTTGATATAATTTATAGAATTATAAAATTTATAAAATACAAAATCATGTAATATGGAGAAAATGATAAAAGAAAGAAGGAGATTTGTTGTTTTAATAAAGCGGATTATAAAAAGCTATTGTGTGCATTTTCCATCAAGAGTTGTTTACACATAATCAATTATCAATTAAGAGTTTTTACCAAACAACCTAAGAGTGGATTGAGGGTGAATAAGCTAATGACTTTCAATCACGGCCTAATTTATCTATAAATAAATAAAAATCGTGATTAAAAATTTATTTTTTGAATAGTTCACTACATTTTTATTTTTAAAAAATTTACGTTTTAAAAAAAATTATGTTTAATATTCTATAAAAAAATTTGAAGGTAATATTCAATAAAAATTATAAAAAATAAGACTAGATCCAAGATATGATTTTTATAAATATAAAAATATTATAAAATATAAAAGAAAATAAATTATATTTTTTAATGTAATAAGTTGATACAAAATTAATGGATAAGAGTTATTTAAAAAAAAGAAAATTAAATTTATAAAATTTTATAATCAATTTTAATATTTATTTATTTTACTTAGACTATTAATTATTATAGATAAATATATTTTTATATTAGAGATTAATTTATTTAATATATTAAAAATTTTAAAAATTAAGTGTCTTAAAAAATCAAACAAAAATTAGAGGGCGTGATCCGTGGGGTGCAACTGGGGTATGGTGGGTACAGGTGGGTTGGGATTGGGAGAGAGAAGGGGGAGGGTCCCATTTAATTGTCATGTTTTCCATTTAACAGTAATCTTAACGGTTTTATGATGGCAAGGATTTAATTAGGCTACATAAGTAAACGTTTAGACGAGGTGTAACTTGTAAGTAGGTGCGGTTTTTCAATTTTGATAGAAAATGTAAAAACATAATAGCAATAGAGGAAAACAAATGGAAAATATGAGCATCCGCCCGACTCAATCGTCATCTATCTTGTTGTTTTACCTAGAAAATGGATTCTTCAGAAAAGCACGGAGACTCGATTCGTCGGCTCCTTCCTATGGTCTCTGAATTCTCGAGTCGATGGATCGTCAGTCTTATTCAATGGTGACTCTGATGCGCAAAACAAACAGAAGGCGGCCAGGTGAGGTATTCAATTAAGCCTCAGATGGCAAAGTTAGCTTCTTGAAGACTGAGAGATAAAACCGTAGTCTCAATCAAGAATTGCGTACCTTCTTTAGTGTGATTCGTTTCCCTTTTATGGAGGGAGATAGGAGATCCAACATTCCCGGAGAGTGGAGCTGATTTCTTCCTAATGGTAGGGAAGATGACTCTTATTCGAAAGGGTGACTTGTTCTTAACTTTTTATGTAACCGCTTTCTGATAGGCGTTCTTGAAGTGCCTTCCTATTTACATTTGGGGCGGAGAGGCGTTAGTGGGAAAACTTATATTTATATTATGAAGAGATGGTTGACAGTTTCGTTTGGTGGAGTTACCGATCGGGAAAGGGCGCATCCGGGTGATGAGGCATCCGGGATGAACAGCGCCCGAGAGCTTGTCGGGTGACAGACATCGGGATAGCGATGCTGAGGCTATCGAAATGAGAGGTGCCGGGCGCCGGGATGGGCATTCTGGGCGGCTGGCACGGGCTGGTCAGCCCAGGGGCTCTTGGGGCTGGTCGGCTAGCTAATGGAGCGGAGGCTCGAGGCCCATGGTACCCTGATGCCCCCACTCTGCACGGGTAGTGGTCGCCCTGGTTGGAAAAAGAACAAGCAGCCGATCGTTTCATGGGGAGCAGTAGACAATCAATCTTTGTTCAATGTGAATTTTTATAACTTTTTGAACTACGTTAGATGTTATATGATCGTTTAAGTTGAGTTAGAGAGACTGAAGTTGCTATAAAAGGCTAGAGAGTGACGAGGTTCGTTGTCTTACCGGGTATCCATATTCATCTGGCAGAGAAGGACAATTGATCATTGGTTGAGACTCTGAAGTGAAGGGGTTGCGGGATGAGGGACGGTTGTGATCGATTAGCTGAGCGTGCCCCTCCAGAGCATGGGTCGGTCGGAGCGCATGGCTTGGCGGTCGAAAATGTTCGAAGGAGGTGTTTGGGTGGTTAAACGAATGGCGGCCTCACATCCGAGGACACCCCATGATCTGGGGAATTCGCTCAACTTTCTGCCAGCCTCATCTCTGTTTCTC
Source organism: Tetrastigma voinierianum (assembly GCA_016808115.1). Classification (NCBI taxonomy): domain Eukaryota; kingdom Viridiplantae; phylum Streptophyta; class Magnoliopsida; order Vitales; family Vitaceae; genus Tetrastigma; species Tetrastigma voinierianum. The sequence continues at coordinate 293,467 of JAEQBH010000467.1, forward strand.
TATCAGCCTCAGCGGCGTGTGGAGCTTTCTGCTACTCGTTAATTTATCCATCTTCTCTCCTTTTTTGGCCTGCGGCGACTTTCTTGGATCGTGATGGATTCTTTGTTTTTGTTTTCTGTGTACAGTGTCTTGGCTGAATGTATCCTAAAAATATTGCTTGGTAACAAGCATTTCTGTAATGTTGAACACCTTTTGGTGCAGTGGCAAGTGTAGTTTTTATCACTTTTGTGCCATTCTTGATTGTGTGTGGATATTCATATTTCTATCCCCAGTGAGACTAATTGATCATTATAAAATTTGTTATGATGGGTTCTTAGTCAGAGGAAAGGCCCTGAGCTTGGCCACCATAGTCTGATGCCTAAAGCGCGAACCGTCGTGTTGGTTGAGATCTCGGGCAGACGATCAGTCGTCGCTGCATTAAATGCGGCTATAGACCCTAGGAAGCGATATATAGATAGGCATCATTAAGCCGTACCTTTTTCCTTTTCGTGTTATTTTGGTTTATCTTCTTCCCTCTTTGTGGCCTTTGAGCAGAAATTCGGGTTGACTACCCGTCAACTGCGGAATACTAGTGAATGTCGGTGAGAGCATTTCGAAAATCGAAGGAATCTCCTTTGTACGGGAGCTCTACCCCGAATACAAAACACATATAGCACAATCTAACATCAATATAACAATAACATGAGTAAAAACAGCCGCTTGGGCTGATACAACACTACTCATCAATATATATCCAACTATATCCAATAGTTTCGAAGATCAATTGTTTACTCTTATAAACATATATTAAAAAATTAAAACAATTCCTAATACATGTAGAACCTTGAAAGCCACATTTCGGCTCTCTTCACAAAACTCAGGTCTCTAGGACGAAGTAGTCTCCTCTCCTCGTCTCCCTGTACACACAGTAAAATAGTATCCTCGATGGGGTGAGCTAATGCTCAGTAGTGGAATCACCTAAGTGGGCTACTTTCCACCTAGGAGTGCGGTGCAATGCTCCAAAATAAACACTCGTTCAAGCAAATGCATGATCCTACTTGAATGTCTAACTTATCGGCCTCTTAGAGTCTCAATGGCTACTGCATTCTTTTAATATCGTATGAAATTATTATGTATTTTGTTCAATGGACATACCGATGTGTATATATATCAATTGGGTCGTCTTCGAAGATTGATATTATTTATGGACTACCCTCCGATGCATATCAATTGGGCCGTCTCCGACGATTGATATTTTTAGTATGGACTACCCTTCGATCATTTTTTTAGTTTTGAACAGCCTCAAACCATTTTCTCTAGATTCATCTCATGCACTCACTCCTACCCCGTCCTGGGTTGTCCCGGTGCATATGGAATGCATGATGCCCACTTCCATTCTGTTCTATAACACATGCAAATATATAAACATGCATATATTCACATAAATTAAATCACACAATCATGTTATGTAATTTCTCATTTCATCACATCAAAGAATTAGCTATGTGGGCTAATGATCCAACATTCTACTTGAATTACCGATTGAACATTAATTCACAAAATTTATTTTGTGAACACTATTCTCGAGAATAGTGAAACCCTCGGTTACTATTCCCGAAAAATCACAAATCATCGGTTCACTTAGTGAACCCGGGTTTCACGACCATTTTCGGCCTCATACAAACCAATACATGATTTATTGAACAATTCCTCACACATTTAACCCAAACGGTCAGCAAAGCCGTCACGGATGTTCGTGGAATCTCAAAATCCAAGCATTTGGGTTCCAAGGTTTGGAGCAGATCAACTAACAGTTCAGGCGCCAACTGACGAAACATCAACATAGCTCTTAAGCAGCATTAAAACCCAGTAAGGGCCTCTGCTCAGTTTGTCTAAACTCCTTAAATCTGGTACCCACGCGAAGCCCTCTCCACGTAGAGCATCTTTCCTTCTTGTCCTGAAGACTGCCGACGGTCGGATCGCCCGGTATTTTAGAGAGAAGTCAGATGTTCTCTCTCTACAAATCACGATTTCAAAGCTTCTGCATCTTTTTTTTTTATCCCACGTTTTTGTTTTTCCTTTTGTAATATAGGAGACAACACTATTTATGTTTTGTCTTTTTCTAACTTAAACAATTCCAAAAATGACCATTTTGTCATTCTTTTCCCAGTTTTGACATTCGGCACTATCTCGGTCGTCCATTTTCATCATTTCTCTACTCATGCCACTTATGGCATATGAGTACGTGTTATTTGTGACTTTCGTCGCATCGAAAATCGTTTTAAGGCACTTGAAAGCAGCGATGCCTCAGCGTGCCAGCTTCCGTGTCTCGAATTGGTAGAAATTCGACGGAGCGGGTCGCGGAATGAGACCGGGTTCCCGGGTTTCCGTTTAATGTTAGCCGGTCACCGATCCTTCCAGTGTGTAGTTGAAGTGGGATCCTGGCTTGGCGGCTATACCTCGACGTTTGATGTGTTATGATGCGTGCAGTTGGTTATTCATGCGGGAAAGGCGGCGAGGAAGAATTTGGTGAAATGGTGGAGAAGTCGAGCATTGAGAGATCCCGACTTTTGGAGATTCCAGGCGGGAGTGCCGCCTACCGGAGAACATATCTGAGTGAGGTGGCAGGCTCCTTATACCCTTCCAGTCATTCCCCGGGCATTGCCCTCGGACATCGTGGAAGGGGAGTACTTCGTGATTGCTGATTTACGGCGCCTAGTTTCTGGCGGTGCTAGCTCCTCCAGGGATCCGGTAGTCGAGGCATCGAGTCGGGTGCGGCGGAGGCGCATGTCGAGGTCGTCTGCCCCATCGACGGGGGTTAGTTCGTCCCTTCCTGCTCCTGGTCAGAGATCTAGAAGTGAACGTCCCGAAAGCTTCCTCCCGCTAGTGCAAGCTGCTAGGGCTGCCCCCCGAGTGGTAAAGGTCAAGCGGAAAAGGGCGCTCGGGCGTCGGAACGCGCCGGGGTCCAGGGGTGAGAATTTTGTACCTTGGGTTCCTGTCGACACGGACGGTCCCCAGGATTTGGAGGAAGAAGAAACGGGTGGAGAGAATAGCGAGCACTTTCGATCGCTCTGGCCGTAGGCAAGAAAGTGGCGGGTAAGTTCAATGACAAGTCGGACTCCGCCGCGTCGGTCTGCCGAGGCAAGGCTAGCAAATACTTAGATGATCCAGCACGTCGACGGAAGTTCGGGGGCAGACGTCACAATCCTATTACATTTAGGGGGCTCCCTTAAATGGGGGCCTATAGATCGAACGGAGCTAGACAGGGTTGCCCGATTAGAATCGAACGAGAATGATCCGGTTCTGAGTGCACTCCAAGTAGTCCCACCCTCAGATCGGGTCGAGGGACAACCAAGCAGGTCGAAGTATATGCGGTCGGTTCCTAAGGCCCCCCCACTTAGGCCGGTCCGAGGTAATAGCAGATAGCTACCTTCCTCACGCGGTGGGCCTAGAGTGGAGGTGTCGGCGCTGGGGCGGAGGAGGTGAAAAGTATCTTTGCAGTTGGGGGCCAGTTCCATTGTGAAGCGTCCGTGGCCGATCGGCTAGGCAATTTGTATCCACATATATACCGGTTGTCGGTAGTCACTCGGGGCTTGGGCCTTCACGAGGATTATATGATGACCCTCCCTGCTGCTACCCCGGAGGAGGACATTCCGCAGATCAACGACGATGGGATACAGGTCCGGAACCGCAACTTTGTTCAGTCGATCGAACTGGTAAGAAAGGGGGTTTCGTCAGGTGTTATTAGTGTTATTGCATGTTTTCTCAATTGCTAATGGGTTTCTTTGCAGGCCGTTGTCGCTATTCGGAACATGGCGCTTCAGCATCACGAGTTTGAGCTCCAACTAAGGGACGCCGAGTGGCTACGATTATACGTTCAGTCGGGAATGGCCGAACGGGAGATGCAGAGCCATCATTAAAGAAGGCCGAGTTGGCGTGTCGTCGCCTGGAGCTGGAGCTTAAGGAATCTGCTGAGAGAGCTGCCCGGGTCGAGGCCTAGAGAGATGAGGCATGCCATGAGCGATGATGGCTAGGGGCCAGAAGGGACCGTTAATACACGAATGCGAGATAGAGTTTGAACTTGCACGGGTTGCGTGCATAGCAGTTGCAAAAAATGCCCGCCGAGGCGGTCAGAAGCATGGAGTCACTCGGGAGCGTTGGCCACAGTGAGCGGAAGCTTGCAAAAAAGCAGAAAGGAGAACGGCCGTTTGGCAGACGAGAGACTTGCTTTAGTTATGGAACTCGAAACTATAAAGGACGACTTTGCCACCTTCCGGGAGAAGGCCATTGCGATTGGGGAGGCGATGGGCGAGATTCGATGCGTGACGACACAACGTTCAATTATGGCTATGGTTCTTTGTGTGTTTACGCTGCTTTATACGTGGGAACAAGCCTTAGATCCCGGGCTGGATATCGGATCGCCGATTCCGTTAACTCCATAGTTCTTCGCCAATCCCCGCTGCCCCCCAGGCACTTCGGCTGCCGCTCCTACTTTGGACCCCATTGCTGTTAGTGGGGAGGACCGTTCGGAGAATAGCCCATCTGCAGCCGAAGAGGTGACAACTTTTCCAACGGATCCCCCGGCTGAAAAGGAGTCTAAGTGCTTTGGTTTTGTTCAGTGTATTTATACCAAACAATATGCTTTTCTTTCTTGCTTTGTTATTTTTGATTTGATATCATTTTGTACACTTTGGCACTTCGCTACCCTGATTTCTATCCGTTTTTACTTATTGCACCATTCGAGCATGCATGCGGTGGACTGAAGTCATCTATATAGTGCCGGATGGGTCATTTGCGGGGATTGTCACGGATGAGGTGCCGACTCAGCCACCGGGACTTGAATTGACCAGGTAGGCGTTATCTATGCTAAATTTAGAGCGAGGTTAGTGAATTAGATCACCGGGACTTTGGAATTGACCTGGCTAGGCGTTATCTATCTTTGGTAGGGCAGTCGATGCTTCATGCCCGGACTTGCTGGAATTGACCGATAGGCGTTATCTATCTTTGGTAGGCGAGGATCGATAGTCAGCCACCCAGGAACATGAAATTGACCGGCTAGATGTTATCTAGGCGGGCGAACGCGGAGTCAGTGTTGCGCCTTCGAACTTAAAGTTGACCCTGACTAGGTGTTATCTAAGTTGGGTCGGGCGGAGTTGGTGAAGCTGCGCACGGGCTTTGGAATTGACCGGCTAGGCGTTATCTATGTAAGTGAGGCGGGTCGGTGGCTTCTTGCGAACTTTGAATTGAATAGCTAGGCGTTATCTATCTTTGGTAGTGCGGGTGGAGTGAACTACACCACCCGGACGTGGTTAGGTAGCTGATGGTCTGATGGTATGTGGAGGGCACGACTTTCATGGCGTGTAGCCATGTCCGACCTAGAATGGCATTGTATGGCCCCAAGTCCTCCACTACTGAGAACAGTATTTGCTGAGTCACAAGGCCTGCCTTGACAGAAAATGTGATATCCCCAACTGACAGTGTGGTAGCTCCATTGAAACCTGGCAAAACCTTGCGGCGGAATAGAAGATCAGCTCAGACTCTCATCAGCAAAAGTGGGATGGAGAAAATCGGCGTATTTGCGGGATCGATGAGGACCCATGCACGTAGCTGTTATGCATACGGTCGATGCGAGTGCGTCGTGGTGTGGTGTGATGACCCGTGTAGCGTTAATAGGGAAGGATATGGGGCCATCAACAGGATGGTATATGATATCCCCGGTTAGCGCGATGTTTACTCCTTTCGGCCAGAAGCGCTCGGGCGTTCGATCTTCATTGTTTCTTAGTTGATACTGGCGTCGACCGGTCCCCCGATATAAAGTTGATGGTCGGTGGGGTCACGAAACATGTTCAATATGCGCAGCAGCCACGGCCGGTTGGAAGCGATTGTTGCCCGAGTTAGCTCGAAGTAAGTATCACGGTGAAGCCAGGCCAGTCGGCTTTTTCTATAAATTTGAGGCTCACGGTAGTGATTGGTCTCATGACCGTGGTCCGCATGATAATCACGTCGTAGGGATCACATTTGCCTTTGGTCCCGGACCTGCCCTCATAGGTGGGGGCCATTTGAAATCGGGGAGGTCCCGAATGATGGGCAGGAGCAGGTCGTAGGGGATGTTGAGAATAGTGAATTAGGGGGGATCTTTCCTCTTCTCGGACTGCCCGTCGGGGCGCTTCTAGACCTTGCCTTCATTGCTTTTCCGTTCGGACGGGCCCTTAGCGGCCGACTTGCCGCTCTGGGTGGTGATCATGACTGTTTGCGAGGCGGCCCGAATGTTATCTTCCAGCGTAGAGAATTTATCGGCCCGTAGGTATAATTCCTCCATAGTTTCCGGCGGGTCCAGGGATAAAGATTGGAAGAAGAATTGGTCGGCCCAAGCTTCTTCGAAGTTTCTGGAACCATTATCTATCTTTTGTAGACATCAATCATTTGGACAGCTTGTTCGAATCTGCATGTGAGGGTGGATGGACTCGTCTTCCGTTAAGGATGGATTGTAGGGAGGCGATAATCCGCTACTTTGACGAGCAGTCTTGGGAGGCGAACCGACCCCTGGTCGTCGAATGAATTTATCGATCTTCTCGGAAGCTTGTGGAACCAGGCCAAGGCCGGGCCTTTGAGGCTGGCTGGGAACACTTTACACAGAAGTCTGTCGTCCCCAGCGTTGAGGATCATCGCTTGGTTGAAGTGTAACATATGATCATACGGGTCGGAGGAGCCGTCGTACATAACGAACGGCGGGATGACAAATCCGCGAGGAGGTTCGCAATCTAGAATATGCTCGCCCAAAGAGGAGGACAACATGTCGTAGGGTCCCCGGACGGGGGGATAAAGGGCTGCATGCGGGGCGGGGAACACCCCAAATGGGTATTGTGCATGTAGAAGTGGGGGCCGTTGCCGTCAGGGTCAACAATATGCTCGGGGGCTGTCTTGAGCAGATCTATCCACAGCGTCCTCTTTTATTCGGCGCCGCCGGCTCATAGCATTTGGATTGGCGAGGGGTCTCTTTACGGACCAGGCACTCGCGTTGCTCGGAGGTGGTGAGCGTGAGGAAGTGGAGGCTGTCAGAAGAGGCCGTCATCGACACAGTGATCCTTATGGTCGGGTAGGCGGGCTCTTTCCTTATTCGCACGAGTGGAACACATTAAGGCGACACAGGGTTCATGGGCATGTTGGACTCTAAGAAGGTCCGTAAGCGGTCGTTCTCTTCTTTATTAAGCAGTCCATACGTTCTTATAGTTCGGTCTGCTTCCCGGGCTGCTCTTCAGGTTTAAGCACTCCCGTCTCCGTGCTAGAGATCTTTTGGTCCTCGACGGGTGGGTTTACTGGGTTGCTCGACATGGTGATATGGTCTGACGATCCGATGGTATGTTTGGGAATGGCCAAGGCTTCGGAGATCGGGATATCACCTAGGAGCGGATGTACCCAAGCCCTCGAGTATCGTCTCTGAGACTTCTTGCTTGGCGTTTCCCACAGACGGTGCCTAGTGTGGTCTCCTGAATTCTTAGAGTCAATGGATCGTCGGGGCATTCACCAACTGACTACAATCTATAAAACAAACAAGAAGACTACGATGGTATTCTGTCGCCCCTCCGATGGCAAAGTTAGCTTCTTGAAGACTGAGAGATAAAACCGTAGTCTCAATCAAGAATCGCGTCCCTTCTTTGGTGTGATTTGTTTCCCTTTTATGGAGGGAGATAGGAGATCCAACTTTCTCGGAGAGTGGACGATTTCTTCCCCTAATGGTAGGGGAAGATGGCTCTTATTTCGGAAAGGGTGACTTGTTCTTCTTTTTATGTAACCGCTCTTTGATAGGGCCGCTGCTGAGAGTGCCTTCTATTCGTTGGAGGCGGAGGCGGTTCGTGGGAAAACATGTTTATATTATGAAGGATGGTTGCGATTTAGTTTGATGGAGTTCTGCGTCGGAAAGGGCGCGCTCCGGGTGACGAGCCATCGGGGTTAACGGCGCCCGGGGGGAGTATCCGGGTGATGGGCATCCGGGATAAGCGTGCGGGGAAGCATCAAATGAGAGGTGCCGGGCGCCGGGGATTGTGGGGCGTTCTTGGGGGAGCTGGCCCAAGCTTTTGGGCCTAGTCCCATGAGGGCTCTTGGGCTGGCCAGCTGGCTAATGGAACTGGGCCCGAGCCCATGGTACCCACACTTCCTGTAATATAACTTTGAGTTTTATAGGTCAATTTGGATGGAGAGGATAAATTCAGAATCACTATCTGTATGATGAAATGTGGGAGAGAATTATTATTGCTTGGAATGCTTTTGTTTCATCCGGGTCTCACCTTATCATGCCCATTCATCATCTTTGAGACTATGGTTACTGATTGTATGGCTGACCCAGGAGATCTCCTAGTGTAATATAGATTTGACTCTACGTCTGTGGGAAAAAGAAACACGAAAAGGAAAAGTAAGGACAAAGATGAGCGTTTGGAACCCGCTCACCTGCTCTATTACTAATTGTTTGCTTTATTCCTCTCTTAACCAGTTCGCCGGCTTGACCACTTGATTCCCTTTATCATATTCAACGAAGTAGAGTTCTTATCTCCCAGGTAAAGAATATGTGAGGTTCTCATGGATTTGTCATCTCCTGTAGCATTTCACACACGGGACCTTTGCAAAACTCGTGAAAATTTAAATTTAAATTCAAAAAATATAAAACAGTAATTTATCGAGAATAGTCGGAGGAAAATTTGGAAATGTTTTCGATCTTGGATGGCCAACGGATTACCGCAGATTGGAGTCATCTCGCGAAATCTAGTCGCCCAGGTGAATTGCGTCAATTTGAGTAATTCGGATTTTAGGTATTCCCGGCGAACGGGCCGTGGCGGCGACACGTGGCATGAGTGCATGCCACGTGGCACTGAACGGAGACACTTGGCACTTGGTGGCCAGAAGTGTCCAGAAGCTGATGCATGATGTTGGTAGTGAAGCTGGCATGGAAGACACATAGCTTGACTAGTAGCAATGGATGCATCATGTCGATGTTCGGTGGAGAAACATGGGAATGGAGTGAAGGGGAAGGTTCTTCCTCTGGTAGGGAATCAGTTCTGGAGGAGAGCAAAAAATATAAGAAGAGAAAAACCAGAAGAGAGAGAGAGAGAAAGAGAGAAATAAAGAGAGAGAAAAGAGAAAGGGAAAAGACCAAAATTGATCAAGGAAATCAATCAGTGGAAGGAGGGAGTTCCTTCTTTGGGTTTGAGAACAAAACAGAATAGAGGAGAAGAGGAGGAGCTGCAGATTCCTCCATTTTTCTAGATTATGTGGATCAAGGACTTGATCTTTTACTCCAACAGGTAGGGGTCTTCTTCTACCTCAACTATTTCTTATTTAAGAGCCATTAAATGACCATGAAAGGTAGCCCTAGTTGTGGGCTGATACAAGAACAGTTTCTACAGAAACTGTTGATGTTAGGACCGATTTCTAAGTCCTTGTAATTTCCATAAATTTGTTTTTGGAATTGATTGTGTTACTGCTGGTTTTGGGAGGTTGTATTGTACCTTGTTTTCTGGATTTTTGAGACCCGAAAGAGTCCAACTTGGATTTGTTATTGGTTGAATGAATAACATGCAGAATTTTTTTGAAAATGATCTTGTTACTACTGGTTTCTAGAGGTTGTATTGTACATGCTGTTTTTTTTTTTTTTTTGGATTTTGAGACCAAAAAGTCTAGTTGGTATGTTATCGGTTGAATGAATAACATGCAGAATTTTTTTGGAATTGATCTTGTTACTGCTGGTTTGGAGTCTGTATTGTACATGCTGTTTTTCTGGATTTTGACACCGAAAAGTCCATTTTGGTATGTTATTGGTTAAATGAATAACATGCAAAAATTTTCTAGAATTGATCTTGTTACTGCTGGTTTGGAGGTTGTATTGTACATGCTGTTTTTCTGGATTTTGAGATCGAAAATTCCAGTTTGGTATGTTATTGGTTGAATGAATAACATGCAGAATTTGTGAACATACATGTTGATATGTGCATGCTTGATGATTAACATGATGCTTGAGAGAAAGCATGAATTATGTATATGTTGCATGTGGATATGACATGAGATTTTAATACAATATTTAGCCTTGCATGTGCATGGGGACATCAGATAAATCGGGTGTGAGTGCATGACATGGATTTTGAATGAATTAAATTTCAAGGGGTTGTCCATTATGTTTAATCTCAGAGGGTTGTCCATTATATTTAATTTCGGAGAATTGTCCATTATATTAAATTTCGGAGGGTTGTCCATTATGTTTAATCTTGGAGGGTTGTCCATTATATTTAATTTCGGACAATTGTCCATTATATTAAATTCGGGTTGTCCATTACATTTAATTTGGTGTCCATTATATTAATTAGGAAGTTGTCCATTATATTTAATTTCGGAGGATTGTCCATTATATTAAATTTCGAAGGGTTGTCCACTTTGTTACAAGATCGGAGGGTTGTCCAGTATATTTTACTATCGGAGAGTGACTAGTACAATATGATATTATATCGAAGGGTTGTCCAATATATTATAATATTGGAATTCGGAGGGTTGTCCACTTTGTTACAAGATCGGAGTATGTCCAATGGGTTTTACATTCATGTAGAAATGTGCATGTATTTACTTGAATGTGTATGGATGTGTGAACATGGCATTTCATGTGCACTTAGGTGGGGAGTAGCTCTTGTAGGAGATTTTCTCTGCTATGCATTGCTCACCCCGTAATGGGACCACCCTTTCAGGTACACGAGAAGACAGCGCTCCTTCGGCGAGTGAGTATGAAGGCTGGGGTTGTGGCCTTGAGAAGTATTTTTGTAAAATATATTAGAACAATCTAGTTTTAATATATTTTGGCATGTAAAAGTGTAAACAAGTTGTACATCAAACTCTTGTAAAATACTATAAGCATTTGTGTATTTGTAAGAAAATATACAAGGTTGTTTATACCGGATTTGAGGCGTATGAAAAAAAAAACCCCCAAAATTTGGGGTGTCACAGCATAGTATCAAAGCTTAGGTATACGAATACCTAGGGAGCTCGGGTGTGGGTATCCATAAGTATGATCTTGATACCAACTTCATAGCTGGGTACTAGAGTTGAGGTACACGAATACCTAGAACTCGATGGGGCATAGGTTTATATCATACATACACTATGCATTGGGTGAAATTGGTATGTGTGATTTGCGTGCTTGTTTTGTGTGAACTTTTTATATGATAAATAGTATGTGAACACTAGGGTTAGAAAACATAACCTTAGGGGTCGAGAAAACATACTGAACGCGTTAATCTAGAAATTAAATTAAATTGAATTACATTAGTGATTGGCAGTGCACTACTAATAAGAAAAATCTTAAGTTGTCATTTGACTTGTGTAGATGGCGAGTCGAGGGCGAAGACGAGGGGGTCGCCCACAGGGTTTCACTTTGCTGTTTTGAATCAAGGGCCTTTGCGGAGCGTGGATGTTACGAAGTTTGCTGCCATTGCACAGGCTAGTGCATCTCGGGGTCAAGGGGGACCAAGTGACCTCGAGAGGTTTATGGCACATCATCCTCCGACATGTATGGGATGAGGAGACTCGGTGGCCAGGACAGCCTTGGCCATCGGAGTAGAGGAAGTGCAGAGCATTTGAGACTTGGGTGCTAGTGCTAAGAGGAAGGAGAGTTAACCTTCTTCTAGCTCGAAGAGCGAAGACCACGTTTTGCACGGATCTGGGGGCAGGCTGGCCACCGGGGTGAGCCAAGGTCAATTATCGGTGGGGACGCCCGGGACTCTACCCGGTCGATGAAGGGTGTTTCCATTGTCACCAGCCTAGACACTTTAGACGAGATTGCCCTCAGAGGCAGGAATCTCGAAAATGTGGGACATCACAGTCCTAATCATCAGTGGGACATGCCGAAGCGCGTTTGTTCCTCCTTACTGACAGGCTGGGGCGGTGTCGTCCTAGGGTCTTTGCACCTACTATTTCGCAGACGGGCCACATGGACCAGGACATGGGTCGAGGTCAAGGGCAGGGCTCACAGGCTGGGACTTCTAGCCAGACGGTGCAGATGATATGCCACCATTATCGTCAGCCTAGGCATAAGAGACGGGATTGTCCTCAGAGGCAAGGATCCCGTGGTACCACAGGCTGGGCTTGCTAATCAGGCTGGGTTTGCTCTCGCACTTCTTGACGAGATTACTGTTTTGATTTTGGTGCTTCATATTCATGCTTATCATTGCATCATGTGTGAAAGGTTAGGGCTTAGAAGTTGAAACCTTGGAAAAGCCGTTGTTTGGGAATTCTCCCCTAGGAACTAGGGTGAGGGTTGACTGGATACGTCAAAATTGTGAGTTAGAGATCTCTGTGCCTCTACCCACGGTAGACCGAAGGATCATGAATAGGTCCGAGGTTGATGTCATCCTCGAGATAGACTAATTGACGGCATACTAGGTCGTCATAAATTGTGATCGAATGAGAGTTATTACCTACACACAGGACAGTATTGGTATATGATTAACCATGGGAATTTCGGGACGAAATTCTTTTAAGGGGGAGAGAGTGTAAAACCCGTGAAAATTTTAAATTTAAATTTTTTAGAAAAAAGGGCAAAACAATAATTTACTGGAATAGTCTACAGGAAAAGCTGGGATGTTTCTATATCTCGGATGATGAAACGGATCACACTGTTGGAGTCATCTCGCGAAATCTAGTCGCCTAGGAGAATTGCATCGAATTTCGAGACAGTCGGATTTTCAGGTATTTCGAGGCAGAATGGTCTATTAGCGAGGCGACACGTGGCATGAGGGTGCATGCCACGTGGCACTAGACTTGGGGACACTTGGAACTTAAGTGGCCAAGTGTCAAGCTACTAGAATGCATGATGTTAGTGGTAGAAGGCTAGGCATGGAAGACACATGGCTTGACTAGTGCCTTGTATCAATGGATGCATCATGTCTGATGTTTCAGTGGAGAAACATGGGAAGGGAGGAAGTGAAGGGGAAGGAGTTCTTCCTTTTGTGGGGGAATCAGTTTTGGAGGAGAGCAAAAAGATAGAAGAAAAAACCAGAAGAGAGAAAGAGAAATAGAGAGAAAAGAAAGGAAATACCAAAATTGATCAAGGAAATCAATCTATGGAAGGGGAGGAGAAGTTCCCTTGCTGGGTTTGAGAACAGAACATAATAGAGGAGAAGAGGAGGAGTTGTATATTCCTCCATTTTCCTAGATTCTGTGGATCAAGGACTTGATCTTTTACTCCAACAGGTAGGGGTCTTCTCCTACTTCAGCTATTTCTTATTTAAGAGCCATGAAATGGCCATGAAAGGTAGCCCTAGTTGTGGGTTGATACAAGAACAGTTTGGCCCCGTGATGTTAAGGCAGGTTTTACGAGTCCTTGTAATTTCGAAATTTTTTTTGGAATTGATCGTGTTCTTCTTTGGTTTGGGAGGTTGTATTGTACATGTCTTTTCACAGTTTTGAGACCCAAAAGTCTAACCTGGTTTGTCATTGGTTGAGATAACATAATTTTGAAAGTGATTTTTTACTACTTGTTTCTAAAGGTTGTATTGTACATGTGGCGCCTGAGCACAGGGTCAGTTGACCCTGTCGACACTTGAAACACTGTGTGTCTGTATCATGAGACCTTACATTAGTAAAATAGCCATGTGGGACTATACATCCATACTCACAAAATATAACCAACTATATTACAATAGTTTCAGAGTTAATTACACTCTTATACAAATATGTTTCAATCGAGAATATTTGTTATGTTTTACAAAAACATATAATCAGAAGCCACGTGTGGAAACTTTCTTCTCAAGCGGCCTCTAGTGGGCGTCGTCTTCACGAACCTCCTGTGCGAAGGGGATCCTGACGGGGCAGGCGTGCCCAGTAGTGATATTTTCCTACATGGGTTACTCCCCACCTAAGTGCTCATGCAATGGAAAATACACACATTCAAGTGAATTCATGATTCCTACTCGAATGTCTACATGCCCAATCCCATGGCTCGAGTCCTCACCGACTCCCTCACGCATGCCTACGCTAAGTGTGAGAAACACTGTTTTCAAAACAAAAGGTTTTTGTTCCTGAAAATATAATACCAATTTTCGATAAAATTCTATTGGACAACCCTCCGAGGTGAATTGCTGGATAACTCTCCGAAATAGTCATGGGTCATCCTCAGAGATGAACTGTTAGACAACTCTCTAAGGCAATTCTTCGGAAAATCTTCCCATGAAATTCATTTGATAACCATGTTTTTCATGTCATGCACCCATACCTACTGTTCTAGGTTACCCCGGTGCATATGAAATGCAATATGCCATTTCACAATAATTCATGTTAATATATTAAGCATGCATATACTAACATAATTTATACACAATCAACATGTTATTCACTCATACATAGCAATAATATAAGATTAGATCACATGGGCTAATATACAATCCGGCAATCCATCTTGGAAATGCCCAAAACATTACACAAATAACACACAACATCATGCTATTCAAACATAGCAACACCCTGAAGCCACATGGGCAGGTGCAACACACGGTCTCAGATTGTCATGGACAACCCTAGGGATTTCACCATTCAGCCCCATCTTTGGGAAGGAAAAACATGGCCTTTCAGGCCTCAGAACATCCCTATCCATTCGAATGGCTCTTAGCCAAGGAATAAAACAAGTAGGAGAAAACCCCTACCTCTCGGAGTTGTCGAAACTCCAGCGGGTACCGCAGCGTAGCCCTTGCGTAGACCAGCCCCCTACTCCTCTTGCTTCGACGAGAACCGACGGTCCGAACGCCGTAGATCTTAGAGAGAAGGTAGACTCTCTCTCTTTAAACTCTATTTTCTCCCCTCACTCTCGGATACCAGGCCAAAAAGGAGAAGATGATCTTTTTCTTTCCCTTTTATTCCCTTTTTGTCCTCTTAATTTGACTTTAAGGACCACTTGACATATGGCTTAATAGAAACCATTTATCTCTTATCCTCTCACTATTCATATGAAATGTGTCACATGGATACATGTAGTAGGTGGCCCTTGTCACACCACATGCCTCTCATATCATGTGTACTTCTCACAAGCTATCATATGGCACCTGACACCCGGTGCCTCGAAAGACGTGAAATTCCGACTGTCTCGGAATTCGACAAAATTCGATGTGGTAGCTAGATTTCATGAGACAATCTCAACGGTGAAGTCTATTTAGATCATCACGAGATCTAAGAACAATTCGGTTACGACCGAAATTACGTTTACCCTTTTCGAAAATTAGAATTTTTTGAATGCATCTTTGTTTTTGGATTTTGAGGTAGAAAGTCCAGTTGGTATGTTATCAGTTGAATGAATAACATGCAGAATTTTTTTGGAATTGATCTTGTTACTGCTGGTTTGGAGTCTATATTATACATGTTGTTTTTCTGGATTGTGAGACCGAAAAGTCCAGTTTGGTATGTTATTGGTTAAATGAATAACATGCAAAAATTTTCTGAAATTGATCTTGTTAATGCTGGTTTTGAGGTTGTATTGTACATGCTGTTTTTCTGGATTTTGAGACCGAAAATTTCAGTTTGGTATGTTATTGGTTGAATGAATAACATGCTGAATTTGTGAACATACATGTTGATATGTGCATGCTTGATGATTAACATGATGCTTGAGTAAAGCATGAATTATGTATATGTTGCATGTAGTTTTATGATGCCTGTAACATGAGATTTTATCTGCGTGCTTGCATGTGAGGACATCAGATCATCGGGTGTGAGTGCATGACATGGATTTTGAATGAATTAAATTTCGGGGGTTGTCCATTATGTTTAATCTCAGAGGTTGTCCATTATATTTAATTTCGAAGAATTGTCCATTATATTAAATTTCGGAGGGTTGTCCATTATGTTTAATCTCGATGGTTGTCCGTATATTTAATTTTAGAAGAATTGACCGTATATTAAATTACGAGGTTGTCAGTATTTAATTTTGGAGGATTGTCCATTATATTAAATTCGGAGGGTTGTCCATTATATTTAATTTAGGAGGATTGTCCATTATATTAAATTTCGGAGGGTTGTCCACTTTGTTACAAGATCGGAGGGTTGTCCAGTATATTTTACTATCGGAGAATGACAAGTACAATATGATATTATATCGGAGGGTTGTCCAATATATTATAATATCGGAATTTGGAGGGTTGTCCACTTTTTTACAAGATCGGTGTATGTCTAATGAGTTTTCAAAAACAAAAAGCTTTTGTTTTGAAAACAGTTTTTCATACATGGCACTTGCATGTGTGAGGAAGTCGGCGAGGACTCGTGACATGGGGCATGGCATATAGTTATTCATATAGCAATGTGCATGTTTTTACTTGAATGTGTGTGGATGTGTGAACATGGCATTGCATGTGCACTTAGGTGGGGAGTATCCCTTGTAGGAGATTTTCTCTGCTGGGCATTGCTCACCCAGTCGTGGGACCACCCTTTTAGGTACACGAGAAAACGACGCTCCTTCGAGGCCGTGAGAACGAAGAAGGCCGAGTTGTGGCCTTGAGAAATATTTTTGTAAAATATATTAGAACAATCTAGTTTTAATATATTTTGGCATGTAAAAGTGTAAACGAGTTGTACATCAAACTCTTGTAAAATACTATAAGCATCTGAGTATTTGTAAGAAAATATACAAGGTTGTTTATATCGAATTCGAGGCGTATGAAAAAAAAATTAAATAAAAAAAATAATATTAACCCCCAAAATTTGGGAAAATTTTTCCAAGAAACCTTATTTATATTTTCAAATGTTTGCAGATGAAGCCTTTCAGATCCCACTTCCCCAGGCTTGTCCATGATGAAGAGCCTAAACTAGGAACTAGTAGCTGTGAGCATCCGAAGACGTTTCCTTTTTTCTCGCAAACTCTTTGGTGGTATTTGTAAAAGCACACCAAAATGGCTTCGACTAGCACCCATGAAACCTCTTATACTTCTTCGAATCCTCTTTGTTATGATGTGTTCTCTAGTTTTAGAGGGGTTGACACTCATAAGAATTTCACTGATCATCTCTATACCACTTTGGTTACTCATGGAATTCATACGTTGAGAGATGATGAAGAACTTGAGAAAGGAGAGAATGTGTAAATTTTGATCTCTCAAGAGCTATAGAAGATAAAGTTTTCATTGTTATTTTCTCAAGAAGTATGCCTACTCCACTATGTGTTTGAATGAACTTCTAAAGATCATTGAGTCACGAAAGAATCAATGGTTGTACAATTTTCTCGTAGCTGCCTCCATCAGATGTGCGAAATCAATTGGGATGTTTCGATGATGCGTTCACCTTCCATGAAAAAGATGCTAATCAAAAGAAGAAGGAGATGGTGCAAAAGTGGAGAATTGCCTTGAAAAAAGCAGCTGATCTATCTGGATGGCATGTGGAAAACCCAGTAACTATACTTTCCTTCTGCTTTCATGTTAGAAATTCTATTCACTTGTTTTTGGGTAGAAAACAAGTATTTACTTTTCATATGAAATATTTTGATCTTGCTAAAATCACTTAAATTTTACCATGTTAAATATAGATTACATTTGAAAGTGATTTGAAGTATTTCCTAGTATGACAGATTTGTCTTTATTGAGTTTGTTAGCCATAAACTTCTCTCTCTCTCTCTCTCTCTCTCTCTCTCTCTCTCTCTCTCTCTCTCACATATATATATATATATATATATATATATATATATATATATTCATTACATTTTCTTTTGGAGGAATGCTAGTTTTCTATAATTAAGATTAAAATTTTAGTGAATATAACTATCTAGTTTAGGGATAATGAGTTTTATTATACATTATAATTGTGGTATGAGTCGAGTTATTGGACAAATCATTGAGAAATCCTTAGAAAATTACAGGACCTACACATTTATATGTGACAAGAACATTGTGGGAATGGATTATCATTTTAGGTGCTTTCAGGCATTGATAATCTTGAGTTAAATGATATTCGTATGATTGGAATTTATGGAATTGGTGGAATTGGCAAGACTACCATTCTTTAAAGCCATTCTGATAAATTTCTTGTAATTTGAGGTAGCTTTCTTGTAGATGTTGAGAAGCGGTCAAGATAATCTTTGGTCTACTCAGTTCTGAGAATCCAACTTCTTGATGATACCTTAGCAGGAGCATTATAGAAGAAAAGTAATATTCATGAAACCCGTGAGATAAGTGATAAACTTCGGTTGAAAAGGCTTCTTGTTATTCTTGATGATGTAGACAAGCAAAGGGAATTAGACTACTTAGCTGGAGACTCTGAATGGTTTGGTTCAGGAAATTAGATCATTATAACAACTAGGCATAAAAATATGGTAGCTTTGGATGGAGCAAATCAATCATATGAGCTTAGATAGCTAAATGATAAAGATGCCATCAAGTTGTGAAAATGCAATAAAATATACCCAAGGCCTACCACTAGCACTTGCAGTTTTGTGTTCTACCTTATCTAGCAAGAGAGGAATACATGAATGGGAAAATGAATTACGTAAATTGGAAAAAGAACCTAACATGGAAATTTATCATGTGCTTAGAATAAGTTTTGATACAGTTAAAGTCGTGTAGAAGGAGAAATATTCCTTGACTTATCGCATGTTTCTTTAAAGGAAAAGATAGAGATTTTGTTTCAAGAATATTGGGTGGTGCTAAAGGTGATTTTTGTGGAATAGAACAACATTACAGACGCTCCCATCTCCAATTGAACATTTGGAAGGGCTTGAATATTTGAATCTAGCACATTACAAAAACCTTGAGATTATCCCTGAGAGTATTTGTAATTTAAGATACCTTAAGTTTCTTAATGTCAATGCATGTTCAAACTCCTGAGATTGATGAAGAACCTAAAAGAGCTTGCAATGGCAGGAAAGAGCTCTATTTAGGTTGGCTTAATTGTGGTGCCTATTTGTCGGGGTTTATCCTTCTTAAGAATATTACATCTAAATGGCTCCTTCATAACTCCAAGTGTCCGTAGTGATAAGTGCTTGTCCTTATTGGAGCAACTAAGCCTAAGTAATTGCAATGTGGAAACAGGAGTCCTGGATCATGTTTTTCATCTTCGGTCACTAAAAGAATTAGATCTAAGTAACTGCTATCTACTGGCAGGAGAAATCCCCAATGATATTTATCATTTATCATCATTGCAAGCATTAGATCTAAGTGAAACTAATATCCATAGCATGCCTGCTGCCATCAACCATCTTTCTAAGTTGAAATTCAGCAGGTTGAGTCCTTTGCAAGCGGCTTAAAGGAAGTCTGGAAACTGTCAAGTGTCACCGGTTTTTTAGATGCCCATGATTGCTTCATATCACCGTCATGGCAGAGGTGGCTATGGGGTTTCCTACTCAATTGCTGCAAATTAGAAATTCAGGTATGATGTTCATGGCAATAACCTTTTTATGTAGGCACATGATTCATAAGCCATAATTTTTTTACGTCGCGGGGATGTGGAAGGAAGTAAGGGTGGATTGGCATGACACAATTTGGTGTCTGGATTTTTGGCAAGGGAATTCGTTTTGTAGTTCCTGGAATTCCATATTGGATAAGGTATCAAAATGTAGGGGATGATATAAGGATTGAACTCCCTATGAATTGGTACGAGGATAATGACTTTTTGGGATTTGCTTTATGCTGCGTGTGTGACTGACAGGCACCCGGTGTCGAGGCTTGAAGTGTCTTTTTTTTCACATTTTACTATGAACTTGTTCATTCATATATTGTTAAACATTTAACTTGAAATATATTCTGTAGTAGTGGATTAGAAAATATATTCAAACTCCATAAATGAGAGTGTTCAACATATACAAACTTTACATTGTTTACAAAAACAAAGACATACACAAAATAGACCAAAAAGGTCCTCAGTGCACCTAGTATTGTGTTGACCTTTGTTGTTGATCTTGATTGTCAGAGACCAGTTTCGCTATACGTACCTACGGATGAAACACGTGCTAAACATAGCTTAGTGGAATAATACTAGATGGAGCTGACCCCTATTAAGGATCATCACACTTTAGACACCTGCATATACTTATATATATATATATATATATATATATATATATATATATCATACAATTCATTTACACATGCTTATACATATCTCATACTTATCATATCATGTTTCATTTCTTGTCATTGTTCATATACATTTCGTATCATTTTACACTTTGTTTCATGTTTTTGTCACAGTATACTTGTCATCACATAGTAGTGCTATGCTTCTCATATCATTTCATTTATCATATTCATGTCATTTGCATAATCTTGTCATTTGTTTTATGTTTCATGCCTACATATATCTTAGAAGTGGATACGGAAAACTATAAGGGCCCGAAGGCGTTGTTATCATTGTACGAGACAATGACCTCTATAAGGGCCCGAAGGCGTTATAATAACCCAAACGGGGCAAATTGATCAGTATCTTTGCGGAACTTTTATCCCAATAGGCATGCTAAATACATCACCCTACCAGATTACAGCGAATGTCAGAATTTTATTTCA
Organism: Tetrastigma voinierianum; assembly: GCA_016808115.1. Taxonomy (NCBI): domain Eukaryota; kingdom Viridiplantae; phylum Streptophyta; class Magnoliopsida; order Vitales; family Vitaceae; genus Tetrastigma; species Tetrastigma voinierianum. The sequence continues at coordinate 313,944 of JAEQBH010000467.1, forward strand.
TTTTCAGTATATATCATATCCACAGAATAACTATTGTTATCATTAAATCATATCACGATATTTACGATCATTTACTCTTATATTTGCATTTTCATGTATTTCTGTATACTATCAACTATTTCTTACAAACAGAGCTCCCTTTTGGACAAATTTTCTGGGTCCAATGGGGTCCAAATTTGAAGACACCTATTTCAAGGAGATTTGTTCTCCTAGAAGTATAGTTTACCCATAATTTTGAATCACTCAAATTGGATGAGTGAAACTCAACTTATAGTCTAAACAACTAGGACCACTCTAATGTCAAAACAGAACCAGCTGTGTCATGCAACCTAGCTCCACTTTGACGAATTTCTAGGTGCACTGGGGTCCAAATTAGCATACACATATTTCAAGGAGATTTGTTCTCCTAGAAGTCTAGTTTACCCAGAATTTTTAATCACTTAATTTAGATGAGTGATGACCAAAACAACCAGGACTATACAATGTCAAGCACCTTCCAGGCTGTATCATGCAACTAACTCCTTTGACGAATTTACGGGTGCATTAGAAAGCCCCATATTTGCACTTTACTCTTTTTTTATTTCTAAGGGTTGTTGTTTTTCTCTAAGTCTGGTTTACCCATAATTTTGAATGTTTCCGATTTGGATGGTGATGGTAAGCTAACAATGGGTTTAAAATGAACAACATCTCTAAGCACGACATTTAACATCTGAATTTTTTCCTCCATTGAGGACCACAAACAAACCAAACACATTTAGCACAAGTTAGGGTTTCCTAACCTACATATAGACAAAGAAAGGAGTTGGAAATTCTTAACCCACATGAATTCCATGATCATACACATATTCCATGATTTCTTAAACTAGTATCCATACCTTAAATTCTTGAACTTCTTTTCTTCCTTCTTCCTTCTTCTTCTTCTCTTCTCGCTTTCTCTTCTTCTCCTCTTCTTTTCTCTCTACATAAATGCCCTAATTCTAAGCCAAAATGGGATATGTTTAAGACCATGTTTGGAATGCTTTATCGTTTTGATCCAATTTTCCATTTTTCTTTAAAGTGATCCTTCCTCTTTCTATTATTTGCAATCAACTTATTTCATATTCCTACTTAACATATAATCTTTTCATGTTATGACCTTTAAGTCCTGGATTGGTAAATTACTAATTTACCCTTGACCCTTAGATTAATTCCAGGTTTTGCTTATTTTATTTTTAACATTATTATATTTTAGAAAAATATACATTTACTTTTATTATACCTAAACATGTTATAAATTTGTCAAGGTATAATTTGAGTGTTACAACTCCACTCCCGCCTTAAGGAATTTAGTCTCGAAATTATTATCTCAGGTGAAGTGTTGTGGATCTTGTGCTCTCATGGTTCAGCCACGGCTCCCAAGTAGCTTCTTGCTGCCATGATGTTGAGCACTTTTACTAACGATGCCTTTGTTCATAAGTTGTTTCACCTCTTGAACGAGAATAGCCTTGGCTCTTCTCATATGAAAATCAGCCTGTACTTATGCGACATGCGTGTATGCGACTCATCAGGCGGTATCTTGAAAGCATTGACCATGAAACCACATTATATGGTAGCGACTACGGAGGGAGTGCCAAACAATAAGCCATAGGGTCAATTCGTTCCTAAATATCATATGGCTCTATGAACCTCGGACTCAACACACTCTTACCAAAGCGGTAGAATTTTCCTCCACGCGATACTAAGAAGACCTTATCTCCTTCATATTCAATATCTCTCCTCTTTAAATCGGCACTATAGTTTTTGTCGATCACTATCCCACAACTAACCTTTGCGGAATAACTTGTACTTTCTCTTACGCTATCTTTTAACGCAGACCAATCATCTTATGCTCATTCAACTCGTCCCGACATCTGGGAGTTCGTCTCAAGCGTATAATGTTTAAGTAGGTACCATGCAGTACTTGCTTGATAACTATTATTTATAGGCAAATTCCATCAATGGAATATACATCCCAACTTCGGGAAATTCCACTGACACAACCTCGAAGCATGTCTTGAGTACTTGAATATCAATCTCTCGACTATCCATCTGTCAGCGGATGGAATCTTTATCTTGAAATTCAGCTGAGTACCACAGGTGAAAATTGTTGTTCCTTCACGAACCTCGATGTAAATGCGGATCTCTATCAGACACAATAAACAAGCGAGTAAACCATGCAATCGGTAATCTCTTTCACATACTCTTTCATTTAGTCGATCCATAGAATGATCCGTCTGTGGATATAAAATGGGGCGACTTTGTGAGCTTATCATAAATCACCCAGACAAAGTCATGTTTAATTTGTGTGAGAAAAAACGAACCTAAAATCTATAAATAATGTTATCCAGCGTTGAATTGGAAGGGATTCAACAGATCGATTGGAACTTGGTGTTTAGCTTTGACTTACGCCGTCATGCTTGATACGTACTATGTCACACTCTCTTTTCGTCCTTTCTACGATAATGTAAAACCACAATTTAAGGTTTTAATGAATAGTAAATTTTGTTTTCGATGATTATGTATTTGATTGGAAACGGTTAAATAAATAGTAATTTTCGAAAAAGAGCCTTGAAGAATTGAAAATGTTCAGAATAAGGTATTGAGTCTAAAGGAAATGAAACGGATTAAAACAAAATTATTTTAAGGGGTGAAAATGCAATTTTTTTGAAAAAATGGCAAAACGGTAATTTGCCATGGAAAAATCTGAAAATTTTCTAGATCTCGGATGACAAAACGGACTTCACCGTTGAATTCGTCTCACGAAATCTAGTCACCCAGGAGAATTTCGTTGAATTATGAGACAGTCAAATTTTCACGAAATTCGAGGCGACGAGCGTCGAGTGGACCCCGAAAATGAAATTTTAGAAAAATCCCGAAAATGTCAAATATTTAAAAAATGTCCATTTAAGATAGATGAAAGCCAGACAAGGATGAAATAAATATTTCGGGACGAAGCGAGCCAGAAGAAGTATGGCCGTGGTGCGACGTGAGCCACGTGTCCACCTTATAAATAACTTTAAACAAATCTAAAATATCAAAATATCTCATTTGGTCTAAGACGAACCATAGAGAGAGAGAGAGAGAGAGAGAGAGAAAGAAAAATCTTCTCTCTTGATTCAGGATTTCGTCGATCATAGTTCGATAGTCCAAAAGTTAAGGCATTCTCGCAACAAGAGCTCACAGCGTGAATTATCGGAATCACAAGGTCATGGGTTCAAAGTTCGAGGTTTTCATGAAAACCTAGAAGGCGGTGTCGAATCAACGCTATTTGAGGTGGGTTTTCTCCTACTCGGGTTAATTTACGTCGAAGGGCATGTGTCCTCGAAATCATCGATTTTTCTCTTCTACCCCATGACTATATTTTGACCATAACTTGACCATCACTCATCCTAATTGAGTGATTCGAAAACATATCTCCTTGAAATAGGTATATCATGATGACCATTTGGACTCATAAATGCATTCAAGGAGCTATGTTCCCCGGTCAGTTTACGGTTATGTTTGAAAACTGAGTAGTCTAGGTTGTTTAGGACATATCTTGAGTTTCAGTGATCCGATTTGGGTGAATCTAGTTGGAGAAGAACCCTAAGAACCGTATCTTCAAATGAGTACAAATAACCAGTGTCAAATTATGGATTAAGACCCCTAAAATCGGGTATCACAGACTGTTTCCAATGTAAACAGAGTAAATTGACCAATTTTGAATGAAAAGGCCATATCTTCTTCGTCTGAACTCCGTTTTGGGTGTTCTTAGACTCTATGGAAAGCCCATCGAGTCAAGATTCTAGCCATATTACTGTAGAGGACAGTGGATGATCAGAACATAGCTGAAAATTTATGTTTTCACCAGAATGCGGGTTGCTTGGTTATGTCGATGTGAATAAGTAGGGTTTTGACATGACCATTTCATGGCATGTTGTGGAGCTATTGTATGGGGTAGTAATTTCCATGAGTTAATAAGAAAAGCATGAGAAACAAAGAAGTTGAGTTGAATTGATTTTAATCAGTGGAATTGATCATCATAAGGGTTCTTTGGAAGTATATTATAGTGAATGGTTTAATTGAACATGATTAAGGAATGGATGTAAATGGATTTTATGGATAATGTGAATTGTAAGAGGAAACTGATTAAGGACAAGGGTGGAGGTGGAAAGTTTTGTTTAAAGGAGGAAAAATGGCTTAAATAACTAAGGTGAGGGAAAATGTAAATGTTTATGAAAATATATATATTAATGTTTACCAATGTATATGTTTTCATATTTAGGTTATAAACGTTCAAATGAAAAAAAGGAAATGTGGTTTTCTTGACTTTAAATTATGTTGAGAAAATATGAAATGATATAGTTCTGTTTTATAAAGCATGTGTTGAGAAAAAATAGAAATGATTATGGTTTCCATGGTTTATAAGCATGATTTATAGTTTCCATATTAAAATGAAATGTTTATAAACATATATTCTAACACCACCTATCTTATATGAAAATGTTTGAATCCATGGTTACCCTATGTTACAAAGATAAAGTTAAAGGAAAGTCGACGAAAGTACTTTACGCGTGCATGGTACATGGGAAAGGGATATGGTTTTTTTTATAAGGGAAGAGTGATGCATATTGCCATGCGCGTGAAAAGTACGAAAAGGTTACCAACGCATAATGTGATTTATTCCATAGTACAATGGTATTTAAAAGAAATGCACGATTTATCGGAGGTTCCTTTTTGGGTCATCGGTGATCGTAAGACTATTTCCTTGTAGGTTCTTTCATGGGCCAACGGTGGTTAACGGTAGGTGGGTTCCATTGGATATGACGGATTCAAGAAGGAAAAGAAATTAAAGTAAATGTTGTGAAATGATATGTTTATACAATTGTTTTTACACATTGTATTTGAACTACATGGAAAAGAAGTAAAGTGCATGTTTGTTAAAAATGATATCATTTATACAATTGTTTTTACACATTGTATTTGAACTACATAGAAAACACATTGTATTTGAACTACATGGAAAAAGAAAGTAAAGTTTGTTTATTGAAATGATATGTTTATCTGATTGTTTTTGCATTATGTTGACTATATCACGGAAACATTATTTTTCTATAGGCCCGTACTCTCAACGACTCCTTTAACTCACCTTTTCCAAATGTTTTTTATAAAATGTTTCGGAGGCGAGGCGACGTGCGGTTTAGAGCATCTCAGGGCCGAGACCTCCGCCTCACGTGGCGACCACCTTTTGAAAATCATAGTTTTTGTTGTAAATAACTACTTGTGAACCTTTATTTTGTAATGTATATAAGTTTTAAGGTGTTTATATCTATAGTGTTCAGAAAATGATTTTAAAGTTTGATTTGTATTTAGTTGTGGTGGACTTGATGTCCCATGGTTGGATGTGGAGTAAATTAAATTGTTTTATTACAGGTGTTATAAATTGGGAAATGTTTGAAAAACAGAGGAAACTCTGCCCAATTGTCTATAAAATGTTTAAGAGTATAAAAAGGGTTTGATGTTTGAAAGAAAAGAAAAATAAAATTAAAAAAAATTTGTCCCACCATGTTTCATAAGATTTTAATGGAAAACGTGCTTGTGTATAAATGGGTTAAACTCCACGGATTCCTTTTAAAAGGTTTAAAAAAGAAATGAAAGTTTTTGAATCGGTAGGAGTCTTGAGAGGAGTCCCAGGAGTTAGGAAAAAGGAGAGCAGGTTGGGTCCCTTCAAATAATGTTGTTTATCCTAGTACATCTGTACCTCAGGATCATGGTAAATAGCATTATTATGGAAACTTCATAGTAAACTTCTTTAGCTCTTTATCATCACGCACATAATCACGTTACGGAAATACAAACTTCTAGCTGCACGAAAAACGGTCTTATCACCATCTCATATCTGTACATTTTCTGCTGCAACTCTACATCATTTTTGTGCCTTATCATCATTTTCTTTAAAATAGGTTGGTTGTTAGTTGGAGCAACCTCGACTCCATCATCTATAGTCTCCATTCAACGTGTTGAAGTGACATTATTTGCTTGTCTTTTTGCTTAAAGCATTTGCTACCACATTAGCTTTTAAAATTGTGTCTATTATATAGTCACCAATCTTTGAATAACTCTAACCATCTCTGCTCATCTAAATTTGATTCATTCAGAGTCGACGGTACTTGAACTCTTGTGATTTACTTGTAAATTCTACACTTTTCCCCATATGTAGTAGTGTGGCCGCTCTGGGTCATGGAGTGGGATAATTTTGTTCGTAATGTGGCTTCAAGCGCACGGATGCATAAGCCACTACTTTCCCCATCTTGCATTAGCACACATCCCAAACCAATGCTAGAAACATCCACCGGTATAGGGTATCTTATTTTCTGAGGTAAGTGCATCAATGCGGTGCTTCAACCAACATTTCTTTTAACTATTCAAAACTATTATGACATTTAATATCTGTCCACTCAAACTTCCTCTTTCACAAGGCCAATTTGGTGAGTGGAGAAGCTATGACAGAGAATCCTTTCACAAATCTTCTATAATATCTTGCTAAGCCCAAGAAACTTCTCACCTCGGTTACATTTAGAGACGGTTTCCAATTTACAACGGCCTCAATCTTTATAGGGTTCACTCTTATACCCTCGGTGACTACAATATGACTGAAGAAGCTCTTTTGCTTGAGATCACATTTGCTGAGTTGCTTATATATTTTAATACTCTCTTAGCGTCTCATGACTATTCTCGAGATGTGGTTCATGTTCCTGTGCGTGTAGATACACTAGGATGTCATCAATAAAGACCACAACAAGCGGAATCCATAGGAATTAAATACCCTATTCGTCAGAAATCTATGAATGTCGGTGCATTAGTGACCCCATTTATTTTAAAACTCATGTGTATCGAGTTCTAAATGCGAGTTTTGGCACATCGAGCATCACTCTTAGTTGATAATACCACATTCGCGAATCACATCTTTGAGAAAGAACCTACGCTCCGTGGCAGTCAAAAGATCTTGAATCTTGGCAATGGGTACCTGTTTTCTTTGTCACCTTGCATTGATTTGTCGATAATCAATGCACATCTGTAGAGTGTCATCTTTCTTTTTCACAAATAAAACAGGTGCACCCTAGGGCGAAACATTGGGTCTGATAAATCCTTTATCCATAAGCTCTTGTAATTGACTCTTTAACTCTTTCATCTCGGGTTGGGACATCACGTATGGTTTTACACAGACATAGGGGTTGTTCTTTGGTACAATTTCTATGGATAAGTCCCACACTCCACTCTCAAGGGAATACCTAGTAACTCTTCGAGAATATAAAATTCCTTACCACTTAAATCTTTTCCCACATCTTTTGACCTCTCTTGGGAGTGAGTATCAGTAGTGACCTTTCCTCATAAGTCTCAGTTTGTAGTGAGTCACATTGAACATTGCGACGATTCTGTACTGCATACTATCACCGGAGCGGTAGGTATCTCAACACTATTGTCTTTTAACCATAGTAATGATGGCTGGTGTTCAGATAACCAATCATTCTGATCAGGTAAACTCTCGAGATGGTAGGTTATCAAATCAGCAAAAACTCTCTTGCTTGGATAACAATAATTTCTTCCCTATCCTCGCCATTCAACACTACTTTAATGGTGGTCAAATGCATGTCATTTGCTAACTAGTTCCCTTTGTTGGTATCTTATGAAATACATGTTTAAAATCCCATTACATGTCTGATAGTGGATCGGGATCGATAAATGCATACATCTCAATATCATAAGAAAATATGCAGTTATAACCTCGGGAGCATCACGATCCTCACGAAACCCCATAGCATATGCTCGTCGTGGTCTTTGTAGGTATAGGTGATGAGTAAAACTCTTTGAATTTACCGTCTATTTTACGATTGTTCTTACAATGTAATTGCTTGTTTTATCTGCGAGAAATATGCCCGTTTACCAAAATTTATATTTTGCATAAATTTAGCGAGAAATGAATTCTGGCAAAATCGGGAGTGAAAGCGGTCGAGAGTCGGGTGAAGTCGGCGGAAGATCAGGTGGCGACCGGAAGTGAAAACTATCTTTGAATCGCTTGTTCGTGGAAGACACTTCTTCGAGACAACGGGAGGGACTTCCAAAGAAGATAATGTGGCGACACTTGGTTTTGAAGTCGCGACACAAGATGTTGTTGGTTTACCTTGAGAGAGTGAATGTCGCGACCAGAAAGTAATGCTAAATAAACTTGCAATGTCTCTGCTAGGCAATTTAAGGTTGCGATAAAGATTTAAGCTGAGGACACCAATCTAGGTCGCGACCTGGAATTCATGTCGCGACAATAAAAATGAGCTGTATAGTTAAAAATGTTGTGAGTAAGAAGTGAGGTTGCGGCGGATGGCGAAATTGATGTTGCGTGCAGCTTTTAAGGTCGTGACATGGAGATTTCAACAATGAAAAGACAAACGATTTTTAAGTCGCAATATGAGAAGGGAGGCGTGACGAGGATAGGTGGTTTGACAGCGAGTGAGTCGACCTTACTTACAGGTCCTGACTATACTTTGGGTAGAAAATAATACGGCCGGTCACGACATGGAAGCTGATCATAGTATGAAATTTATTGAAGGGTCGAGAGAAAAACATGGTAGCAACAGAAGTCAACATCATTGGCAACATGAACTAATGTCGCGACATCAAATCAAAGTCGCGATATATAATCCAAAATGAAGCGAAGCAGGCGGTCGTGACGAGAAATAGAAAGCAGATGGAATTGTTGGGAGGCCAGAAGTAGGGTTGCGGTTAAAGAAAGGATGGTCGCGACATACTTCCAGGTCGCGACAAAAGATTGCGGTGATTAAAGATATCTGGTGCAAACTAGAGATTCACGTCGACAGGCTCATGATGGCGGTTTGAGTCCGCGGCACCTTAGGGCTCAAGGCAATGAATGGCGTCATAGCGAGAGAAGAATTCGACACCCGACTCACGAGACAAAAATGTGAGGTCGCAGCCAAAGTTCTCACCTCTGACGGCTAACATGGATTACGACAATTTATGTTGCAACCACTTAATCAAGCTATGACTAAGAAGCAGTCGCTCTGAAAACCTCGGTCGCGACTCATAATTTGCGAGAACAACGAAGAAGGTTGCAACCAATTTCTACAATCACGCGACATCTTTGAATGACGGTTGATTCATGTGACGAGCTTTGGTCGCGACCTAAAGCTGTGTTTGGGCGATGATTTTAGAAATCCTTTAGACCTTGTAATCGGGCTGATTTATGAAAGTTATAAAAAAGCGTACACAACTTTAGTAAAGCAGCTTTTCTTTTTGGGAACCCAAAACCAGGGAAGAAGAAAACTCATTGTATATTTTTAGAATATATTTTCTTTTCTTTTCTTTATTTTCTTGGATACGAACCCGACCATCTTGTTAGAATGTTGAAGTTTGGAAGCGATAATTATTCATTTGCAAGATTACCTTTGAGGTTCGTAAAATCTAGACTATTTAAAATCGTCTCTTCTCGAACTGTGCAACGGAAATGGGTCGACTTATCACGTAACTCCGTTTAATGGAGTTATGTCTGATTTTCGGAAGTGTAGCTAAAGCTAGTTTAATTTATTGTTAGTTACAGTCTTTCTTGCATAAATTAGAGGAAGTACCTAGATTTTGGAAGGATTTATTTGAGATTGATGTGTTTCGCATATAATTGTTCCCAATAGTGGTTCGAATGCAGATCGAGGTGTATCATATACGATTTCGGGAGGCCTACGAGTGACACATAGAGCAATTCGAGAGTTAGGAACATTCTAATTGTGGGTATGTTGGACCATTATTGAAAGAACTATTGAGCTGAGTTCCGCACAGATAATACCATTTTACTCATAATTGATGTTGGAGGGGATTATTTATCAATTTAAAATCATTAGAGATTTCACCTTGATATGTTGGAAAACTCTTGACCCTGTGTTAGTTGTGATCTAATCAAGGGAAGGGAGATATTCATTAGATTTTAAGGCTGAGTCATCAATCAGGTTGTGGAAATCTTGCAATACCACTGACTTAGGAAGTAAGAAATCTGTAGTCTCAAGAAATGGGTATGAAGTATTGAAAAAGAAAAATACCCAAATCTTGTAAAGAATATGTTGAATACAAGTAGCTGATTAAACCCCTGTCTTCGAGAGAAACGGGGATATTTAATTAGTAAATAAAAGGAGAAATCCAACTTGCAATATCAGACATCTTTGACTAATCCAGATCCAAATTTAGGATAGAGTTTTAAATGGGATATAATCACGAGAAATTGAAACGTTTCACGATACTTCCTTATCAGTGTTGATTTTACAAGAGTGATCGGTCGATTAATTTAATTGTTTATAAGTTCATTAAGTTATTTTTATTATCTAAGTTGTCTATATTATCTTTAAAGGCAATTATCCTTTAATATGTAGTTGATACAGCTTTATCATTGCGATTCAGATAGTATGGATCTCGAGTAGTTAGAGTAGTTGATTTTGAGAATCCAAGTCAATCTCTGTGGGAATGATATCTGGACTTACATCCATTTTTTTTACTACTTGTATGACCTATGTACTTGTAGTGTCATAGACTAAACGCAGTCATAATTCCAAAACATTTAAACTAGTTTTATTCATTTTAAAGAAAATCTAGTCGATTTGTAGACCCGTAGGAAGAAAGTTGTAAGATTCACGTAGGTGTTAAATTGAGAGGAGTTTGAATACATATAACAAAGGCAAACAAGTTTTTATGGCGCTAGATTCTTAGGGATTGAAAGGATTTGAAAATAAATCAATATTCACGACAAAAGAGAGAAATGCTAATTTGGACATTTTTCTTCATTTTATAAAGAAATACACAAGCAGTTTTGGCAATGGTATTTGCATAAGCTACTAATCTTTACGAGCAAAGGATATATGATTTTTTGATACCACTTTTCAATTCGTTTCAATATATCTCCATTTCGGAAGATAATTAATGCACGAGAAGCTAATCAGATATACTTCCTATAGATTCGGGCTTGGAAAGAACACTAAAAGCTTAAGGAAAGTAGCGAGGCTTGAAAAAGCAACCATGGAAGATGAAGAATTGATCGACAGGTTGAACGAATAGCACGACAGAAAGACCTCCAATCGAAATACAATGGAGGGTTTGGAAATCATCAATGATACTCGTGATCAGACATGACTTCTTGTAGAGGCAACAATTTTGAGCTAAAACCGGCTTTGATCACCGTGGTTCGTGAATCGGTTCTTGGTCATCCCAGCGAATCCTAATGAACACCTTGGCGATTCCTCGGGATGGCAAACACGAGTTAAGCCCGAATGGTGTGAGACCGATGATAAAGCTACACCTCTTCACGCTTTTCCTTAAGAATGTGCTGACCACATGGTATGAATCATTACCATATGGATCAGTTGATACATGGGAAGAGTTGAGGTGGAAACTTGATGCCAGGCATTTTTCCCCGTCCCTCTGGCGAAAGAAGAAATCATAGTATTCCATGAGGGGAGGATGAAAGCTTGTATCTTGCATGGGAGAAAGGTACAAAAGTGAAGAATCATCTTATCATAAGCATATAGACCTTAAGATACAAATGGATATTGTCCTATCACTCCTACGAATGATACTTCTAAGGTATCATAGATGCTTCTTCTTGTGGGGCATTCAAAGGGAAAAGCGTGGGGAAATGAGGGTTTGATAGCGAGACCTAGCGAATGCAACATGAAGCTAATTTGAATTTAGAAGGAGCTACGGCAAGGCAAGAGGGAGTGGAGCCATTGAGCTAAATAAGATGACGGCCATGGAAGCAAAGTTAGATGCTATTATGCACAGGATGGATAAACAGGATAAAAAACTGCATTTTGCCCATGAGATTGGAGCAGTGGAAAGAGAAGGGATAAGAAAGAGTCTTGGGGTTCACGAAGAAGATCATATTCGAGTTGAGGGAGGCCCAGTGCACGAATGAACGGAGAAGTTATCATTTCAAGCAAGTCTAACACACATTACAATCTTGCACTAAGGAACCATGAGAACTTCTCATATGGTGGAGGAATGTCACAAGGTAAAAGACAGGGGCAAAATTTCCAACAAGGGTATCATCCACCAAGGTTCAAACGTGGCGAGGAGATCAAAGAAATGAATATCGAGGTCGAAGAGGACCTAGTCATTTGAGGCGAGATCTTGCCGAGTTCATGGGGATATGGCTTCTCTACACCCATGAACATAAATTTCTTGAAGTTAGGCTCTTAAATCCAACTTCACCAAAATGTTTTGATCAAACAATGCTTCTGAAGAACTTGGAAACACAGGTTGGGCAACCGGCCTTGACTTTGAAAAACCAGAACAAGAATGCATTCCCAGTGACACTCAGAAAAACCCAAAGGATAGTATGGCGATCCTAGGCGAGGTGGCGAGAGATGAGACGGAACATAACGGAAGAGAAGGTGGATCAAAAAAGGAAGAAAGAAGCCCAGTGGAGGAGAGAATGGAAAGAATATGGCAGAGAGGACTACGAAACGAGGAAGCAGAGTGCAAGGCGGGTGCTGAGAGGAATTGTGAGCAGAGTAGAAGGAGAAGGTTAAGGCTTACACCCCTGCAGTACCATTTCCTGAAAGAGTTCGAGAAAGCAAGAAGGAGAACAATTTTACAGAGATTCTTGGGGGTGCAAGAAAATAAAAATAAATATTCCTTTTGCGAGAGGCAATCAATCAAATGCCAAATTATTACAAAATTCGAAGGAGATACGGTAAGAAGAAAAGATTATTAGGAAGGAATAGTGAATTTGCGCCACTTGCGGTCTGATTATTCGGAAGAAGTTTACCGGCAAAAATGAAGGACCCGAACGACACCATTCCACTGCTTTCCGATGGGGATATATGAGTTCAAGAAGGCCTTATGTGATTCGAGACCGACATCGACTTGATGCCCTTATCGAGTGAATGCAAGGTGAGTTTGGGGAACTTACCCCAACAACAATTATCATAGATGGTGATATATCCATGGCGCAAGCCCGAAGATTTGAAGATGTGCTGTCGAGTAGGAAATTTATTTTCCGCAGCCAGACTTTAATGGTTATGAAAATAGAAGAAGACAGCGGATCCTACGTTGTTAGGAAGACCCTTCTTAGCAGCCCAGGTTGCTTTTGATTGATGTGCAAAGGGTGGCGACCACGAGGGTAGGAAATGAAGCGGTGCACTTGACCTCGACCAAAAACTGACACAACGATGTTGATGCAGAAAATTGTAATGTTGTAGATAACAGTAGTTCCATCAGTTTTGACTTGATCTCTGATTGTAACCCTCAACATTCTATCAATGAAAATGAGATGAATTTCTAATATATTGAGAGTGTTGATTATGAACTACTGCATTCCAGTTTGCAAAATAGGGAAACAGTCTTGAGTTTGAATAAAAACAGTCAAGAAAATTCAAGCAGCCAGGAAAAGAAAGTTACTAAACAAGAGACTAGTGCAGAAGGGTTATTTTTGAAAGAGTACTTGATCATTTGAAATATGCTTTCTTAGAGAGACAGAAGAAAAAGGGAAACCATTAATCAAATCGGTGAATTGATTGAAGAAATGAAAAACGAGGCTGCTAACGAATTCTGAAATACAAAGAAATTTATTGCACGGTCAATTAAGATATCTAAAGTATCAATCCTTCTATTTCCATGCATAAATCTTGAATGATGATCGCAAAAGCATGAGTTGAACACGAGGAGGCTGAACCTATTATGAAGATGTTGTTAGAAAGGAAGTCTTGAAATGGCTAAATCACGGGATTTATTTGTAATGTCGAGACAACCCTTCCAGGTGAGCCAGTTATGTGGTTCCTAAGAAGAAGTGATTCAGCGTGATCGAAATGAAAGGAATGAGCGGATTCCTACAAGAGCGTGACGGGATGGAGGGTGTGTATAGATTACGAAAATTGAATACTACAACCGGGAAAGATCATTTCCTTTGCCTTTCATTGCTCCCGGATGTTAGGCAGTGCGAGACATCCTCACTTCACTGTTTTCTTGATGGATGTCTGGATATAACCAAATTGCTATTACTTTTTGAGGACGAAGCTACTTTCACATGTCATATGGTACTTTGCTTTCAGAATGCCATTTAGGTTTCATGCAATGCTCCTGTACTTTCAAGGTGCATGATATTTACACCATGTTCTGGTGTTGCGAGAAGAGTTATGGAGATATTCATGGATGAATTCACAGTATATGGATCCAGTTTTGAACATTGCCTACAATTTGGGGGCCCGATGCTTCCACGGATGCCAAGACAAGAACATAGCTTTGAATTGGGAAAAATGCCATTTCATGGTAACGAAGAATTTAATACTTGGGCATAAATTTCCAGCGGCAAGGCTGGAAATTGGGACCAGCGAGGTTTCCGATGCAAAGACTCTTGCATAGAAAGCCGGCCCGATCAGAATAAAGTTTCTTGGCACATCTTTGGCTTTTATAGAAGATTTATCAAGACTTCTCAAAATAGCAAGACCATTATGTAGATTGCGGAGAAAGATGCTAAGTTTAATTTTGATGGAGTCCTGCCCAAGAAATTCATTTGAGGAATCAAATCTAGATTGAGTAAGCTCCTATCATGGCTAAGCAGTGGAACAAGAATTTGGTGTAATGCGATGCATTGACTATCACGATAGGGTGTATTGGGACGGAAGGCGACCGCAAAGTGTTTAGAGACGTATATATTCGATAAAACCTTCAATGGCTGAGAAATTTCGACCTCTTTGAAGAGATGTTGGCTATGGTATTTGCATGTGAAAAGTTCAGGCCATATATATTGGGGTCCCACGTCATTATCCATACTGATCATGCTGCAATCAAATATTTGATGGCCAAGAAAGAAGCTAAGCCAAGACTGATTAGATGGGTTTTGTTACCTACGGGTGATCGGAGATCAGGTTAAAAAGGTTGACAATGTGATGTTGATCATGGTGAGTTAAAGACTCTTTGTGAAAGAAGAAGAAAAGGAAGTAGCATAAACTTTTCGGATAGGCGATTATTTCAGTTAATCATTCAATTACCTTGGTATGTTGATATTGTGAACTTTTTGAAAACTTGTGGAGTGATGCCCGCTGGGTTGTTACCGACGGAGAGAAGGGTTAAGGGCGAGCGGTGGGGTTTACATGCAGGATGACCCGCTATTATTCAAGAGGAGGCGATATGATCGTAAGGTGTGTACCCGAGAAAGTGAGATAAGGCAAAATTTTACAAGAATGTCATGCATCACCTTATGGAGGACACTTTACAGGAGACAAAACAGCCCACAAAATTCTCAGTGAGGTTTTGTTGGCCAACTATTTTCAAGTTGTTTTTGAATGGGGTAAAACTTTGTGACCCGAGTGCCAAAAGAATGGGAATATCGATAAAAGGTGCAAATGCCCACGCATGGTATTATCCTGGTGGTGCAATTATTTGATGTATGGGGAATGGAGCTTTGTGGACCCTCTACAGAAATCACAGAAAATGAGACGGAAAATAGGGCGAATTCCGTCTCTAATTGAAAATAGAGGCGAAATAGAGACGGAAATTTTAAAGTCTCTGTCAATCGATCTCTAAAATTAGAGACCAAAATGTTCCGATCTCTATTTTTAGGGGCCGGAATTGAGACCACTCGTCTCCTAGAAATAGAGACGGAATCCTTAGTCCGTCTCTATTTTTAGAAGCCCAAAGCGATCCTTAAGTCTCTAAGAAATAAGAGCCGAAATGGTCAATAAGATCCTCTAAAAATAGGCAGAAAATCATTAAAGTGCTAAAATAGACGAATAAATTATTCCGTTTCTATTTTTAGAAGTGAAAAATCTAATTCACGTCTCTATTTTATTGAATTTTTTTAATATATTAAAATAAACTAATATTCAATTCAATTTTCCTTAATTTTATATAATGATTTCGTCTCTAATTTATTGGAATTTTTTTAATATATTAAAAATAAATAATATTAAATTAAATTATTCTTAATTTTATATATTAAAAAAAATTTAATAAAAACAATAATAAATATGAACATATTGTATTATATAATGTATTAATATATAAAAATTATAGTGAGATTACAAATAAAAAAGATAATAATTCTAAAAATAATAACTAGATGGAGGAGAATGCGGACGATCGGCAGGACGGTGCTTGAATTGACGGGTAATCTGGGTTAATGAAGTCCTCGACCTATTGATGGTCATTAGTCGTCGTGGTATGGCGTAGCTCGATGACATCATTGGTAGGCTGTATGAAACCTACTAGCGTGTGAAGGGAGGAGGGCCGCGTCTGAATACCAAACGATGGTAGGAGCCCAAACCAAAGACACCGTCCCGCGACCAGTCCCTCACCATATGACCTCATAATATACGAGCACTGATCAACATTATGCGTTCATCTATTGACTGAAGACTCTCTACTACTTTCGCTCCTATGTAAAAATTAAGCCCGAATGTTATGTAAATAGTAAAAATGAAACTAAGAGGTTAAAAGAAAATGAATATTAAGTTTGAAATTAGTGTACATGGTTGTCTATACGATCATTGTGAATGTCACACCGTCATGATTCAGCGTATGAGGTGTGTAAAAACAACTCATGAGGATAAGGTGGCCAGGCCCGCTAGAAACTCCTAATAACAAGAATACGTAGATATGTATTGTTATTTTAACGACAATAATAGAAATATGAGTCCCAACACTAGTTATCCATAATTTAAAAAAATTTCGGCAGAATTTCCCCTATATATTTTGTAAAAAAGCGAGATGATTCCCCTCTGAGTCCCTATCCCCACAATAAACATTCTTATTTGCGCTTGTTAAAATATCAGCATTCATATCTGTATGGCCTTGACTTACATATTTATCTCAGTAAAACAATATACATACACAATTAATGTACATACACAAATTGGTTTATAACTATAGATTCAAATAACACTAAATACCACATTCAAATGATATAAAATTATGCACGGTGTGAAAAAAGACTAAAATAATTACACTCTCAAATATAACACAATATATTCAAATAATACAACATAGTAAAACATATTAGAACAAATTAAAATACAAATTAATTAACTATTAATTTGTATTAACCTTATATTAAAATACATTAAACTACTTAATTAACATATTAAACTACAATAAGTAAGTAACCAACATATTAAACTACATTAGCTATTATATGAATTAATTGGAACAAATTACATTGAAAAATATAAGTACAAATTAATTAACATAAATTAGAACAAATAACATTACAAAATATAAATTAAATAGAATAATAAAAAAAATATAAAAATATAAACCAATCAAATAAATTAACACATAAATATTATATAATACATAAATAAAATAACACAAAAAAAAAAAAAATTACCTCTAGTTGCAGATTTGGCCGTCGACGGGGAGGAGGGGGAGCAGCGGCGTCGGCGTGGGCGAGGGGGAGGAAGCCGGATCGCGCGTCGGCGGGGAAGAAGGGGAGCACCGGCGTCGGCGGCGGGGAAGAGATGCGGGCTGACAGGGGAAGAAGGGAGAGAGGAGAAAGGGAAGGGGCCGGCGGGGAGGCGGCGTGCGATGGCGGGGAGGAATATCCGTCGGACGTGGGGTGGTGGGGAGGAGGGGCGGCGCCCAGTTCTGCCGGCGGGGAGGAGAAGGAGAAAGGGAAAAGATAAAGGAGAGAGAGAAGGAAAAGAGGAGGGAAAAAATAAATATCTAGAAATAGCGGAAGGATTCAGTCTCTATTTAAGCAGGAAAGCAAATACCGTCTCTATTTAGAGACGAAATTGTTTCCGTCTCACAAAATTAGGAACGGAAAAATATTCCGTCTCTGTTAGAAACGGAAAAGTATTCGGTCTCTATTTTAGTCTACATTCTTGAAGTGGGAGGAATTTATCGCGCCACTTTTAGAGAGACGGAATTTTGTCTCTAAATAGAAGAGCAGAAATAATTTTTCCGTCTCTAAATAGGGACGGGCGTTTCCGTCTATTTAGAGACGGAAACGTTTTCCGTCTCTAAAATTAGGAACGAAAAATATTCCGTCTGCATTTAGAGGCGCGGAAAAGTATTCGGTCTCTGTTTTGATCTCCAAATTTTGGAGGAACCTATCGCCACTTTTAGAGGCGGAAATTTAGAGCCAGGAGGTACTCCGTCTCCTAAGAAATAGAGAGCCGAAATATTCCGTCTAAATAGAAACGGAAATTGTTTTAGTCTCTATTCAGAGGGCGAAGCTTTTCGAGTCTCTAAATGAGGCGGAAAGCGATTCGTCTCTATTTTCGAATCTCTATTCTTCAATTTTCTTGTGATGGCCCTTTTCCATCTTCATTTTGGAAATATATACATACTCTAGCCATTGGATTATGTATCCAAATGGAGTGGAAGCAACAGCTTGTCAAAGATGATGCAAATACGGTTGTAAAGTTCTTACATAGAAATATCTTGAAGCCCGATTGGGACACTTTCGGGACTATTATTAGTGATGGAGGAATGTTTTGCAAACAAGGTGTTTGAGAAACTCATGAACAAATGGAATAAAACACATAATGAGTTTGGCTTATCATCCTCAAATAATCAGGCAAAAGTGAAAATTCCAACGAGGAAATAAAGAACCTAGAAAAATGTGAGTTCAATGAAGAGATTGGTCTTTAAACTTGATGATGCATTATGGGCCCTCTGAATTTGCATATAAAACTCCATTGGAATGTCCCCTCGGGGATTGTTTTTTGGTAAACCTTGTCACCTACCTCTTTAATTGAATACAGAAGCTATGTGGGTCATCAAGAAGTTGAATTTGAGTTCAAGCTCTGCAGGAAGAAAGACTACTCAGTAGATGAATTGGAAGAGTTGAGAAATGAAACATGATAATGCGGAATTTACAAGGACAAGATAAAGAAATGGCATGATCAAGATTTTGAGGAGGGAATTCAAGGCGGGAGTAGGATGCTGTTATTTAACTCAGTTAAAGCTTTTTCGGGGCGAAATCAAATGGAGTGGCCCTTATAGTGTTATTAAGTACAACCTTTAGCGGTGACATTGAAAACCAGTAATGGAGAAGAGTTTAAAGTAAATGGTCAGCGATTAAAGCAATATCTTGGAAGAAATATGATTGATTCCTAGTTCTGAGTGGAAGAAAATTGTTGAAACAAGAAAATAATAGCAGCAAGTCCAGCTAAGGACTCAAAACTGAGCAGCTTTGTGGGAGGCAACCCAATGAGTTTTTCATTTTATTTTTGGCATTTGACTCTTATTTTTACTATTTTTTAGTTTGATCTTATTTGTTTGGAATTAGTTCAAATAGCTAATATTGAATTCTTGTGATTTCCTTTATGTTTAAACTCTTTATTTTATTTTGTGTGTTGTTTGAATTTCAGGACAATGAAGCTGCAAGAGAAAAATGGAAGGATCTAAGGATTTCTCAGATAGAATATGCAGCAATGAACTACAAGGGAAGTATTATACCCTGCGACAATATTAAATGTTTTGGGAGAATGAATGATTGAAGTTTGGGGGAGTTTTATTTTATTTTATTTTTTTATTCAATATTGAATCAGATGCTTCATGAGTTGATTTGTTGCATAATTGAATGATGAAGGGTGATTATTTGTGTTGTTTGAATTGGGTCTATTGATTCAATCTTTTATGAATTTGGACTATTCTTAAGGACCAGAAAATTTCTCATGTCGCTACATACTTTTTAGGTCACGACCCTGCTTTGAATGGAAAAAAACACGAGAATGAGAAAAATCAAGTTGCGACATCGTTTTATTAGTCCACGACCCTTTGGGGTCGCAACAAATTCATGTGAGTTTTAAAGATGGAGATAAGGCACAAGGATCTTGGCATCAGAGTTTAGATGCCCAGGAAAAGCGAAGAAGGAAAGAAATAGGTCGCAACACCAATTTGTTAGTCATGACCACATCTCGTCGTGACAAAACTTAAGAAGGTCGTGACCAGAATTGTCTAAAATGCAATAATTTAGGGTTTTAAACCTTCTGATTTGGGCGTCGTAACTTTAAATGGGACATTTATTGTAGCAATTGGTTTTGTAACCTAGGCATTAATGTCGCGACATTCCATAAGACGATGATGACCTCAAACCCATTCGTCATAAGAAGCTGGCGAATAGTGAATTTCATCCAGAACTCGATCGTTTACATCTTCACCCAACTTTCCACTTTCTTTTCTCTTTTCGCTACCAAAACCCTAGAACCAGAGCCATTCCTAATTCTCACCCATGGCAGATAACCAAATCCCTATTCTAGACCTAAACAGAATAATTGACGAACTCATGAGTGAACATCGCCAAGGAGTAGAGGAGGTTCACCTGGAACCTCGTAGAACTGTAATGAATGCGAGACAGGAAAACAGTGGGGTGGGAGGAAACCCAGGTTTTGGGGTTGTGTATTATTTTCGAAATAAGATTCAAGGGATAAGTGTTGTTGCTTCTACACCTATGAGAAGCGTCTAAACTTGCTTAAAGCACCTACCTTTCTTAAAAATCTCCTTTTTAGGAAATAGCCAGGCTGCTTTGATCATAAAATTTTACTTAAAATTGCATTAGGAATATTAAAGAGATTTAAGGCTTCACATTCCCACCGAGAACCAGTCACTATAAAGGATGAGAGAACACAGAGAGAATAAACAATGAAAATGAGAAGAAAAAGAAGATGAGAAAAAAAGATGAGTTCCAAATGTCGATATATGAGTGAATGGGTGAAAAACCAATTCAGATCCTTGATTCCAAATGATGCTCATCATTGAAGGGGCCGGAATGATGTGAAGGGTTGGAAGAGGGTTAACGAGACTCCCATCATCCGAGGAGGAACTCGGGCGGAGGAGGTAAGGAAGAAGCCCACCTTATTGGAGTGCGTTCTTACATCGACCCTTTTTGTCTGCGGCGCATCAATGGTCGAGAGAGGGGCGATAAAGCGGGAGCTCACGGCCAGCCTTTGGGAGGAAGATTTTAGAGAAGACATGGGGTGTTAGGTCAAGGAATAGAGATTTTTCTCTACGAGATTTGATACGATTACTAATTGTAATCTTGCGTGATATTTGTATAGTTCAAAGATCGGTCTTTTAATATTGAATATTTGATATTTGAATTTATTAAATAAATGAGATTCTGATTATGTCAGTGTTGTTTTATTACATTTACTAAATTGGTATGAAATTGTTGATTATATTCACGAAAAAAAAAAAAAAAATTTATTTTCCCCATTGTACTTCTTCATCATCATAAATATAAATTCAGAAAGGTTCATTGAAAACGTCTGGTGATGTGTTCTTTTTGAATTGATGAATTGTATTGTTGCTTTCGATAATGTTGCAATCAGAACTTATACATTGTTGAAATGCTTGATTGGAATTTGATTTCTGAATAAGTGATTTTTTTTGGACGCATGGATATGATTGAATGAATTATGTTGTTTGTGTCATTCATAGTTTGTCTGCAAGAAATTGACCTATATATTCAAGCCTTATTAGTACAATGACACAATGACCACTGTTTAAATCCAGAACAACACTGTAAGAGAAATAAGAGCAAGAACTAGTGAATTGAAATAAGAAGTTGCAGTTCTCATTTGAAACAGGTTTAAACTGCAGAATTTGGAAAAAGTACACAATTGAAATAACAAATAAGATGATTGAAGTTGTGTGTATAAACAGTGAGTTAGAACAATTCTTGGAAAAACAATGCACATGGTCAAGAAAATTTTTAAAACGTTGAGAGGGATTAGGAACATCTTCTGGGTTGATTCACAATCAAGGGTATAAGGTCCTAGAACTTGTTAGATTATTGGTCAAGGAGAAATTTTAGGTAAAAACAACTATCAGGAAGTGATAGAGGCCATCTTTGGAAGTTTGAACCTTTTCCAACCTACCCTCATTATATGCAAAGGCATACACTCTAGTTCCATGCTTTGAGCCATAAATACCTAATTTCTTCAAATGGCAATTAAGAAACCAAAATCCCTCCACTGATGATCTGCGACAAAAAACCCCAAATTACTCGAGTTTCGGAATAAGAATATCTGTGCGAGAAAAGGAACAAGTTTGGGGAATATATTTCTTTTTGGATTCTGAGATTGGATAGAAAATCATTGAAAAACTAGAGAGAAAGGAGAAAAAAAAAAAAAAAATTAGAAAAAGGAATAAGTTTTTTGTCTTGTGGCTTTATCTCTCTTGTTGATTCAGCTCAAGAGTGTCGACACCTAATGCCCTAATGCCAGCTGGTATGGGAGTTGCTGTGAAAGTTCTCTAAGAGTGATAGAAAGCTTCAGACAAAACATTGCACTATTTAAATTCTGCGAAAATAAAGATAAATGAAAAGGTTCGATGAAAGGCTGGTTGATAAGGTGAAGGTAGCAACAAAAGACTTACAGCATCCAATATGATGTACAAAGCCATGTTAGGGGAGTTTACATTACAAGGAAAACGATGAAAGATAAAGGGCATTATACAAAAAGGAAAAGTGGAATCTGAGTAATTTGCAGCCTAAATCTTCCAATTGTCCACCCAATTATCCAAGCCTAACATTATAAGCCTAAAAGACCTATTTGATCTTGAAGGTTGAATTTTCATTAGTGGAATCAATATAGAAAAACAAGCTTATGGGATTTTGGGCTAATGTTCTAAGGAGATCCCCAGAAGGTTAACTAATTCAACCAAAAAGAAGAAAAGAAAAGAAGACCTGCACACACTCACAAAACAAGATCTATTGACTGAACTGTTTGCATGCAGTATTCAACAGTTTATTTGTAATAGAAGTTGAGAACATTCCTTTTTCTCAGTTAAAAACTAAGGTTTGAAGCTGATATTTACCGATACTTCTTTGTTCAGAAGTCGAGGATGGAATAAGAAAGATTGTCTTGTAGAACGAGAAAAATGTCCCTTCAAAATAAAGGTTAAATTGTTTTAGGACAAACAAATCCTTCTTTTTCTTTAGCAGGGACAAACAAAATTTGGGACTGGAAATTTGATGAGTCAAAAACTCATTGAATTTTAGTCCATTATTTTTATTGTTAACACAATGTAATTGCTTGTTTATCTGAAATATGTGCTATTTACCAAATTTATATTTGCAAAATTTAAAGCGAAATAGAAAATTCCAGCAAAAAATCGGGAGTGAAAACGGATCAGAGTCGGGTGGTCGCGATTAGAGTCATGCGTGCTTTGAATCTCAGTATTGCGATAAGAAGAACACTTCTTTGAGACAGCAGGGGAGGGACTTCCCGAAGAAGATAATGTCGTGACACCGTTTGAAGTCGCGACACAAAAAGATATTGTTAGTCGCAATAAACAGAGAAATAATGTCGCGACTAGAAAGTAATCTTCAGATAACAAAATGTCTACGCTAGGCAATTTCGGGTTGCGACAAAAGATTTAAGGCGAGACGATCTAGGTATGACACACGGAATTCATGTCGCGACAATAAAAATAGGCTATCTGATTAAAAATATTTGTGACTAAGAAGTGAGGGTTGTGTCGGATGGCGGAAATTTATGTCGCGAAGCTTTAAGGTCGCGACATAGATTTCAACAATGAAAGACAAGCGATTTTTTAAGTCATGATATGAGAAGGGAGGCTGTGACCAAGTATCGGTGGTTGATATGAGGTGAGGTCGCGACATACTTCAAGGTTCACGACATACTTTGCGATGAAAACAATGCTGACGGTCATGACATGGGCCCGAAGTCGTGACATAGAATTTGTGAAGGGTCGAAAAACATGGTCATATGAATCAGCATCAGCGGGAACTAATGTCGCCACATCAAATCGAAGTCGCGACATATATTCCAAAATAGACGAAGCAGACAGTCGCGACGAGAAATAAAGCAGATAGGCTATTGGGGCGAGAAATGAGGTTGCGACTAGATAAGAAGAAAGGATGGTCGTGACATACTTTTAAGGTCGCGACAAAGATTGCAGTGATTAAAGATAATACTTGGTTCTGACCCCCCAGAGATTCACGTCATGTGAAAACAAGCGGACCAGCCAGTTTTGAGTCACGGCACAGCAAGGGCTGAAACAATCCCAGATAACGTCGCAACAAAAGAGAGGTCGCAGCTTATCGAATTAAGGTCGCGACACCAGCTCTGGAGGCAATGTAAAGTGTGACCGAGGAGGTTCTCACTGCGTAGTAACATAGTTACGGCAGAAGATTTATGTAACGTGAGCCACTAATCAAATTGCAACTAAGGAAACAAGTCGCTACAGAAAACCTCAGGTCGCAGCTCATAATTTGCAAGAACAACAGAAAGAAGGTTGCAACCAATTTCCTGCAGTCACGACAAACTGGACAAACCATACCAGAATTTCATGTCGCGACAAGCTTTTGAGGTCGCGACCTAAAACAGTGAACTGGGCCAATGATTTTAAGGAAATCCACCTGGAGCCTTGTAATCAGGCCTAATTTATGAAAGTTATAAAAAGCGTACACAACTTTAGTAAGGCAACTTTTCTTTTTGGGAACCCAGAACGGGGGAAGAAGAAAACTCATTGTATATTTTTAGAATATATTTTCTTTTCTTTTCTTTATTTTCTTGGATCTAAACCAGCCATCTGTTAGAATGTTGAAGCTGGAAGCAATATTTCAATTTCTTTACAAGTTACCGCCTGAGTTTAAATGAAATCTAGAATATTTAAAATCGTCTCTTCTCAATTTATTGCAAGCTATGATAGATTTTTAGCTTATCCATGCTTTCGGGTATCGATTGTAATGCAATTTTCAGAAGTGCAGCTTCCGGTAGTTTGAATTTATTGTTAGTTATAGTCTTTCTTGCATAAATTAGAAGGAAGTACTTGGAATTTGAGAAGGATTTATTTGATTGATGTGTTTCGCATATGGTGTTCCCGATAGTAAGTTACGAATGCAGATCGAGGCGTATCCTGCTGCGATTTCCGGGAGGCCCTCACGGTGGCCGCGGAGATGGCAATTCCTGAGAGTTAGGAACATTGTAATTGTGGGTATGTTGGACCATTATTGAAGAACTATTGAGCTCTGAGAGTTCACTTAGATAAATACCCATTTCACTCATAATTGACATTAGAGGGGATTATTTATCAATTTAAAATCATTAGAGATTTCACCTTGATATGTTGGAAAACTCTTGACCCTGTGTTAGTTGTGATCTAATCAAGGGAAGGGAGATATTCATTAGATTTTAAGGTTGAGTCATCAATCAGGTTGTGGAAATGTTGCAATACCCCTGACCTAGGAAGTAAGAAATATGCAGTCTCAAGAAATGGGTATGAAGTATTGAGAAAGAAAAATACCCAAATCTTGTAAAGAATATGTTGAATACAAGTAGCTGATTAAACCCCTGTCTTGAGAGAAGCAGGGGATATTTAATTAGTAAATAAAAGAGAGAAATCCAACTTGCAATATCGACGTCTTTAGTGAATCCAGATCGAATTTAGGATAGAGTTTTAAATGGGATATAATGCAGAAATTGACTGTTTCACAGTACTTCCTTATTAGTGTTGATTTTTACAAAGAGCTGATTCAGTCCAATTAATTTTATTGTTTATAAGTTCATTAGTTTATTTTCATTGTCCTAAGTTGTCTATATTATCTTTAAGACAATTATCCTTTAATCTGTAGTTGATAAACTTTTTCATTGCGATTCAGATAGCATGGATCTCGAGTAGTTAGGGTAGTTGATTTTGAGAATCCAAGTCAATTTCTATGGGAATGATATATGGACTTACATCCATTTTTTTTTTCTACTTGTATGACCTGTGCACTTGTAGTGTCATAGACTAAACCCAGTCATAATTCTAGAACATTTAAACCAGTTTTATTCATTTTAAAGAAAATCTAGTCCAATTTGACAGGCCCGCAGGAAAGTTGTAAGATTCCTATGGAGGTGTTAAATTGAGAGGTTTAGTTATATAACAAAAGGCAAACAATAGGATGATCCACTGTCTTGGAGATTGTGCCCCCTCATCCTCTATGCTAAATCGGGCCACCTCAACCCCTACCTCGATCTCTCGTTGAAGGTAGTGTAACTGATTTTCCTCTGCCACTTTCTTGCAGACTTCTATTATCCCCTGACTCTCTGGGACACTATGCTATCAAATGATCAATGCTTCCACATCGGAAACACCCTCTGTCAAAACGCAAACACGGAATTCCTTCTATGGCGATGAGGCGCACAGGATTTCTCCATCCATCGATAAACACCTCTACCTTAACTACTGGAGTCTTTGCATTGGACCAGCAATCTCGACCTTTCGTAGCAGCGTAATACGATTGAAATTTGGAGACTCCTAGCTCTTTTCCTTGAGGAGGCTGACTCCTCTAGAAAACTTCTTCTTATGAGAACTTTCTTTGTTGCTCATTTCAAGTCTCTCTACTTTCCTTGCAGCTTGGACTAACTGATAGAAATTCACCTGTTGGAGAGAAGTCATAGGTGCCAAATATCTCTTGTGGAATCATGAAGTCCATCCTCAAATTGCTTACACCGAAATGCCTCGGTGAGGACCCGACTCAGTGCATACTTGTTTGAGATAGGCGAATTCTTCTCATATTCGACCAGATAAGTTCCTTTACTTCAAATTCGGAATTGTTTCCACTTGGACTCACAATAATACATCTTGGTAACGTGCTGCCACTGAACTCTTGGACAAAGAACTCCCGAGTCATGGGATTTGGAATCCTTGGACTTCTCAACACTAGCCACCAATCATATGCCTCACTACATAATGGTGGGGTACTCGTGATACTCTGATCGGGAGGGCATCTAGCTTCCTCTAATATTCTTTGTAACTATTCTTACGAGTGCTGTCGGACTCTTCCAATGTTTGGCCCACTGATTCCCTCGACCCGTGTCTTCTTACCATGTCTATCGGGGCTTACGGAGCTGTCAATCTTTCCAATACCCAAGTCATGTCCCGATATATCCTCGTAGCTTAATTTTGGCTCAGCAGGGTGTGACTCTAAACCTGACCTTGATTCGAGGGCTCGAGCCAGGCAATCCACAGGTGCTTACTCTCAATTGTAACTCAAGCTGGATTTGGAGGATGATCCATCTATACAAAAAACAAGGACATCCACATCAGGCCAATACATTACTAAACACATGCTTTTCAATCTTATACTCTATCTAGAGTCGCCTAAACCTAGGCTTTTCCAAAATGCCTATACCTAGGCTCTGATACCACTAACTTATGATGCCACCAACCCGACACCCGGTGTCAGGCGATGGTGTCTTTTTTTTTTTTTCTTGTTTATTATAAACTTGTTCATTCATATACTATTAAACATTTAACTTGAAATATATTATGTAGTAGTGGATTACAAAATATATTCAAACTCCATAAATGGGAGTGTTCAACATATACAAACTTTACATTGTTTACAAAAACAAAGACATAAACAAAATATACCAAAAAGGTCCTCAGTGGGCACCTAGTATTGTGTTGACCTTTGTTCTTTGATCGCAGTTATCCGGGCTTCTAGTTCCTTCTTACGTACCTACGGATGAAACACAGTAATAAGATTATAGCTTAGTGAATAATGCTCGTGGGCGATCCACAGTAGAATCATCACACTTAAGACACATGCATATACTTATACATATATCATACATGTCATTTACACATGCTTATACATATCTCATACTTACTTATCATATCATGTTTCATTTCTTATCATTGTTCATATAAATTTCATATCATTTTACACTTTGTTTCATGTTCTTGTCACAGTATACTTGTCATCACATAGCAGTGCTATGCTTCTCATATCATTTCATTTATCATATTCATGTCATTTGCTTATTCTTGTCATTTGTTTTATGTTTCATGTCTGCATATACCTTAGAAGTGGATACGGGAAACTATAAGGGCCCGAAGACAATGTTATCATTATGCCCATTATTACTCTATAAGGGCCAGTATCATTATGCGAGACAACGACCTTATAAGGGCTCAAAGTTATTTGTAATGACCTAAACGGGACCAACTAATCAGTATGCTGCAGACTTTTATCCCTAATAAGCATGCCTATCTATCCCTCTACCAAGTTCTAAGCAGACAATCCATTTTTATTTCATTTTCAGTAATAACTATTGTTATCCGGTAATCATATGCGATATTTACGATCATTTACTCTTATCTTTGCATTTTCATGTATTTCCGTATACTATCAACTATTTCTTACAAACAGAGCTCCCTTTTAGATAAATTTTCTGGGTTCAATGGGGTCCAAATTTGAAGAAACCTATTTCAAGGAGATTTGTTTTCCTAGAAGTCTAGTTTACCCATAATTTTGGATGAGTGAAACTCAACTTATGGCCTAAATAACTAGGACCACTCTAATGTCAAAACAGAACCAGTTGTGTCATGCAACCTATCTCCCCTTTGACGAATTTCTGGGTGCACTGGGGTCCAAATTTGCATTCACCTATTTCAAGGAGATTTGTTTTTTCCTAAGTATAGTTTACTATATTTTCAATCATAATTTGGATAAGTTATGAGCCCGAGTTATGGCCATGAAACAACCAAGGCTACTCTAATGTCCTAACATAATCAATTGTGTCCTTCAAACCTAGCTCCCCTTTGGCCAATTTGCAGGTGCATTGGGGTCCAAATTATACACCCTATTTCAAGGAGATTTGTTTTTCCTAGAAATTTTAGTTTTAATCCATAATTTTGAATCACTTAATTTGGATGAGTGATGGTCAAAACAAAAACATGGGTTTAATAAAAACGGACAGCATCTCCCCTAAAACCCAACATTTTCTCTATACAAATTTTTCCTCCATTGAGGACCATAACCAAACCAAACACATTTGTAAGTTAGGAAGAGGTTGGAAAATTCCTAACCCCACATGAATTCCATACAAATCCATACACATATTCCATACAATTCCTTAACTAGTATCCATACCTTAAATTCTTGAATTTCTCTTCTTCTTTCTTCCTTCTTCTTCTTCTCTTCTTCTCTTCTCTCTTTCTCTTCTTCTCCCCTTCTTTTATCTCTACGTAAATGCCCTAATTCTAAGCCAAAATGGGATATGTTTAAGACCATGTTTGGTCTTATCCAATTACAGATCCAATTTTTCCCTTTTACGCTGGTGATCCTTCTACATCTATTAGTTGCAATCAACTTATTTCATATTCCTACTTAGCATATAATCTTTTCATCTTATGACCTTTAAGTTTTGGATTGGTAAATTACTAATTTACCCTTAACCCTTAGATTAATTTCGGGTTTTCCTTATTTTATTTTTAGCATTATTATATTTCGAAAAAATATACATTTACTTTTATTATACCTGGCAATGTTACAAAGCGTAGGGTTATAATTTAGGAGTAATTACACTACATTTACGTTCCACTTGAGAACACATACCGGTATGCACCTGCAGTGTCTTATGGATTAGGATGTCATTTGAGTTTGAATGGTGATCAATCTGGGTTTCGGGATTATATTTCCTTTTATTCTGTTTGTAAATGCTATTCTGGTGGTGAATCGAGAGGCAGTGTGGTGCCTATCCTCAGTGCTATTGAGGAAGTATCGGTCTAGCAGTGGAGCGGTTTATAAGCTTTCTTTTGTTGGCTATGGCACTAGATCCCCCAAATCATAAAATTATGGGGTCACACTTATATATGAACAAAAGGAAGGTTCTTGGATCAGTTGAAATTTATCTATTATCTCCTTGGAGTGCCTGAGATTAGAACCAGGGGCTGGCGGCCCCCGAATCGGGGTGTCGTTGTTGCTTTGTCAACTGCGAAACTGTGTTATGCCGTATCATGAGACCCATCGAAGTAAAAATGGCCACATTAGCTCATACATCCACCTCACCCAAAATATAATCGACTATATTACAATAGTTTCAAGAGTTAATTACATTCTTATACAAACATGTATAAATCAAATGTTTCGCACATGTTTTACAAAATATATATATGAAGCCACATGTCGGCTTTCTTCTCAAAAGCGGCCTCTAGTGAGCGTCGTCTCCCTGAATACTCCCTGTACCTGAAAGGGGGATCCCACGATGGGGTGATCAATGCCCAGTAGTGATATTTTCCTACATGGGTTATTCCCCACCTAAGTGCTCATGCAATGGAAAACACACATTCAAGTGAATTCATGATTCCTACTCGAATGTCTACATGCTCAATCCCATGTCTCGAGTCCTCACTGACTCCCTCACACATGCTTATGCCATGTATAGCTGGATTTTCAAACAAAAATATTTGTTTCATTAAGTAGGCAACCCTCCGATATAAATACGTTAGACAATCCTCAGTTGATTTGTTGGATAACTCTCACCCGAAACAATTCATGGGCCTAGGCGTGGTGTTGGGCGATTTCAACACAATTCTTCGGACAACTTTCCGATATAATTTTATTATTTTGGACAACCCTCCGATTTATTCATGTCATGCACTCACACCTACTGTTCTAGGGTGCCCCAGTGCATATGAAATGCATTATGCCATTTCCATACAACACATGTTAATATATCAAGCATGCATATATTAACAAAAATTAACATACAACAACATGTTATTCATTCATAGCAATAACACATAAAATTAGCTCACATGGGCTAATAAACAATTCGGTAGTCCATCTTGGACCCACCAAAGAATTACACAAATAGCACACAGACACACGGGTCGCATGAGCGGTCAGCCTCGATCTCAAAGCGGCCCGAGGCCGCTCTAAGTTTTCTCACTTTCGGTTCTAATCTTTGGGCCCGAAGAAACGGTCGTCGGGGCCTCGAACATCCCTATCCATCAAAATGGCTCTTAGCCAGGGAATAAAACAAGTAGGAGAAAACCCTTACCTCCAGTTTTTGAAACTCCTGAAAGGCCCGAGGTACGCGCGTAGGCTCTTGCAGTGGGGATCAACTTTGCCTCTTGTCTCGCCGAGATTCGACGGTCTGATCATTGGAAAACCTAGAGAGAAGGTAGACTCTCTAAAAAACCTTCCCTTCCTTCTTCTCTTTCCTCTCTCTGTTCTCTTTTTCCCTCCCAAACCAGTTGGGAGAAGTTGGGTCAAGAGAACTTGTCTCTTCACTTGCCACATGTCAACCTCCAATTAGTTGACTTGGATTCCCCTTATCCCTTATCCATCTACTTTGGATTTCCACCCAATCACATGTTGTCACATGTCCCTCATGAGTCCCATTTGAGCTTTTGGTTTGACTAGCTCTCCACTTGACACTTGTCTCATTTTGAGCCACCAATGCGCAGTGTCTCAAATCTTACTACCGGTGCCTGAAAAGCGAAATTCCTCTTTGTATCGAGTGGTAAAGTCGACGTATTTAGCTAGATTTCGCGAGATGATTCCAACGATGAAGTCCGTTTCATCATCCGAGATCTAGAAAAATTCCGGATTTTAATCGAAATTACCGTTTTACCCTTTTTCAGAAAATTAGAATTTTCTAGGGGTCTTACAGAAGCTATGTTTTGGAGGAACTACTATCAATGAACTACCCACTATTAGGTGCCTTTTTGGAACTAAGATCTTATGTTTGTGAAGTTTGAAAAAGGCTTGAGAGTCTTCAAGTGACATTTATAAGTTGAATCACTTGACTCTTTCTTTACTCATAAATACGATTTCAAAAGCGCAAAGTTTTCCAGAAATGATGGAAGATATGAATAATTTAAGAGAGCTTCGTTTGGATGGAAATGTTTTAAAAGAATTACCATCTTCAATTCAACGTCAAAAAAAGCTTCAACATTTAGATCTAGAGAACTGCAAAAATCTGCTGAACATTCCAGATAGCATTTGTAACTTGAGATTCCTCAGAACTCTCATTGTCTCTGGTTGTTCAAAACTTCGACAAACTACACGAACTTGTGGGGCACTTACGTCTCTGATTTCTTTTTGCTGCACATTTAGATTCAATGAGTTGTCATTTGCCTTCTTTAAGTCTAGATCGATCAAATTTGGTATGTGCAGTCGAAGTGATATTTTGCAGGTGCTTATTGAAAGAAGTGGATCTAAGCTCTGTCTATTGAAGAAGAATCTAATGACATTTACTACCTATCCTTTATAAGCACTATATCTGATGAGGAACCATTTTAGTAACATATGCAGGATGGTCGCTCTCTAATCGGAAATCCTTGACATGCCCTTATGGGGAAACCAGCGATTCAGAGCTTCCACAGTTCTGAGTTACGGATGCCATGGATGCATTCGGCGAAAGTTTATCAAAGTCAACAAAGTCTCTTGTCTTTTCTATTCAAATGCTTAAAATTAGTGGATATGATTTTGATTCCTTAGAGCATCTTTTATGTGAGCAAAAGAGTCACATGGTACTTTTGTGCAGGAGTTGGAATGCAATGTGGGTTCGTCTTGTCTATTTCTGCAAGGATTTGCCTATCATGGAGGGAATATTGTAATTCTTGAAAACATTGGAATCCCAGAGGGGACATTGCATCCGGTATCTCAAGTAACAAAAGAACTTCCCTGGGATTGGTATGAAAATAACTTCTTAGGATTTGCTTGATGCTCTGCTTATTCTCCACCTGATAATGAATCTGAGGATGGAGATAGAGATGGAGATGGGGATGGATATTCTTGTACTTTCAAATATCTGTCGACTTTCTGGATTTCTAGACGGTAGCATGAGATTTCATTAAAAACCAGGTGTGCATGCTACAACGATGATAGTTTATTAGATCAATTATGGGTGATGTATTGTCCTAAGGGTGCTATTAGCAAGAATCGTATCTCAGTTAAACATAGGGACTTAAGTGTTTCATTTCATGGTTATATTCATGATAAGCCAGTCAAGGTGAAAAAATGTGCAGTGCGTTTTATATATAAACCAAGGATCATCAGTACAAGATAAGACTGTTATCAAGAGAGGTAGTGATTATGAACAAGACGGCCTATCAGATGACTCCCACCATAAAAGATTTAGAGCAATCCAACATTAGTCTCAAGCTCTCTGTTTGTGGTTTTCATTAACATCATTTAGTGGTACATCACCTTCATTTCTCCTTTAAAATCATATACTAGGATAAAATTAAGCAGACTGCATTCTTTTTACATTTTCATCATGCTAGTTAATTTGTCCATTACCTGAAAAGTACAAATGAAAGAAAATAAAGAGGAAAAGTGGGAGTAAAGAAATTTTTGTGAAAAATAAAAAATGGGTTTAAACTTAATAAATTAATTATATATGTTTATTCAAACTCATTTTATTTGTTTCTCTTTAATATATAAGGATTAGGAAATTTTTTAAAATATGTAAAATTTTGAAGAATTTTTATTATATTTTATTTTCTTTTATATTTTCACGGTGAAACCAGAATTTGAAGATTATTTTTTCTAAGTATTTTTTTCACTACTATGCACCGGGTTTCAAAATGAGCTTTAGTTTCCAATTCGAATTATTGTCTTGCGACACTCAGTTAATGTCCTAATTTGTTGTTACGCCATATTTTCTAGTCTCATAGGTCTGAAGAAAGTAGAAGAATCAAAACCTTGGTGGGAGAAGACATAGCCAGTGAAGGCCCTATTTAAATGTATTGATATGAGTAAATATGTTCGCATTCTGGCGTATCTCACCGATGGCTTTATAACAATTTCCTTATGTTTATCTTTGGAAGATTCAAATCTTGTTTAAAAATTACATCTCGATGTTGAGTTTTAATGAGTAATTACTTCATAAATGTTGGAAACGAAATACATTTTGGCTTCTATATCTCTACTTTATAATACACTGCACATGATATTATTTGGCTTTCACTGCTTTAATTATTACAAGATATAAGGATGTTAATGTATATAAAACCAGTAAAAATCTTTTTACTAACTTTTGTCCTAAGACATTTTTTTTATGTTCATTGAATAAATTTTGTTATTTCTAAAGCACATACTTTCAAATACCCACACAGATTACGTACACTATTTTGGAAGTTTTTAATTGAATAATTTAAATTATTATTTCAATATCATAGTGGAGGAATAAAAAACATATTAAATTTCTCGTAAGTTGTATTTCAGAAAGCTCTCTACCAATGCTTAAAAAGGAAACTCGAATAAAAAACTTGGAGAAGAAAAAAATATTATCTTTTGCCAGATCTTTCATATGAAGGGGCCTGCCTTAAATCTTGCAAAACCAATTATATGAGATCAACTAATAAGGAGCACAATATCTGTTTATAATATCTGAGCCTAGTGATCGGTAGGCAAGAAAAACAAAATCACCAAAGCATTGTGATATTTATTATAAGTAAATTATAAGAAATCTCAAATATTTTTCTAAGAAAGCCAGTAACATGAATAAATAAATAAAAACATAACGTAGATGTGCAAAATTGTAGTACAATATTTATTAAGTGAAATAAAATCAGGTATTTTCCACTTTGCCACTACCTCTTTGGATTTAAAGAAAAACACCAAGAGCCTTACCAAACTTATGGCCAATCACACTATTTAAAAGTCACTATTATGGGCACGCTGGCATGAAAATGTGGCGACATTGAAATGAAATAGCCTTTCCGGCGGTTCCTTGCTTTGGTCTTGCTCCTCCAGCAGTTAATTGCTTTCGTTCCAACATGGATGTTTCTTCTACTGCCTTTCTCTCAATTCCTCTTGCCTTTCACGGTTAGCTCATCTTCCTTCTTTGTTGTCGGAGTTCTTAATTTTGATTGACCCGGCATTACCACCCGATTTGTCATACGCCCTCTTTGTATCGGCAATTATTATTTGTTTTTCTTGTTCCACAGTGGA
The DNA here is from genome assembly GCA_016808115.1 of Tetrastigma voinierianum. Lineage (NCBI taxonomy): Eukaryota > Viridiplantae > Streptophyta > Magnoliopsida > Vitales > Vitaceae > Tetrastigma > Tetrastigma voinierianum. The sequence goes on from JAEQBH010000467.1 coordinate 348,646, forward strand.
AACTCCATGAACACTTCCAACAATGTATCTGCATGGACAAGATGGTTCTGTAAAAGGATGAAGAAGGAAATTAAAAAAAAATCACCAACTTGTTAAATGCAAGTTCATATTGCAAATTTTTGCTTTAGATGTATTAATTTAGATAGTAATTGCCAAGTTATGTACCAGGGTTACAAAATTACATGTAAGAGAGATTGAAACTTTTACGTCCCGGACCCGGAGTTTGAAGTCTGAAAATGATATTAGTTTAAAAGCTACATTTTCCTCAATACAATAACAGAAAATGAAGTTACCTGATAAATTAATAGTTAAAGATCTATGCTGACCATTTGTTTTTATGAATGATCAAATTCAATTGCACTAGTCTCAAATAGAAGTAGCTAGTACACTTCTAAGAATGGAATGCAAGCAGCAGGCCATGGAACACACTTGTGGAATACAAAGGCTCAACAAACTTCTCTAGGGCTTTGCTGTATGATAAGAAGTGTCGGCATTATAAAAAAAGATATTAAACAAGAATCATTAGAACACACATAAATACTTGCAGTTGACATGATCTATGCGCAAAGAGAGGAGCTTATCTTGTAAGATTAGTACTGCTAGCCACCATATACTTTGCAAATGTTGAAGGTCTGCAAAAACTAAAAAAAATAAAAAAGAAAGAAAGAAAAGAAAAATAAAAGAAAAGCCAAATCATGTGTGTATGACCACAGAAATAGAGAAGAATACAATCAAGACATTATTACCTCTGTAAGTTCTTTTCTAAGTTTTTGATTTGTCAATATATATATATATATATATATATATATATATATATATATATATATATATATATATATATATATATTCTATAAATTATTCAACAATCGAGAACAATGTAAGAAGTCAAAGTTATTTACAAAATCCTGCAGTATTATGAAAGAACTGCAGGATGAGACACATCCCTCTTTCTCACAGTCAACCCTCCTGTCTTACTCTAAATTCATTTCTCCTTACAATCTCTAATGATTATTATGGTCCTCAATCCAACTACGAGTTTTGAGTTATGTGATGCTAAGTAATTTTGAAATTCTAAAATTAACAACCGTATATATTCTTCAAGAAGAAAAGCTGATTTATAGTTTTAATTTGTTTTGTGGGACGTTAAGCACCGGACCAATAATTATCACAATAGAAATACCAAGTAAGAATTGAAACCACAAAATAGTGGTTGTAAAGATAATATAAAATCCAATGATATGATTAAAGGGTTATGATTTGCCTAAAGTGGTTCAAAGTCTGCCTTGTAGTAATTCGATCAACATTTACAAGATCGCTGTCAAAAATAAAAAATAAAAATGAAAAAACATTTACAAGATCGTTTTGATAAGGAGGGTGATAGTATTAAGTGATATAACTAAAATATTAGTTACAAAGGTAGTTGACATCCGTTTGAAGATTTAATAGCCTCTTGATCCACAGGTTGTCAAGATTAAACTATAGATATCAGCTGGATTTTAATATCAAACAATCTCAGACATTTGAAATGGACAATGACAAACAAATTCCCCTTTTGAAAAGACTGAATTAAACTACTTTGTAAAGCTGCTGGCTAAATAATGAATCTAATCACATTTGTAGAGGCCGACACAAAAGAGGAATATAGCTAAGAAGTGCAACCAATGCCAATAAAGGAATTACAACCATAAATGTTTTCCTGGTAACGGCTCCAATCCACGAAAAAATTTAAATATTAAGTTTTCATAGATCAAAATTCAAACGGTTTTATTTTGAACCTTGTCTTTTGAGTTGATCTACTTCTTTTTACAAAAGTTGCAAATGTGGAAACTATATAAATAATTGAAACCTCATCCACCTCTTATACATTAACAAAAGAGGAGCCCCATCTCTATTGTGATTATGTTATTAGTTTTTAGAAATTTCTGTTTGAGCTAATTAGGCATAAATACGTATATATCCATCCGATAATTACAGAAAGTTTCGAGTACAACATGCTTCCAATTTAATCTTCATTGTTTCACATAACAAGACCTCATACTATCACATACTCAAAATCTTTCATATAGGTAGTATCATTTTTACTTTATCATAGAAATAAGCACCTTACTTCCCAATAGAATAAACAAAGAACAACTTAGTTGACACACCCCACCCCCTGCACCAGGGTGTGCGGCAGCCACTCCTGAAATCGGCCGTTACCTCTAACGACTAGAAAATCTATGGCTTGAAGCCATATTGCTTTACTTCATTCTCATTATAAAATTTTTCCTTTTAAACTTATGATTTTATAAAATTTGTGACATAACAAGCATATAGGACATGTCCCAAATCCTTTGTATACACAATTTACACTATTTTCCAAATAGCATGCAAGCATTCTTTCAAAGGCCTCCGCTCCACACATTTCACAAAACCACCTTATGTACATACATATATTCTTTATACAAATTCAAAAGTATTTCCTTACACAAAATAGTTTAATCTGACACAAATCTGAGGAAGTGAAAGAATCTCTTTGTTCAGTATTAAGCCACTTTGTACTTGGAAAATAGTTTTAAAAAAGCAGCGGAAAATAATGAAGCTAAGCAGGCTCGGTGAGTGTATCTTTATATAAAATGTTTGCTTTTTCTGAAAACATCTCCAAAACTGTAAAACTATCTTTTACAGGATATTTTCCATAAACGTACTTGCTACTTTAAAGTTTCTAAAACTTTGCACTTTTAAAAGTTCTCAAAACTTTTCAAAATCTCTTGCTTGCTTTCTTTACCTTGCTTTAAAAGTTTCCAAAACTTTATAAACCTCTTGCTTTAAAAGTTTTAAAACTTTTCTCAAACAAAGAGCACAGGCTCAACAGCTTGTGAAATAAAAACTGAGGCTTCAGGCTCAACCGTTTTCTTTAAAATCCCTAAGCGGGAGCACAGGCTCAACCGTTTTGTTTTTGAGGCAAAGCGGAGCACAGGCTCAATAGTTGCTTTAAAACAAACACGGGAGCCTGGGCTCAACCGTGCACCAGTGGTTGATTTTTCAAAACTGTATAAAACATTATTATAAATCATCAACCACTGGAGGCCTTTCTTGTTTGCTGTACCCTAGTGAACACGGGAGCACGGGCATCGGCAGGTACCGGTGGAAGAACACAGGTCACGCATCACCTAGGTGGAAGGGCATTGGCCCGCGTCACCGGTAAATGGTGGAATTGACCTAGGTCTCCATCACCATAATTTAGTTAGAGCCTTAACCCTATATACTCCTGGACGTGCCACGATCTCCTTTAAATGCATGATGCATGATCTAAGTTTTCCGACCAGGCAAATCTAAAATGCATGTATGATATCCCTAACACCTGGCCTTACTTGTCTGGAATACCTCGACGGTATGCTTGCAAGACTAGGGTTTTTAGTTAGGCCTATTTTACAAAATAGACTTTTGTTTGCTTGCTTACTTCTTTGAAATATGGTTTGAACAATAATTGCTTTCTTCCCTTTATAAGTATAGTTGATTACATCAAAACCATTGCTTGTTTGCTTTACATATAGTTTAAATCAAAACCATTTTGTTTGCTTAAAAACTCATTGCTTGCTTTGCAGCATGGTTTACAATTAAAACCATTAAATACCCGTTATAAAACAGGTTTATAACCAAGGAATACTAGTATTTGAAAAATAGGTTTAGAACACTCACCTCTTTGTTTTCCGAAACTTGAGCACAACTCCACTACTTTCCCGCCTTTGCTTTTAGCCTACACACTCAACGAATCTGACAACGTGATGTCGCTGCGTATAGAGTAAGACTTAACGTATTTCACCGCCACTGAAGTCACTTTAGGGTCACACAACATTCATATAAATCCAAATTAACAATTTACCCTTAGCACTAAAAGCCTAAAAAAAAACCACTCATTTTGTTAAACCTTTTTCCAACAATACTCTCACGGACTTTATAACCCAAAATTATTTAAATGGTCTTTAAAGTATTGAAACTCAGATCAGTCCTTTATATATCTAATAAAGCATCTCTTTAAAATTTTAAAATTTAAAAATTCATCTCTAGGCCTCAACCACATAACGATTCTGACAATTTTTTGATATAAATTAAAGTTTAGCTCAACGAATCACCTACTGTTATCCTTGATTTCACAGGGTCTTAGCTCATAAATTGGAAATATTTTCTTCACTAATTTGAAGCTATGGTTCTAGGTTTCTTCTCCAGTGGAATCACCCAATTTGGATCACCAAAACTCGAGTTATTGTAATTTATATCTAAATTACTCAAATTGGCGAGGAAACGAGAATCTGCCTGACTCCACTTTGAAAAATTTCTGGGCACTTTGGGTTACAATTTGCATGCAATTCCTTCAGCTAACTTATTCCCCTAGAAGTCTATTTTACCCATAATTTTGAATCACTCAATTTGGATGAGTGAAACTCCACTTATGGCCAAAACACTACAACAATACCCAAAACAGAGCATAATCAGTGAGCTACACAGGCTCACCTTCCCGATACGTGTTGGGAGCCTTAGATCTATAATTTGCTCTTGAGTCCCTTCTATACATTTAGCCCTACTCTCTTATGGTTCTTCTGAGTGAATCAATTCATTTGGATTAATATAACTTAATCTATAGTGAAAATAAAAGCAGGGGTTTACCAAATTTTGGCGAAATTTCCTTTAAAAAAAACCCAACATTCTCTTTTTCTGGCCAGTCCTCAAAACCGGAATACCCCAATCATCAACATGAAAGTCATTTAGGCCACTCCATAACACTTGTATTGTGGTTTGGAACTCCATACAACAAAACCCTAGGTAAAAATCCTTAAAATTCAACCTAAGGTCCACCAATTCCTTCCAAACCATAGAATTATGATGGCTTCCATGTTTATGCTTTACCAAATAGGGTTTTACCCACAAAATTCAACAAATCAAGGGTTTTATGATATTTCCACAAAACCCTAGGCAAGGCCTAATCTCAAGCCAAACCTTAGGAATCAAAGTACCCATGATTTCAAGATAAGACATACCTTGGTTTGGTTTCTCCCTTACTCCTTCTTCTTCCTCTTCTTCCTCTTCTTTTCTCCCTCTCTGTTTTGCCTAGCCAGTGAGAACAAAAAAAGTAGGTTTTGGCTTTGTATTCCCATTTTATAGTCTGGCTTTATGGTATGATCCTTGATCTCTCAAAAATTCCACATGACTCTTAGCAATTTTGTGTGACCCCATCTCTACTCATTTTATGATTTTCATATCCCTTATGGCAATAACCATTTTATCCTTGTTCTAGTACCACAATTCCAGTTTCACTAAATTTATCATTTCATATTTTCATCCTTAAAAACAATTCCCAAAAATATTACAATTTCACTTGGTGCTCTTATACGCCCCTACAGTTACATGTACTGTACACTATCTCGGGACGGGGCGTTACATTAGTCTTCTTAGGAAGCTCTTCAAGTGCATCCATATGGTTACATTATCAAGAAAAGTGTGCAATCAATCAAATATTTGACCCATACATTCTTCCAGTTACCTTTGCATACGAGATTTCCCTCTAGCATTTTTAGAATTACTCATTGAAACTAAAATGCTAACAATAGAGCCTGAATGTGGAACCTTTTAGGCAAAAACATATATAGGTAAAATGGACATAATTTGTTTTCAACTCAAACACCACAACAAGTCATGGATAACATTACAAACTTCCAGAAAAAAAATCCCTAGAAATGATCCAAGAGCGCTCTGAGATTGGGAAATGCTAGAATGTAATTGGATTTCATACTGGAAATACAAGGGTTAAGCCCAAGAAAATCTAAGGAGAGGGGTTGGGAGAACAAAACAAACTTAGGGGTGATATAAGCATAAGTGGAAATAAAAGGAGAAACGGATAAAAAAATTCTAATATTTGAATTAGAAAGGAAAAGAATATGAATGATGAGAGAAGCCGTAGGGTCATCATGCAAGTGGTTCCTCTGAATCTGTATGGTGTGACTAGATCTCTGGGGCTGCATTGTGTGGAACTCCTTTTATTATGAGTTTTATTGTAATCATCTCCTGTTGGTGATCCATGATCTCCGGAATTCCCACACGAAGAATTGCCTTGTACCATTGATGGATACATCTGTTCATAATCTTTGGCATATATAAGATGGATACCGCCCCCTTCCACTGTTGTTTCACCACGAAATGAAGCCACTAAGTGTGTCCATTGATTGGAGCGATACTTTTCCTCAATAGTTACCTTGGGAAAACACATTATGTATGCTAAGTTTGATAACAGTGAGAAAGAACCCAAGTATCCATGACCATCATTTCCTTTGATTTTTAAATGCTGTTTGCACCTGGTCGAGATTCAACATAAGCACATAATATAGCAAATCCCAACAAGTCATTATTTTCAAACCAATTCGGAGGGAGTTCCAAACAATTTTCTCTACTCTGATCACTTATCCCCTCTAAAATTCCACAACTTATGGGAATAGCAATAAGAATTCTAGGGTATCGGAAAACATCATGAGAACGAAACGAGTTCAGGATTCTGTAAAAACACCATGTAAAACCAATGGGTACAAAGAAAAAAGGTATTTATGTGCTATAGAATCATATTTGTTTTTATCTTGATTTGAACCAATCTATTAGAATGGCGAAGGCGAGGAGCTTAATGAAATACGATTTGAACCGCGTGCATCTAAAATCCGCAGACTTAATGGAAGGTCTGGAATTTGTTGAAGGTTATTGCAGTGATTCAAGTTAAGGAGGCTTAGATTGGAAAGTCGAGTAATGCCAGCAGGTATACTACTAAAATGGCTCCCTTTCAGATCTAATTTTCTCAATGATGATAGGTAGCAGACATGATTGAGGACCTCTCCTTCCATTAGATTACAGTAATGTAAAGATAAACTTCGCAATGAAGGTAGGTACCAATTATCAAGGGGGATTTCTGCTTCCTTAAAATTCAAAAGTTACAAAGAGATAAAATTTTCAAATGAAGATTGGTAAAAAAATCCTTTGAGGATTCTTCCATTCCGTGGTAAGTTACTTGGACATGATATTTTCAATGAGTATGAGTTTGAAGCTATCATTTTTGGATTTCTCACAGAAGCGAGTTTGTTATACATAGTTGCCTGATGATGATAGGGGGCATATATCTTCTTTCCTTTGATCACACCGTGGATTTAATGTTTTTAACGAGTAGAAGCAGTTATTTTCACATATCACACCTGAATTTAGAATGCTACAAGTCAGAATTAAAGGTTGTCGTTATAAGGTGCTTGAACAAAATTGTAGCTCCACATTAAATATTGTCTCGAGTTTCGGACAATTTTTCACTAGAAGAGTTTTAAGAGAGCTCAAATAGCAAATACTGTCGGGAAGACTCAAAAGGTTTTGACAATAACTTAAGTTCAAGTCTTCAAGCCCATGTAGATGCCTAATTGATGAGGTACTTCTTCAATACTTTGTTCCTAAAATCAGCACTCTTAAACTTCCCGTGTATTTTCTTTGATCTCTAGGAAACTCTTGAGTCTCTTGCACCCTATTAAATTAAGGAAAATAGTTAGTTCAAACTCAAATAACAATGTTGATGCATGATGAACATTTAAGTAACCCTGTACAACCTTCTAGAAGTAGAGACTCCAACTTTGGTGCACTTGAGATGCTCGAAATATCAACCAGTTGCTCGGAATGACTAAGATCAAGTATTTTTAACATTCTAGCATTCTGTAACAGAAGAAAATTTTCATCAATAAGTGAAGCTCAGAAGATTTCAAAGCTAGACTATAGCAAAAATACAACTAAATAATAGCAATACCATGTTTCCTTCCCAAAGACATCTTATGCATTTCTGAGCTAGGGTAGAGGTTCAACAAGATTATATGCATGAATTTGATGGCATAGATTCATTGTAACCACTCCATTCAAGATATGTTAATTCTGGGAAGGCAGTTGAAAGTCTTGGGAGAGTCGAACCATATAAGGTCGGAGCTTTGAGCAATCCTAGTCGATTCATATTTTAAAAGCTTCAACATGGAGTTTAATAGGTTACTGACGGTATTCATATTCCCAAGACATCTTCAATGCTTTACGCCACGAAAACAAACATGGACCGTAAACATAAGATGTATGGAGTTCACTAAAATTATATAGATAAAGCACTCAAACTATAATTATAATGAAAATAAATCTTGGTGATTTTGTCTTTAGATCTCAGTATATTCATGTATTTTATCTTTACCATATTTGTTGTCAATACACTTTCAATATCTTCATATTCCGCTAATCTACTCCATTTTCCAAGATTTCGAGGATACTTTTCACGAACAATTGCTGACCGTTTCTTATGTAGTCATTGCATCCTTATGAAGCCGCTCAAGAGATAGAAATAGAGCATTTGTCATCAAGCTGTTTGGATCAGTCTTGGATGAAATGCAACCTTCTAGTATTTTGGTAAGCTGTTTTCTCCCAACCCTTGAAGAAACACACAATATCAGAACACCTTCTTACATCTATCATCTAGTCCATTATAACTTATTTGGAGCACCTTTTGGATCGTCGAGAGGGATTGTTTTTAATCCTATCAAGGTGCTCGATATTCCTCATCCTTTGAAGAAGAACCCAAAACTACAGAGCTAATGGAAGGCCTTTTACATGATGTAGTACCCACACAACCACGTTACAAGTCCACATAATTGTACATTAGATATTTGTTGTTTAAAGGCATTCCAACTAAAGAGTTCCAATGCTTTGTTTTTGCTAATCATAACTCCTTATGATGAATATGCTTTATTTACAATTAGGCAACGCTTATTTCTTGTGGTTAAGATGATTATGCTTCCTCCACCAAACCAATCGGGACTATCGATAAGAATCTTAATTTTTGGACAATCTACATCATCGAGAACAATAGAGACCTTTCCCGAATAACACTTACTCTTTATCATTTGAACTCCTTCATCGACATTAGTAACATAGTTTTATCCATTAGGATATCACAAAGAAGTTTTTCTTGTAATTGAAGCAAACCATGATCATCTTTAGATTTCTCTCTCACATTTTCAAGAAAGCTATGATGCTTAAATTGATCCGCCAAATCATTGTAGATAACCTTTGCAATGGTAGTTTTACCAATTCCACCAATCCCATAAATCCCAACCATACTCACTTCATTTTGATTTAGGCGTCTCAATAACTTCACTTGTTTCACATTTTCATCAACTCCCGACTATTTTATCACCCGACATGTACTAACTTAGGAATTGATCTTCTAATCTCACCAACTATTTCTTCAATAAACTTAGACTCATATCACATCCATTACAAAATCCTGATAAAACATGCAATTAATTAGAATAAGATTCTGAAAAAAATAAAGTAAATGGAAAATATAGAATAATGCTTAGTTTCATTGGATTAACAAAATTAAGGTAAAAATAGAATGTATATGAAAAATGTATTTGGGTCACATGTTTAAACAAAATTAGTATTATATTATGTCAAGTAAGCATGTAATAAAAACTATAAATATTTCAATTGCCGAAAAGTCATTTCTAAACTATCATTACCCTTTATGATTAGAGATTTTATTATCTAGACAAATACTAGTTTGGTTAGTAAAAATTTACCAATTTGTCACCGAAGATCCACAACGCTTTTATAAATTATAGCATGAATCATGATCATCCTCTATGATTATTGTTCTTCCAACATTTATTTTGTAAATAAGTAAATTCTATGTTTTAGTATATTTATATTTAGGTTGTTAACAATTGTTACATAAATTTTGTTGTAAGTGAAAAGTTCTTTACACTTGGTGAATGACCACATGTATGAACCTTGTGAATGATGGTGAATGATGGTGAATGAACACATTCATAAGACCATTTATTAACATTTATTACTCATATTTAAAATAAGTAATGGAAGGTTATTTTGTATGTATATATAAAAAGGTTCAGCTATAAAAAGCTTGTTCTCATATGAGAACGAGCTTTACACCATTAGATGGTGATTTTATTTCTTGAAATCTATGTTTTCTCAAACAAAATTTTAATCTACACAGATCTCAAGAGATAAATCACCATCTAATGGTGTAAAGCTGTTCTCATATGAGAACGAGCTTTTTATAGCTAAACCCTATATAAAAAGCTTCTTCCATTACCTGGGGAAAGGTGCACAAATGCCCTTGACGTTTGGCCGTGTTTCCAATCTAGCCCTTAATGTTTTTTTGGATCCAATCATGTCCTTGACGTTTCTGCCGTGACACACTTATACCCATGTCATTAACAAAATCAATATTCAGAATAGCACTAAACGCTCCATTCGTACCTCGATGACGCATGATCCCCAAACCTAACCAGATGCTACCACTTGTACAGACCAAACGAGTGGAATCGTTGAGCAATCATGACCAAATAGCATACAAGTACTGAAACAACATAGCGTCAATCTAGCACTGTTGCCCTACATTGACACTAGTGGGGCTAGTGGAATGGGATAAGTCTAATCCCACATGAGTCGCATGTAAACGGCCCAGAACAACCGAGGCCAAGCAGACTTTGTGGCATCGGATCCAATATCTGTTAAACACACATTGGACATCTACATGAAGGAGGCAGGTCACGCCATCCGTCACATCGAGCATCGATCTAGCTAACTGAAGCTGTCACCGCAGAAGCCACAGAATTAATCAGACAAGAACGTGAGGTATCGCGGACGCTACTGACTTGATCCCCACTCCCACGACGTCTATCACCATTGAGGACTATGAACCAATTGTAGGTGGCCATGTAGCACCCTTGAGTAGTATAAATTGACACACTTGTAACCAAAAAAACATATACATCGAATACTTTCACAATTAGAGAGAAATACAAATTCCTTGGGAAGTTCAATCCTTTCCAACGTATATATCAATGTACTACTTGCTCACCTTAAATGAGTTCTAGTCTACAACAAGTCTCACAAGATATCTCATATTATTCCTAATTATAGACATTTTTTCAAATGTATTTTAATTAAATTTATATTTATATTTTTAAAAAATAAATTAAAAGTTTATTAAAAAATAATAATAAATTAAAATTTAGAAAATCTTTTTAGGAAATCAAACATATTAATGTCTACTAGATAAAAATGTATTTTGATTTGTATATGGAAATCATTAATCTTTTATTTATCAACTAGATGAAAATAAACTGATAGCAAATTGGAAATGGAAAAAGTGGAGTGGGGATACATTGCAATAGGGAATAAAGCTCAATTTACCCGACTTTCCCTTAAAGCTGACCTTCCTCCTGATCTTCTTCTTCTTCTCCTCAATCTGCATTTGTGATTGATTCTTGAATCTTCTCCATAGCTTCGGTCGGTTTGACTTGAACGGCTCTACACCATAGAAAATTGGAAAAACTTTTGCCTTTTCTTTCGCACTCATGATCTTGACCCGAGTTCATCAGCGCCACTTGGAATCATGAGCTTTTGAGAAGACGATAATGGCGATCCTGGATCTTTCAATAGCTTTTAGGAGCTCGGGTGAAATCTCTTCTCCCCTTGGAAGTTTTTCATCGTCTCTGAAAGTGTTGATGTTGCCACGATCCAAAGCTGAATAGAGATGGTCGATAAAGTTCTTGCGGGTATCTTTGCCTCGGAAACTCAAGAACACATCGTACCTCCATTTAAATTAGAATTATAAGAAGAGGATCTCCAGGAATGCTGATCTTGGAAGCCATGGTTGGATTGTAACAAAATTACAAGAACAAAATTTGGAAGAAAAAAGAACATAGAGGTCTTTGAAGGCTGAGACGATGGGGGTCTTTGAAGAATTTTGGCATTGAAAGCTTGATATATGTTGATGGGTAGAAGAATCAAGTGCAAAACCTTCATTCAATTTTGGTGAGGCTCTCAAAGTCTTACGCAAAACCCTTTTTCTTTTTTCTTTTAATTCAACAACCAAGCGATAACGACCAACATTCTAAAATTAGGAGAAGAGCAATGATAAACGAATTAAGCGATCGAAGCAAAGTATATAAGAAGCGAAATATTATAAATATAAATCAAAGTTAAAAAAAATAAAAGTGGAATCATTTTTTTATTTAGGCTAGATTAATATTGGTTTAGTAACGAAAATAAAATTTAAGATTAGGGAAATATATATATATATATATATATATATATATATATATATATATATATATTGAGAGTCACTCCTACTTTCAATTAAAAGATCGATTCATCCCATAAAAAAGGTGGGGTTTTTTTTTTTAGTAAAAAAGGTGAGTTAGAGTGATCAAATAAATTTTTGTTTAACTTAGAAAAATTATTATTGTTTTGAATAAAATGAATTTCCATGAAATCTAATCCTATGAAATAAATTTATATATCTTTTTCTAGTTAAAATAAAATTATAATGAATTTACAAGTTATAACAAAAAAACATCATTTATTTTCAAGTTTGAGAGTGAATTTTTACTTAAAAATTGTCTAATTTTTATTTGTATAACTTTACAAATTAAACAAAAATTTGAACTACCAAAAAATAATTTATAGGCACACCTACGCCTTGACCCCAAGTACCACCATAATTCCCTAAATAAAATCTTATCTTGCCATGATTAAGTCGGGTGAGAGACAAAAAGAGTCGGATCCACTCAACTTTAATGCATTTTTCTACAAACTTTAGTATATAAGTTGTTGAAGAGTATCTTAAATATTCATTTTATCTTCATGTTTTGCTTAGGTTTTAGTAGTTTTATGAGATAAATAAGTGTCATAATGTTTTCTTTTCTCATTTTTTTTTGTGATTTGGCCAACCATTGAGTGGAAATGAGAAAAATCGGCAAAGTCATCATACAGTCGCAGCAAACATGTGATCATTTCGCCTGTGTGATGTCCTTTTGTGGCTTCCTCATTGGCATGGGCAAATTCTAGACTCTGAGGGTTGTCCATAGAGATCAAGATCTTTTGATTCGGAGTTGGATAAAAATTATTGTAGAGAAGTCAGAAGCAAAGAAGCAATCGGTCATTTGGTTGATAAAACGATCGATTGATTGATAAAACGATCGACCGATTGCTAAAAAAATCATCAACGAAAAAGTGGAAATCATGCTCCAGCATGGAGTTCTCCACACTATAGCATGAGAATGTCCACGCTATAGCGTGAGCCTCTCAACCGACGTAGTTTGGCTTCTTATCCTCTAATAGCTTCCCATTTTCGCCACGTCGTAGCAATCGGTCTATCGGTTGATAAAACGGTCGATCGATTGATAAAACGGTCGACCGGTTGCTAAAAAAATCATAAAGGAAAAAGTGGAAATCATGCTCTAGCAAGGAGTTCTCCACGCTATAACATGAGAATGTCCACACTATAGCGTGAGCCTCTCACGCTTCAGTGTGGTTTGGCTTCTTATCCTCCAGTAGCTTCCCATTTTCACCACGTTATAGCATCAGGTCCATTAAGCTACAATGTAATGCCGAGGCCCATGTTTTTGCTGAAGCCCATCTCGTCTGCTCTCTTATTTTTGGCAATTAAAAGGGAAATGAGGGCATTTTTTAGCTAGAGGGGTTCGTTTGGAGGATCGAAATTGAAGAGAGGGAGGCCCTCTCTTAGGGTTCCTCCCTCTTGAAGATTTTTGACCACTCTTACATGGTTTGCCCCCGAGTTCATGGGAGAAGGAGACTTGAAGAAGAAGAAGAAGATGGAAGAGAAGAAGAAAGCTCCTCCACCAATTTTGTTTCTTTTCTTCCCGTTTTCCCTTCCTTGGATGGTTGTATTTCTTCTCATAGTTATGTTTTAGTTATTTTTTTAGGGTTTAGATGTAGTCAAAGACAAGTTTGTATGAATCTCTTAATTTCTATTGATTTATGTTTTATTTCATATTTATGTTGAGTATTTCATTTGATCTTAATGCTTGTAGGTATTTAGCAATATTTGCATGTATTGTGATTTGATTCAAGATCGAGGTGAGAGTTAAATTAGACCATGGATGATTTATCATCTAATTATCATGAGATAAATATATAAAGCTGAGATTGGAGTGTGGTATTAGGGTTTCTTGTGTTTAATGTGCCTTTAGAAATCTGGGGTTGAGTAGAGATGCAAAATACCTAATCCTAAGGGTAGTGTGCAAATGCTTGAGAGAGATTTGCATGTACACTAGTGAAATCGTCATAGTCACGATAAAATAAACATTGATTAATTTGGTTAGGAGGTTCATACATAACTGTTTAGGTGAAATCTATGCCCTAAGGCCTTTTAGTCTTAATTGAGTCTTCTTGCATGCTTAGTTAGTGTAATTTAGATCCTTTTACAGATTTCCAACCATCCAAACTGAGCTTAGGCTAGATTAGAGTCGGTACTTAGTAACCTAATTCCTCGTGGGACGATACTTTTACTTATCATTATTTTACTTGAGGCGACGCGTGCACTTGCGCACATAGGCATACTATTTTACATAGCACAAATCGGCCTATTAGTTGTTTCTTAGTAAAAAGTTGTGAGAAGTAAAATGGCTTTGGAAGTAACTTTAATCCTGGTATGTAAGCAAATAGGAAACATAGAAGCTTGAAAGTTCTCGGAAAAAATGACAACATCCCTAGTTAAGATAATAGGAAATCGCTGTGATTCTTAACTCTCATGCCTTTGACATTCAACAGTAGCGGTTTACAAAGGGGAAAATTATATGTTAGAAAAATAATGGTGGATCAAAAATAGACAAAAGAGATAGAACAACATTTACGTGGTGAGGAGCTCACAAATCCAGCATATCAAGAATGTACAAGAAAAAAAGAAGTGAAGAAAAAGAGAGAGTTATAATGTTCTCAGCCTTACTAGATCTCATAACCACTATAAAACCCTGAAAATATAACATATATATATGTAAAAACCCTAACCCATTAAGCATAAGTCGGCATGAGAACATGATAAACGTGGCTTGTGTGACGCCCCCATTTACGAAATTAGGTTAATGACTTAAATCAACGCAACGGAATAAATGGATTGAGTAACCCAACATCACTCCATTGAGTCCCATTTTTTCCGGGACTTAGGAATTCAAATATTCGGGCGAGTCTCCTTTGTACGGGAGCTCTACCGAAATACAACTTGTCGATATTGTGCCTGCTTGACCAGGGTCCACATACAGTAAAAATGAGTAAAAATATGGCCACATTGGCCTACACATCATACTCATAAAAATTTAACCTTATATTTGCAATAGTTCAGAGTTATTACTGACTCTTAACCAAAATATATCAAAATTAAGAGTTCTAATACATGTTTTACAAAAAAAAAAATATATATCCAAGCCACAATCTGGCTTTCTTCTAAAAAATCGGCCCTCTAGTGGTAGATAACAGCTGCTCTTTGCTGAAATGAACTTAAGCTCTGACCGGGGTGACGTACTTATTAGTTGAATTATCCTACATGGGTTACTCCCCACCTAAGTACACATGTAATGGCAACCAAACACATTCAAGCAAATACATGATCCTACTCAAATGTCTACATGATATGGATGAGGATGTGACTCACCCTTTCCCACTTCTCGAGCCCTCGTGACTCCCTCACACATGCTAAGCCAGAAGTGCGACGTTTTCAAAACAAAAGATTTTTGTTCTCAAAAACATACTACCGAGTTTCGGTAAAAATCTATTAGACAACCCTCTGAGGTGAATTTCTAGGTAATTCTCTAAAACAGTCATGGGTTTGCCTCCGAGATGAATTGTTGGACAACTCTCCAAGGCAATTCTTCGAAAAATCTTCATAAAATTCATACATGTTTTGTTTTCTTTCATGTGCTCCACTAATTTTCTAGGTTGCAGTGCATATGAAATGCACAGTATGCCATTTTATCTGACACATGCCAATATATCAATCATGCGTGTGTCGACCAAAAATTCAATACATACCACATATTTATTTATTCATGGCAATAACATCCAAGGTAGCTCACACATGGGCTAATTAACAATTCAATTCCAACGGCTCACACACAATTATATTTCATATAATTCAAACACCATGTTAACACATTAAATTCCATGCATTATATTATTTTCCACCTGAATTCAAGCCATTCATTTTAGAAAAATACATGGGCGTTTTCGGTCCAACACGTAGTCGGGAGCGCAACGATCCGTAAAAAGCAGTGTGTGTGGGGTACGTCCATGGACTTAACCCCCTCATTAACATCGGTTCCCTTCTTTGGAATGAAATCAGTAATATTTCGATACACCTTTGAAACCCTGATTTGCACATATAAAGCACACGGGGACCATTTCATCTCGGGATCGAGTCAGGAATTTGTCAAGCAGGTCCCAAGCGTTATGGCCTCAAACACTCCAAATCATTAACAAGACTCTTAAACAAGGATTAAATCAAGTAGGAGAAAACCCCTACCTTCCGGAGTTTGTCGAAACTCCACAAAACCGGTGCCCATGCTTAGCTCTGCCGTGGGGAGCAACTTTGCTTCTTGGCCCGACGAGAACCGACGGTCCGGTCGTCGGGAAATCTATAGAGAAGTTGGACACTCTCTCTCTAAAATATTATTTTTCCCTCCACTGCCGGATTCCATCTCAAAAATGAAGAGAATTGTTTTTTTCTCTTTTCACTTATTCATCTTTTGTCTCCTCACTTGCCACTTGTCAATTTCTCATTGGCTCATTGGATTTCCTTATCCACTTTATCCACCCACTTTGGATTTCCATCAAATTAGGGGATGTCACATGTTCTTGTGGACCCCACACTTGAGCTCAAGTTGACTAATTTTGCACATGACACATGACACCTCTTGATCCACTCAAGATGTGCCAAGTGTCCTGCACTACCCTCATTGCCTTGAAAAACGTGAAAATTCCGATTGTCTAGTAATTCAATGAAATTCGACGTGGTAGCTAGATTTCGCGAGACAATTTCAACGGTGAAGTCTGTTTCGTCATCCGAGATCTAGAAAAATTCCGAATCTTGACCGAAATTACAATTTTACCATTTTTCAGAAAATTAGAATTTTCCCGGGTTTTTACAGCTTGTCACGATAAGACGGAAAGGGGACAACAACGGAAGAGCTCGCTTGCTTGCCGCAGCAAATCAGTAAGAAGGATGAAGAGGGGGCTCATGCTAGTCACAACAAGCAAGAACGTGCGCAACAAGTCCCCTGTTTTGGATTGCATTCTTCCTTCATCTCTTTGGCTCAAGAAATTTGGGTGACCAACATTAACAAGTACCTAAGTCGGCCCAAAATACCAACGAGAGCCTCTTGGGTTAAGTATCGGCTCGCGATCTCGAACATAAGTACAGGATAATAGAGTAAAAGAGACGGTCGTTGGATGCTTCTAAATTTTCATGGAATTTTCTAGGATGTTTTTCGAGAGAAACTGCATCCATTTTCCCTATGATACCCAATAAAGTCATCGATAGCGGCTGTCATTAATTTTTAATAGGACTTTCATTTTGTTTAATCTTCTTTTGATTTTATCATTAATAGTTTAATGTCATTTTTCTTTTAGTTTTTGGAAGTCTCCTATTTTAAAGGAGTTGATTATGCAATAATGGTCTTACACATTTGCTTTTTCTTATTACTGTTTTTCTTTTCTTTTTCTATATATTTTATTTCTATAAGAAACTATAACAGCATCCAATGACCATCTTTCCTCTTTCACCTTATTTACCGTGCAACAGGTTTATGATTTATTTATTTATTTATTTTTACTTTAGGCATTCTTTCCTATTTGCCTATTATCGTTTACACTTTTTAAAAAATAAAAATATATGATAAAAAATAATGATAACCAAAAATCAAAGTTACGAAAAAAGGGTAAATGTTAACATATAAATTGAAACAAAATTAAAAATTAAAAATAAATGAAATTCATGGAAATATTTTGATAAAAATTTAGGAACAAAAAAAATAAGAATATACCTATTGAAGTTATTTTGTAATGTAATTGATCTAGGTATAACTAAGAATAATATTTCTTATTTAAAAAAATTATCTTAAATTCCTTTGATATATATAGTCATTTACTTAAAATTTTTAAACTATATATTTTATTACGTTTTTTCTAGCATATTTACAACCATTAAATTATAAAATTTATTAAATATTAAATTAGTAATTTAATATAGTAAAAAAATTCTAAGGTATAATATTTTTCAAAAATAATATAAAAATATTTTGAAAAAAACAATTACCGAAAATAATTATGAACTATTTAATGAACAAAAGTTTCATTGGAAGTTTAAATATAAAACTATTTTATGTACGAATACTTTATAAAAATATGCAAAAGGTTTATTGATGTTTTTCAGATACTTTGAATTATTGTTTTACGACACATTTTAATATAGAACTGTAAATATTTGAAATTAGTTTTTAAAAAATTAGTTTCTTTAGAAACGTTTTCAGCTTTGTAAAATATGTTTTCAAATTAAATTATTTAAAATCACAAGTTTTGATGTTCATTCAAACAATTTTTTTAATTAATATTTTGATGTCTTATTATTTATTTTTTTTTTATTAATGGTTATAAATTTTTCTAATTTCATTCTATTTATTTTTGGTCTATTTTTTCTATGTATTTAATCAACCACTTTTAATCAACTACTTTACAAAGTAGTAATTTATAATGAGCTACAAGTATCAATTATCAACTACCAACATTAATTGCGACTATCGCTGAACCTTTAATGTATCATTCTTATTGATTTTTAGAATATTTGGGCATCATTTGCAAATAATAAAATTAAAAAAGATCAGTGAATAACAATAAAAATGATGAAGAGGTTAAGGAGCATAATGGAGAAAATGACGCCAAGATGGTACATGTGACGCCCCATTCTCGGGGGTCCCGTTGACTACCGTCAACCTGCGAAAGATTTGTGAATGTCGGGTAACCTGACACCACTCCATTGAGTCCCCTTTTTCGGGACGTGGGTTCTGCGAATCGGGCGGGAGTCTCCTTTGTGCAGGAGCTCTACCCAAAATACAATCTGTCCCAATATTATACAGCGACCACACCGGGTCCACATACGAGTAAAAATGGCCACGTCGGGCCCATACATCCATACTCACAAAATATATCCAGCTATATTACAATAGTTTCAAGGGTTGTTACATCGCTCTTAATACAAACATGTTTTACAAAAGCGTAATCAAAGCCATATGACTTCTTCTCAGCCGGCCTCTAATGAGCATCGTCTTCGAACCTCCTTGCACGAAAGGGGATCCCCTGACAGGTGAGTAATGCCCGGTAGTGATAATCTCCTACATAGGTTGCTCAACTTCAAAATGCACATGCAATGGTACAACCTGAACATCCACATTCCATACAATTTGGTTCCACACATGGAATTATCTATATCATGTATGAAATGTTTTCCATGAAGATACGAAGTGATGCGACGTTTGGAACTTTGAAATTCTAAACTTGAATTTCAAAGTGGTGATGGTTCATAAGGCGTGATTCTTGATGGGAGAATCTATAAATATATCTAGGGTCCTCTCTTTTCCTTCAGAAAAAACAATTCATTTTAAGAATACCATCAAATAGTGAGAGTAAAGCAAGGGAAAAGTTTAAAGTTCTGGAGGTTTTGAATATCAGAGTTTCGGGGAATTCCAATGGTACGGAGTATGTAAAATCCTATTTCATTCATGTTTTACTATTATAAACATGATCAAGTTGACATATAAGTCTTACATTTGGTATCAGGCCATGGATTTACACCTCTTGCCTTGATTTTCTACAGGATTTTATATTCTTAAAAAAAAAAAAAATTTACCGTACATGATCTCGATTTTCCGGATTTTTAGATCTATTGATTGACACCATTGTTTAGAAGCATTAAATCACATTTTATTTGTTTTAATGTATTATGTGATTATATGGGACATCAAATGTATGTTTTATTTCTGGATGAAGGTCCTTTAATGGTGGTTCAGTCATACGAAGAAGATGACTTAAAAAAAAAAAAAAAAAAAAAAACAAATAAGCAATTCTTTTATAAAAAATTGTTTGGGTCATAGTTCTTATTTTATCAGCCATTTATTTTATAGAGTGGCCTTTTATTTTCAAATTTACCACAAGCCTTATTTTGGGCTAGTAATATAAAGTGGGCTTGCTGGAAATTCTTTTGAAGTTTTAAAAAAAAAAAAAAAATGTTGTTAATAAGGTTTGAACCTATGAGCAAAGGTTCAATTAAGAGCTCTTCCACCAAGCCAACTTGGCTTGTGTGTTAAAGTGTTTATATATTTAATTCTTATACGCTTCCGTATTCATTACATGTTTAAGCATTATTTATTAATTGTAAGTCATGTTTATTTAAGAATAATGCTAATAAAAAATTTCAAATTTAAGGCTTTCTCATGCACAGATATATTATTTATGCTTTGATTCTTTTGTATGAGAAATCAAATTGTGTGTAATAATTATGATTAATTATACAATTTTAATAATAAGAGTGTTTAATTATGCTATTCAAATAAAATTTGATATTATACATAAAACTTAAAGTTTAGTGCCTAATTTAGAAAGCAATAAAACCTTATATCCAAGTGATCGAAAATAATTTTTGGTTAATTTGAATAGCCACAGCATCTTTAATTAATATAATTATTTATTAAGTTAAGATCACATAAAGAATGAGACATAAACTTATTATTAATTATACTTAATATAATAAAATTTATCCTGAAATTTTGTTATATTTATATAATTAATTAATGGATGAAGAATGCTAGAGTATTTATAATCTACCTGGGAATTATGAATGATACATATTTAGTAGTTTATCTTTAAAGATAAATACAAATTATATAGTGGTTTGGAACCTTGGAACATTAAGCAGGTACTTGTGTGGACTATACATGTCTAGGAAAGTCTTGACAAAGGGCGATAAGAGCCTCCAAGGTTGATGGTTTTTAAGAGGGACCGTTGGCAGTACAGCTTCTGCAGGACTTTCACAGTGTATATAAATGCATATTACTATCTGTTCATAGGTTGTTCACCAGTAAAATTAAATAATTTACAATTTCTATCATAAAGTTAGAAATAACTAATTAAGTAAAGATTTTGCTTATGGTAATCTTTATTAAATTAGATATAGTTTAGTGCGTGTTTTTACATTGGTAACACATGCAATTAGTAATACATGCCTCACATCTAACATAAGCTTTGGACCTTTACAGTTTCTCAACACCTGCTAGTTACTGATATGCACTAGACATTCGGAACTTAGGGTGACAACTACAAAATATGGAAAGAAAGTTCTCCTTCATTTAGGGTATATGGACATCGATTTGCCATAAGGAAATCGGAGCCACCGAAGTAGCGAAGAAAGCACCTACTGAAGTTTAAGCTATATGAAGCGATAGGAGAAATCAGTCGACTCGAGTGTGTTCATTAAGACAAAAATCTTTGCTGTGGTATTAGGGTTACATTGGCAATCGATAAGGTCGAGATTTTGCTAAAAGCCATTGGAAGCAATTGTCATGAGGTGGCTTTAGCAAGTACCACTGATAATGAAATTTTCTTCCATTATTATCTGGCGTTAGGGTGTGTGAGCATCATGCAAATGAGGGACATCGACTCAACTTAAGAAACTTTCGGGATGAATATGTGGTTCCTTTCTGGTGCACTTTGATACGAACACTCTTCCTCGTGATACGGACCTTTTAGATCTCTTATAATACACATGGAACGAATGGTCCAATCAATGAATTAATGACCATGTGTGTTCAGAAAGAAGAGAGGCTCGTGATGGAATTAGGTGAAAGTGCGATGTTAGCTCTGACTTTTTGGAAGAACAAAAGAATGATACATCTCGGACTTACTTACAAATCAAATCTCAGAGGGGAAAGGGTGGAGCCACCACCTTGGTGACCTTAGAGGAATAAGTGTTTCTTTTGTAAAGAAAGGGACACGTGAAGAAAGATTGTCTAAATTCAAGAAGTGGCCGAAGGAAAGGTAATATATCATCCTTTGTTTGTTACTTAGATCAATACCAGTTAATAACAATATTAACTTTGTTGGATTGATTACGGATTAACGTTATATTGTGCTGCGGGAGTATGCAAAACCTAAGGAAACCCCGGGTGAAATGACTCGGCATCTTATCGGGCAACAAGATGGGCTCACACATGGAGGGCTATCGGGCGTACACATTAATATTAGGCGATGGCTTTGTTTTAGTTTCGCGAGACATATGCCAGTTCTCAAGGAAACTTGATTTTACATTCTAGACTTGTTCCATTAGGTTTTCTTTTACTTTTCAGACAATGTATTTAACTTATTTTATAAATCAAATAATATTGGAGCAGACATTTTTAAGCGAGATGGTCTATATAGAATTTGTTCTGAATGAAGCCCAATAATTCTTTGCATGACCATATTAATTTTCAGATGTAATGTAATGAGGATTCTTCTATGTTATGGCATCGGAGATTAGGTCATCTCCATAGATAGAATTAAGAGATTAGTAAAAGATGGAGTACTTAGTACTTTAGACACGATTTTGAGACTTGTGTGGAGCTGCGTTAAGGAAAGCGGACAAACAAGTCTAAAGCTTATCTGATAAGGGTTCAAACATATTAGAAATCATACATCTTACGACATATCTTGTCGAGATATGGATATGCAGTCCAAAAATATTTCATCGCTTTCATTGATGATTACTCACGATATATGTATGTATACTTGCTTCATATGAAGTATGAAGCGTTGGATGCCTTCAAAATCTTTAAAGTGAGGACAAAGAAAGGAACCAATGGGAAACGAATACACATCATTAGAGATCAGATGAGATGGTGAATACTATGAGTGAGGTATAGCGAGATGGACAGCACTGGTTCTTTTGCAAAGTTTCTTAACCTTGAGGCGTAGGATAATTGCTCAGCCTGCTTATGCACAGTTCTCTGGGACCAAAATGAATTGTAGCGAGAAAGAAGAAATCGAACTTTAGTGGACATGGTGCGGGTATACTTAGCGACTCCGATCACCTCAATTTTTGTGGTGGCTTGCACTTGGGCATGGTGCCTATATTAAGCGAGTGTTCCAAACTAAAAATTTATCCCAGACACCTTTTGAAATATGGAAAGGTTGGAAAGCAGGAGTTCAAACATATGCGCGTTTGGGGTTGTCGAGTGGTGAAATCATATCAGAAAATCCATGGAAGAATTAGACCCGAGGACACTTGATGGTTTCTTTGTTGACTACGCTAAAGCGTCTAAGGGTTATAGATTTTGCGTCACGTCTCGTTGACTGGGATTGTGGAATGGGAATGCCAAATTTCTTGAAAATGACATGATCGTGGAGGATCGATTCGAGGATTTAATTCACATTCTGATCATATAAGCCTGTGACCTTTGTGTGAAGGTGGTTATGATTCATCATATAGTTCCGATTAGTGTTGAAACTTAAACGATTCGAGAATAGCTGAGACCATGACTCCTGGGGTGAGATGATCCCAACATTAAGACGATCTACTCGTGGAAGGAAGTCGGCGATTCCTAGTGATTACATAGTGTGTATTTGAGCGTGTTAGGTCGAATGATCGAAACAGCACCACAAGCCATAAGTTGTAGCAGTGAATTGTGATGCATAATCTTTATGAAGGATGAGTTAGATTCCATGAAAAGCAACGAAATGCGGGACGGATTGCCTAAAGGGGTGCGGGCCATTGGCTGTAAATGGGTCTAAGAGACGAGGGCTCCTTAAGCTGACATTGAAGAATGTAGCGGGGACGCTGTTGCTAAAGGGTTTTCGAGAGAATGGTGCCGCAGAGACCTTTTCATGTCCAAAGAAAGATTCTCTTAAATAATATTTTAGCATTAGTTGCACACTTAGACCTTGAGTTGCAACCAAATGGATATCAAACAACATTTTCTGTAGTGAATCTGAGGGTATATGCGAAACAGCCTGAAGGTTCTCTTATAGGAGGGTGACGCAGTTTGCAAGCTTAAGAAATCCATATACGGTTTGAAACAGCCTCCCGTCAATGGT
The DNA here is from genome assembly GCA_016808115.1 of Tetrastigma voinierianum. NCBI lineage: Eukaryota > Viridiplantae > Streptophyta > Magnoliopsida > Vitales > Vitaceae > Tetrastigma > Tetrastigma voinierianum. The sequence goes on from JAEQBH010000467.1 coordinate 372,619, forward strand.
AGCCACAAATTCCCATGGGTGAGTACTTCATTTGGTTTCATTATTCCCATGGATCAGTATATACTGGATGGTGATCAGGGTAAACTTGTTTCATGCACATACGTGGATGACATTTTACTTACAACGAGTGACAAGGGAATGATGCATGGGTGAGCAATTCCCTCTCAAAACTTTGATATGAAAGATATGGGGTGAAAAAAGAGCATCTTATGTCATTGGCATTGAATCCTTAGAGATTAAATTCTAAGTGACATTTTAAGGTCTATCACGGGGAAACCTATCCAACAAAATTTTGGAGAGATTTCGGATGAAGGATTGTTCACACAGTGTTGCTCCCCATTATGAAGGGCGATAAGTTAAGTGCAAATCAATGCGAAAAATGATTTAGAAAATGAATCTATGAAAAATTTCCATATGCTTGATGGTTGGAAACCTTATGTATGTCTCGAGGTTGTACAGACACGATATTATATCAGTTGATGATTAGAGGCGACATCAGAAGTAATCAGTGTGGACCCTTTGGAGAAATTTCTGCCAAAGAAAGTCGTGGGCCATACAGAATTAAGATTATAGTAGCACTATGTATGGAAGCCAGACCAGGACAACTTGGATGCGGTTGGCTGCATTACGATCACAGACTTTGTATTTTGTGTTGATTCTAAATGAAAATCTTGTTTTGGTATATTAATTATGGCACGGTGGAGTATTTCTTGGAAGTCAATCAGCGGAGAAAAAGTTACCATACACCATGGGCCAGGGTCGTATCTTGTTTTCAAGCTACCTCACAAGGTGTATGGCTTAAGAGTTTCATTTAAGGCTTAGAGTTATGGATTCTGTTTCTAGGCCTTTGAAGATTTTACGTGACAATTAATTTGCGGGTGTTCTTGGCTAAGAATAACAAAAGTGGGGTCGAAGCCAGGCATAGGCATCAAATACTTAGCCATTAGGAACATGTTAAGGAAAAGAAAGTGGTCGCTGAGCATATTAGTGCGAGTTGATGAGTTCTTGATCCTTTGACCAGGCCTTGCCACCAATGAAATTCAAGGATCATGAATGAGAATAGAAGGGATTGTTTCCTCTTTGTAATTGCATATATACATTCACTTTATAAATTCTTAAGCTTGACCATTATTTTCTCATTTTCATGTACACTTTAATTCATTGAGAAAATATATTCCATTTAGATAGAATAGCTTATATAAGTTTATTCATTAGTTTTCATTACCACATTAATGCTTAAGGAGATAAAGTGCATTGTGATGTATAGTTGATAAAACTCATTATTGGAGGACCTATCTATGATTCATGTATTTATTTTCAGAAAATTTTGATTAACTTTTGCGCTTGAGTGGGAGAATGTGAGATTACGAATTAAGTTGCAACGTTTAATTTGAAATTCTAAAACTTAGTTTCAAGTGGTGATCAGTTCTGCCAAGGCGTGATTCTTGATGGGAGAATCACATAAATATATCTTAGGGTCTCTCTTGCCTCTTGGCTGTAAGCGATTCCGTTTTAGTGCATCAAATAATTGAGAATTAGCGAGGGAAAAGTTCACACGGAGGTTTTGAATATCGGAGTTTCGGGAATTCAATGAAATTTGGAGGTATGTAAATCTGACTCATTTCATGTTTCCATATTATAAACATGATCGAGTTGGCGTATAAGTCTTTGAAGCACTCTGACTTGCCTTTGGATGAATTGCAAACCCGACTAAGAAATGCATTAAATAATAGCGAATACACCTTGTACTAGATGATGTTTTGAATGATGAGAGAGAGAAATGGCTCAAATTACTAAAAGAGCTCGTGGAGTGGTGCGGATGGCGGTAAAATCGTGGTGACTACCCTTAAGATCAGTGGCCTCTGTCGTGGGTACTCTTCCCACTTGAATTAAGGTCTTCTAGTCGGGATTGTTTGTCTTTGTTTTGTAAAATGCGCGTTTATGGTGGGGAAGTAAGCATTACTGTGAACGTGGAAGTTGTAAGGGTTGGAATATCAGTTGGCGATCAAGCGAACTATTGTTAGTGTGAATGGTTTGAACCAACACTCCAGCTGTGGGACAAAGTTCATCCTAAATATAACATTGTAGAGGTAAACCATCGACGTAGATTTAACAAGTATGAACCTTTTGTTTTGGCTCAACAAGCAACTCATGTAAAACCTCGAAAAATTTAAAATATTCTAAAGTAAAAGTAAAAAAATGAAATAAAATAAATTACGGGAAATGGCTCAGTCAAGAATTTGCTAGAACTCGGATGTGAAATATTTGCCAGATTATGGTCGGTCTCACAGCTTGAGTAACTTAAAAATTTCGCTAAATTCTAGGTAGTGGGAATTTTTATGAATTTTGATTGGAATCTAAATAACCCAGGCAGTTTTCTTAAAAATATAGAGTTAGAAATAACGAGTTAAGTTTCATTTAAAATAAATTGAACTAAAAATAAATAAATTGTTTCGGGATAGAAACGAACCCGAACGGGTCTAAGACGCATGGCGTGAAGTGGGCCTCGCGTCTAACTTAAACTTAAAAGGGAAAAGAGGAGAAAAAATGGGATTTTCCCTCATTTTTTTTTGGCAAAACCGTTAGTGGGTGTGAGTAGAGAAAGATGAGAGAAACTTCTCGTGATCTCACAGTCAGGTGGTCGAATCGCGTCGACCAGTTTAAAGTTCATCTACTTTCAGCGAGGGCTTCTGGTGGTGCCGACAACGCTATGGTTCATCAGAGGCCCCGGGTTTGGAGAAGAAAATCTAGTGAGACTCTACCTTCTCTCTAAGATTCTGGCGATGTGACACAGGTTTCATGGTCGAAGACTCAAAAGTGGAGTGTGGCCAGAGGCAACGCGTGGACAGGAAGTAGAGAATTTTAGTGAAGATTGGTGGGAATTCGGGAAGGCCGTGGTCTGGTCTTGAGACTACAAGTTCGTCTTCGCTCCAAGAGGTAGGGAACCCTTTATACTTGGGTTTATATCATATAATCTGTTTTGATCTTAGATTTTGAGCTAGGGTTGTTTGGTTGTGTTCCAGGAAACAAAAAATTGAATTTTTCTGGTTTTTCGAGACTATGATGTCAATTTTTTGGGTAGCTTTGAAGCTGATTTTAGGCTGAGTTCGGGACGAGTTTTGTGCCATGTTTATTTACCAGATTGTGGATTTCGATTGAGGTGGGTTTGTTCATGGGTGAAAGGGTTGTTTAAGATGAGTTTGGGTAGGAAAAGTAGCGTATCTGGGGCTATAAAGGGCCTCGGAAGCAATTGGTTGTGGCTGTGCCCGCTGCTGGTTTGTACAAGGCCTCAACCGGACGGCCAGTAACTCTGTTCGAGCTCAGTTTTGGGTGCCCAAGAGTGTGCTAGGCCTTTAGTCTGGGAATCATTATATACAGGCGTTAAAGTTCAGATATATTTAGTCAAAATGACTGAAAACCGGTAGGCCCTGCTGGTTCAGAGTGCGTCAGTCACTATTCATCAAGGGCCTCAAACTTGGATGGTGCTTAACTCTAGTCAGAGCTCCGTTTAAGTTTCTTGGACTCTATGGGTGGAAGATGTGAGAGGTCTGAGATCAGTCATGTGCTTTTGATGGCAATTTAGTTGCTCACATCATGTGGAAAAATTAGATTAAATTGCAAGTGTGCTAAATTATTAGTTGTGGATGTGTGTGAGGTTGTGTCTTTGTAAAGTAGCGGATTTAATGAAACTTTGGTATTTATTATGTATACATGTATTAGAATTCTAAATTTTAATATATGTTGTATAAGACTCTATTATAACTCTTATTATAATTTATATAGTTGTGCATATATTGATAAGTATTATTTGTATGACCCATTGGCCGTTTTATCATATCATATCTTATAATGTTGGCACTATGACAGATTATATCTGAGTGGTGAGAAGCTCTGTACGAAGAGAACTCACTGATTTTCATAAGTGGTATGGGTAACGACGTCCCTTATATTCATGAGGTTGACGAGGTTGTGCGGATTAAGGAGTGGGGTGTCAACAGTATGGAGCTTGAGTGTGATCTGAGAGCTCGGGTTTGGGTATCCATCACCACTTGGTGTGGTTCGATGTAGGTTTAGACGAGATTGCTGAAATCAGATGAAACTAGAACTCTGCACATGCATGTTTGGTGTGTGTGATTGTGTGATTTGATGAATTGTTGTGTGAAAAATATGCATAACATGATTTGTTATGTGTTATGAGTGATTGTGTGCTAGTGATTAGCACATTGATGTGTTAGAAAATTTTTGGGAGTTTTACGGTGTGTAAAGCTGGAACAAGAAGAAATAGTAATTTGGAATAAATTTATTGGTTTAAAATTATCATTGAAGATAATTGAATAAAATAAATTTTTATAAATTTATTTGAGTATTCTGGAAAATGAGAAAAAAAAAATAGGTATTCTTTTTTTTTGTATTTTCTAATGGCTGAAAAAGTGAAAAAAAAGATAAAAGAAAAAAAATGGATGCAGGCTTTGAGGCCAGATCTTGTTTGAGATAAGCCTTTGGGTCCACGATACGATCATTGTATCGTGACACCAAATACAGTTTGGCTGAAAGGAGGAATTGAATTTGTATTGTGACGAAGGGTTTGAATTGGGTATTTGAGAATTGTTAGTCGCAATACCTTAAGTGTGTGGCGAGAGGAGTTAAGACCAGTTGAGAGCTGTGTTACGGGACACGAGGTGTGTGCAATATAGGGTGTCTATAACTAGGAAAGGGCATGTCGATGCTTGGATTATATGTATTGAAGTGAAACGAATCAGAGTTGACAGAGGCGTTGTCTGTCAAAAATTTGCCTTATCGTATTAAAGGCAGCCTGATGATTGAGGATTTCTCATCATGATATTACCTGGATTTAGTGTGCCCAGGGCATGAAGGCAAAGGAAACCTGTCTGTGTAGGAGTGACCACGTTGACAGTGACATCTTTGCCACGTCCTGGCCATGAGCTGTTCATGCAGCCTATGTCTTTGCGTTTCATTTGAGAAGTAATGGGGCAGTGTGTGCTATTCTGAGCGCACCTATCACTTGGGTGTCTTCTTTGAGTCAAGCTGTTGCCTTGTACCTATTTCATCTTGGACTCGATCTTGTTTAAGTCTTGTTTTGGACCTTGTTCATGAACAACATTCTGAATTTTCAGAAAAAAAAATAAATTTGTGAAGATTTAAAATAAAGTCAGTAAGATTGAATCAAATTTTTAAAAATGGAAATTTTCAAAATGAATTTTTATGGGTCAAATGATCTCATATGTTAAGTGTTGTCTGTGTTGCATGTAATCAGGGACGTAGTATATAGGCTATGTTGTCTGTGTATGAATGATTGTCATAGAGTTTGTCGTTTGTGCCTTGGAGATCTGCATTGTTCAGCTGTAGTTTGTTATGTAGTATTAATTGGAGGGGGACATGGGGGTGGGTTCATGAGACCAGAGTGAGTATCGGCGTTGACGATACTGAATATTTGATCGATGTAGGCCTTTGGCAGGCATTTTGTAGGTAAGTGCGGCATTATTATCGCATAGGTAGTGTAGTGAGGTGATTCAGGGAGTCAAGAAAGTAACCTCAGAGGTTTAAAGACAGTGATCCTCAGACATTCAGGGGAGGAGATCAGATGGTGGCGGACCATTGGTTCGTGGTCAGAAGGATGTTAGGCTATGGAGATTACCTGGCGACCCGAGAGGAATCGAGACTGGTTGCCTTCCGGCTAGAGGGTGGGGCCCGAGTATGGTGAAATCAGTGGGGACCTCTGCAGAGACACAGAGCGGCGATGACATGTTGAGAGTTTAAGGAGGCTGCATTCATAGGAAGAGTACTCAGATCTTGTGGGGAGCATTGAGGCTGGGGTTCTATTTGGCGAGTGGTATTTGTGGTGGATTATATGGCTAGTTCTTATTTAGCTAAACTTTGACGTTGCGTAGCCCACAGGACATGGCGGGTTGAGGAGATTTGAGAATGAAGTTTGAAGTTGTTCATTGGACGGGATTAGTGGGACATCTCGGATATGGACTTCATGGTTGGGTGACCAAGCCATAGAGAGGAATAAAGTCTTTCGGAGCACGCACCGGATCAGGTGAAGAAAGAAGGGAAGGAGGTGAGTCTTCTTCGAGTTCGAAAGAAAGCGAGAGGACCACAGTTCTGGTTCAGTCGCGGCCATGGGACCCAGACCAGTGAGTTGTCGGTCGAGTTGGGCAAATGGTGTGCCATTGCAGCTGACCCGGTTTATAATATGAGATTACCCCTAGAAGCAGGATCCCGGGGGTTTTGGGGCCAGCCACGATCCCTGATCGGTGGTAGGACGGGAGAGGATCGGTGTTCCCTCAGCGCTGTCTGACGAAAGGTTCCCGGTTTCGGGGGCTACGGGCACCTCCGGTTTCACGGGCGGGCAGGAGGCGGAGTATGGGTGGGCGGAGGACTGGGCCCGGGGCGGGACGTGGGGTTGGGGTATCCAGCTGTGGCATGGCGAGTCGCTTGGATCGTTCTTATCTGACGGAGTGCGTTTTTGCTTTATATCGCCCATGGGGCGGGGGTGTTATTTGATTATGGTGCTTAGCATTCCCATTCATTCTTTGCATCAGTGATAGAGTTGGGCTTAAGGTTGAGACTGTGAGGCCGCTGTATGTGAGTTCTCTCCTAGGGATCAGGGCGAGGATAGGGATGATATATCGAGGTTACGAGTTGGAGATCTCGGGGGACTCTACCACTCATGATAGGCACCGAGGATCATGGACATGTCGAGTTCGGTCATCCACAGGGATGGATTGGTTGGCGGCTGTAGGGTTGTTATCGATTGTGGCGTGGCGTAGGAGGATTCTGCCTGGGACGGTACTCGTGTGGTATTCGAGTGACATGATATTTTATACGATATATGAGGTCAGGTGTCGGGACAGTTAAGCGGGTTGGTACTTGAGCCTTACTGAAGGACGAGGAGAGACATGGGACAGATGCCTCAGTGGTTGCGAGTATGTGGATGTTTTTCCGGATGAGCTACTGAATTTACCTCACGGAGGTTGTACACTTCGGTGTCGGTTACACCTGGTACTTACGCGTCTCATGACTCAGCGCCGGGATGGCTGTGTTTCCTCCCCAAGATCCCAGGAGGTGTGCGGTACATGTCTTTGTGAGGATGTAGTGCCAAATGTCACATAGTGAGTATTTAGGAGCTAAAGTAGAATGAAGTTTGTGGACAGGATTGTGTATGTGAAACAAGGGTACAATTGTCATTTAGCAAATAGGGATGTGAATATGAAAATCATTAGAAATTGTGGGAAGTGATGAGCCATAATATGAATAGCATAAGTTCTGATTAGAAGAGTAAGGGATGAGGACTAAATTTATAATTTAGGCAAAGTTTATATAAACGGAGGAGACATATTGAACTCATTTTAGTGCATGTTTTGACTGAGAGGCTTCACGGTTTAAGGAGGAGAAGGAAGGCCAAGAGGAGGAAGAGAAAGGGAAGAAGGAGGAGGAGAAGAAGAAATCAGATCATGGTATGTTTGTCTTGGAATTAAATTATATTTTGATGTCAGGCACTGTGTGAATTTTTGGAGATTGTTCCTCCTTATGCAGGGTTTTGGAAGAGATCACCCAAATCCTAGATTTTTGAATTGGAGTAAAACCTTAATTAGTATACAATCGCGTGGAATGCTCTTGTTATGGTTTGTTGGAATTGGTGGACCTTGGGTTGAATTCATAGGATTTTCACCTAGGGTTTGGTTTATGAAGTTCCAAATTACCAATTCAAGTGTTGTAAAGTTGTTTTGGATGAATTAAATGTTGGTTTGAGAATTGTTGTAAAAGGAGAGATGTTGGGTTTTTTGAGGAAGTGCATTAATTTGTGAGTAAAACCTCACATTTTTGTTTTATAGATTAAGATATAATCATCAAAATGATTGAGTTCAATTGGTGAGGCCATAAAGAGATAGGGATACAAATGTATAGAAGGAACCAAGAGCAATTGTGGCTCTAAGGCTCTCAAATACAATTTGAAAGGTGAGCTCGTGTGGCTCATGATTATGCTCTGTTTGGGTATGGTTGTAGTGTTTTGGCCATAAGTGGGTTTCACTCATTCAAATTGGTGATTCAATTATGGGTAAAATATACTTCTAGGGAATAAGTTATCTGGAAGAGTGCATACAAATTGTAAGCCAAGTTTTAGAAAATTTTTTCAAAAAGTGGAGCTATGTGCAGATTACATTGCGCAAATTGAGTCATCTAGATGTAAAATACAATAACGAGTTTTGGTAGTAAATTGGATGATTACAATTGGAGAAGAAACCCTAGAACCATAGCTTCAAATGGTGAAACCATTTTCAATTTATGGGTTGATCCCGAGAAATCAGGACAACGATAGGTGATTCGGTGAGTTTGGGGTCAAAACATGTTGTAACTTGTGTTATGGTTGAGGACATAGAGAAGGAATTTTACATTAAAATTTTTAAAGAGATGTCATTGGATATATAAAGGTTGAATACCGGAGGTTTATATTTTTGGAAGACCTTTTGAATAATTTTTTGGGTAATAAAGTCCATAGAGTATTTGGAAAAAGGTTACCCAAAATGGTGGTTTTTTGTTAGGGGTTTTTACACGAGTACTCGAGGTAAATTGTTAATTTGAATTTATATGATATTTGTGTGACCTTAAAGTGACAGTGTGATAGTTAAAGTTTATCGCTATCGTGCAGTGATTAATACGTTGTCGTATTCGTTTAGAGTATGTGGCTAAAAGCGAGGAGGCGAAGTAGTTTGTGCTCGAGTTTGGGAAACAAAGGAGTGGAGTGTTCTAACCTATTTTAAATACTAGTGTATTATTATGGTTGTTTCTTTGGTATTTAAATGAAGGTTTTGATTTTCAAACCATGTTTGAAAATGACGATAGGTTTAACAAGCAAACAAACGGTTTTGATTTTAAACCATATATGAAAGCGCAAATAGTAATGGTTTGATTCATTCGATATACTTTTAAAAAGCAAGCGATGGTTAACAGTAATGGTTTTAACTATAAAACCATATTTCAAAGAAGCAAATGAGCAAAGTCTATTTTGTAAAATAGGCCTAACGAAAATCCTGATGTAGCTGACATCGGTCAGGTGTTGATGCGTGCGGTGGTGTTAGGATTTCATACATGCATTTTAGATTGCAGTGTGAGCGCAGAACATGTCATACATTTAAAGGGGCAGGTAACGTCTTTGGGTATATAAGGTTAGAGCTCCTATGAGTGTGGCGAGTGGAGACCGAATTCGATTCCTGTTCTGCGGAAAAGTAGTGGGCTGAGGCCCTTCCACTGAGTGATGTGGACCCGGGTCCTTCCACGGGCGCGTCGTGCAGGCTCCGTGCTCCAGGGTGACTATTAGAAGGCTCAGTGGATTGATTTATAAGCATGTTTATACGGTTTAAAAATCAACCATTTAGGCGCCTGCCAGTTAGGCAGGCCGTGTTTGTTTAAAACAAGCGGTTGAGGAGCCAGGGCTCCGTTTTATTTCAAAGCATGCTGGTTGAGCCCGGGCTCTACGTGTTGTTTCAAACAGCGGTTGAGCCCAGAACCTCCTAGTTTTATTTCAAAGCATGCGAGTTGAGCCCGGGCTCCGTGTTTGGTTTGAAGAATTTTGAAGCAAAGGCTTATGAAAGTTTTGACAACTTTTAAAGCAAGAGTTGAGAAAAGTTTTAAAACTTTTAAAGTAAGATAAAGCAGCCCAATGAAGATTTTGAAGGTTTTATAAACTTTTTCAGTAAGCAGCAATAAAAGTTTCGAAACTTTAAAACAAAACAAAGCAAAGAAATAAATATTTAATATCATCATAAAGAGGAGTTCTGGAGTTTTAGATGTTTCAGAAAAAACAAAATATGCACATAAAAGCATACACTCAGGCTCGTTTAGCTCATTATTTTACATTTAAAAACTATTTTCCAGTATAAGTCATGACCTTGGAACACCATGAGTCCCACGACATTAGTATAAGTCTTGTATAAATAAATTTTGTATGCTGATACCTTGAACTTGTATAAAGGAATATATGTATGAAAAAGCCCCACATAATGTAGTTTATGAGAAAATGTGTGGAGGTTGTTGGTTGCCATGTTTGATATAGTGTAAGGAGTGTGCCTTATCTGAGGTTTGGGACATAATCAACATAAGGCTGTATGTTCTGTTTATAAAATCACACAAGTTTAGAAGAAAATTTTTTTATCGAAAGTTGAGCCTTGTGGCAATCGGCAGCTTCACGAGGATTTTCTAGTCGTTGAGGTACTTGGTGAGTTCTGTGAGGTGGTGGGGCTGCCTGCCGATGGTGATACAAAGTGGGGGGGTGTGACGATGGCGCAGTTGATTGGGAACTGAGTCCGATACCGGAGCTACTAGACCAGGGGTTCATTAAGTGAGCACATCACCATGGCGCTCGGTTGTTGCGAAGAAGAAGGACAAGACCACCATTTGTGCATTGATTATCGGCGGGTTGAAACGGGGTTGATCAAGGTGGTGCCATTCTGGGATTGTGATTTGTTTGATCGAGTTGGAGGAACGCGAGGTCTACTCAAAGGTGGCCTTCTCCAGTTACCATCGGTGAGGTTGGGGAGGCCGATATCCTGAACGGCGTTTAGAAGACGTTATGGGCACTTGAGTTCACGATGATGCCTTTGGACCAAACGAGATGCAATGACGTTCGCTGGATCTCATCATGGGTGTTAGAGCTCTATCTAGATCGGAGTTTGTCGTAGTCTTAAGTGGATGACATTTGGTCTACTCCAGTCGAAGTGGGAAGCGTAAGGATCCTGAGATGCGATATTCGGGTTGTTGAGACCATGGTTATGCGCGAGATTCGATGAGATCACGAGTTTTGGCTTGAGGGTGAGGGATTTTGGGGAAGCGCGTGGTGTGGCGTCAGCGTGTTAGTGGACCCGAAGGAAAAAGGTTGGCCGTGATGAGTTGGGAGGCCCGAGAGTCGGTCTTGAGATCGTGGATTTCTTGGGATTAATTTGGGTCATACGGAGATTTATTGAGGATTCTCTGATTATGGCACTAATGACGAGGTTGACGGGAAGGAGGTGGGTTTTGGGTCAGATGTGATCATGAAGAGTTCAGGTGAGAGGAGCCTCACTCCCACCATGTGATAGTCTGAGACAGTGATGAGAGTATATCATTATGTGTGCATAAGTGGATGGGATGTGTTTGATGTCTGATCCTAGGAGGCAGGAGTAGCTTATAGTTCAGTGGGTTGGAAAATCATGAAGCAGAATTACCTCACATGACAGGATTGTGGCGTGATGTGCCTTGAAGATTTGAAAGCTTATACTTATAGTGCGAGAGTTGGGAGAGTTGTACTCAAACCACAAAGAAGTAAGTATATCTTCATAGCGGGATCTTGGCCATATGAAGCCTTGGATGGATGGGTTACTGAGGATTAACGACTTTGCTAATTTACATGCCCTTGAAGCAAATCGTGGGGTGCAATCATCTTTTCAGGTTAGATCGGGGCATTAGCTGTAGTGTAACTTCAAGGATGTAGCCGAATCTTGAGGCTTGTGGGGCAGGTTTGGGTTACCAGTGCACAGCGGCGACTCGAGAATTTTAGAGTTGGCTATTACCCCGCGTATATCATTGGCGGTGAGTGGGTCCCAAATCTGCGGGCAGCAGTGATGTCGTGGGGCCAGATCTGATGGAGCCTATGTGTTCCGGTGACGAAATTTAGACCATCCCCCAGATGATCTTTGGTATAGAAAGGGCGGGTAGTGGTTCCAGTTCAATGATTTGGGTTGGGAGATTCTGGGGGTTTCTTTGCTCGATTCTGGAGTATCGGTGGCACGAAGATGTACGGGATCTTCCTGTGGTGCTCATTGGAGAAGGCGGGATGAAGAGCCATGGGTTTGTTGGCATGATCATCTCATCGTAAAATGATCCAAAGTGACACCCGAAACTGACGAGACTCTTGTGCGTCAGTATTGAGTGGAAGTGAGCCACGTCACGATGGATTTTGTGCCACACCACCAGACCTGCATGAGAGGGCTGATGGTTATGGGTGATGATAGTGACAAACTGAGTGACCCATTTTCTCAGCTGTCACGGATGGCCTTCACATTGGAGAGATTCTACGGGTTGTACATTAGAGAGATAGATAGGCTACATGGTGATATCCATAGTGTCATCGGATAGGGACGAGATTTCTGACGCACTTTTGGAAGAGTTTCAGTATATGGAACGGTGACCCATGAGTCTGACTTTCCACCCAGAAAGCGGATAGTCGATTTTGAGAGGACTATCTGGTGTTAGAGGACGTACTCACGAAGGCATCAAAATCGCCGGATCATAAGGGTAGCTAGAAGGCATTTTCCGCCAGTGGATTCACCTGTATGGGGTTATCGGTAGTGTTATCTGGATGGCACCATATGAGGCATTGTATGGGAGGCCATGTGGGTCTGAAAATTTATGTTGGACCGGAGGTGGGAGGCTGTGTGGTCGATACGATTAGAGACGCAGCCGAGGTGAGTCTGACATTGTCTTCTCACGGCTCGGGCGGCGGAAAATTTATCGCGATGTCTGACGTCGACCCATAGAGTTCGAGGATTTGGATCTGCGTCTTCTTGAAGGTGATGCCTAAGAGAGGTGGTCGAGGTTGTTAGCGAGGAGGTGCATGGCGAGGTTCATTCGGGCCTTCAGTCTTCGAGAGGGTAGGCCTTGTGCGTCTGGATTGACTACCTTGACATGTCGGGTGTCCACAAGGGTATTTCACGTCTCCATGCTCAGGAAGTATACTCGGATTTAAGCTCATGGTGGATTGGGACGGATTGAGGTTGACAACACGATGGGACCTTGAGGAGGGACCGGTGTGCATTTACGGATAAGCAGTGGTGGGTTTTCTGACCTTGAGTGAGTGAGTGTCAGGGAGTCTTGTAGTGTATGGGTGGAGGTGACGTGGGGCGGGGACGATGCGGGCCCACCTATCCCTTCTTGACCCAGGGTTGAAGGTACGTGGTTTAGTCGTTTAATATTGAAATGACGGAGTTCACATTGCATGGTAGAGTGAGCGTTGCTATGCATGTGAGTGGGGTATGGATTGTCAAAGTGGGCCAGAGTGGCACAAGGAGGTAAGACAGAGAAAGTTCAAATTTATGGGAAAATGGCAAAAATCTTAATTCGGTCAAAATCAGAAAATTTTTCTGATCTGGTTGGCGAAGCGGTTTCACCTTTGGAGATAGATCTATAAGTCTAAGCTAACGTCAGATTTCGTCGAGATTAAGGGATAGTCGAATTGGCGCGTTTGGCTGAGAGCATCGGAGTTTCAGTTAAGTAAAGCGTCTGTGTGATGCTCAGCAGAAGTACCACAGACATGTACTCAATGCAGGCCTGAGTTGCATGAAAGTGAAAACGGTGATGGGTGGCGTGGGATGGTGTAAATAGCAAAGAGAATTTAAGAGTGAGGACATAGTTGGCATGTTGGATTGTTTAAGTAGTAATGGACAAAATAGTGAGCAGGTTGTCATTTCTTTAATTCAAAGACCAAAGAAAATTGGGAAGGCATTTCTTACAGTGAGCTTTGGGGTTGTGTTTTTAGAGAGAGAGAGTGGCTCTCTGGATTCTGAAGCGTCAGAAGCGAGTCGAGTCGTGGAGACCGAAGGAAAGTCGCTCTAGCAATGGGGCCCTCTGGTGGGCTCCGGTTTTTAAGGAGTTTCGACAAACTCCATGGGGTAGGGGTTTATCTCTGCTTGGGATTGCTGTTTAAGTGTTTTGTAATGTTTCGGTTGGTTTGGGACCTGACGACCATTTGAGTGGGTCCCAGTCTTGGAGCAGAGGTGTGTTTAAACCCATGTGGACGGTCAGTGGCTGTCACGGATTATTTAGGTTGTTAATGGTATAGGATTATTGCTATATTGTATTGTAGAGTAGTATGAAGTAGAGATAGCTACTAAAATTCGGGTTCATCGAAGTGGGCAGATGTTAGATGATTAGTCGTGAGCATTAACAGAGGTTTTCCTTGTTCACATGAATAATAGTATGTTCACGAAATATTTTTGTAAATATGTATGGTTAGTAATTAAATTGATTATAAGTATTTGTTAATTAGCCCATGAGCTAATTTTGGTGTAATGGATTGAGAATTCACATAACATGCTTTGTGTGATTTAATTTGATATATGCATGATGATGTATTGGCATGTATTGTGTGAAAATATTTGAAATAAACATAAATGCATTCTCTTGTGCATCCCGGAGGTAACCTAGAAATTGGGGTGTGTGCATGACATTAAAGTGAAGAAAACGAAGACATGGTTGCGAAAGGAATTTCTGAGGATGATTTCCAGGTAGGGTGGTGTTGGGAGATGGTCCCTCTGATTACATGTCGGAGGGCCAGTATATTATTTGGAAGGTTCTCGACACATTCGCCTTGGAGGGTAGTCCCATATTTTTCTGAAACACTTGGTGGTGTATTTTCAAAAAACAGCAGTTTGTTTTGAAGTGATGTTTTCCTCATACATGAAGCCCAGAGCAATGTGGGGTGGGTGAGGACTCGAGACATGAGAACGGGCATTTAGTTCAAGTGGGATCACGCATTTGTGAATGTGTGTGTTCTATAAGGATCATTGCATATGCAGGAGTTGGGAGTAACTCATTTAGGGTGGTTCCACTCTTTGATGGCTCTTGGGGAATATGTTATTTCGAGGTCTGAGGAGCGTGCGAGGGGCAGGCTCATCTTGAGTGGGTTGGAATTTGGGTTGTGGCTTTGGTATTATTATGTATACATGTATTAGAGTCTAGAATTTTATATATGTTGTATAAATGTTATTAACTCTTATGACTATAGTATATAGTTGATGTATATTGATGAGTATTGTTGTAAATGCGTGGCCATTTTCTTAAATGTATATGTCTTATGATGTTGCTTGTGACGGGTTGTATCAAGTGGGTGAGCTCCTGTGCAAAGGAGACTGGAGTTTTAATAAGTGGTGTCGAACGAGCATCCCTTCCTATTCGAGTTGACGAGTTGTCAACGGACCCGAGAATGGGTGTGCAAAACATGCCCGAAAATCTGTTTGTTTTCAAAAGAATTTTTGGAAAAATCAGTTTGACATTTTAGAAGTTTAGAATCTTGAAAATCTTCATTATCACTCATCTTCTGCCTGATTCTTTGTAGCCTGAGTGAATTTGAATTATACTTCTAAAACGTTGGATTTATAGACGCACTTCTTCGATTGTTATTGTGGAATGCTATGGTACTAACTGATTAGTGCCCAAAAAGTGCTATTTTGAACCCTATATTAGATAGGTTTGGAGTGCTTTTCTTGTATTGTCAATATCATTATCTTGATGGAAGTGTTAGTCTTCTTAGTTTCACTTATCTTTAGTTTAGAAGGTTCTTTGTGGTTGTTTCTTGGGTTTTGTGATACTTTGGGGAGTTCAATATCGAGACATATGATGAATCATGAAAGTCAAACCCAGTTATCGAAATATCAAACTGAGACCGAAAATCAAAGAAAGAATGAAACAAGTGATGGAAATCAATGCGAAGAGGAGTAGTAGGCAAGCGAGTGAAGGAATCGCGATTCAGGGAATTTATTAGGGTGAAAATTTATTTGGGATGAAAATTCATGACCTTAGCGAAATTTGTAATCTTGTGAAGTATCAATTACTAAGCTAGACCGAAATTTTAAATAAAACCTTATTCCTAGAAATTTTGCATTTTCTCTACTCACAAAATTTAGCTAAAATTGAAATTTATCATAAAAATTATGCCTTTGCCTGCGAAAATTCTTGATTTAACTATCTCTTGAGTGATTTAACAGCTAAATGAAATTACACAGCTAACTAATGAAATTTATTACTGAGAAATTGTATCTATAAGTCACATGTATCTTTTTGTAATTAATCTGAAATAGGCTTCAATTTGGTGTGTGCTCCCTTGTCATAAATTTAGCCCAATTGTTGGAAACTTATGGTATTTTCATCATTGGGTAGCTATATAAAGCCCCCTCCCATTTGTAACCACTAATATAGTCAGAGAATAATTTTTGTAGAGTTTTATTTTTGTGAAATATCTTTCGTGGCTAGTTAGGGTTTGTGGTGTTTCTCTCTTCTCTCTCCTCTTTCCCTTATTTTCTTGTTGTGACAGCATATCTTGAGGATGACAAGCAGGGTGCGCTAAGCCTCTTTTCTTTGAGGAAGGAAGCTAGCTTGAGTGGTGGGAGCATGTGCGTGTTATCTCTTGTATTTAAAAGTTCACAGTGCGTGTTTTATGACCCATATCTTCTCAAAATGTGGTTGAATGGCATTGAATGTTGGTGGTTTGGCAATACTTACCATGCTTTAGGATACGATTGTATACTTATTGCTAGATCTGCTTGTGGTTTTAGATGAAATTATTTTCCGAGCCGAAATGATGTTTAATATATTGGGGTTTAGAAGCGTAAAGATCATGTTATCTGTGTTGACTCAAATAGGAGTTGATTTTGAGATGAGTTTGCTGATTAAACATGAATCCCAGGTTATGGCTGAGGACTATAGGTTGGCAATCATACTTGAGGATAAAACAGGACACTTGTTTGCCATAGTTCCACAGTTAGTGACTAAATCTTCAAAGTTAACTTTTCACATTTTCATTTCGGTTTTTACGATTAATCGGTTTTCAAACTCATTGCAACATTTTTGGAAACAAAAATCCAAAAAAGTCCCAATGAAAGGCGCTTACAGCACTTGCACTTGTACAAAATCATTCTTAGGATGAAAACCGTGCAGTGTTGACCACTGGGCATTATCTTTGCGTGCTTGACTACGGCATTAGGAGGAACAGGTATATAAATTTTTGTTGATTTTAGCTCAGCCTCTTGTGTACGCGAATCAGTGGCGCCCAGATGCTTGGGGATGGTGCCAAACTACGTTTGATAAGTTGAGTGTACTTATGTGATCCAACATCACAGTGAAGGTAACTTTTAACTCTTTTAACCGGTTGCGGGAGCTGCAGTTATCATCACTTTCTTGCATTGGTTGCCTTGTTTTCTTACATTAGTTTTAGTTTTATTTAGTTAACCTAACCTTTACCAAGTTTGTTTGTGTGAAGTCTTTGTTGGGTCTCGGTTTATTATACTTGATTTAATATCACGATCGCTGGGGACAAGAATAACGAGTAGATTACAAAGGATCGATTCTACCGGTGGTATATAGGTAGAAAGCTTATGGATACACAGTGTGAGACGACCTGGAACCCAGTGAATCATTTGCCTATGAGACAAGTAGGGATCGCATCCACCCTTCTAGAGTTAGTGCCCTCTGCATCATTCTCTCTTGAAGATGTAGCGGTGAGATTACTTGTGCCCTATACATATCATGGTATGAAAGATGAAATCCATACCTCATGTAGGGATTTTGAGGAGGTTTACTACCTTTAAGGAAGGTATGATAGACATGGATTTAACAGGCGAAAGCATTTCATGACCTAAAGAATGAGGCGAGATTTGGCTCTAAACTCATGAGGGCGACAAATTAAATTAAATTTGTAGAGTTCTTTGGTGGGTCACAGTTCTTCGATTAACTCAAATGCAGACTAACAATTTGAAAAGACAAATTTACACCTTTGCATTTCCCTAAGGATGGTGGTTCTGATGTTGGGAGAGATTTATGGAAGCTATAAGTGCATGCCCACGTATGGGTTTGATACATGGATGTTAGTGAACCTACTATGGTGGTATGTCTCTGCCATGAGGCGACTTTTGAAACCATGTGGAGAGACTTTCTGGTAAGCCTCCCAGCGAAACCATGGATTTTAAATTATGTGTTTTAAGCTTCTAGAAGGTTAGGATGAACAGTACCAAATGACAATGAGACCTTAAATGCCCAGGGAAGGATTTATACCAGCATGGGGATATAGAAATGAAAGCTAGGATTTGACCTTACATTTAGGAAAGTGGAGGAGCTTGAAGGAAAAAGGCTCCGCAGCGTGCATACGTGTGTTGAAAAATCCACACACACAATCACTAATTTCCAATCCCTGCGCATAGCCAGAGCAGTGTCCTACATGGCTCCTTCGGTGAAGGATTTGATGTCGAGAATGTGCCAGTCTTTGTGGGACAATACAAGCCCTGACGATCAATGCTCCATATAATTGGCGTGTGTATGCCTACGATTCGGTGGAGGGAATCACCACAACCTTTCTGAGCCCAGCCCCCACAGCATGTGCCCCCGGTGCCCGAACCACGAGTTTGGTTCCCAATTTCAACCATGACCACCACCATCTCTTCTCCACGGTGGAGCAGAGGCCCATCTTGGGTGGGTAAGGTGGTGGAAGACCTGTGAGGAACGAGGAATCAATATTAAGCGCGCAGGGTTAAATCTTGTAGAAAGTACAGGCAAAGAGAATGGGTGGGTAAAGGCAGGCTAGACAGGAAAATTGATAACCTACGAGTATTGATCACCAAGATCAAACAAGTTCTTTGGAGGTAAGAAAAGAGGAGGTTCCTTCTGTTCACTTCAAATCTAAATTCATGAGGTGGGGTCATCCAACTGATTCGGGAATGGATGAGGTTAAGGCTATAATTACTGAGAGTGGAAAGAGGTTGTTGACTATGCGAAAGCTGTGAAGATCTGACGAGGAGGAGAGAATTTGAGTGAGCATATTCTCAAGGAGGATTGATGAAATCTGTATCTCTCAATTTCCACAGGCTTAGAGGTAGAAGGAGAATCTGATGAGCAGACATTTTAAGAGTCTTAAGGCAAGTGAAGGTTAACATACCTCTCTAGTGGACAAAATCAAACATAAGTCCACGCATATGCAAAATTTTGAAAGATCTTTGCCTGATCGAGAATGGATTAGGCATTGAGAAGAGGCATTTCTCCTTTGAGCAGTCGATTTTCACTTGATAAAACAAATACCTGTCGGAAATCTGGTCCGGGGATCTACCACGATTTCGGTCGATATTGGTGGGAATTGCGTAGACAAGTGTTGCTTGATTTAGGGCAGTGTGAACTAATCACAGGTATTCGGTAACCACAAGCAGTTGGTTAGAGTGAACTTAAACCTACTGACATCACACTTTCATTGGTAGATAGATCGAGTAAAAATCCTAGGGATAGTTGAAGATGTCTTGGTGAGATGAAGCAATTCTGCTACCGAGTAGATTTTGTAGTGCTTGACAGGCCAATTGCGAAAGAACCGATGTGCCAATCTGTTTTAGGAAGACCATTTCGGCCCACGACTGATGCAATAATAAATTTAGGAATGAGTCATGCAACCTTTGGTACATTTTGACATGGAGTTAAACATGCTTTCATTTGAGCAACAAGCCAAAGTTCTTTAGAACATGAAAATCAAATAAGCGTGAAGTTGTTTCAAATGTTCGATGCGAGGAAGCCGGTGTCGGAATTTACGAGTGTCGGCCAGGGTAGAGATATTGGTCTTGCCATCGACACCTTGCTTCTGTGAGCCCGGTGCTGGTGAAATATCGGTGAGGGACCAACTGCGGTGGACACCCGACACCATGGGGTCAACCCGAGGCTGCTGCCAGGGGTTGAGAGATCATCCTCCTTGACCTCGCCCAGTAGTACAGGAAGTGGCTGAGTCAGGTGTTTTCAAAAGCGGGATTGCCGAGTTCAACGATTTTGCTTTGTCTTAATTTAGTTAATTTTGATAATTTCGAGTTATTTTTAGAAAATTTCCTAAATTAGCAGTTTTTCTCTTTTAGTAATTTGTTTATATCTTATAGCATTTTGATTCAATTAATTATAGTTTTTATATAATAATTTTTATTATAATAATTTTATTTCATATAGTCTTAATAATTAATACAAAGAATTTTGAATTCTGCGGTAGTGGGCTGAGTCGCTATCTTAGCGAGAATTAAGTGCAAAAAATGACTCTTGATTTTGCCATCTCAAGCTTTATAAAAGGGGGAGGGATGGCCATTCATTCATACGTATTTTCCCTCGCTAGTCTCTTACGACATGAGTGCCACGGCCACGAGGCGCGCACTGTGCGGTAGGCACACCAGGCTAGTGCCATGCAGTGAGACCATAGGTGTACGCCTGCTTGGTAGCCAACCCTGCCGCGTCCTTGCGCCTGTCCAGGTCTCGGCCGGTAGGATTTGGCCAGAGACGGCCCGAGCCTCATTCTGCTTCTGCACCGGTGCGCGGGTTTCCCGATGAGCCACAGGTCTGACATTGTTGCTCGGTAGTCAGTTCATGCTGCAGAGGCTAGTTATTGCGCTCACACAGCTACCCGCATCTATAGCCACCTCTGCTCCAGCGGTTGGTCCTTTACCGGGCCTTATTTGGGTACATTCCCGGGCCAGGTGTGAGTGTAGCCGGTGAGCCACTGTCATCTACCATTTGGGAGCCAGGCTGGTCACCTCGGTGAGCCTCCCGGGTTCGAGATATTCGGTGCTTTAGTGCATTTTCGGTGTGAGCCCTCTTGAGTAATGTCGGACTACGAGATATGGATTCGTGCTCGATGTGGGTCTGGCGCCCAGTAGAAGGTTAGGTCGGTACCTGGCGAGGCGGTACAGACTCGCAGGTCCGGCTCCGGTGCCATCCACCGGTCGGCGCGATTTTGAGGAGCCTCGGGGATTTGTCGTTATCGAACCTGGCGGATCGCCGGGCCCCATCACGTGCCTCGGAAGGAGAGTTGGCCCTCAGCCCGGGCACCTTCGGGCGGTGAGTCATCTTCGCGGCGCGGCCACATCACGGTCACATCGGCTGCGGGCGACATCATCGCCTTCTCGGTTGTCACGACCTCCGGGATCGAGCGGGTTGTTAGTTGGGGCCGATTCTAGGAGATATGCGACTCCATCGTGGGACTTTCATCGGGGAGTCGTCTTGTGATGTCCGGTAGTGGGTGTCCCGGGTTAGGATTCCATGAGATTGATCGGATTATTCACTGCGCCTTTCGACTCAGAGGCGACGTACCTGCCCGAGTGGTCTTTGCGGGTTCTATCACTCACATAAACATCTCAGGACGGATGGTGGCGTGACTTCGATTCTCTATTGATGTTCGCCGTGAATTGCCGAGCGGTGATCTTCCAGGTGCTTTGGGCTGCGTATCGTGGAAGCGTCTGAAGGGTTATAGAGATTGGGCCGCGCCTCATCGAGAGATATGGTTCGAGCGGCCGGAGACCTTCTGGTTGGACCCGGTATTTTATAGGAGGCGGCTCTCGTATAGGATCTTTCTTGATCGACCATTTATTCGGGATGGAGTGCATTCCGTACAACATTACGTGCGACGGAGGGCCATCTTGGAGGCTAGAATCTCGGAGGGATATTGGTTCCCGATCCTCGTGGTGGTATTTCATAGTGCATTTCGAGAGAAGGTCCATCGGAAGGACTGGTACGGCGAGAGAGCATTCCTGCGATCTGAGACTACTGCGCCGGGTTCTCGGGCATATGGGATTGGAGGAAGTAGAGGATTGAGATGAGTTCGTGCCCTGCAGTTTGTCGGTGAGAGCGGGTGATGACCATGCAGTATCTTTCCATCTGACAATGGACCGGAGGAGTCTGCCGGGTCGGAGTGGCGGGGACTCGCGGGGCAGGTGCTGCCCTGAGCAGAAGATCTCGAGAGGAGTCCCAGGCTCTGCGGATGTCGCCTCCACTCTCCTTCTCTGCCTCCCTGTCAGCGAGTGCGGCCGGATCCTTTGGCCCCGTCACACTCGGCACCATTCACTGGGTATGTTCACCTTGATGCAGAAGTGCGAGGTGTGATGGATGCCATCTGCTCACTAGCGACTACCGACGACCCGGGATCGGCGCCCGGTGTCACTCATGCTTAATGGAGATCATCAACGGGCGCTCCTCGTGTTCACGATCGGAGAAGAACCCGCCTGGACTCGGCTATTTGGATGTTTTGGCGGCGTGACTTGAGACCCACCACCACGGCGGTGAGGTGGTTGGGTTTCTTTATGATTTTTTGTATAGTTACCGGCTTTTGTCCATTTTTCTTATTTTGATTAGGATTTATGTAATGTATGTAGGCGTGATACTTTATACTATTGCTTTGTATTATTCATGTATTATGTTTGTTTATATCAGCTCATCGGTCTATATATATATATATATCACAGTTTTTATACCATGTTTTGTACCTCACCATGTAATGTTTTCTTTTCAGTGAGCGATTGAATTGCTACGATTAGACGGTGAATTGCCTTGTGTTGGAAAAATTGGTCTGTTTGTCGCCTTTTTGTTGACAAATTCCATGCTTGAACCGGTTTTGGTCGATTGCGAGTTCGACATGCTCAGCGAAATTTCTCCTTAAATTTAATTCACACTTTACTTTGGTGTTTCAATAGAGGTGTGAATTTGTTTCACTGCTTGTACCTTTGCATGGCGGGCGCGGTATGTTGGCAACCTAAGAGTTGGGTTTTATTGTTTGTAGTATTTGGGAACCGATGTTGTCTTAAAGGAAAAAGAAAGAGAAAAGCCAAAGAAAGAAAGAAAAAGAGAAGAAAATAAAAATTGTTGAAGCCTTGCCTTGAAGCAGACAGTTAAAGTGATTAATATGGCTGAAACCCAACTGAGCTTAGATGCCACTAGCCTTAATTGGTTGAGTCATCGATTTAGTGTTCGTTACATGGGTGGATAGGTAGAGTCTAACGTTTGTAGGTCTTGATTACCGAAGTCATTCGAGTCAGGAGTGACACATGGGGTTTGTGGTCAAGTGATCCTTTTGGTTTGATGCCTAAACCTTAATTGGTTGGGAGTCATCGGTGAATTTGGATTACCACGGACTTTGGTGAAATCGGATTTTAAGCATTGCACCCCGCATTTGTAGTTGAATAAAGAAAGAGAGGTACTTCGCCCAGGTTGTTCAACAACTTAAGGCCATGTGGTGCTAGTTGGGGAGGAATGATTTTGGGATTTGTGGCTTAATCGATTATATAAAGAACCATTGAATAGCAGTGAAGTCAGTTGAGAGTCATGGAACCCAATATTGACTGAAATTATTCTTGTATGGTTTTGGTTCTTTCATACCGAGTTTCAAACTTGGTGTCAATTTTTCGAGTTTAAAGGTAATGTTTATATATGCATAAACCATACCCCAGATATAAACTTTTTGAAAATCACTACATACCATCTCCTTTTTGTTTTTGCATTCTTAGGGACTGTGACGTTTAGTTAGGGGTGTGATTAGTGCCGAAAAATTATATTTTGAACCCTATATTAGATCATTTTGGAGTGCTTTGCGCTAATCATGTCATTATGCGATTGAAGTGTTCAAGTCTTCTTAAGTTTTCACTTATGCGTTTGGTTATTTGTGGTTGTTTTGCGGGTTTTTAGTACTTTGGGAGTTCAATATGAGACATATGATGAATCATGAAGATCAGACAATTATCGATAAATCAAACAGGACCCGAAAATCAAAGAAGAATGAAACCAAAGTGATGGAAATCAATGCGAGAAGAGAGCGTTAATGTGGCAGGTGAAGAATGATGATTCGGGAATTCCCGGCCCAGTGCAATTTCTTTGGGATTACGAAAATTCTAACCTTAGCGAAAATTTAATCTTAGCGAAATTGTCAATTTACGCTAGACAAATTTTCGCTAAAACCTTACTGATATTCCTAAGCGAAATTTTGCATTTCGCTACTCACAAGAATTCGCTAAGTAGCGGTACATGTAACGAAATTATAATTGCCTAATGAAAATTCTTGATTTAAGCTATCTCTTGATGATTGCTATTATTTTATTTGCTCTAAGCGAAATTTGTATGCTGTAGCGAAATTACTTGTGTCACACTTTTGTAATTAATGCAATGAGCTTGATTTTGGTGTATTACTCCTTGTCCTAATTGTAGGTGTTAGGCTTTATAGTATTTTCATACATTGGGTGGCCCTATATAAGCCCCCTCCATTTGTAACCCCTAAGCAACAAATTAGAACAATTTTGGCAAGTTTTTTATTTACATAAATATCTTTCGTAGCTTTGGATTGGGGTTTGGTGTTTCTCTCTTCTCTCTCATCTTTCCTTATTTTCTTGTTTGCTTGAGCACCTCTTGAGGATGACAACTCAAGAGATGCTTGGCTAAGCCTCTTTTCTTGAAGAGGAAGGGAAGGCAGCTTGGTGGTGGGGCATATGCATGTTGTCCTCTTGTGTTGTTAAAAGTTACAGTCGTGTTTATGACCAATATCTTCTCAAATATGGTTGAATAGCATTGAATGGTAGTGGTTGGCAATCACCTGCATGCTGGATCACAGTCTTATTGCCAAATATAGCTGTGGTTTTTAGATGGTCTTCGAGCCCCCCTTTGAAATGATGTTTAATGTTAGGGTTTCAAGCGTAAAGGGACCGTAGATGCATGTTATACGTGTTGACTCGAATAAGAGTTGAGATTTTAGGGTGAGGTTCTTTAGTTAAACATAGATCCGGTTATGGCTAGGACTATAGGTTGCTTGTCATAACGAGGATAAAACAGAGGACACTTGTTTGCCTACTTATAAGTTAGTGACCTAAATCTTCAAGTTAACCACATTTCATTTTCGGGTTTTTACGGTTAATCGGAGTTTTCAAACTCATTACCTTTGTTTTTTGAAATCAAATCCAAAAGTCAAATATGGCCTTACCTTTTACACTTATAGATCATTTCTTGGATGAAAACCATCTAGTGTTGAAGCCTGGGCCACTCTCTGGGTAGCTTGACTGGCAGTGGGAGAAACTTAGTGTCTCAAATTTTTATTGAGATTTGGCTGAGCTCTTTATGCCTGAATCCACTTCAGCTGATCTTCTTTGTGTATCAATTTGAATAAAGACATTCTCCATAAAATCTTATTGTGCCTAAGCTCGAATCTGTTAGATTACAAAGTTCTTAAAAGATGAGTGTATCT
The DNA here is from genome assembly GCA_016808115.1 of Tetrastigma voinierianum. NCBI lineage: Eukaryota > Viridiplantae > Streptophyta > Magnoliopsida > Vitales > Vitaceae > Tetrastigma > Tetrastigma voinierianum. Next base: position 397,394 of record JAEQBH010000467.1, read on the forward strand.
TGAACCCTTCTTTATGTCCTTTTGGTTGTATCAAAGTTAAAAGTTGATAAATAAATTGTTTGAAATTTTCTATAGGGTTTAGAAAGTATTACGTTGTGGATGTTAGAGTCCTAAATATTACTAATACCATGGACTACGATTTTTTTTGAAAATATCAATACAATCCTCAAATCATTCAGACAGTAGAAATAATATAAAATAACTATAATAAGATTAAAATAAATACAGTTTATTAGACATAGTAGGATTTATTTTGATTATCATTTTGTGTCTTTTTGAAGAAAAAATTTATTGATTAAGTGGTGGCACCATGGGGCTGGAAGCAGAAGTGTGGGTGTGAGTGGACAGTTATTAGTATTTAGAGATCAGCTTTTAGTCAATCTGGTAGGAATTGAGATCATTTCTTTGTTGAGTCTATATTTGTTGGAGTGTGGCAGCTACTGCAAACCGAGGAAGGAAATTGTTTTGCAGATGAGTAGCTGATTCCCTGAATCCAGTTTCTTTACAGAAAGAGGTGCTTGAAGGCGAGTGTATGAATGATAAGTACCTTCCTGGAGTAAGAGGTGGCTTGTATTTATGTTAGATCATTCGCTTGGTTGGATGGTAAATTAAGATCCTTCATTGGATCGGATGTTTCTTATTTAGTCCATATTGGATTTAATCTGGGGATCATAGAAAAGCGGTTTATTTAGGATGAAATCTTCTTTATGTGGGATCATCATTTGGTGATCTGTGTTGTTTCTTTCCATTGTAATACAGGATTTGGTTGGATGGGTAGATATGGTTTTAAGGAGATATTATTTACGTATTGGAAAATGTAGTTGGATTAATGAGATATGGACCTTCGATTATCGGATGTGTTTGGAACTCTTGAGTGGACTGCTGGGTGATATGGAGCTGGGTTTTGCATGGAGCCTCGCTTCCCTTGAACTAAGTGAATGGGATATTAGGCCCATTCTTTATCCCATCAGTTGCTGACCTTGTATGCGGATTAATTAGGCAGGCGTAATTCTTCTCTGGTTCTTTATTTCCCGTGTAGCTTGACTTGGGCTCAATTAAAGGCTGATCGTAGTCTGTTCGCGATAATAGACTCTTTTACAGTTTGCGCTTATTTTCATATTCCTCGAGTTCATAGTTTCTTCGTGAGTACTCTCATCTTGAGTTCTCTGGTCACAAATCTCGCCTTTTGCTTTTTAGTAGTCTTGTATTTCGTTTCTCCCGGCTTTTGATCTGCCCTTTTGTGTAGAGATCTTGATTACAGCGTTTTCCTGGTGAAACTCAACCAGTCTGTTCTGGGATCCCTTTACGTCTCTATACATTGTGTTCTTTTATTACAGTCATGATGAGTGCTGGGTTCTGATTATCTGATTCAGTTTTCTTGTTAGCTTTCATCATTGAGTTAAAATTGGTTCTTTGTCTTAGATGACTCTTCGCTATTCTCTGAGTTCTGGGCAGTTAGAGATCACTCCGGCGTTAGTAAATAGTGACTCAAACGCTCCACAGGCCTCCTCTTATGAATAGGACCGAAAATAAACTGATTCATATCACAGGGGGTGGGATTACCTCAAATCTAATTCCAGTATCTTTGTGAATGGGTTTGCCAAAGTGGATCCTTGTCAGTGCTTTCTGGCGTGTCAGCCTCACCGGCGTCAAGTATGGACTCTTGCGTCCAGCTTTTTATGTAAACCTCAATTTTTGGATGATATGTTTCTTTAGGGTGGCTTGCCAGATAGTCTTGGGTTTTCCCGCTGCGTCCACTTTATGAAGAGTTCATGAGCATTTCCATGGTTGTCTTCAGCTCAAACCCGGATGAGACATTTTGTTAAGACTTGTTAGCACTGGGACAGAGTTTAGCGTCCTAAATATTGGCTCTGTCTCATCACTGGTCGAGAGGCCTGAAACCATTCCTTTCTCTGAGCCGTTAGAGCTCTCTGATGATCTCAGAATCTTCATCTTGCCTGGATCATGGAAGGGCAGTTCTTTCATTTTGTCAATGGTTTCAGCCTTCAGATACAGTCCTTGTGGGACAGTACTCTGGTGTTAAACGATGGGCCCTGATAAATGTTCGTAGAGTATTTATAACATTTTAAACACCATCTTGTAAGAGTGGTTGGTGTTTACAGTTATCATTATCTTATATTTCCCAGTGCCGTCTTGACCTTGGCGTAGAAGGTAATCTGCTTCTAAGCGTTGTGGGAATGTACCTTCCGTCACCCACTCAAGAGTTAGTAAAATCAGGACCATTCTGGCCCCTCGTTTGAGATGCCATGGATTCCTTCAACCAGAGGGCCTTGCCTCCTTCCACACGGTCTTTCCATCCCATTGGGCTTCTTGCCACTCTCTTGGAGATTTTGGCTCAACCTTGGGACAGTGTCTGAAGCCGAAAGTGCGAAGGAAAAATCAGCTCATTTGAGAAGGAGCTAGTGGGTTAAAGACCAAGGTTCTCAGAGTTGAAGTCTCAGAGCTTCTCTGCAGAGACAGGCGGGCGTAGTGCTATGCGAAGCTCAGGTTTGACCCAGCCTCCTTACAGCCTGTGAAGTGAAACAAAGATCTCTTGGTGGGCATTAAAAGCAGTAGTTGCATTATCACTATCAGCAAGTCAAGTGTATCAAGGCAGTGAAGTCACCTCTTGAAGAATGACGGGTGAAAGGAAAAGCAAAAGCCAAGTTGGCGGCCGCGGATCTTTGCTCCTCTAAATGTGGGCTGTGACGGTTGTAATCTCCATCATCACCAGTTAGGCCTTGGGAGGTAAAAGCGTTCTTTTTGTTGATGAGGCTCTGACTTTTTATCCCTTGGGGTTGCATGGTGATTTAGATGGTAGCCTCAAATCTTGACTCAAAAGTGTTGACGTTAACTTCATGTTTGATACTCTGGGTAGCCACTCCATTTGAAGGCACAAGTAGAAAAGACCAAAACTAATCAAATATGTGAAATTGCTCAGTTTATAAGACGAGTGACTATCTCACGTCTGAATGGACCATTGCAGGGCAGTCATGGACATGAATGAAGAATGGGCAGACTTAATCTGATCTAAAATATGCCGTGTTCAGCTGGGCGAAGAAATAGAAAGGAGGAGTTAAGAAGTAACTGACAGTAGTAGGTCAAACTTTGGGAGACAGGATCAAATCAAGATGACTCAAAATGGATTTGGGTTGAGACGAGAAATTTAAAATCTGCCAGTGTGAGCTTGATGGTTTGGAAGAAGCTCATCATCCAGGTATTTCTCGGGGGATCTTCAGTGAGCTCACATTAAACCGAGTGTCTGAAACGATAAGAAACAGCTCCAGAAGCGGCGTGTGAGCTTAGATCGAATGTTCATGAAGGCACTGGTAGTAGTCCTCAAATATGACTTGGCGGGCCTTCAATGAGTGTCGCGGATTGCGCGAGTCCTTCATCAGCCAAGATCAGTTTGGATTCTTTCAGGAGAGATGAGGTTGACTAGACAGGACTGGCCGGTGCCGATGGGCCTCTGGGTGGCTGGCCTCAGTGTTCATACCCCAGTCGGACTTGATTGAGCCTCCAGTGGCGAAGGCAAGGTCTCTTTCTGAACTGTTCTCAAGATCCTGGTGCTCTCTTTGAGACCACTCCTCATCTTACGTCAGTCAATCCATCTTTGACCTTTGAACTCTGTCACTCATCTGTTGCAGTGTGACATACATATATTTTCTCTTGCTTTTTTTTTTTTTTTAATCTTTGTTTCTATTGGACTTTGGAGCTCATTCATCTGCCCTCCTTTTAATAAATACTCATTTTTTAGGAGATTTGCGTTCTCTTGGGATCATTTTGCTTTTCTCTGTGATTCTATGGCAGCGAATTAAGGTGACCAATTGGGGCTCATTGGCCGTCATTCAATTTTCGTTTTACTTCTTTTGCCGAGCATTGATTCTAAGGTTGCTATACGATTGATTGGTGGAACTAAGTCAGGTGAACCTCTAGCGTAAGATTGTTTATCTGACATGGTGGCTGGTTCTTAGTTCGTCTGTTTGTGGTGAGTGATGTCATTAGAGGTGGTGATATTGGCGTGAATGGTTGGCAGGGGCTCGTCCATGTGAATAGTTGAATAGAGATGGTCCATGTGGCTGAGAAAGCTGAGTGGAATGAAACGGTTGAGTGAGCTCATCGATAAAGGCGAGTGAGAAGGAGCTGAGTCAAGTGAATGGCGATGGGAACCTCAGTCAAAGTGTGGCCAGAGTGGGAAGAGCTCAGTGATATAATGATGTTGGCGGGGGCTGGTCCATCCCAGGCAGGAAGAGCTCAGTCAGGCAAAAACCAGTTGATGTCAGGCTCATCCAGTAAGTGGTGGGAAGCTCGGTGAAGTGTAGTCTTTGATGAATCATCCATGTGGCGGAGGAAGAGCTGTGGGCAAAGCAGGTTGAGTCAGGCTGTCAAGTGACTGATGGGAAGAGAGCTCGTCGTATGAATGAGTGAAGTAAGCTGTCAAGATGATGATGGAAGAGCTTTAGTCAATGTGAATACGTGAGTGAGCTTGTGGGTGAGTGGAAGAGCTAAGTCAGTAGATAGTTGGAATCAAAAATAAGTCAGGTAAGAGTGAGTGGAAGAGCTGAGATCAATGCAGATTGCTGGAGTGGGCTAAGTCCATGTTTGGAGGGAAGGCTGTGAATTAGATAGTTGAGATCAAGCTGGTCAGTAAGGCGGTGGGAAGGCTATTCAGTGTGGTCTTTGGCGGGAGCTCAGTCATGGTAGGGAGGAGAACAGTGATTGAGCAGTTGGATGAAGCTCGTCAGTGGTGGTGGAAGGCTCGTTGATGGGTGGGGGCTGGTCCGTGTGGCCGGGAGGAAGGCGCCAGTGGATAGTTGGATCAGGCTAATCAAATAAGTGAGTGGGAGGAAGCTGATCGTGTGATTGCTGGAAGTGGGAGCTGATCCATGCTTGGCGGAGGAGAGTATTGAGTGAACAGTTGGATCAGAGCTCAGTCAGTGCAGTGGGGAGGAGCTGTCCGAGTGTGGATTATTGGCGGGGCTGTCATGGACCCCCAAGAGGAAAATTAGTGGGTGGATGTGAATGAAGCTCGTCTAAGTAGCTGGAGAGTGGGAAGGAGCTCGTGATGTAGGTCGCGTGGGGCTGGGTCCATGTGAGGCACAGGAGGGAAGGAGCTAGTGGAGTGAAATGGAGTTGGAATGAGCTCGTCTGAAGTGGCGGTGGGAGGCTCGTCAAATGTGGAGTGGCTGGCGGGAACTCGTCCATGTGGGGCGAGAGGAAGGCTAAGTCAGAGTGGACAGTTGATCAGACTAGTCAGTCAGTTGTTGGAAGGCTCGGTGATGCCGATTCTTTGGCGGGGGCTCAGTCATGTGGGTGTTTGAGGAAGGCTCGTGAGTGGGCGGATGGATAAGGCTGGTCCGAGTGGCGAGTGGAAGGCTGGGTCAGTGGTGCTGGCGGGCTCAGTCAGTGTGAGTGGGAGAGAGCTAGTGGGGTGATCAGTTCTGAATCAGGCTCATCCAGTGGTGGTGGGAAGGGCTCGTCAGTGAGATTCTTTGAGTGGAGCTCGTCCGTAAGTTGAGAGAGGAGGCACAGTGATTGGTGTGATTCCAGTGAGAGTGGCGATGTATTGGAGTGTGGGTTGTAACACATTTGATCGATCACGAGGCGGCGTGCTGTCTGATGGTGAGCTCGTCGATGGTTGGCGTTCCAAAGTAAAAGTGCGTCATAAGCGATGTAATTTCTTTGGCTGATCTGGCACCGAGTGAAGTAACATCTGAATGGTGACTCGTTAATGGTGGCGTTCTTATTTCTTGTTTGCCGTCTGTTTGAGTTAGGCTAACAATGCGTGTTCATTCCCAGTTCTTGGAAGATTCAAAACGTCTTCATGCTGATTGATGAAATTTGAACGTTGGTGGCTTTCAAGTGCTTCTTCTATAATGGTAACTATAACTAATGAGTTTACGTTTCAAAATACTTTATTTTTATTGTTGCATAGCCCAGTCTGTGAGATCAGATGTCAGTCATGATCAAATCTTCCTTTGGGCATCCATATGGGTCTGAGTGGATCTGTGTTTTTCCTTCTTGTGGATTGTCGTTTTTCCTAGTCTCCCTTTATGGGTCATATTGTTCCCTAACCAATCTTCAGAGATAAGTCAAGAGAAGTGATGCATCTCTTATATTTATCTCATTTATTCTTCTTCTTCCTCATCTTTTTTCCTCTCTCTTATATTTTCTCCTATCTTTCTCTTTCTCCTTATATTTCTTATTTTCATCTTTTCTCCCATCTCATTTCCCTTTTCTTTGTTTCTTGCATTCTTCTCCTTTTTCTTCTTCTCCTCTTTTCCCACTTCTTTGTACCTTCTTAGCACTTCCAGTACATCTTTCTCATTTGTTCCCTCTTTTTTGAGGAGCGCATCACTGATCTTTCAGATCTCATGGTAACCGGCCAGTTATAAGCTGAATGTAGTTGAGTTAAATCAAGAAGACCTTTCTTTGTACATGAACTATGTGCTTTTAAATTTTATTATATTTGGCTATGAGATGTCGTAGGCGTAGTAATAAACTACCGGCTAGCCGTATAATAATTAACAGAGCTATCTACAAGCCCAGTGTTTGGTAGCAGTTTAGATTATCAAGCATTCCATGTATCTTGCCCAGTTTTCCCTCTTATTTTGAGTTCTGTTTACCAGTGACATTTCGGGATGGTGTAAGGACCCATTCCCGGTTGTTTAGTTTATGTATTTGGATTCTTCCTCGTGACGAGAGCTCTATTAGACTAAATGCTTGACATATAACTCCTGAGTTGTTTTTGGATCTCAGTCATATTATTTGTTTTCTTTGTCCTCTTAAGTGCTTTGGAGCTATGTGCTTTTTCATTTTGAGTTCTAAGTTTGAATGAAGGGCCTCGTCCATTATACAACCTTTGATGTTTAACTCAGTCAAGGGACTACCATTCCAGGCTACTCCAGAGTGCATCGATTGCCAAGTATAAGTGATGGGGTTTCTGAGTTGTGAACTTTCATGTGTTGTCATGTGGCCCACATGGTACCTGGGAGTGTTCTACCCAATTCCATAGGATTCAGCTTAAATTATTGAAGCGAGCTTCAGGATTGATGTTGACTTGACGTCACGTTGGTTGCAGTTGTCTTTAGGACGGGTAATAGTTTTTAATTAGGTTTAGAGCCATAATCTCTGTTTTCCGTTGTCGATACGGGCTCTTAGGATGCCAAACACTGCGTATGATGGCTGCGCCACCACGAGAACTAACGTACCTTTTGCTCTGTAATTGTGGCTAAAGGCTCGACTTCTACCTACTTGGTGAAGTAATCCACTGCGACGATTATGAATTTGCACTGACCTTTACCAATGGGCAGGGGTCCCAATATGTCCAAACCCCATTGTTGGAAAGGCCAGGGACTTGTTATCGATGTTAAGGGCTCTGACGGGAGGTGTGAGATCTTGGCGTGCTTGATGAGTGCTTAAAACACTCAGATTACACTCGCGTCAGTCTCGCATTTTCATGTTGTTTTGGCATTATTTATATAGTTTTGGGTGTTAGATCTCTTATTAAGTGTTTATTTTAAAATACGGCTGATAGAGGCAAGAAGAACATCTTTTGGAAGCTTTTTGGGCTAATGGGAGTGAGAGGAAGCCTTTGCCCGCGTAGCGGCGTCTCGGCGTCGCGACGTCACTAATCACGGCGTGGAGGTCGGCTATTACGGGGTGGCCGCTTGCGTCGCGGCGTCCCCACGTCGCGGCGTCCCCTACGTCGCGCGTCCCACGTCATGCACCGTCATCACGTCGCGACGTCGGCTCAAGAATGCGGATCTCATCATTAAATGCGAGGGGCTCGGGAATCTAGGGCATCGAAGGACGTGCGACGGAGGAGACCAGGTGGAGAACACATAACCACGGACTTCAAAAAGATTCCTTGGATTTTTGTATTAGTTTTTCCTTATTGTTTTGATTATTTGATGGATCGCATGAGGATGTCCTTCATATTACATATATTATTCTTTCATGATGTTCTAAACTTCTTTTCTAGTGGTTACATCAAACCCGCTGCACTACGGATTGTATTAACCTTTCATGTTAATCAATTGTTGTTAAATAATGATCTCATCTATACTGCATGTTAATTATAAGGATAATATCTCGCCAATATTAACATACTTATTAATCAAGATCCTAGATTCGAGAGATGAGGGTAGGCCCAGTGATCCAAGTAGAGTAAATTTCTTTAAATCGATTCAGTAATAGAGATATTCCAAACCTCGAAGGTGGTTTTTGGGTTAACACGCTACTTCGAATAACAGTCGAGATAGAGATATACTCGATTCTATTCAATTTAAATAGGCTAATATACCTCGAGATATCTCGTAGTGCAAGATCACCGCCATTGATATGCTATAAACAATCTGAATAACAACATTTTAGGAGAATAATCCATCAACGTGACAGGGAGATTTAACCCTAGGCTCCTACATTATCAATTCACCAAAACCAATAGTTTAGTTACAGTTAGTATCTAAATTCCATCTTAGAATCATTTATTCAGATATTGTCTGAGAGGCAGAACATCTGTAGTCAACTTACCTTTCCCTGTGGATCGATATCCGTACGTGAAGTACACTATATTACTTGGGGCTACGCGTGCACTTGCGCACTTAGGCATTCATTTTATACACCGCGTAATCGGCCTGTCAAGTTTTTGGCGCCGTTGCCGGGGAAAGGCTTAAATTGATATAGAGTAGTAAGCACATAGATAATATTCTGAATTTTTCTTATTTTGTTATTTTTATGTGGCACCGGTAATCGGGTTTGTTAGTTGGTGTGTTATCAGTTACATGTGATTTAGGTGAGTACATGCCACACATAAAACCGAATTAATCAACACTTAGTGATCCGGAGCGAAAGACTTCTCGCATTTATTGGCGCCGAGAACAGAGGAGAATGTAATGGCAGCAGAACCCACAGTCATGGAAAATAATCAAGAATCGCTCGCGTAACAAACTGGACCACGTAGAGAGTTCGAATCCAGAACCGCTACCTGTGCCATTCATACAACAAGACGATCCGTACATTATTAGATGAGTTCGTTTACCCCAATACTTGTTCAGACAGTTAATCAGACGAATCGCTCAATTCAAGCAAACAATTTTGAATTGAAGTCACCACAGACAAATGTCGTAACATATTGTTCCACGGACTACCCCATGAGAAATTCGAACATGCATTTGACTAACTTCCTCGAAGTTTGGCGATACCATCAAATACAACGGGTCACCGAAGAAGCCCTAAGATTGCGGTTATTCCCACTTCACTCTAGGATAGAGCCACATCACAATCCGCCACCCACCGCACCCACATTACCCGGAACGAGCTGGTACAAAATTCTGACCAAATTCTTTCCACCGTCAAAAATTGCACAACTGGTGCAAGAAATCAATACGTTTGGACAACTTAGTGAGAACTCGCGGAAGCATGCATGTTCCATGAATTATCGCTTAAGTGTCCTCACTCACCGACAATCCAGATGGATGCAAGTCCACACCTTTCTACGTAATGGTCCGAGAAATACAAACTAACAATGATGTGATGCTTTCAACCGGAGGATCATTACGAAGAAAACCACGCATCAAAGATGAGATATTGGAAGATGCCGCAACCAACACTAATCGCTGGCCTAGAGAGAATACACCAGTTGAACACGGTGGGTGGCACGCACACGAAGTCCTCAATAATCTGGTAATCATGTGGCACAAATAACTGGGCAGCTGAATAGACAAGTGGAACAAAGACATGCCATACGACCACCCATGGGAGTTATGTGACCCTGTGGAGGACAACATAGCAGTGTGTGGAATGTCGGCCAAGAAACCTTTACAAAGCGGAGCAAGCCCAAGATGTGTCCGTGTTCGGCCAGAATCGCCACAAAGAGCAAGGACCGTATGGGGGAAACAACTACCAGAATCAGAATCAGGGCCAAGGATGGCGTAACAATCAGAACCAGAATGGTCAGAACAATCAAGGATATGGGTGGCGGAATAATCAGAACAATATGCCATCAAACCGGGATAGTGAACCACCTCCTGAGAAAAAGACGCACCAGCAAGCCCGTGACGAACGACTTACCTCCCATTCTCCGCTTCTCTTTCTTCATGAATGAGAGAGACTAAAGCAAACATGCAAGAATACAAACCCATTGAATGTAACTGGCAAAGACACCAAGGAGTTTGGAGGTTCAATAAAATGGCCAACTGCTGACGTAGTGCCAAATGGGATCATTACCAAGCAATTCGGAGGTAAACCCTAGAGGCGAAGGAAAGAGTAATCAAGGGGCTATCACCTAAGGAGGAAAAGAGCTGGAAATCCCAAAGCCACCTTTGACTAGCAAGAAGAGAATTGAAAATTATGAACAAGACCAAAGCATCCCAAAGGACCGTATGCAACCCGAGCAAATCCCCGAGATACGATAGTAGCCAAAGATAATAAAGTCGGGAAGGAATCACGTAAACGCATAAAAACAGATGAACTCACATACCAATTCAGATCCTCGCAGGTTGAAGAAGGGCAAAGGAGAAGCAATTTAAAAGTTCTTTGACATCTTCAAGAAGCCACATATTAATATACCCTTTCAGAGCACTGGAGAACATGCCAAGCTACGAAATTCATGAAAAGACTCACGAGTAAGAAGAAGCTCTGAGGAATATGGGACCATCGCTTTAACTGAGGAATGCAGTGCCATCCTGCAAAAGAAGCTTCCCCCAAAACTTCAAGATCCTGGTAGCTTTGCTATACCATTCTCTATAGGGAACTGGTATCAGGAAAAGCCCCGTGGTGACTGGGTCGCATCAACTTGATGCCGCTTCGATGTTTGCTAAGCTGAAGTCAGAGAACCAAAATCGACTACAATCGCTTAACTTGCGGTGATAGGTCTTATCAACATCCCCGGTATAATCGAAAATGTCCTAGTGTGTTTGGTAAATCGTTCCCAAATAGACTATTATTCTGCATGGAGGAAGACGAATCATTCCAATTATATTCTAGACTTTCCTCAAATAATGAAAAGCTCAAATCAATGTGCAAGAAGGTGAACTCAAATTGAGAGTCCAAGGAGAAGAGATCATTTCTCCATGTATTCCAAACATGAAGCATCCTGACGACGATCCAATCAAGATATCTCTGAACCCCAGATACGAGATTTCTCAAGGCGATGAGAAAATTTGTGATAAACCGCTGCCAGGCATGCCAAAGACACCGATAGCGCAAGGGCATGTACAGAAGAGTATTTCATCCCCCTTGAACATGGGGTGTGCACACTAAAAGGAGACGAGTAAAAATTTCCCACTTTCCTCTAAGAATATTGCACAAAGGAGATTCAGTCATCGAGCTGAACGATATTTAAACATACGCTTTCTCGGGAGGCAACCTAAGTGTTCTTACCCCGTAGTTTTAAGTTCTATATGTTATTTTCAGCAATTTTGTCAGCGGTGTTCATGTCAATGTTTTTGTTTATTGGTTTAACTGCGTGACCTAAGCATGGGTGCAGGTCTTACGCGTTCAATGACCTAATAAACCGCGACGGAGAGTTCTCAAAGTACGTGATAATGTATCGGTGTAAATCTCATGAGATCTTTCGCCACGCCGACGGGAGCTCCCACGCCGCGACGCCATTTTTAGCATTGTCGCCACGTCATGACGCTGGGGGATTCTCACGTCAGCGATCATTTTAAGATTTCTCCACGTCACACAATCACGCCGCGACGTGGACTTTTCACGCCGCCGACGTCATTTATACACGCCGCTGACGCCATATTGTGGGCGTGCCTTCACACAGCCCCGATGTATCCTCACGCCGCGACGTGGGCAAATATGCTCTCTGTCACGTCGCGACGTGGCCCCGAACGTCGCGACGTGAGACTGGTTTTAAACCAGAATAGCCATTTTTGGCTCTTCATTCGCACAAACCTCTCCCCGAAACCCTAGTCTCTCCGGTCACGGCGCCAGGGACCTTCCGGCCTGTGGTTCTCACCTGGGCTAGGGACCTCCATCTTCGCTTCGAACTCCACCGGTAAGTCACCCATTATAGCTAGTTTTGGATCATAAAGGGCCTTTCCCACCACCGTATCCGGCTTCCCAGTTTGGGGTACATTAGACTAGGGTTTATTTTCAAAGGTTTTACTTAGTCTAGAGTCCTCAGAGGGTCTTCATTTCGGGTTAACTAGGTTCTTAGGAGTTACTTCTGGAGTCATATTTGGGTCGTGGTTAAGTCTTTAAGTAGCTTTTTGAGTCCCCTTAAGGTGTATTGTACATTGTGGGTGTGTTTGAAGTTTTGTCTAGATTAGATGTCCGCAAGCGCAAACTACTGCTGGGCGAGCGCCCGCCGTTGAGGCCCCGACTTCGCCGACGTCATGCTTTGTAAACGCGGACGCCGCGATCGGTTTAAGATAATTGCAAAACCGATCCTTCATTAAGGAGAAGGGTTTCACCACCCCGAAGATTTTTTAGAAAACCATCGAGGCCGCTGGTCATGCAGCTTGTGCCAACCCCTCGCCCGCCTTCAAGGCGAGCGTAGTTCGGGAATTTACGCCAACCCCGCCGCCCACGGTCCTCAAAAAGGTCGCAGGCGTGTGTATTGGTCGACTTCAGCGCGGAGTCGATCAATAGCTACTATGGCCTCGAGCATATCCCACCGGGCCCCTTTGATCAACTCCGCGAGCACCCTGACTACCATGAGGTCATCCGGGTGTTGACAAAAGGTCAAGGTGAGTGGCGGATCAATAGCGCGGGTCACGCAGTAAATTTCAAGGCTAAACACTTGGCCTACATTCCTAAGGTGTGGCATCACTTTATCACTCTGCCTTATACCGACGACGTAATGTGTGAGGTGATCGCCTCGCTTCCTTGCTCGAACTATGCTATCTTACAGATATACCATTGATCGCCATGTGTTATCGAGGATGCCATCCTCCATAACCGGATGCGAAAATAAACCGGGCACCCTTTTTCCCGATCTCTTCGGCCAGGCAAGCCGAAGTCCCTGGACGACGATGCGAGGCCCGCTTCATCCTATCAAGGCTATATCGGCCTGCTGGACACACCTCGTGTCCCAACCCGAGGGGGCCTACGACTGTGCCACGAGTCCGACGAGGACGAAGCCTGACACGGCTCGGCTTGGCTTTCTAGGTGACACCCGTATATAGGCCACCTCATCTCACCCACTCACCCGTACTCCACCAAGATCCCGCCCACCCACCCTCCACCCCAGCCACTCTTCGGCGCCCGCTCCTCCTAAAGGCCCTTCACCGCATCTCTTCGAGGACCTGCCTCCCCGATCGAGCTGCTGACGCATTTTGGGATGAGAGAGACTCAGGAGCACCGAGTCCTCGCACCAGGACATGGAGGCCGGGCCTCGACATGCACACCGGCTCTCGCTAATCGGCCATCATCCTACAAAGAACAGCCACAGACACTATGCAAAGCCCAGCCAAGGCAGCCTCCTAGCATTCCACCAGCCCCCGCCACCGCCACCGCAGTTGATCTGGCTGTGGGAGTCCCTTACCTCTATATTTTTGATTTTACCAAAGGGGGACATCAATCTTGTTTGGGGAGGGGTATTTTGTTATGTTTTATTTTCTAAATGCTTTTGTTTCATTGTTTTCGGGGTGTTAGTAGCTTTATAGCATTTTTAGTTGTTCGATATGAGTTGTGTTTTTATTTTAGTACTCTGCATGCACCAGAAGTGTGTTTAGGTATTGTTTGAGTTTTGGTCTTGTTTGAGTTTTTGTATTGCATTTTTGCTTATGATTGATGAATCATTTGTTAGTTGTTTATTTATCTACTGAGTTTTTCAGATATATATGGCTGTATACATGTAGTCATGTTGAAAAATTGAGGATCATTTTTTGGATTGATTGCACTATAGAAGTGTTCGAGGCATATAGTCGCGTGATAATTTCTGTGAATTAGGTTGAATAAGGAAAAGGGCCAAGAACTAATTCCAGGCAAGACACTAATTCTCAAAGACCCTATCTATCACACACATTAGGTGACTTGGCAAGTAGCATGCATGGGGAGGCTGAACAACTACCAAAGTTCAACCAACCTAGGAGATTCAACCATTCAAGGATAGGATACCTAATGAAAAGAGAGGATTGCCACGAGCCCCAACCAAAAGAGAAAATACAAACAATAGAAAGAGAAAAGAGAAGCAGTGAAAATGATAAAATAGGTATAAGATAGGAATAAGCGGATCATCCAATCGGAATCCTGCAAGTACGCCGAGGCCTATCAAAGCCTAATGCCCCGAGCCAACTGTGCCGAGTCATTGTGACTTCACTGCCTGCTACATGGGACAGAAGATGGATCGCTCACGCAACCTAGCCATTGAGCCTGCCGAGTGTCTCGGTGAAGTTTGAAGGAATCAATGCCTCGTGCCCAACCAACTGGTGGGAGTCACCAATGGAACCCCGCTATGTGACACTACTAAACCGCTTCGCACTAGGTTCTTCTGCCGTTACATAGAACTAGTTTTGTTGTCGTTAACAACAGCTCTTCGTATCCTTGTTTAGTTCGGGGCTCTTCCTAATAGGTAAGTTGAACTTAAGTTTAGTATCGTGACCCTAGGCATATCTCCGGAGGCCATCCACCATGAGCACACAAGGGGTTTTGGGAATTTTATTGAATACCATGGGGAGTTGATGCACTAGTTTGGCCACCTACTTCAATCGAAGTTACCAAGTCAAGATTCGTATGCCTTCATTGAACATCGAGCAAAACATTGAGTATGCGAATTAGTCCAAATTGATCCATTATTTTTCAGCATGAGCACACATTGACTTAGTGTTGTTGCATGGTGTCGAGTGTGTGTGTCCTTGTCTAGAGTCGCCTGCTTGAGACAAGCAAGAAATTAAGCTCGGGGTGTATTGAGCGCTAAACATTACACTCGCGCCGCCTCATTTTCGTTGTTTTGGCATTATTTATATAGTTTGGGTGTTAGACTTATTAAGTGTTTATTTTGGAAATACGTGCTTGATGAGGCAAGAAGAACATCTTTTTGAAGCTTTTGGAGCAATAAGGAGGTAAAGTAAGAAGCACCGCCACGTTGCTGACGCCTCCATCGCCGCGACGCCACCAAGCCGACGCGGAGGTCAACTACGCGTAGCCAACCCGCCCCACGCCGCGACAAGCCCCCACGCCGCGACGCCCCCACGCCGCCACGCCATCGTCACACGCCACCAAAATTCCGATTCATCATTAAATGCGAGGGGGTCAATCCAGTGGCATCGGCGATCGGCGCCGCCAGGGACTTAATTGGAGAACCTGCAACACAGACTTTTCAAAGCATTTCCTTGGGATTTTAAATAGTTTTCCTATTGTTTTGATTATTTGATGGATCGCGATGAGGATGTCCTTCATATTACATATTATTTCTTCCTTCATGATGTTCTAAACTTCTTTCTCGGTTGCGATCAAACCCTCGTCACACTATGGATTAGAGTTAACCTTTCATGTTAATCAATTGTTGTTAATTTATCAGATCTCGCTTTATACTGCATGTTAATTATATGATAATATCCTCGCCAATATTAACATACTTACAATCGAAGATCCGATTCGAGAGATTGCAAGTATTCAGATCCTGCAGAGTGAATGTAATTATCTGGTAATAGAGATATTCCTAAACTCAAGGTGGTTTTTGGGTTGAACATTAAGCATTTCGGAATACCGAGTCGAGATAGAGATATACTGGATTCTATTCACGAATAGCTAATATACCTCGAGAGAGATATCTCGTAGGCAAGATCATTCGCCATTGATATGTTATAAACAATCCGAATAACAACATTTTTAGAGAATATCCATCAGTGACAGGGGAGATTTAACCCTAGCTCCTACATTATCAATTCACCAAACCAATAGTTTAGTTACACATTTAGTATCTAAATTCCATCTTAGAATCATTTATTCGTATATCAGTTCGAGAGTAACATCCGTAGTCAACTTACCTTTCCCAGGACGATATCCGCACGTGAAGTACAAAATTATATTACTTGGGGCTACGCGTGCACTCGCAGACTTAGGCATCTATTTCATAAGACCGCCAGAATCGCCCGTCGTTGCTCCCGGCGTGATCCTCGCATTTCGACTAGTGCCCGCTGCATCTCATAATGGGTCGTCGCAAGATCCTCGCTTTAAGACTTTTCCTCGCTAATGCCCGAGTCTCGATATGATTCCGCATACCGTACCTTCTCAAAGACATACTTGGTGTCCTCTCCCGCGATGCATTTAAGGAAGGTGAAAACCGCCAGAGATGCTTCCTATGATTGGGCCGAACTCCGCCGACCGCCTTATTTCGCCGCTTCTTTCTGGTCGCCCTGTATGGCTCGCCTATTATATAATTCCAAATGGGTCCATCCAGCTCTACATCACCTACCAGGCGACATCACCATGCTATAAGGATCGATAGAGGGTTCTCACAAGTATTCACAATTGCGCGTCGCACCGCCGAGGTCTTCCGCAGCTCGCTAACTTCTCGCCAAGGCGCTCGTCGAATTCTCGCTCGGGATATGTTCGACCTCAACCACCACAAATTTCTTTAATAAACCATGGACCTTTTGAGGTATAAGATCACTTTCGCTGGGCTCCTCGCGCAGTGTCTTCTATTCGGTCTCGCACCACCACCGGGAGTCAACAGAGACCCTGCACCGATCGTTCTAATCTATCGGACGACGCGCTGAGGCTCACAGACGGCCTCACACCGCCATTGTTAGATGTATGGAATCCAAATCTGAGTGCATACTCAATGTCTATTCCTTCTAGGGAGGTTAGGATAAGACCTGCTCCACTCCCTTGCGCATTCGGAGGCTCCATCTACGTAGAGTTTCTGGCCGGAGAGGTCGGTATCATCACGTCCCTAGCGTGTTCCACTGAGCAAACCTATGACGGTTCGGCCAAGACTCGCCCTTTATTGCGGTTTTCGCCCTCAGATTCGATATCGAATCAGCCAAATTGGCGGCCCACTTCACGCCTCCGCCGAGGTCTCTCGGTTTATGTAATACTGGTTTGACGGCGCCCGCTGAGTTCCTCATAGCAGCTTAAACACGGCATGAGCCCAAAGGCGCACATCAGAGCCAATTAATTTTCCATTCTCGGGGTACCTCCGCCTCTGTGAGCCGTCGCAGCATTAACCTGATGTCAACTCTCGCTTCATCTCCTGGATTGAAATCGACTGGTACGGAAAAGTCCGATACGCGCGGCAAGTGAGGAGTTCTTCCTGATGGGCTTACTAGAATAGAGGGAACTCAGCAGGCTCCTCACGCCAGAATGCTTCTTCGTGACTTCTGGGGTCCCATCAAAGGCTTCAAACTCGAAGAAAGTACGCATTTATCACTTGCTCCCGATACAAACCACCTAAAGTCGCGATCCTTCCCGTCGGCCGGACCTCCTTATTCCTCGATGGTGATGGCATGTCGAAAGCACGCTTTATTTTGTCCGATTTGCCTCAATTCCCCTATGGTTGACTATGAAACCCAGAAATTTTCCGGCTGACACGCCGAACATTCGTCGTCTAATTTCATGTTAAATTTTTAGATCTGGAATGCTCGTAGAGAGATGAGCCGATGTGGAGATCGGCCGGTGACGCACAAAGATGCTGTCAATGATACCTTGCTAGCCGCGCTCTTATCCGCTTCGAACATCCGGCTTACTAACCTCGTGGTCGCGTTTCGAGTCCAAACGCATTACCCCATGAACAATAGTTCCTCAGGCCGTGACGCAACTATAGTTCTTTCTTGGTCACCGTCCATGCCAATCGTTGAACCTAAAATGGCATCCATAAAACCGAAAGCGCTTCATGACCACAGGGCGCCCA
This sequence comes from Tetrastigma voinierianum, assembly GCA_016808115.1. Taxonomy (NCBI): domain Eukaryota; kingdom Viridiplantae; phylum Streptophyta; class Magnoliopsida; order Vitales; family Vitaceae; genus Tetrastigma; species Tetrastigma voinierianum. The sequence goes on from JAEQBH010000467.1 coordinate 415,209, forward strand.
CGATGAGGTCATCGCAGCCGTCTCTTCGTAAAAGGTCGTTTATGTCAGTTTACACAGAAATGCCACTTGCCATTCGCTGACGCAGTACCACATTAGCCAACCACTGATATTCTATCGATCGCTTCGCCGATGTAGCTTCGATCTCCTGATGGCTTCGCTTCCGGGCGGCTCGCCGGCTGAATCGGGTTTGAAGGATAGTTTGCGTTCACCCATGGTGATACCGAGGTCGATTCCTCCGATGTCCGTCGCTTCCACGCCAAAACTCGCCTTCATCTCATCTTAAAAACCGGAGCGAGGAGGCTTTCTCGAGGTCTTCCGCCAGTTCGGGAGTCGGCGTAAAGTAGATGTTCCCGCTCGCCACCCAAATGATACGGTTCTAGTTCCTCCGAGGGCTCTGGTCGGGCGAAAGCACCTTGTCGCCATGTCAAGCTCAGTCGCGCCCACGTGTCGACGCTTCTTCGTTTCATGGAGGTCGCAGAGTATTCTCGCCACCGATCTCTCGACCATCCCTACCCATGTATGGCTCCGGAATTTGATTTATCATGATACGCCTGTGCATTGACTTTATTGCATGCAAGAGAGGTCCACCAGCAACATGTTATGTCGACGGCCGCCTACGAAGAACCTTGTCACGCCGCCTGCAGAGCACTAGTCAATCGAGCCTAATGGTAATACCTTTTCTCCCGAAAACCCCCGTAGATGTGTGTTGACGGGTTTTAGCTTTTCTCTCCCAATGCCCATTTTATCAAAGGCTGACGCGAAGATGATGTCACCGAACCGGCTGTCAATTAGAACCGGTGGATCGCTTTTGTTGGCCACAATTGCGCGAACTACCAAAGGGTCGCCATGGGGTGTCATCCCTCCATCCAGCCGAGAATGTGATGACATGCCGAGTCGCAGAGTTTGACACCGCTTGTATTTCTATTATGTTGTCCTCGATGTTATGATATGGGCTTCCCTCCGGCCGAACTAGACTCTCCTCCTCCCCGCGAACTTCCCGAGATCACATGGATTTCTCCAAGGGGCTACCAGCCGAGTCAGCCGCCCGCCGAGGCGAGGTTGCCGAGTCCGGGCCCGGTTCCGACTCGGGCCCGACTTTGGGCCTGACTCGGTTTGATTCGGGCTTGGTTCCTGAGATATGAAATGCCTGAGGCATCCGCCAGATTAGTATTAAGTATTCTATTTCTCTTTCGCTGTATACAATTGTCCGCATGATCTGTAGAATCCTGGGTATTATTTGAACTCGCACATTCGTGTTGTCCCTCAGGAAGGATCTGATTTCATCTAAGTTGGTCATCTCGTGAACCGCTCGCTTTCTGCATCATGTGACTCGCGACACCGAGGCGGTTAGGGGAGTGAAGCTACCGAGGCGAGTAACGCCGCCGCTCTTTCGACAGGTGGGCCCGATTGTCTCTCGAGATTCCCCGCGCCTTTTGGGGGGACAGCTTTTGGATCTTTCGGGATTTTTTCTCGTCGTCTTGTCTTTAGGCTTCGCCTCGCCGCGTTTGTCTATTGCATTTCTCTTTACGGTGGAAGAGCTCTCCCTCTTGGACATGAGGGCTTCTCGCCGCTTATATTTTCTTCGCTATGGAAAGTACCTGGCCGCATGCTGGGCTGGGGTTCTTCGAGATGGAAAACATCGTATCCTTCATCGCACTCCTAACCCCGGCTGATGAATGCCGCGGATGGCGAATTTTTCATCTGCACGCCTATCTCGTGGACTCGGCGTTGAATCTTGCACGTATGACTTCAAAGCCATGAGCCCCGCTTGACGGTCAATAGATGGTAACTGCTCGTACGCCCCGGTTCGATACGTGGAGACGGTAACGCAATGGACAGTTCTCTGAATGAAGAGATTGACGGCGGGGATCTTATTAAACCGTGCTAAGGTCGGGCCTTTTAGTAGCAGTGGCTAAAGCCCCGCGACCGCATGTATCTTGATATCCATGCAACTCTGCATTTGATTCTCGTAAGTATCGGTGATTACCTGACTGATCTTCGGGTTCCATCGAAGTTTTCCACTGTGGCATTCCGAATTTTGCCAAGCTGATAGCGCAACACTGACCGTGAAGGGTGATTCAGCTTTGTTGTACCAAGGTATCCATAGTAATGTGTGGCGCCGTCCCTTTAACCACCTCCTCCTTCACACCCACAGCTCCCCAAGTGAAGACCCTAAACCTCTGCTCCCATGATTGCTCTTCCGTCCCAAGTGGGGGATGATGTGGTTCTTCGTTCCCGACATGTCCTTCCTAGCATTGCTTCGTTTTCTTCTTCCATAATAATCAGGGTCCATGCCCCCGGCTGGACTAGACTCTCGCTTCGCTACCACCGGGAACAATGTGGACTATGTCGTCTCTTCGTGGGGGAAATGTTACGACCTTCCCGGGTCCTGCCGTGTCTCCCGTGATGCCGATTTGTCTCGTAAGTCGCTCTAACTCTTCTACCAGCGTTGGTTGACAAGGCGGAGTGCTTCACTTCGCTCGATACCGTGATGCTTCCACCGCCCCAGAGGCCTACCGTCCGCATTGCTTGGTAGATTCCAGATCCTGGTGGATCGGGCGCTGGCTTCCGCCAGGTTCCTGGTCGATACCATCAAAGAATCGAGAAATCAATTATATTATAAAGAACTGGCTGCTCACATACGGCACCACCGATGATAAGCCAAACTTTAATCGCTTGAGTGTAGGGGTTGTCAGCCTGACCGATTGTCGCAAGCCAGGACGTTTCGTCCCGCCAGGCAAGATCGCTTCACCGGCCACCCATCACGCCCAACACTTCCAAAACACAACATGGGGCCCGCGAGGCCGGTGCCTCGGTACGCCCGATGCCTAAGTCGGCTTTTCCCGAGAGAAAAGAGATTGCTTAGAGGCGTGAGGTGTATGAGTATCAAGGTATCTTCCACCGATGGGTGGCTTCAGATTTATAGTATGTTCAACCGCTGATGGTAATTAGAGTCCTTCCTATTGATGGGATATTTTTATTTTGGTCCATATCTATTTGCAGGGCTAAAAGATATAGAAAAAAGCGCTTTATTTTGGAATAATCTTCCTTATCGGGATGTCCAACTCGGCGTGATCTATTATTCTTCTTCCTTCTTAATGGGATTTGGTCGATAAGATCGCTTTGGCTGAATATTCTATTTTCTCGTATTGGGAAAATATGGGTTATCATCGTATGGACCTTCCAATTTATCCAGGATCGTGTTTCGGGCCTAGCGAGCCGGGCTTCTGCTTTGGGCTGATATGGAGGGGCCTGGGTTTTGCATGGAGCCCACCATTCCCTAGGCTTGGCGAATGGGATATTGGGCCCATTTCTTTATCCCCATCAGATTCAAACTAGAAATACATCGATGGAAACATTGAATAAAAATCTCTAAAAACCATAGAGGATGAAACAATATCTAGGTTAATAGTATAATGAATTGACTCAAAGCCTATACATTTTATAATTGAGCCTACATATTTGATATTAATATTGTGACTATAATACCTATGATTGAAGTTCCCAGCATACACGACCATTGATTCTGATTTCTTGTCATCGACAGATATATTTTCGCTCGCTTGGACAATCAAACACTCCGCACCAAGACGATTTGATGAACCACACGCATCAAGACGACGCCTAATTAAAACACGAAAAAAAAAATGAAAACTTAGATCTATGTGAAATGACCATTTTATTGAAGAAGAAAACGATGGAAAGAAATGTAGAGAGGTGATTTCGAATTTCTAAAACACAAAAAAATCACATTTTCTTACTCAAAGGAAAATAGCTAGTAGAGGAAAAGTTAAAAGAAAAATGAGGCTAGAAGTTAGGTTTCTTATTTATAACTTTATCATATTAAACAACTAAAATAATTTAAATATTAGTATCAAATTAAAAATGAATGTTGATGTATAGTTATGACAACAAATAAAAACAAATTTTGTTATTAAAATTTTTTTTTTGTATATAAAATAATTAAGAATAAAATTTCAATTAAAAGATAAAAATTATTGAATAAAATATTTATTTTATAATAACATCAATCATGTCATCTCAAAATTAAAAGTCATAGATTATTAATATAAATGTATAAAGAAAATTATATTTCATATTATTCAAAAAAATTTTCAAAATATGTTTGTTTTTTCTCATCAAATATTTTCCCAAAGATTTAAATAAATAAGTAGAGAAGGATAAAAATACAAATTTGGATATTTTAATAGGAGTGGATTTAAAAAAGATACGATCTATAATTTTTTTTATCAAACTGTTTTTTTACAACTAACACTTTAGTTACGATGTAGTAAATTATTCTGATTGGGACTCAAACCCGTGACCCCTCCTTTCATTTCTTAAACTTTGAACACTCTATCACATGAGTTAGGCATGATGAGCCTATCGTGGTTGTTTAGTCTCATAATTTGTAGCTTTTCAAATCAAGTTGTTTAGTTCTAATCGATTATCAGTGATAAGATTTCTTTATCATGCAACCTACAAGAACCGATTAGGGGTAAATTATCCATCAGCTTCCCCCATAAGCTCAACAAAGCATCCCCTTAATTTATTTTCTCTAAAAATGAAACTTGATAAGGAAAGTTATGCTACATATATAATTATAAAACAATATTTTAATAGGAGGTAAGCTTTGATAGTGTCACATGTCTCTGCACGATCAAGTCTAATGCTTAAAGGGGAATTTAATGTAACATATCAAATCATCCATAATCCAATTTTAAGAATGGTTGACATACTAATAAGACTTAGCTCAAGTGGATCCCTCTCTTTCAAAATCCTAGTCACCCTTCTTTCTATTCTCTCGTTCAAACCCTTGTTTGCTAAAGAGAAGAAGTGATTTTTCGGCCATTCTTGACAAAAAAATCACACATTCCTTTGTTTTCTTTTCTCATGTATGAGTTTTTTTTTCAATAAAGTGGTTTTCATCCATCCGGTTTGACTTTATTTTTCGCGACTGTTTTGTCACTAACTTGTTGCGGTGGGTTGTTGTGTTGCCGACGCTTTATTTCTTTGTGGTTTTCACGTCGATAGTTCAGATGTCAAAGTTCGATCAAATCAAATTCTGTTCGTCAGTATGCTAGAATCTTAGGTATTTCATACATTGTTGGATTATCAAATGTGTAGACCTTGGACCGATTCTTTTTGCTATTAACATGGATGTTGTGTCCTTCTTTAAAGTTTTTACTACTATTAATTTGTGTTTCTATCAATTGTATTACTAATCCGAATCAATAAACTTCTCTTAATTCATACTTAATTAAAATGTGATATGGAAAGTTAAGTTACTTAAACAATTATAAAATAATATCTTAATAGGAGATAAGCTTTGATATTGTGACATGTCTCTGCACTCGATCAATGATAATGTTTGTATGGGAATTTATCATTTGGCAGTCTAATATGACTCAATCATCCTATGATCCAATTCTTGGATGTTTGGATGTAATCAATTCATCCATAAATGATTCGTATTTAATTTCTTTTCTATAAAAATAAGAAGTGATAAGGAAAGTTATGCTACTTAAACAATTATAAAATAATATTATAATTCTCTGCACGATCAAGTTTAATGCTTAAAAGGGAATCTATCTTTATGCAGGCTCTAGTCAATTCCTGCCCCTAATATTAAAAACTCATAATGGTCCAAGAAAAAGTTGAAAAGTTAAGGATGTATTGATGATTGTTATCAAAAACCTATATCTAAGTAAAATAACATTTGACAGCCTTTAAAGTAAACAAATTTTAAAAATTTATTATTATTATTTAAAAAAAAAAAATATTTATTGATTTAAACTAGTAATACATGGATAGAAACAAAATCTTTTTATAGAGGATGAAACATCATTCAAGTTATAGTATAATGAATGGACTTAATTATTATTATTATTATTATTATTATTACACTAAACATAAGAATTATTATAAAAATAGATTATTTTTTAAATGACAAATAACTTAAGGAAAGAAAGGAGGATTTATGAAGAAATATATTTATTTTTCTTAAAAAATAAAATAATTTTATAAAATGGTTGAAGAGATATCTTCTTGAAAACGAACTTATCTTTAATAATTTATTTTATAAATAGGTTGCTTTTTAAAAAAAAAAATCAGTTCTTCAGAACAAATTTAAGGTACTTTTTAGTCTTTTATCTTGTTTTTGATTTGACAGAGCATTTTGCTTTAAATTATTTAAAGTATATAACATCTCAAATAAAAAGCCCAAAACATATTTAGAGTAAGTTTTAAACAAAACCATATTTTGGTGCTTGTGAATTAAAAGCGGGTGATCAGACATATATATATATATATATATATATATATATATATATATATATATATATATATATATATATATATATATATATATAGGCGCGCAGGCTGAACACAAGCCGGGCTTAAAAAGAGATTAGGAGCGAGGCCCAGCTGGCTGCTCGGCCAGTAATTATTCTCCCGAACACGAGGCCCAACCACGAGGCAATTCACCTCTTTAAAGATGGGTGATATGATCGGCCGAAGTCCGTCTTGAAAATCTTTCATTTTGTTTCCTAATTAAGGTGGTGTTTGTTTTTTGACTTATCTTGCTATTCGATTTCGACATTAAATTTGTTTTTTTAAATTTTCATGACTTATTGCTGAAATTTTTTTAAAAAGTTCTAAATAGAAAAAGTGAAAATATTTGACTTTTTCTATTCAGAAAAAGTCATTTTCCACGAAAATAAGAAAAGCTCGTTGTTCTTACGATAAGAAATTTCTCATACACACTACTAGGGATGACAATGGGAAGGTTTGGGACGGGCGCCTCGTCAGGCCAGACTCGTTTATTTTTTCAATTCTCCGACTTGTCTTATTTAAAAATTAAAAGCGAAGTGGGATAGGGATGAAAAGTCTCAAACCACGTCCGTTTACATTACGATTTTTGTTTTTTATTTTTATTTTTATTATATTAAAATTAATATATTTCATAAAAAATAAAAATATTATAATTTTATAAATTATTTATTAAAAAAATTCTAGTGTGTGTATTTATAGTAAAATATAAAATAAAATAATAAATAATTGTTTAAATATAATCGGGACGAGACGGGAGTAATAATATATTAAGCGGGTGCGATTAAATCAAACTCGTTTCATTAAGAGCGAGGCAGGCGAGAACCCGAAATAATCCATCTCGTTGTCATCCTTTCTTGCTGTCCAATGTTAAAAAACAAACAACTTAATACTTAATGCTATTAAGTACTATTCGACGATAAGCTAAAAAAAGTTATATTGGCGTTAAGTAAAAAATAATAACCTTGCACAAGTACCAAGCGTTAGGAAAGTGGGATAATTCCTAATACATTCTAATTATCCCTTATCAATCGATTAACGATAAGGAAAGAAGATATCTCACTCAATGGGAGGGATGCTGCATCACTATCCAACTAGGAATGTAAGACCCGAGAAAATTCCAATTTCTGGAAAAAGGGCAAAATCGTAATTTCTGTCAAAATCCGAAATTTTTCTAGATCTCGGATGACGAAATGGATTTCACCTTTAGAATCGTCTCGCAAAATCTAGCTACCACGTCGAATTTCGTCGAATTAGGAATGATAGAAATTTGCACGTTTTTCAAGGCATGGAGTATCGGGTGCCTCAAAACGAAATATGATGTGACAAAAGTCACATTTAACATGTACTCAAGTGACACATGTTGCATGAGTAGAGAGAGGATGGAAATGGATGGCCGAGATAGTGCCAAATGTCGAAAATCCAAGCTTAGGGACATGATTGACATTATTGAAATGTTTAATGATAATATGACGAAATAGCCAATAGTGTCATCCTCTCCCTTTATTCAAAAGACCAAAAACGTGAAGGAGGGGGAGAAAAACTTACAGTGAGCTTTAGGTTTTGATTTTAGTGAGAGAGAGTGTGACTTCTCTCTAAGATCTCGGGCGATCGAACCGTCGGAATCATTTGGAGCAAGAAGGAAAGTTGTTCTACGTGGTGAGGGCAACGCGTGGGCACCGGTTTCTCTGAGTTTCAACAAACTCCGTGAGGTAGGGGTTTTATCCTACTTGAGTTACACTTCGTTTAAGTGTTTTGTTGATGATTGAGTTGATATAAGGCCTTGAATGTCCGTTTGATCAGTCTCAAATTTTGGAATCGAAATGTGAAAATTGTTAGAGCCGTTTTGTACAGTCCACGGACTGTTTGGGCGTCTTGTATGATAATTTATACAATAAATCGTGTTTTGATGTGTATGAAGCCGAAAAAGGCCATTGGATTTAAGGTTCACAAAGTGGGCGGAGTGTTGGGTGATTGGCGAGTGAAGCGATGGCAGAGTTTCATTGCATGTGAATGAGTGTTCCGCGAAATATTTTTGTGAAAATGTGTTTGGTTGAGTGGTTCAAATCAGATTAACCGTGTTTGTTAATTAACCCATGTGAGCTAATTTTTGGTGGTATTGAGAATTTATATAACATGTTGTGATTTAAATTATATAAATATATGCATGATGATATATTTTCATGTGTTATATAAATTGTGTTGAAATGGCATAATGCATTTCATATGCACCGGGGTAACCTAGAAATTAGGTGTGTGTGCATGACATGAATTTAATGAAAATGAAAATGGTTACGAAAGGAATTTCACAGGATGATTTTCCATAGAATGATGTTGGGAGATGGTCCTACAATTACACGTCGGAGGAGCCCATGTATTGTTTTGGGTTCTCAGGCACATTAAGCCTCGGAGAATTAGTCATATTTTTAGTGACACTTCGGTAGTATATTTTCGAGAACAACAAGTTTTGTTTTAAAATGATGTTTTCTCATACATGGCTTAGGCAAGTGTGAGAGAGTCGGTGAGGACTCGGGACATGGGTTGGTCATGTAGACATTCAAGTAGGATCACGCATTTACTTGATGTGTGTTTACATTGGATCATTGCATATACACTTAGGTGGGGAGTAACCCATTTAGGGTGATTCCACTACTGGGCGATAGCTCACCTTGTCGAGGGAATATATTATTTCAGGTACAGGGAGCGTACGAGGAGACAGCTCATCTTAGGGGCCAATTTTGAAGAAAGTCGGGTTGTGGCTTTGATGGGTTTATGATGTATGATATGTATTAGAATTCTAGAATTTTAATATATGTTTAAAGTAAGAGTGAATTATTGACTCTTGAGCTATGGTATATAGTTGATGTATATTGATAGTGTTGTATGGGCCCAAGTGGCCGTTTTACTCATGTATATGTCTTATGATGTTGTTTGGGACGGGTTATGTACTTTGGGTAGAGCTCCCCATACAAAGGAGACTGCCACAGGTCCACCGTGGTAGTGTCGGGTGCAGAGCATTCCACGTGTCCGTGAGTTGACAGGGTTGTCAACGGACACCCCGAGAATGGGGCATCACAGCTTGGTATCAGAGCTAAGGTAAATGATTACCTTGGAAGCTCGGTGGGTGTAGAGTTTAGGTAAATGAATACCTAGGGCTTGAGGGCTTGGGCTTAGGCCATAGTCGTGTAAGAACATCACCACTTGGTGTGGCTCGATGTTAGGTTTAGGTATGAGATTACCTAGGAAGGCACGAGACAAAACTATAACACTGCATGTGTTTTATGTGATTGTGTGATCATGTGATTGATGTGTGGATGATGTTTATAACATGAATTGTTATGTGTTATTAATGAATTAGATTGCTTGAGTAAATAGCACATGAGTGTTTGGAAAAATTTTGGAGTTTCTGATTGTGTAAAGCTGGGAGAAGAAAATAAATAAAATAGATTTTAATAAATTTATTTGGTTTATTGAAAAATAAAATAAAATTTTAAGGTTGAAGACTAGGAGTTAGCGTTAGAAGCAGGAGGTTTTGGGGAATTTTTGGACAAATGGTCTATAATTAAATGAAAAAAAAAAATGAGGAGAGGAAATTTTTTTGGTTTTACGGTGGGTAAAACTGAAGAAAAGTGAATAAAATAAATTTTTATAAATTTATTTAGGTGTACTGGAGAATGAGAAAAAAAATGGATATGTATTTTTTTTTTTTTTGGTGTTTCGATGGCAGAGAAAAAGAAAAAGGGTATGTGTGAAAAGCGAAAAAAAAAAAAAAAAAAGAAAGAAAGGTCACGAGAAATTAGTTGAACTCTTGCTTGGCTACAATCCTGATACAATGGAAAATTGTATCGTGACATAGGCGTTTTTGGGCATGCAGTGGGGCTGAGGAACTGTGTCATGATACAAGGAAATTATGCTCGTGACACGTGACTGAGTGTCTGCAGTAAATTTGGGAAAGTGTATTGCGATAGGGGTGTATTGCAACATGAAAGAGTCGAGGATGGTGAGGTTTGGCATTTGCAATATGCCAAAGTGTATTGTGGCGGGAGGCAGGGGCTTGTTGGCTGGGGAAGCTGTATTACCAGACAGGTTGTATTATGTGAGAGAGAGCTGGCGGAGCTGGAGGGCGTAATCGCGTCTGATCTACGTATGTCGTGACAAAATGAGGAAGGAAGGCTAAATGCGAGAAAATGAATTCGCGATACAAAGTTTGTATCGTGACCAGAAGGGGCAAGAGGTAAGGCAACGTGTGTTGTGACCTAGGCCACGACACGGCCGTGCACTGCTTTCGCGACACACGGCCGACTCTGTGGGTTGGGGGCCCCGCGACCTACTGTGTGGGGGGCGCCAGACCAGCTCACTGGCGCTGGCGCCTTGCCTGTGTGCTCGAGCGCTGTTTGTGCACTTAGTGCACCTAGCTAGTTTTGGACGTCTTGTTTGAGTCCCTTTGTTTGGACTTCTTTGGTCATGAACCTTGTTCATGAACAATGTTCATAAGATTTTTCGAAAAAGAAAATGATGAAATAAAATTTTTGAAAAATCAAATCAAATCAAATCAAATCAAATGAGATAAAATTAAAAAAAAAAATGAAATTTTCAAAAAATTGAATTTTTGTCGATAAAAATGATTTGATATGTGGAATCAATTGTCTCGCATTGCGTATAAATGCAAGGACATAATATATGAGCTGTGATACGTGTTATGAATAGTGTCTCGAGGGTGTTTATGCCTTAGAACCTTTGCGTGAAATAACTCGTCATTTGAGCTGTGTAGATGGCTAGTCGGCGGGACGTAGAGGCGTCCACGAGTCTTGGTCGAGCTGCCGAGCATTTGACCCGACCACCAGTGTTTGATCCCGGTGCAGGCCTTTGTCGGGCTATGGGTATTCTTTGTGTTTGCTATCGCCACGAGCCGGTGTAGCAGTGGTGGGGAGTCTAGTAACCTCAGGGTTTAGGAGCACATCATCCCAGGCATTCACGGGGGAAGTCCAGATGGTGGCGGACCATTGGTTCATGCGTGAGATTGAGAAGGTGTTAGAGGCTATGGAGATTACCTCGACACGACCGGGGATTAGACTAAGGCGTGTTCCGGCTAGAGGTGAAGAGCCAAGTATGGTGGAAATGGGCAAGGACCTCACAGAGACCTAGAGAGCGATGACATGGGCGAGTTCGGGAGCTATTCATGGGTAAGTACTTTAGGATCTTGCGAGGGCATGCGAAGGCAAAGGTTTCTAGAGCTGAAGTAGGGGACGATGATTGTGATGGATTATGTGGCTAGATTCACAGAGCTAGCCCGTTTTGCTGATGATTACATGGCCACGGACATGGCCAAGGTTAGGAGATTCGAGAATGGGCTAAAGTTGTCCATTCGGGCCAGGATTGTAGGACTTCGCCTACAGGATATGGACTCCATGGTTGGGACAGCTCTGACCATAGAGAGAGAGATCGAGGATGCTCGGAGCACTCGGGATGCGGGTGTTAGTAGCAAGAGGAAGGAGAGTCGGTCTTCTTCTAGTTCGGGGGGAAGCGAGGGCTAGTTCACGGGGTTCAGGGCCAGCGGCCATGCAGGCTAGGGACGGTCGAGTTGCTAGTCGGGTTAGGCGAGATGGTGTGCTATCATTGCGGCTGACCCGGACATATGAGGAGGATTGCCCCAGGGGTAGGGATCTCGGGGTTTTGGGACATCACGGTCCGGTTAGTGGTAGAACGGGGAGGGATGCAGTGCATTCCTCACGGCCGGTGCGGGCCGGAGACCGGTTTCGGTTTCCCGGGGGGAGGCTGCGGGGCACCTCTCGTTACCACAGCGAGCGAGGAGTCGGAGTTAGAGTCGAGCGAGGAGGGCCAGGCCTGACGAGTTGTCGGAGTTCGGGCGTGTCTGCGCTATCGCACCATAAGTGAGTCGGCGAGATTAGTCGATCATACGAGTGCGTTTTGCTATCTCGCCTATGGGCAAGAGTGTTATTTGATTCTGGTGCTTCGCATTCATTCATTTCTGCATCAGTTGTGATAGAGTTGGGCTTAGAGGTTGAGACCTTAGAGGAGCCTTTGTATGTGAGTTCTCTCCTAGGGATTAGGGCGAGGATAGGAATGATATGTCATGGTTGCGAGTTGGAGATCTCGGGGACTCTAGTCACAGTGGACTTGAGGATCATGGACATGTCAGAGTTCGATGTCATCTTGGGGATGGATTGGCTGACGACTACGGGGTGGATTATCGATTGTGAGCGTGGGAGGGTTACCGCCTACACGTAGGACGACACTCGTGTGGTATTTCAGGGGGACAAGCATGATATTTTGCCCTAGATGATGCGAGGAGTCCGGGTTAGGGGGAGACGATTAGCGGGTTGGCTAGCAGGCCTTACCTAGGGCGGTGAGGCCAGGACTTAGATCTACCTCGAGTAGTTTGCGGAAATGCCGAGGATGTTTTTGGATGAGCTCTGGGATTGCCTCCGCGGTTGTAGACTTTTTGGTATCGAGTTACACTTTTGGTGCCGTATCTCTATGACTCGCATAGGATGGCACCGGTTGAGTTGCGGGGAACTCGAGTCTAGCCCTACGGAGCTATTGGACAAGGGGTTCATTAGGCTAGAGCACTTCACCATGGGGTGCTCTCAGGTTATTCTGAGAAGAAGGACAAGACCCTTATTTGTGCGTTGATTAAACTTGATTGAGCAGAGTTCACGATCAATAACCGGTACCCATTGTCGAGGATTGATGATTTGTTTGATCAGTTGAGAGGAGCGCGAGTATACTCTAAGATAGACCTTCGCACTGGTTACCATCAGTTGAGGGTTAGGGAGACAGATATCACTAAGACAGCGTTTAGAGATGGTATAAGGCACTGAGTTTATGGTGATGCCCTTTGGATTGACGAATGCACAGCAGCATTCATGGACCTCATGCATAGGGTATTCCAACCCTATTTGGATCGGTTGTCGTGGTCTTAGTGGATGAGCATCTTGATACAGTACTCCCGGTCGAGTGGGAGCATGAGTATCATTGAGGATTGTGATACCGAGTTGTTGAGACCATGGGTTGTAAGCCAAGTTCAGTAAGTGCGAGTTTTGGCTTACTGAGGTGAGATTTTTGGGAAAAGTGGTGTCAGCATCAGGCGTGTCAGTGGACCCAGAGAAGGTCGAGGTCGTGATGAGTTGAGAGGTAGAAGTCGGTCTTTTGAGATGTGCGATTTCTTGGGATTGGTACAGATGCTACGGGAGGTCATTGAGATTTCTCGTTAAGCGGCACATGTGAGAGTTGACGGAAGAGTCGAGTTTGATTAAGGTCGCCGATGTGAGGAGGCATTTGGAGAGTTAAAGGAGACTTACTTGACTCCTATCTTGATAGTCGAGACGAAATTTACCTGATGTATTGTGATGCATCAGTCTTGGGGCTGGGATGTGTTTGATGCGATCGAGAGGGTAGTAACTATGGTTCTCGTCGAGTTGAAGAATCATGACGAATTACCCCACCGACTTGGGTTGGCGGCCATAGTCTTAGCCCAGAAGATTTAGGCGCCACTGCCTATGGCGAGGAGTTCGGGTGTACTCGGACCACGGGTCGAGTATATTTTCACGCGGGACCTCAATATGAGACGCGCGGATGAATGGAGTTCCTAGAGGATTATGACTTCACTTTGCATTACCACCCTGGTAAGGCAAATGTGGTGGCTGATGTGCTCAGTCGGAAGTCACGGGAAGTCTTGGCTAGTATAGTTTCCCAGGAGTGGCGGATGCTCGAGATTGTGGGACAGTTTGGACTACAGTACAACGGCGACTCGAGAATGCGTTGAGGAGTTTAGTGGCTGCCGTCTGGTGAGAAGCGCGGTAGTTAGTCCCGGGGCGGGGCGGAGATAGTGTCCATCGAGGGGATCGGATACGGTCGAGTACGGGTGAAGCGGCACGGAGGCCAAATCCACATAGATGGTAGTCTTTGGTATAGAGGACGAGTAGTGGTTCCCCATTCGACCGACTTGAGAGAGGAGATTCTCAGGGAGTTTCACTGCTCTCGATTTACCGTGCATCCAGGTGGCACGAAGATGTACCAGGATCTTCGTCGTCAGTACTACTGGAGCGGAATGAAGAGACACGTAGGGGACTTTGTTCGACGATGTCTCACTTGTCGGCGGAGTTAAAAATTTGAGCACGGCTTGACCGGGGCTACTTGGCCATTGGAAGTGGTTGAGTGGAAGTGGGAGCACATCACGATGGATTTTGTGACCCACTTGCCACGGACACCGCAAAGACATGATGCGGAATGAGTAATAGTGGACCGACTCACGAAGTCGGCACATTTTCTAGCCGTGCGGATGACCTTCACATTTGAGAGATTCTGTCGGTTGTACATTCAAGAGGTAGTCTGGCTACATGGAGTACCAGTATCTATAGTGTCGGATAGAGACTAGAGTTTCTGGCCTTTTGGAAGAGTTTCCAAAAAGGCTAATTTCTGTTGACCATGATGTAGCTTTCCACCGCGGATGGATGTGGTCGGTCTGAGAGGACTATACGGTGTTAGGACGTACTACGAGCATGCGCCCTAGATCATAAGGGTAGTTAGGAAGGCACGCTGAGTGAGGTCGCCTGCAACAACGGTTATCGGGCGGTGCGGATGGCACCATGAGGGCATTGTATGGGAGGCCTTGCAGATCACCGTTATGTTAGACCGAGGTGGGAGAGAGTTCCATCACCGGTCCTGATCTGATTAGAGACACCTCCGAGAAGGTGAGCTTGATACGACAGCATCTTCTCACGGCTCAAAGCCAGCATAAGAGTTATGCAGATGTACGACGTCGACCCTTAGAGTTTGAGGTTGGGGATCACGTCTTCTTGAAGGTGATGCTTAAGAGGAGAGTGGTCAGGTTCGCGAAGCCTTGGAAGAAATTTATCGTAGGGTTTATTGGGCCTTTCGAGATACTCCGAGAGGGTAAACCTGATGATGTACGGTTGGCTTCTGCCCAGCGTAGTCGGTGTTTCTGAGGGTATTTCACGTCTCCATGCTCTGGAAGTATACTTCAGATCCAACTCATGTGGTGGATTGGGGACATATTGAGGTTAACACTGATGAGACCTTCAAGGAGGGACCAGTGTGCATTTTTGATAGCCGTGATCAGGTTTTGCGACGCAAGACCGTGAGGCTAGTGAGGGTGCTATGGTAGCACTATGGAGTGGAGAAGTCAACGTGGGAGTGCGAGGACACGATGCGGGCCACCTATCCTTTCTTGTTTAGGGATGCAGGTACGTGGTTTAGTCGTTTAATTTTTAAATGACGAGTTTACATGCATGGTATAGTGCACGCTGTATATGCATGTGTTGTGTTTTGATTGTTTGGAATTTCGGGACGAAATTCAGCAAGAGAGGAAGATATGAAGTCGAAGATTCCAATTCTGGAAAAGGGCAAAATCGTAATTTCGATTGAAACGAAATGTTTCTAGATCTTGGATGATGAAGCAGTTTCATCGTTGGAATCGTCTCCTTGAAATCTAGCTCCGCGTCGGTGCCGGTCGGAACCGGTCGAGGGTACGTTTTTTAGGGCATCGAGTATCGGGCGTCGCAAAACGAAATATGATGTGACAAAAGTCACACATAACATGTACTCAAGTGACACATATTGCATGAGTAGAGAGAGGATGGAAATGGACAGCCGAGATAGTGCCAAATGTCGAAAATCCAAGCTTAGGGACATGATTGGCATTACTGAAATGTTTAATGATAATGGGGCCGAAATAGCGATAAATTATCTGTTTCCTTTATTCAAAAGACCAAAAGCGTGAGGAGGAGAAAAACTACGGTGAGCTTTAGGTTTTGATTTTAGTGAGAGAGTGAGTGACTTCTCTCTAAGATCCGAGACGTCGGACGGTCGAATCGCCGAGACGAAGGAAAGTTGTTCTACGTGGCGAGGGCAGCGCGTGGGCACCAGTTTCTTGGAGTTTCGACAAACTCCGTAAGGTAGAGGTTTTATCCTACTTGAGTTACACTTCGTTTAAGTGTTTTGCTGATGATTGAGTTGATATGAGGCCTTGAACGACCGTTTGATCGGTCCAAAATCTTGGAACCGAAATGTGAAAATTGTTGGAGCCATTTTGTATAGTCCACGAACTGTTTGGGGGTCTTGTATGATAATTTATACAATAAATCGTGTTTTGATGTGTATGAGGCCGGAAATGGCCATTGGATTTCGGGTTCACAAAGTGGAACTGATGTTAGGTGATTGGTCGTGAGCAGTGGCAGGGGTTTCATTCATGTGAATAATATTCCTGAAATATTTTGTGAGAAAATGTGTTTAGTTGGAGTGATTCAAATCGAATTGCTCGTGTTTGTTGAATTAGCCCATGTGAGCTAATTTTTGGTGAGTATTGAGAATTTATATAACATGTTATTTGTGATTTAAATTATGTAAATATATGCGTGATATATTTGCATGTGTTATACTCAGTGTGTTGAAATGGCATAATGCATTTCATATGCACCGGGGTAACCTAGAAATTAGGTGTGTGTGCATGACATGAATTTAATGAAAATGAAAATGGTTGCGCAAGGAATTTCACAAGATGATTTTCCGTAGAATGGTGTTGGGAGATGATCCTACAATTACACGTCGGAGGAGCCCATGTATTGTTTTGGAAGGTTCTCCAAAACATTCGCCTCGGAGGGTAATCCCATATTTTTTTACACGACACTTCGGTGGCTGTATTTTGAGAACAACAAGTTTTGTTTTGAAAATGATGTTTTCTCATACATGGCTTAGGCAAGTGTGAGGGAGTCGGTGAGGACTAGGGACATGGGTTGGTCATGTAGACATTCAAGTAGGATCACGCATTTTCTTGAGTGTGTGTTTACATTGGATCATTGTATATGCACTTAGGTGGGGAGTAACCCATTTAGGGTGATTCCACTACTGGGCGATAGCTCGCCTGTCGAGGAGTATATTATTTCAGGTGCGGGGCGTGCGGGGGGAACGACTCATCTTAGGGGCCGATTTTGAAGAAAGTCGGGTTGTGGCTTTGATGGGTTTATAATGTATGATATGTATTAGAATTCTAGAATTTTAATATATGTTTAAAGTAAGAGTGAATTATTAACTCTTGAAATTTATGGTATATAGTTGATGTATATTGATGGTATTGTTGTACTTAGGCAGAAGTGGCGTTTTACTCATGTATATGTCTTATGGCGTTGTTTTGGGACCGGGTTATGTACTGGGTAGAGCTCCCGAAATGAGGAGACTACGGAATTTAAATGTCGGGCTACGAAGCATTCCACAGTATTCGCGAGGTTGACGGTTGTCAACGGACACCAGAATGGGGCTTCACAAGAGAGGATTACCACGATCACCGCTTTCACAAATACCGGTACCCCCTCGATGAAAGGTACGCCTGAAGTTCATTCCCTAACAGTTTCAGTCTTCTATTCCAGGAATGAGCAGAGCTTAGGCATCGGAGCGATAAGCGATCCACTTGATCCTTTTGTTTCTTATTTTTTGTAGAGGAACTTCGACATCTAGGAATTCAGTGGATCGGTCAGTTGATTCGACAAGCTCGAAGCCCGAGTTTCGGTTGAAAAAAAGCATCGGTTTAGCACTTAGTCTGTAGGAGCAGCAGTTCCTTTACAAATAAAGTTGATCTCGATGTTACGATGGTATCGGCTTCGAACAACAGCAGGTAACACGCGGTGATCCCAAAGGATGCAAGACCAGCGAGGCGACAGATGTGGAGCCACCAGAACACTTGTGAAACCATACACGCCAATACCAGAGATGGGTGCTTGGCCTCACCCGATCAGCGTGCGCTAGAGAGTTGGAGCGACTCACTAGGCGAAATACAAACGCCCCAGGGAGCGCGACGGGCCCGAAGGCCGTAGCACCATTCCTAAGAAGAACAGCAACACCTCGGCCACTCATCGAGGCGTGGAGAAGGAGAAACTGGCCAGAAGCGAGGAGCGTGATCCCTACCCCAGAGAAGTCGCAATGAAGAAGCGCATGATGGGAATACTTGAAATAATGAGCGGTCCACAAATTGACAAGGAATGGAGGAGCGATAATGGGAACAGAGATTCAGAGGCATCCAGCAAGAGCTCAGCCACATGAAGGAAGCTGTGAAGGGCCGAGCTCCAGTCTCTATGGAAGCCATGGTGCAACAAACTGAATCCCCATTCATGGCCGGGGTGCTACACTTCCCTTTCCCAGCAAAGTTGAATCTGCGCGGTCGAAGCTTTTGATGGAGCAAAGGACCGTGGAATCACCTCGAAACACTTATAGAGCAGTTGGGTACGCACGGATATCGGGACCCTAGTCGATGTCGAGACCTTCGCCACATCGCTAAAGGGACCGGCGTTGGCACGGTTTAATAGACTCCGCCGTGCTGATCATCGTTTAGAGAACTCTTCATCGCATTTATCTCCCACTTCATCGGAGCTAGGACATACAGGAAGCCGAGTTATCACCTTCTTACCATAAAGCAGAACCCGCAGGAGAGCCTAAGGTCTTATGTCCAAAGGTTCAATGCATAGTCGTTGAAGGTAGATATTCCTGACGAGAAGTTCGTCATCACCGCTTTCATTGCAG
The DNA here is from genome assembly GCA_016808115.1 of Tetrastigma voinierianum. Lineage (NCBI taxonomy): Eukaryota > Viridiplantae > Streptophyta > Magnoliopsida > Vitales > Vitaceae > Tetrastigma > Tetrastigma voinierianum. The sequence goes on from JAEQBH010000467.1 coordinate 434,091, forward strand.
GGTTGGGAGTACAGTCAAAAGACCAGATGTTCTCTATCTCAAAGAACTCGTAAGCAAACATGGACAAGGTACTTGCCAAAGCAGAGAAGTATATTAACGGTGAAGAAGCCCTCATATCCAAGTGAGGGAGCTCTTCCTTTAAAAGGAAAAGCGAAGTGATAAGAAAGCGAGACAAAGCTCCGGAGGCAAGGAGACAGAATGAGATCGAAGGGACATAGGGAGGCAGAGAAGATCCTAAAGAGCGAGGAATGTCAGAGACCGCCTGGGACCACCACAGCCTGAGCTGCAGCAACGGTATCCGCCTCGGCAATTCACCCCACACTCCTGCGGCCTCGGTGTCACGGGTCTTGCCGGACGAGAAGTCTGACATGAAAAAGTTCTGAGGTAGCCTTCCCCGGATGAAGTCGGACCCGACCCAGAGAGACCAATGCGAATCACTGCGGAACTCCATAGGGACCACGAACATTGGACAGATGACTATATCCAGCTAAGAAAGGAAATTGAATACTTGATCCGACGTAGGCATCTTCGCCGCTATGTGGCCTCAAAAGGCCAAAACCAGGCACAACCACCACCACCTCAACAACCAGCCCCAGCTCAGCACCAACAGCCGTTAGGAAAGATCCATGTGATCTCAGGAGGATTTGTAAGAAGAGGGGAGTCCAGCTCAGCCAGGAAGGCTCACTTGCGTAGCATCAGGTCAGGAGAGATGTTGGAGGTACAAGCCGTATCAAAACTCCCTCGACTGGACACCACCATAACCTTCTTAGATTCGAATGGAGAGTACAGGCATACATGATGACCCACTGGTGATAAGGGTCATCATGGCTAACAAAACAATCCAGGGTCTGATGGAGCAGCGGGAGCTCGTAGATATCTTCGCATGAAACTTTAGACAAAATGGGTATTGGAAGGGAAAAGCCAGAACCAGTTAACGCCCACCTGCGCGGATTCTTAGGAGAAAGAGTGCTACCCCTGGGGTCGATCAGCCCCAGTGCTTTCACCTTAGGAGACCCCATTGTTCTGACGGTGAGATTTCTCATAGTAGAGCGCCTCGACTTACAGCGTGTTGTTTGAGACCCTCACTTGTGCCATGCGAGCCATCCCTTCAGCACATCACATGGTGAATCAAATTCCCACAGGTGAATGGGGTAGGAGGCAGTTCGAGAGATCAACGTGTGGCCATGGAGTGTTACTCGGCGTCGATGAAAGCGAAAAATGAGTGGGCCCGACATATGCGTGGGCGAGCTCCGACGCGAGATGGGAATCGACATCCGACCTATGCCTGAAGAAGTGGAACGTTACAACTCGGCGACCGGCCAGAACACCTCGTCTACATGGTCAGGCGTGACGACTTGAAACCTCGCTCATCAACTGCTTAAGGTGGCGTGGGAGAATTAGAAGCTGGAGCGAGGAGGACATGGGCGGAATTGACCCTATCATAATCACCCACAGGCTGAATGTTAGTTCATCCTTCAAACCCGTCAAGCAAACGAGAAGGAGCTTTGCCCTAGAGAGGTAGAAGGCGATAAACGAAGAGGTCGGCAAACTCCTCCAGCAGACGCCATAAGGGAGGTGGAGTATCCTGATTGGTTGGCCAATGTTGTCCTCGTCAAAAAGCCAAACGGCAAATGGCGGCTCTGCATTGACTTCACTGACGTCAACAAGGCCTGCCCAAAGGACAGTTTTCCCTTACCTCGCATCGACGTCTTTGGGCGCCTTGTGGAGCCATGAGCTCACCGGTTCATGGGCGCCTTCGGTATAACGGATCATAATGGACCCCGACGGTAGGAAGACCTGCGTTAAATGGCGAAGCGAGGAACCTCTTGCTACTAGGTAATGCCCATCGGGCGAAGAGCAGCGGGGGCCACTATCAGGTGGTGAATAAGATGTTCGACGGTCGGGTATCTATGGAGGTATCGTGGACGGCGTATTTGTTAAAAATCACAAAGGCGAGCTCCGCCAGCGCTTTGGTCGAGCGTCACCGGATCTGAGGAACTGTTATGAAGTAAACCGGCCCGAGTGTGCATTTGGGGTCTCCGCCGGAAATTTCTTAGGTTTCATAGTCAACAATTGAGGGATAGAGGCAAACCTAGACAAGATAAAGGCTGTACTTGACATGCTTCCTCCTTCAAACGTCAGAGAAATCTAGCGCCTGACAGGGAGAATAGCTACGCTGAGCCGTTTCGTGTCAAGGCTAGTGACAAATGCCAGCCTTTCTTCCAGGTCTGAAGAAGGCCTTCCAATGGGATGTACACTGCCAAGAAGCGTTCGCAGCACTAAAAACCTATGAGCTCCCCCTCCACACACGATCTAGTAAGCACTCAGAGGAGAACTCCTCGCTCTCCATCTGGCTGTTTCGGTTGCGACCGGTATTTGCCACTGATCAAAGAGCAGATTGGGTGCGGCCGACCCGATTCTTCTTGTGGCCGTACTGTGTAACGTCGAAATATACCCTAGTCGTTTTCGACATGTTTAGGGTATTCTGGAACCATAATTTGAATTTTTGTAATTTAAATGCAAAACATGGAGAGTCGAAAACTCGAATTGTACAAGATACAAGACGAAATATGTAATTTATAAAGAGACATAGAAATTATAAGATGAAAGGCTATGGGTTAAAATAGAATTATGCCTAATTTGTGAGATTTGCAAAAAGAGGTAAGGATTAAAAAAATGAAATAAATGAGCGAAACTTAACCTAAAAATAGGTTTGGGAGCCAAGCATGGCCTAAGGAAAATATTTTATTTAAGACCAAATTTGGTCTCATTTGGGGAAGCTTGGTGGAGAAACGAAGAAGGAAGGAAGGAAGAGAAGAAGAAGAGAAGAGAAGAAGAAATGAAGAAGCCAAGTTTAAGGTATGGAACTTTGTATAGATTTGTATGGAACTATGAATTCTTGTATGGAATTCTCAAGTTTTGTATGGATTTCCATGCAATTGTCCCCAAACCTAGGGTTTTGTTAGGATTTCATCCTATCCCTAAAATTATTGAAAGTAAGGTTGGTAAAACCTTAAATAGTACAACAAGAATATGGAATCCTCCCTTTGAGGTTGGATTCATGGATTAATTACAAGTAATTGAGCTAGGGTTTAGAACAAACCCTAACTAATCTTTATATTGGTTGATTAGTGCCCAAAAAGTGCAATTTTGAACCCTATTTATTATAGGTTTTGAGTGCTTTTTGTGTACTAATCATGCTAATTAACCCAATTTACATATTAAGGTCCCTATTATTCTAATGATCGCATTTTGTGGCAAATTTTGCCGGTTTGCGAGCTAATCATGCCCCTACATTGTTGAGTCGATCAAACATGAAAATTCGAAGCAAACTCAACATCATATATCGGGATGAAGGAAAGAAGAAGAAAATGGAAGAAAAATGAAGCCGGGAAGAAAATTGATGAGAAGCGGCCGAGGAGCGACCAATGGAGCGGTAACCGCGGAGAAAACCTATTGATTTCGCTAAAATGGCGAAATGCACCACCTAGCGAAATTTTATTGCCTCGTCATGCTGTAATTAATGCAACCGACTTCAATTTTGGCATATTACTCTGCTTGTCCTATAACTTAGCCAAGTTGTTAGGCTTTTGGTATTTTCATACCTTGAGGGGCATATATAAGCCCCTCTTGTTTGTAACTTTAATCATCGATTTTGGGAAGGAGAAGAATTCTTGTAGGTTTTATTTTTGTAAATAAAGTCTTTTATTTTTAGTTTTTGCTTTTCTTTTCTCTCTTCTCTCTCCTCTTTCTCTCCCTTTCTCGGTTGCCAAACACCCTCCAAGGATGACAACTTGGAGGATGGCGAGCTAAAACACCTCATCTTGAAGTAACCACTCCTTCTTGAAGTAAAAGGTCACTGGGGTAAGATCTTAGGGTCACAGGTTCCCCCGCTTCATGTCAGCAGTAGTGTATTTATGGCCCTTATATTCAAAAACTTAGCTGCATAACATGGGATGTTATTGTCTTGGCCAATACTCATGCGAGGTCCAAGGCTCTGGTGAGAGATGCACTCAGGTTCTTGGGGATGGTCCTTACTACCTCCGAGGTAATATTTACACAGCTAGTGTTCTTCAAATTAGGTTAAATAACATTTACGCTATTGTTTCGCCAATACTCTATGCTTTAGAATACCGTGTTTCAGCGAGAGATGCACTCATATTTTTACGGTCTTTTACGAGCCTCAAAGAATGATAACCTGAATGTTAGGGTTTTAACTAAAAAGGGGCCATAATCGCATCCTCGTGTTGACTCAAATAGGAGTTGTTTTTCAACCCTGGAGCTCTCGCTAGCCTAGGATCTTAAACCTGGCCTAACGGCTTTCCAAGAAGTTCTCTTTTTCTTATTTTTCTTGATTTTATTTTCTTACAGAAACTGTACCTAATTTAACTTTCGCCTTTATACCATTAAGTTTTCAAACTATCACCTACACTGCTTTTCACAAAACCCAAAAAATCCAAATTTAATTCACTGGGGCTTTTGATTTCACTCAAATCTATTTCAGACGAAGAAAACCCATCCGTGTTCGACCCTAGACCGCTATGTCAGCAAAGAGCTCGACTACTTCGGGCAGAGGGAGGAACTACTTGACAAATTTTGTTGATTCCGCCTCACCCTACCGTGGGCACGAATCAAATGTGGCGCCGTTGTCGATGGTGCCCTAAAGGCAAGTGAGGAGTCAGGAACACTTGTGATCCCCACTACAAGTCTTGGTGAATTTCCTTTTATCATTTTACAGTCATTTTTTCTTAGTTTTATTTGACTGTTAAAAAAAAAAAACCAGTGTTGCAGGATAGTTTCTGTGTTGTTTTTGTGTGGCCCTATTTCAACTGCAGGATTGTTTTCCAGTGCTTTGAATTGAGAGAAAATGGAACACCCATATGGAGAGCAATACAATGTGAGGTAACCCTAGAGCTTACATGACAATGAGGGACTATGTGAACTCCATACCAGCTGGCAACCAATTGCAGGAGAAATCCAAACCCACCTAGGTCCGAGGGAACATAGAGACCAATGGATGAGTGCACCTCTGGCTTCATAGTATTCCTCAACTTATCCACCTCCTCCACAATATGATCATCCCGAACTTCCATTTTATGCCTCAACCCTCAATAATTCCGCCTACCTCAGCCACCACAGTTAATTTCCTCCTTTTGAGCAGCTATATTCCGGACCTTACCAAACTCGGTGGGTGATGCCGTGGTGTAACAAAGGAATTCAATGCCCAATCGAAAGTGAAAAATCCATACCGAGGAGAATTCCCCGACCAAAGATTAGATGGGTCGAAGATGACTTCTGAAAGCATAAATGGATAACCTCGTGAAGATTCCATCACACCTAATTGATCAGCAACAATGTCCACTGGTATGAGGATCACAAAGTGACATAATGGCAGAGAAGCAAAGGGTAGTGACTGTCCAGGCCAATAAAGAAACTGAGACAATTGAGAGCTCCTTGGTCAAGGAATTAGATGGGTTCCAAAACACTTTGAGCAAAATCGACATCTCAGAATCCATCTCGTAAATCCTCGTCAAAGATCTTGATCATCCGCAGGAGGAGAGTCAAGAGGAAGAGTGCTCGAACAAATGTTGTCAGAAAGGGTGCCCAACCGCAAATTTCGAGGAATTGAAAGTGGAATCATTAGAAGCTCCCTCAAGAACTGCAGATACCCCGTAATCGGGGGTGATACTTTTTGGCCTTTGAAAAAGAAGAGCAAACACTACTTTGTCGACCGAGAAGAGCAAAGGAACATGAAACAGTGGAAGGGACCCAAGAGCCCATCATAGATTTGGACACCATTGCCAATGCCCAGCCACCTATTACCTACTGCCAGCAGCTGCCTCAGATGACCAAGTGTACATACTGCCCACACCTGCAGAACAATCAAAACCAGCAGCATCAGCTCCCAAAGGTGTCCAACCTCACTCGCAGCCATGCAATGTAATCCTTTAGAAGACTAGTGGCTCTCCGCAGACATGCCTTTGCCACTACATCAAAAAGATGGCAAATGCCTACATTGTACGGTACGCTGGTTGGTTCGAGTGCTGGTTCGGTCTGGGAAACAAACGACCTAGGCATTTCTAAGTTCCCTCCACTTTTGTTTATTTTGTCTTGTTTAGTTTTATATTATCGTAGTTTATTTTTGATCTAATTTTTCTTTATAAATTTTCTTTAATTTTTAGTTAATTTTGTGTTTTTAGATTAATTTTTTACCTTTCCGCACTCTTCTTGCATTAGACTTTAGTAGCTCAGGCAAATTTTGGAGCATATATTGAAAATCGTAAAGCAAAGAAGAAAAGCAAAGTTGAAATTCGTGAACCTCGTCAAGAACAATTTCGCAACCATTTCGCAACTCCAGCGAACCATGGATTTTCGCATAGTGCCATTTCCGCTTAGTTAGCTAAATTTCGCTAAGCTAGCGAAAAATTATGTGAGAAGCGAAATGTGTTTTTTCGCTTAGGAACAAGGCTTTAGCGAGAATTTTGTTTAGCGAAAATCCTAGCCAATTTCATATTAAAATAGCCAATTTCGCAAGTTTAGCGAATTTCGCTAGCTAGCGAATTTCGCTAGGACCCCACTTCCTTGACTTCCAATTTTGTTTCATAACCTTTTCATCCGAACCCGCTTTTAAGCGCTCTTGGTATCAAGTAAGTTTTAGAGAGTTTAGAATCCAATATAGCAAGAGAAGGAACATTTTTTAGATTATTATGAAAGTGTAATTTTAAAATGGTCCAATCAGTCACTTTTTTTCCTCTTCTCTTTTCTTTCTCATAACTTGTTTATTTGAAGCCCGAATCTGAGTATAAGGTGTCAATGGAAAAGCTTGTGAGGTCTCCTATCCAGAAATGTGATCACATCTTATCATGAGGTGGCCACTCTCTCTAATTTTCCATTCCGAGCCCCATTTCTACACCGAGATGCTTGGGTCAGTGAGAATTAGCAGCCATGATTTGCATTTATGTTTTGTTATTATTTCAGGCAAGCCCCATTTTGTGATGTTCGGAAGTGGGTTTGTCGGGTCCCCTTTTATAAAGTCAAGTATACCATATGTACCTTACTTTTTCAAATTTAGTCTGCTTTTTGCAACAAAACTGTGGTTTTGCCTTAACTCCGTGGTTTGAAAAATTGAAGCCGGTCCAATACCATTGATGTTAGATTGGTTCCATGCTTACTGAAATAACGATTAATAATTTATTGATTTCACCTTTTCTCTTTCCACCTTAGCTAACCACACACAAAGCACATTAGATTTCAAATGATAAAGTCGAAAAACTCGGTGCAACCTCCTTTTTATTTCGTATAACCTACCCTAGTTTCATCACCGCCTTTAATAGGGTTAAGGACCCCCGTGAAAAAAAAAAAAAAAAAAAGAAATGAAAAGAAAAAGAAAAGAAAAGAAAGAAAAAGAATAAAAATTCGCAACGCCGCCTTGAAACCCGAGCACCTGGCCCGAGGGGTATAATGGGCGAAAGCCTTTAAAGCTCGGTGCCCTAAACCTTCACTGGTTGGGAGTCGCCGACTTTGTGTTCAAGCATGTGGTGACGGGTGGAGCTTAAAGAAGTCAGAGGTGCTGGAGTCTCGAAATCATCTCAAGTCCGGTGGTGAAACCTCGAAGGGCAGCGGTCGAAGATCCTCGCGGACTCGTGCCCTAAGCCTTAATCGTTGGGAGTCATCGGTAGATCCCCGTTACATGGACTTTGTGAGGTCGATTCCTCAAAGACAGACCCTACAACGCAAAAGAATTGTGGAATAAGAGGTGGGTCCCGATCTATTTAGGTTGGTTACATGCTAGGTCGTGGTAGTACTGTGTCAGGGGGAGAGGCCATGTGCTTTATCGTTGAGAATCGACCTAATAAACACTTAGATTTTGCAGTTTCTCGTTGATTCACCGAGATGGAAACTCTTTTGATACTCAATTTTGTATGGTATTCATTCTCTCATAATAGCGTATCGGACACCGCATTGATGATCTACTAGAGTCGCATTACTTCTTCATAACCTTTGACCTACAACCTTTTGTGGTAAGACATTTTGTTATCATTTTGTATGTTCTCTCTTTTCTTCTTTCTTTCATTGCTATGGACTAGCAGCAATGGGAATGGGTAAGATTAGTGCCCAAAGTGCAATTTCAACCCTATTTATTATAGGTTTTGTGCAAGCTTTTGTGTACTAATCATGCTAATTAACCTAATTTACATATATTAGTCCCTATTATTCTAATGATCGCATTTTGTGGAAAATTCCTGCGCTTTTTATGAGCTAATCATGCCTACATTGTTGAGTCGATCCAAACATGAAGAATTCAAGCAAACTCAACATCATATATCAGAGACTAGAAGGAAAGTTATAAGAAAATGGAAGAAAATGAAGGTGAAGAAAAATCGATGAGAAGCAAAGCAGGAATGCGGACTAATGGAACAAGAGTCGTAGAGAAATCCCGTTGATTTCGCTTAAAGCTAGCGAAATGCACCACCTAGCGAAATTTGATGCCTCATGCTTTTGTAATTAATGCAACCGACTTCAATTTTTGGCATATTACTCTCTTGTCCTATAACTTAGCCAAGTTGTTAGGCTTTTTGGTATTTTCATACCTTGAGGAGGCCTATATAAGCCCCTCTTGTTTTGTAACCTAATCATCGATTTTGGGAAGGAGAATAATTTTGTAAGTTTTTATTTTTGTAAATAAAGTCTTTATTTTTAGTTTTGCTTTCTCTTTCTCTCCTTTCCTTTCTATATGCAAACACCTCATATTTATAACTGATGACAGCGCCAAAAACTACTCTCTGAAGCAAAAGGCTCTAAGATTCAGGCTGTTTGTGGCTCCCCCCGCTCATGTTATGGTGGTGCATTTATGTCTATATCAAAACTAGTCACATAACATGGATGCTGCCTGACTTCAGTCACACACTTCCATACTAGGCTGTCCAATACTCAGAGATGCACTCATGTCTCCTCTAGATGGGTCCCACAGCCTCTGAGGAATATTTACATATGTTAGGGTTCTTCAAATCAGGTCAATGATTTACATATTGAATCAATAACATCTCCATGTTTTAGAACATCTATGTTCGCAGAGATGCAATCATATTCTTTAGATGGTCTATATTCCAAAGAATTATTAACTGAACAATAGGTTTTCGTAACTGGCAAATAATAACTGATCCTCAGAAACACCTAAATATGAGATTATTTTTCAACCTGTGAGCTCCCATTATCAGATTCAAACTAGCAATTTAACGGTTTCAAGAAGTCTCTTTTCTATTTTCATTTGATTTCACTAAATCCACACTTAATCTTTCAGCCAAGATAACATTAAGTTTAAACTGATCAATTGTTTATAAAACCAATCCAATTAATCACCAGCTTTGATTTCACCCAACTATTCAGATTGAAAACTAATCCTCCGGTTCAATTCTAGATCGGCTTATACGCAAGAGGTTTGACTTACTCAAGTAGTGAGGAGGAACTACGGATACAAATTTTGTTGATTCCGCTCACCCTACCGTGGCACGAATCATTGGTTTATGTATGGTTTATGACCCATTTTAGAGTGGTTTTGGGAGGAATTCATGATAGGTTTTTGAAGTAAGATAAGTATTTAAAAGATGAATTGAGTATAATAGAGGTTACAAGATGAATTTGGAGGGGTTTTGATGTGTATATTGATGATTGAGTTGATTTGGGTGGAAAAATATGGAAAAATGGGAGAAAAACCACCTTTACTGGAAATTTTCGAAGGGTGGTACCGATAATTAAATGTGAGTGGCACTTGCATTCATAAGTGTTATGTCCACTGGTACCGGTACCCATTGCTCTATTTTAACCAGCGTTTGTATTTTGGCCATAAATTGGTCACTTCTTATCCGATTTGAGTGATTCAAGTTGCTGATTAAACTAGACTTCAAGGAGAATAAAACACCCTGAAATAGCTACCTTCGAACTCTGACTCTATGTGGCCCAAAAATTCACTCAAATAGGGGCTATGTTCAAGCAAATTTCTGCTTCAGTTTTGATCATAGAGTAGTCCGGGTTGTTTAGGACATAACTCGAAGCCTCGTGTCTGATTCGGGTGATTTCCAGTTGAGAAGAACCTCTTAGCACCTTAGCTTCAAATGAATACAAAGAACCAAAGGTTCGTATGGAGTTAAGACCCTGAAAATGAGTATTACAAATTGTCCCTAGTGTAATATCTAAGAATTGACTAGTTTGGCATGAAAATGCCATAACTTTAGTTCGATAATTCAATTGGAATGATTTCAATTTCTGGGCAAAGTAGATTCATGTAGGAACAAGAAAACATGAATGAGGTGTGAATACATAGGCATCATACTGGCATAAGTATATGAAATGCCATAATGACATAAAACAAATATAGGGAATGCAATATGTATAGATGTGTTCATGAAACATGAAATTGATATGAAATATGAAAACGAACTGAAACATGAAAATGAACATGAAAAACAATATTTCATGAACACAAAATGTGATAAAGATAGGTTATGAGTTCTGAAAGACATATGATGGTATGACTACCTAGGACCGAAGAATGAATGAGTGATCGTTTCCATCTGCTTCCTAAGACTTTGCTACACGACACTCGCTACGCGGGGCGCACGCCCGATCAAAGCTGGCACTCCCGCTAGTGCTACGACACTCTTTACATGGGCAGCACGCGCTCGACGGTTTCTAAGACTCGCCAGCGCTACAAGACTGCCACGCGGCAGCACGTCTCTAATCTGGCTTCAAGACTTCGCTAGTGCTACGACACTCGCTAATACGTGGGCAAGACGCATTTGTCTCAAAGATCAGATATAAAAGTACATGAATAAGACCTAGTATGCTTAGCATACTTGCAGATCAGATCGTAAAATCTCTTTGGGTACCATATGTTCCGATTTGTATAACAATGTCATGAAACATGTAAAAGGAACGAACCCGATACCTTAACATGAATATGTATAAGTCCGAATATGGCCTGATATAAACCTACTCGATATGTTCCTCGAATCCGTATGAACTCTAGATATGTATTCATGGTGATATGTACCTACTACTGACTAATGTCCGTGATTTGTATAAGTCCGATTTGACCTCAGATATATTATGACTCCGATCCGTTCGACTCATAGCACCTACTCGTACCTCAGATTGTCAGAAAATCTACTCGGCACTTTTGCACAAGTAAATGTCTCCAGAGTACCTACGCAATTGCATCCGAAATACAAGCATATGCCCAGAACACACAAATTATAGACCGTAAGACGAGTATATGCTTTGTATTACAAGTATAAGTTCCGTAAGACAAGTATAAGATCCGTAATACAAGTATAAGATCCGAAATGCAAGAATAAGCTCCGTAATACAAGTATAAGATCTGAAATACAAGAATAAGCTCCGTAAAACAAGTATAAGTTCCGTAAGACAAGTATAAGATCCGTAATACAAGTATAAGATCCGAAATGCAAGAATAAGCTCTGTAATACAAGTATAAGATCTTAAATACAAGAATAAACTCTGTAAAACAAAGATAAGTTCCGCCAGAAGACAAGTATAGTCTCCGTAATACACGTATAAGATCCGAAATACAAGAATAAGCTCTATAATACAAGTATAAGATCCGTAAGACAAGTATATACTCCGTAATACAAGAATAATATCTGAAATACAAGAATAAGTATAAGGTCCAGAGGGCACCCATCGCACCTTTAGCCTGATGACTTATGTATGACTCCCACGTGGGTACCTCCTCCGTATGCTCGCATAAGGATAAACTCAAGAGTACCTACTGCACCCCGTATGAGTATAAGTTAGTAGTACCCACTAGTACTCATAATTGTGCCTAAGTTTGAGATAAGCACAAGTATGTCTTTTGGGATATTTGGTAGTATTTACAAGTACTTCGTATAAGAATAAGTTCTAATGCTCGCATACGTCTGCGGCGACCTCCGTAGTACCCACTCGCACCGAACAAGTATAAACCCGTAGTATAAGTATAAGCCCTATGGTAGGTATAAGCCTTGCAAGACCTAAGGGCACCTCTCAGATAAGCATAAGTCTGTAATTCACTGAGATCCTCAACAAGATAAGAGAGATAGAAGTATAAGTATGTGTCCTACGGGAGATAAGTCTAAGTATATGTATAAGTTCAGTACCGTATACGAGAGATCTGAACAAGCATAAGTTGGTTACAAGGATAATTATGTATGTAAACGTGGCAGGCATGAATTCGCGAAGATTCTGATATCTGCTGTCTATATGGTTATTATGATTCAAAAGATAAGTGCATGTGTTTCGTGATAAGTTATCTGCTTCCCACTAAGCGCAGTTTAGCGGGTTTTTAATCCGTGTAGGTACAAAGGAGGACATCTGCGATCTTCCGCATATAACTGGGCCAGCACACTAGTAGGGGTTTACTACATGTATGTCCTGCGCTCTAATTTGTAAATGTAAAAGTACAGTTTTTGTATATATAAATGGGACTCAGTATGTGTATAGATTTTGATGGACACCACCCATGGTAGTTCTTGTATATGTAAATGATTTTCGTTATTACGTAAATTGGTTCAGATACCCGTATGGGACAAGTTCAAATTTTGAGAAAAGAAAAAAACCAAGTAAAGAGTCCCAGCTTTATAGTCCGCCCTACTTGTCTAATTCAATCGGACGGATCAATCCTGAGTGTGACACCCTGAGAGGAGCTAAGGAAAGGTATCCAAAAATGGAGAAGTTGATACTAGCACTGGTGACCACCGCCAGAAAACTCAGACCTTATTTTCAAGCTCACACCATCGAAGTCCCAACTGAACATCCAATAAAGCAAATACTGCACAAGCCAGAGGCCTCGTGTGGAGATCGATAGCAGCCAGAGCCAAGCCGAGTTCGACATCAAATACAAAACTGGGCCGGCAGCAATAAAAGGGCAGGTATTGGCAGACTTCATCATGGAATTCACCCCGGCAGAGCTTGACGAATCCACACCGTTAACGCCCGACCTCCCCATTTGTCACAATGGACGGGCCGCTGAACGCCCGTGGTGCGTGATCGATTCACCCTCCCGACTTAATCGATGTAGAGTACGCCCTTAGATAGATTTGGGTTCCAAGCCTCCCGCACAACTGGTACCAATATGAGGTTGTTATAGTAGGGCTTAACCTCGCCCACTCCATGGAAGCTGATCGAGGTATGCAATGACTCCCAATTGGTAGTAAAGTAAATAGAAGATTCCCAATAAGCTCTGAGGTAAAAATGATCACGCATCTTAAGAAGGTGCGGTAGAATCGCTAAAAGTTCGTACTGGGCCGTGATTAGACATGTACCCAGTGGCGTAGAATTTCATGAGCAAGATGCCTTAAGAAAATTGGCAACAAAGATCACGTGAAGATCTGACAAAGCAAGACTCTTACCGAGCATCCGTCGAGCCCTCAAGAAATGATCAACGAATGCAGGAAATCTTCCATGTCATGTCCGAGATCCGAAATCGACGGACCCCATACGGGACTATTTCCGTGGAAGGAACATCGCAAGCGACCCGAAGGAGGCGTTCTGCTTACGGCAAGATCCGGCCGGTTTACCATTCATCTGGGGACTTATAAACGTGGTTTTACCGCACCCGGCCCTCGCGCGTAGGGAAGGGCGTATGCCAACTACATACTTAGTGGAAGTACATCGAAGGTTTACGTGGGCAAAACTACATCTGAGCCTGCATCAAGTGTGCAAAACCTTAAGGGGCAGGATGTCACCGCTCCGCCATGCTCAAAGATGACGTAACCGGTCGTAAAGTGCAAAGTCCGCCAGAGCATGCCAAGATCTCTCATCTCCTTCTCGAGCCGCCGATGTCGCTATAAGCCTCGCCCTTTCAACAAACCGGGATTGACATCTGGCACTCTACCATCGGTTGGGCCAATGCAAGTTTATCATCATGGCGCGGATTATTTCAATTAAATGGGTCGAGGCCGAACTCTAGCAACAAATCACGTAACAAAGGCACGCACTTCGCTTAAGGCCCATACGTAAATTTAGTATCCCAAGATCCCTGGTGTCAGATAATGGGAAACAGTTCGACAATCCTAAGTTTAAAGATTTCTACGTCGAGCTAGGAATCAAGAACTACTACTCATCCCCAACTCATCCACAGTCCAATGGGCAAGCAAAAGTCACTATAATGACCCTTAAGGCAGCACTAAAGACCAAGTTGGAAGATCTAAAGGGAAAATGGGTAGAATACCTCCCCGACGTGTTATGGGCATACAGAACCACGCGTAAGTCAGCAACTTAGGAGACCCCATCTACCTCGTCTATGGCATCGAGGCGCACTCTTGTCGAGGCTCCATTAAAGCCCCAAGGGCTTGAATTTATGAAATAGAGTATAACGAAGAGGTTCTTTCGCCTAAACCTAGACTCCAAGAAAAGCGCAAATGTGTCTCAAGCGTGGCCGAGGACTACCACAGAAGACAAAGAAGGCAATTATGACTCCAAAGGTGCACTCAGGAGTTACAAGCCTGGCGACCTAGTTTTGAAAAAGCTCGCCAACAAGGAAAGATCCACACACAGTTAGGCCCAATTGGGCCCCTATATTGTATCTCTCCTGGTGGTCCGACCGACAAACGAACACGAACTTCAAACAGAAGAAGGAAAAACTCTACCTCACTCTTGGAACACTGAGTACCTTAAACAATTTTACCAATAGACCTCATATTGTAGTCTTTAATGAAGTACCATCAGTTTTAATTACGGATAATTGTCTCTGTGTTCATTTTTTACCTTGCTTAATGTCTTGTGAGTCAAAAAGTAAATCATATTAGAAGAGAGCAAGAAGCTCGGCCTAGAAGAGCCAGGAAAAATTACACATCTTAGAATGCAGAAACTCATGCTTCACAAAAAATTGTTTTTTATTTCAAAGAAGATACAATAAACTCAAAGAAATTACAATCAGCAAAGCCGTCCCTTACATCTCAGACACTAGCGACACAAGCAATTCCCTTAAAAAGGGGGAAAAGAAGAAGGACAAGAAAAAGGAAAAGAAGAAGGACAAGAAAAAGAAAAAGAAAGAGGGAAAGAGAACAAGAAGAGAGAAAAGAGGGGAGGAGAGGCACGCGTAAAGTTTTGACACCAAAGATCCCCTTGAGCACGCCACCTTTTCCAAACCCCTTCCCCAGCCCAACTCCTTCAAATGGCAGGGCTAAGGAATAACACAACTCCCACGATGGGAGAAGATAGGGAAAAACACAACTCCAACAAGCAGCAAAGCCACTAGGCCAAACGTTAATCTGCGCCCACCAGACTCCGAGCAGTGGCCATCAGGCACTGGAAGCCCCATCATGTCCGAGCTCCAAAGCTGACCAAAACAGAGAGGAAAGCCAAATTGTTGCGTAGTACACCTCTGGATATGAAGATGAATATTTGTAAAGGAGCTAGAATACCTTGGGAAGCCACGCAACCCATTCTGATTCTCCATAGGCAAGAATTTAAAGCATGCGTACGTTCCTAAGGAAGAGAAGGCCTTGTTGCCCAAGAGCCAAACAAAGCCACAGCAGGATACTAAAGGAGCCCCAAGAAACTGGGCCAAAGCTTCCAACTCCGCCTGCAGTAGAAGGACTCCCCCAAACCTGTGAGCCGCAGCCTCAGCCCTCGCTTCAAAGAAACCAGCTCAGAGCCCCAATACCGGGCCAGCTGAACCGCTGGGGTGGGCCTTATGGCCCAAAGAGCGCTCAACTCAAAGTGCATTAGCCAAAGGAGTCTGGGGTGAGCTCGCTTTCAAGAGCTTCAACTGCCCAAAGAAGACCTTATAGCCCAAGATCTAGTTCAGCTCAGTTTCAAAGAGGCCATTTAGCCCAGGAGCCCCAGCAACTCAGTCTTCATAGCTTAAACTGCTCAAAGAATCTTCAGGGCCCAAAGAGCCTAACGCCCGCCGACAGCAAAGGTGCCCAAGGTACTCGCCAAAGGTTCAACCGCCCGAGAAGGCCTCAGAGCCCCAGAGTTCCCTACAAACCCGCCTCCTCGAGTCAACCGCAAAGGCCTCAGGCCCAAAGAGCCGCTCTCATCTCAAGCATAATAGATAAAGGAGCCCCAATGTGCTCGCTGTAGCTTCAACCCGCCCGCAGAGAAGGCCTCAGAGCCCAGAAGCCAGCTCGTCAATTTCAAAGAGGCCATTGGGAGCCCATGAGTCCGCCAGCTTCGCTCGGGCTTGAACCGCTCGGGGAAGGCCTTGTGGCCCAAAGAGCCGCCTCTGGGCCAGCACAGCCAAAGGAGCCCCAAAGAGCCTCGGGCCGAGCTTCAACTACTCCAAAGAAGGCCTGCAGCCTGTGCGCCTACCAACTAAGTTTCAAAGAGGATATTAGCCCAGAGACCCAAAGAAACACCCAAGGCTTCGAATCGTCAAAGAAGGCTCAGGGTCCGATGAGTCCAAAACTCACTAGATTTTTAATCCATTTTTCTCGAAGCTATTATGAGAATAATGTTGAATTGTTTGCAGAAAATGATAAATTGACTCAAATTCCAAATCATAGAAAATACGCTGCAAAGATAAAATCAAATTTTAGCAAAATCGAAGAAATCGTACCATAAGAGAATTGAGGTCGCGATACCATTTTGAGGTCGCGACATAAAGCTCAATTGCCAGCCATTCCAAGTCACGACATCAACAAATTTGGCTTTAAATAAGAAACTGAAACTTGAACAAGTGAAGTCGTGACGTGAAAAAGGAGGTTGCGACAAAGAAGACGTGGTCGAGACTCAAGGAAACAATCAAATGAAGAATTCCGTCGCATTATCACTTGATGTCGACGCCTAAAGCGCGATACAGTAACTGATGTCGCAACACCACTCAAGTCGCGCCGCATCCGGGCCTATGAAGCCACAAGAGAGTTCACTGCAAAAGAAAGAGGTCGCAACTAGTTTTTAAACACAAGGCCCCATTGCATGTCGCAACATCACTTTGATGTCGCGACATAAAAACAGGAAGATTTAAGCAAAGGGACCAGAGGTGATGTCACGACCACTCATTCAAGTCGCGACCTAAAGAAGAGCTGAGCAGGAGAAAAAGATGTCGCGACATCACTTTGATGTCGCGACCTTGAAAATAGTTGGAAAGAAAGGAATCAGTTGCAACGTTTAACTGAGGTTGCAACCTGAAGAAAAGAAATGGAAAGCAGAAGAGGTCGCGACATCACCATGAGGTCGCGACATAAAAAGGAAAGTTATGAAGACAAGAAAACCACCAATAGAATGACGACCAAGAAATCAAAGTCACAACATGAAGTCGTCTTACAACATCGCGGTGGTTTTAACCTAAAACCGATGTCGCAGAAATACGCACGCTGAAGAATAGGAAGAAATGATGTCGCCGGTCAACTCGAGGTCGCGACATCAATACCGGGCGCGAAAACCGAACAAATGATGTCAGCGACATGACTTCACGCCGTGACCATCGACTGCATTTGCAAGACAACCTGGGCTGCAATAGAAAAAGAAGAGGTCGCGACTGATCACGAGCCATCAAGAGAAATTCATGTCACGACATCAACTGGAGGTCGCGACATAGAACAGTGAGTTGGGCTTTTTCTTTGGGTTTCCACCTGGAGCATTTTGGGGATTCGGCCCAAATTCTTTTACAAAGATAAATAGATAGCTGACAGTAAAGGCTTTTCCTTCTTCACTACCCAAAGAAGGAAAAGAAGAGGAACTCAAAGTGTATATTTTAGAGTAGATTTTCATTTTATTTTTTTTTAGTTTTATTTTCAGTTTTGAATCTCGCAAACTGGGTGGCAAGAGATTTGTAGAGCTGGATTGTTAGTTCTATTATTTTTCTTCAGTAATTACTGCTTGGAAATTTATGAAATCTAGACAAATTTCTTGAATTCATTTCTTCCAAGTTTTATTGCAATTATAGTGGGTATGCATGATCGGCCTTCCATTTCTTAATTCGCAATGCAAATCGAGCAAATTACCGGATTTGATTTACATTTAGTTACGCCTTCTCGCACATTTATGAGAATTAATTTGGGTTCGATTTTTACTTAATCTGTGTCGCTTTTTAAATGGAGGTTCCCAATGGTAGTACCGAAAATTCGAGGGAATGTATTCACTTTGATATCTGTGATGCCCTCTCTGACACAGACTGCAGATTCCCCGAGCTGAGCATTCTTTTTCTCGGGGTATGTTCGACTACCATTGACGAATCACGAGATCTCAGAGTTCATTTTGATAAACTCATTCGCTCATAATTGAAGTCGAGGGGTGTATTTAATATAATAATCGTGAGAGTTCACCTTAATCTACAGTACGCCCAATCCCCGTGTTACTTGGGGATTCAATCAAGGGAAAGTGGGATAAACCCATAGATTCGAGGTTGAGCCACCAATTGCTAGTAGAAACTTAGCTAAAATCCCGAGAAGGTGAAGCAAAAGCTCTGTATCACATCAGAGATGCTGCAAGTATTAAGAAAGAAAAAAATACCCGGGGATCTCTGCAAGAAAGTGAATACGTAGTCGATTCGATCTTGTCTTCGAGAGAAGCAAGGGTATTAAATCAATGAAGACGGAGAAATCCAATTCCAAGAATTAAGAAATCTTGGATAAAAATCATATCCATACAAAGAACAGAAAGAAGATATGGTGTCGAATCGATCGCTCCATCAGATTTCATTGATAGTTTTCATTTCTCACAAGAACTTGATTCAATCCATTCTTTTTATGTACAATTTATTTTTACCATTCACTTTGTTTTATTTTAATTTGAGCATATCAATGAGCAAGTTTTTTTTCCATTTTATTAGTTTGATAAAATTTTCACTATGAGTTTTGAGTCGAATAGTATGAAATTTTAGTAGTTGGGAGTAGTTGACTGTGGTCGGTATCAATCTACGTGGGAATGATACGGACTTACATTCGGATTCTGCTTGTACTTGACATGTGCCCACGGTGCCATAGGCCCGAACCCTTGTTTTTTTATTTTTTATCACGAACATTAAGAAATATATTTTGGTAAGCGAATTATCAGTGACATGGGTATAAGAGAATTGTAAGGTTCTTGTAGCTGTGTTAATTTGAGGGGTTTTAGTCTACATGAAAGGCGAACAAGTTTTTATGGGCGCTAGTTGCGGGAGTTGAAAGAATTAATTAGATTGATATCGTGAAAGAAGGAAATGGTGGACATTTAAAGAAAGAGCAAAAATAGTTCTTTCAGCGGAGCTACATCGATACTAATTCTAACAAGCCATGTTGGATATAATTGTTTGATTTATTAATCTTATTAATTTGAGTGTATTTTGATTACGAAGGCCTTTAATGCATAGGAAGCGGGATTAGCTGATTCGGCGGACAGTGGAGAGAACACTCGGGAGCCCAAGAAGGCAAAGAAGCTGAAAAGCGCGGCCATGGTAGATGAGAGACATGACGAGACAGAGCGAGAGGACCATGACGGAAGGCCCCCCCGTGCGACCTGATGGAGGGGATTTGGGAGCTGTGTGGGGAAGAGTGATATGATCGAATGACTCTTTGTAGATCTGAGCAATTTCGAACTAAAGCCGGCCTTAATTCTGATGGTTCAATGACATCGGTTTCTTTGGTCATCCCACAAGACGAATGGGCACAGGGAAGATTTCTTAGAATGGGAATCTGATTGAAGTTGAGCGGTGTGAGACCCGGAGGTGATAAGTTGCATCTCTTCCCATTTTCTTTGAAAGACATAGCAGCCACATGGTATGAATCGTTACCATATGGTTTTGTTGATACTTGGGAAGAGTTGGTAGAGTCTCAGCTAGGGCGATTCTTTCCCCATCCCTCACTTGGAGACGAATAGAGATAATAGTATTCCCAGCAGAGGATAAGATAGAGCATATGTAGCTTAGAAGATTAAATTCTTTGAAGAGGTTCCCCGTGCATGGAATAGGTTGAAGACCAGGATGGACATAGTGTATCATGCTTTGAATGATACATCGAGGCATTATAGATGCTTCATCTTTAATGGAGCATTCAAGCAGAAAAGTCTTTGGCGAAGTCGATAGAAGACTTAGCGAAATCACGTGTAAACTCCATCAGTTCAAAGAAACTGACGAGAGGAAAAGGGTCATGGAGAGTGAAGCGAGATAGCGGCCGTGGAAGCAAGTTGGATGCCATAATGCATAGGATGGACAAACAAGAGAGGAAGATACTGCTTGCTCATGAAATAGGGCCCGATGGAAAGAACTATGAGAAAAAGTCTTGACGTTTTGACGAAGAAAGATTCTTATGGTCTTCGAGGAGGTTAAGGAAATACGTGAGCAATGAAAAGTTATCATTTCAAGCCAAATCCTAACTTTGCCCACATTACAGTGACCTTGAGGAACCGTAGAAATTTCTCGTATGGTGGAGGCACCACAAGACTGGCGGGCGAGCATCCTCAGTAAAGGATATCGACGTACCGAGTTCAATGCGTGAGAGGTGAAACGAGAAATGAATATAAGGGTGAAGGAGGACCCTGACCATTTGAAACGATGTTGCGGTTCATGGGGACAACGAGAGGCTATTCTGATTCCATGAACATAAATTATCGACTTGGAAGCTTTCAGAGTCGAGTATAAATGTTTGAAAATCTTAGTGCCTCGGCTGAAATTTAGAACACGAGTAGAGACGGCGGCTTGAATATGCCAAATCAGGCAAGGGTGCATTCCACTAGTGACACCGAAGAACCGGCGCATGGCGAATTCGGTTAAGAAGTGGGAAGGATTTGAACCTTGTGAGAAGGCGAAGGAAAGAAGAGAGCGGGGCGAGGAGAAAGAAGAGGCGAAAGGAAGAAGAAAACGACCAGTTGAGCAATTTGAAAGGAAGTAATGACGAGGAAAAAGAAAAAGAGTACTAACGTATACACTTGCCGATTGCCATTCACGAGACTTCAGAAGTCGAGAAAGAGAGAAAGAGCAGTTTTCTAAATTCTTGGATATTTTAATAGAAATAAATATTCCATTTCTGAGAGGTGATCAGTCAAATGCTCTTTATACAAAATTTACGAAGGAAATCTTGGCGAAAGAAAGATAGTTGAGGGTATAGTTAACTTGGCTAGCACTTTGCACAGTGCTATTATCCGACAAAAGCTCCGGCAAGATGAAAGATCTGGCCGGTTTCACCATTACTGCTCCGTAGGAAATGAATTAGCTTATGTGATTAAGCGCAGTATAAATTTGATGCCTCTATCGATGGTAGAAGAGACTTAGTTTGGGGAACTTACTGACGGCGATTACATTCGCGGATGGTTGATGGTCGATGGCGACGAGAGGTCATTACAAGATGTACTTGTCGAGGTTAGGAAATTCCATTTTCCCGGTGGATTTTCGTATCATGCGGATGGAAGATACCCGAGTTCCTTTGTTGTTGGGAGGCCTTTCTTAGCAGCGTATTTTGCCTTGATAGGCGTATAGAAGGTGAAGCGACACTTTCGAGTTAGGATGACGGTCGGTTTAATAATAAAGTGCGGAACATCCTAATGTAAGCGAAGACAGGTTGTATGGTGTGAAACAAAAGCCTTCTGATGATGAATTGAATTACGATTGTATCATTGACACTCATCGATAATTGAGATGAATATTGATATCTTGAGAGCTTTGATTGTGAAATCTTGCCTTGAAGTAATTTACGAGGAGCAGTGTCTAGTATAAATGAAAGCGATCAGATGAAATAAGCGACCTTGACAAACTAATGAAGCGAGGAAGCTAGTCTGAAGAAATTTACATTAAGAAAAATTGCCCTGGTATTTAAAATATGAGTTTTAGAATCGAAAGAAAACCGGTTATCATATCAGATTGCATTGATTGGCGAAGGAAACGAAAGTTGCTGGTAGTGCGAAAATCTGAGGAGCTGATTAGTCGATTGAAGATCACGAGAAGGGTATCGATCGCTCAGTTTGTATGCCTGAAAATATTCTTTGAAGATAATGCAAAACCACATTGAGCATCGAAAATTTGAACCCGATTGATGAAAGAGTTTGTGGAAAGTCTTTGAAATGGTTAAATGCGGGTTTATATATCTTTATATCGAGATAGTTCTTGGGTAGCCGGTGCATGTGGTTCCCAGAAGGTGGATTCAACGTTATCGAGAAATGAAAGAATGAGCCCATTCTGAAGCTGTGACGGGATGGAGGGTGTGTGACTATAGAAAATTGAATCTATGACGAAAGGATCATTTTCCCTGCTTTCATTGATCGAGATCTTTGGATAGGTTGGCGGGACACCCTCATTTTATTTTCTTGATGGATACTCTGGATATAACCAAATTGCTATTACTTTGAAGATCGGGAGAAAACCACTTTTACATGCCCATTTGAGATGCTGTTGCTTTTAGGAGAATGTCGTTTGGTTTTGTGTAATGCTCTGGTACTTTCAAAAATTTGCATGATGTACATATTTTGATGCAGCGGAAAGTATGGTCTTCATGGATGATTTTAGAGTGTATGGATCCGATTTTGAACGATGCATAACACAGGATAGGTAGCAAAGGTGCGAACGAGAATGCGGCTCTTAAGTGGGAAAAATGTATTTTATGGATTCTGAAGGAATTGTCTTGGGGCATATGATTTAACGACGGGGCTTGAGGTAGGTGTTGATGGACCCAGACATATCTGAGTGCAGCCTTTATTACGAAGGGTGACATCTAATCCCTTGCAATAATGCCATGAAACTTATATGTTATATTTACTTGCAAGTATAATGATGTAAAATGGTTTCCTGAAGAATAGATACATTTCTTTTTAATGTTGATCCATGATTCTGCAAGTGCACGAGGTCGAGCAGTAATAAGAGTGGATTTTAGTCGGATATCGATCCCACGGAGATCTCGAGAATTTTCAATCAACTACGACTACTCAGTTCTATACTATTTGGACTATGATAGACAATTGGAATCGACTTTGAAAGCCTTAAAATAATAGAAAACTAAAAGAGTGAATTAATAACAAATGAATTGAATAAAATAATAAAGTACAAATTAGATGGGCCAGTTATCTTTTAAAGGGAGCATTGAAAATCGGCTATTGTGAAACATCAATTCTGCCCAGTGCTTGTATGTTTGTAATGAACCACAGATTTAAAACTAGTCGGAATATGATAGTGCGTTTGGATCTCTCGAACCCCCGCAGGTTCATTATCTAATCTTCCATTTGTTTCTCGAAGACGAGTGTTAGATAACTACTTTTAATCTAGGTTGCCTTGATGCAGGTATTTTCTTTCTCGATACTTCATACCCGCAAATATGGACTATAAACCTTAGCTCCTTAGATCTAGTCATTGCATTGGTTTATACTATCTTTTGGTTTCTCTTCATAAAAAATTAGAATAGCTCATCCTTTCCTTGATTAGATCCTAGCTAACATGGGATTAAATTCACTATTCAAATCGAGGTGAACTCTCTGCATGTTTAAATTGATAAATCGTTCAACTCATTCTCGTCTCCAAGTGAAAAGAGGATTTATCGATTTAATCACACAGAGCACATTAGATCTTCAATATCAAGTTAGCATACCTTTCAGAAATTGTTCATTACTCTCAGGAATGCCTTCTCTGTGTCACTCGAGAGGGCCTCACGGAAATCGGAGCAGAGACGATCTAGTTTATGGGGTATGAGACAACGATATTGGGATCAATTCTGAGAAAAACCTGAAGACCGACAAATTAGATTTACAAAGTGAAGTTCGGCATCTTCGATAAATTTATGAAAAGATAAATTCTAATAATAGAGTATAATCAACAGAAGCTGGGTTCCTAAATCACTGAATTACACCAAACAATGGCTTGTTGATCCAAGTAAACCAGCACATCAAAATGAAGCTGAGAAGTTCGAATTCCAAAATTTAATGCAAGTGGACTATCCCGAGGCGGTAATTTGAAGAAATTGAAATCTGCGTTCGGCTTGACTTTAAATAACATCCAGATCCGGAAATTCAAGAAAGAACAATCTACTTGAAAATATTAAAACTAAAAATAACGAAAGCGAAAGAAAGAAAAGAAAGAAAAAACTAAAATACAAAGAGCCTTGATACCCGGTTCTCCTTTTGAATTCGCGAGGCTGCGTTCATACTGCCAGCGGTTTGTATTTATAGGGTTACGGTTGGGCCCAATTTGATGCACCTCTTTGGATTCGGTTAAGCGGCCCGATTGGTTGTCGATGTCGACATGTCGATTCTTTAATCGCGACCTCTGTTGTCTTCGGTTATGTCGCGAACTGTTTGGTCGTGACGTGTCCTCATTATCTATTGGGTGTTGTCGCGGCAATTAAATGATGTTCGACCTTCGTTACTTGTGTGCGATGTCCACGACGGTGAATGGCGTCGCGACCTTAGTTATTCACATTTGATGTCGCGACCCGGTTAATGATGTCAGCGACTGCTTTTCTAACCGATGTCATGACCGCTTCTTGTATTTGCGACCTACATTTGAAATCTGGCGATATCGCGGCAATGGGGTATTTGTCGCGACCTCTGTGCAATGCGGCGGATGTCGCGACCCTTCACCCTTTGTAACTGATGTCGCGACAAGCGGTTTGATATCAGCGACCTTGGTGCTGGACCAGTGTGTAGCGACCTCTTCTTGTAATTACGCGACCTTTCTTCACTAGCCATTGTGCGACGGTTTAGTATATCGCGACCTCGCTTTCCCGGTCTGGCCCGATGTCAGCGGCAATGGGGTGTTGTCGCGATTTCTTCTCTTTATGATGTTGCGATTCTTGGTGATGTCGCGACAAGCTGTTGGGTGTCTGCGATGCCATGACCTCTGGCGATATTCCGCGACAACCGATGCGATGTTGATGTCACGACCTACGGCGATATTAGCGACAACCGATCTGTGTTGATGTGCGACCTCGCGATGGCGACATCAGTGTTAATCAATTGGCCATCTTATGCCATGACTTCTATTCCATTCACGGCAATCCACATCACCTTGGGTTTAATTATGTTCGACCTCGAAGTGATGTGGCGACCTCATCTTTTTCTTCATCGGTTATAGTTGCGGCTTGGGTTTACGTAGTGCCGGCTCGTTTGCCCTTCAAGCTGCTCTTACATTTGCAATTGGAGTTTTGTCGCGGCGTATGATATGAATTTTCATTGGCGGCGAGGCTTCACCGACATCAGTCCTTTAATCCTTGTGTACCTCTCTGTATAGCTTCTTGACCCGATTATATCGACAATGCTCGACTGACCACCTCCTACTTTGCAAAATTCCTCTTTCTCTTGAATTCCCTCTTGCATGCTTGAGTTGGTGAGTTTTTTTCATATTTACGCACATAAATATGATCTTTTTTAGGTAAAAAGCACTCGGAAAAATGGACTGAAAATGGATGACTTTTAAGCTCATCAGACTCCTCAAACTTAAACCTTGCTTGTCCCAATGCTTAAGAAAGATTTGTTTATCCTCAAAACGAAAGGACATTTTAATGTGTTGCGGTTCCAACCAATTTAATTGAAATACGAATTGCATTCTTTTAAAGTATATCTAGCTTTAAGTCAGGATGAGTTTGGTTTCTACTAAATCGGATGTACAAAACTAAATTATTGAATTTGATTTATAAATAGTTGGTCGATTTATCCTGGCGAGAAGGAGTAGATTGGTTTCTCCGCTCTTTTCTTAGTGAGTTAGTGTCCCTCTCTGAGTTCCTTCCACAGTTTTGATCCTTTACGAATTTTCCAAATTCCATATGCTTGTTCTATTGATCTCCACTAATGTGAGTAATTCCAGCCTTGAGATCAATCGGGTCTTTAGACTTGTAATGTTAGGCTTGGTCATGGGTAGGATGGTGGAACTTTTTAGGTTAAGATTACCCTGAGCTCTTCCTTCTTTCTTACTTACTTCAACACCTTCTTTTCCTTCTGACTTCTTTATTTGATTCCCCGAACTTCATCCTTAGGAGTCTTCTTGATTTCTTCTTGTTTAAAATTGTTTGTTCCAATTTCACATTTGTACTTCTCATTATTGGAACTTTTTCTCTGCAACCATTCAGGAATAGTGCAATGTTCTGTCTTTTTAGGCTTTCTAACACTCTTAGCGAACTTTGGGTTAGTAGCTCCCATACCAGTTGGCATTAGGGTACTAGGTGTTGAAACACCCACCAGAACTTAATTGTTCGAAATTAGGCCTGAATAAGCTTCTTCCTTTAAGCTTTCTTTGTTGTATCCTTAAAACTTTAAGATTTTTTCTTTCTTCACACTTTTCTGTGTTCTTCTAGTTCTCGAAATTTACTCCCCGGAAACTTTATCTCTTTCTCCCTCCTTGAGTTCTTGGATAATCGGAGGTTCTTCTTTGGAGGATTAGTTATAAAGGATGGCTTAGGTTTTCAATTGCTTGTTTGAAGATAGGGAATGTTTTGGCTCGAGTGGAACTAAGGTGTGCGAAGCATATAATGGTGTTTAGAATGGCTCAGCTGCGAGATGGCTGCATCATTTCTTGTTGGTTGTATCACCTAGGATTTCATGTGATCCAATATCTAACGAGTTAGGGTCGGTTTGGTTAGCGTAGAATAATCTTAGGATGTTCTTGACTCATTCCCGGTTGATAGTGGTTACGTCCCCAGGTTCACAGTTCTTTTGGCTTACTGTTTATACTTCAAACCCCAATATGTTTGCTCCTTCAATTGTATAACCCCTTTAACACAGGACTTGTCCCGGCTAAATTCAAGTCAATTATGCAAATTTTGTTTCAATTCAATTATGTGCCATTCGGCCCTTATTACGCAATTATTTGTGTTTCATCCTATCATCTAATCCAATTACCTCTGACTAGCTCGTATTATGATATGTCAGCATTTTCATTCTGAGCTCAATTCTCTTTGTTATTCCTCTAGCGATTAAAGCGAAAAAGGTAAACACGATTTGACTTGAACACATCAAACGAATTTCGATTTTATTTATGAGAATGTGCAAATGTTGAGAACAACAGGATAGGCATGAGGGAGAGGTTGACAAATCAATGAGAAGGTCTATTTTTTTCTTTTCTGAGGAGGAACAAAGATGTTTGGGGATCCCGGATCAAGAGGTAGCCGGGTTGGGGTTGAACTTGGGGAACACGTCCTGCTTCTTAGCAGCATTTCCCTTTATTTGTTCTTGATAAAGCGGTTCATTGGTGAGATCGAAACTTTCTTTATTCAGATCATCTTGCCTTTGACCTAATGTGTTCATTATGCAGCTCCATTTACAATGTGACCTCTAAAAATTTGGATAGATTGTTGTTGTCGAATCCAAAGTTTTCGGTAATTTTCTTTTATAAGCATCATTGTCATCAAGAACTTTATCTACGTCGCCATCTTCTTCTCGAAGTCACCTTTAACAATGACATATAGAGAAATTTAAACCCCTTGATATGTTCCTTTGTCTTGGCCTCTTGCTCTGAATCCCTTTCTTTTATAAGTTTTAGGAGTTGAGAGTCTCGATCATATTGATTATTGTAGAAGGATTCATAAGCTAGGTACTGATTTTTTGATGAATCTCGATCTCTTTATCAATTCCTTTTGAACTTTTTCTTCTTGGTGCTCACAAGATCTTTTTTATTGCTCCTCTTTGCTTTCGACTCCTCTTCCCATTTACTGCTCTTTTCTCTTCAACTCTTCTTCATCATTTCCTCTTTTGTTCAGTTCCTCTTCCTTTGTTGATCTCTTCTTTTGATTCGACCATTCCTGTCTTCTCCCGAATTTACGTTGGAGTGCTCCATTTCTTCCTCTTTCTTCCATACTTTTGCGCATAGAAATGAGCATCTCCATTGTTTGGTTATTTTCTTGAAACTCTCTAGAGCTTTCTCACAGTTCTCTGAATTCCACATTTCTCATTGGAGAGAGGCGGCGGGTCGGGTGGTGAAATCTATAGGGACTTCTTTCATGCAGCTACATCCTCTACAAAAATAAAGGTGTTCCCTTACGGTGTGTTTTAAGTTTTGTTCTTCTTGGTTTCAACCATCGGTGTCCCTCTTCTTGTCTTGCACTCTCCTCCTCATCTCAATCTGCTTCCTTTATGGCCCTTTTTTCTTCATTCTTGGCCACTTGCTCACCACCCACAATAAAGTTAATGGTGAACTTAGGACACTCTTCTTCCCTCTTCCCGATCTACTTCACCGACTCTTATACATAACCTTGTGATGGTAGCTAGAGTGAGGATCGAGCCTTATTTCCTTCGTGATATTTCATTATTGAGTTTTCAATAGCCCCGGCATTAATCTGCAACCTTTCGATTATGTATAGAATGATGGCTTCTGTTCTCTTCTTGTGAAACATGCTTTGTAGGAACCGGAACGGATGCAGAGAAAATATAATAACACCTTTGCTTCTTCTGTCAGATCTCCCCTGTTTATAATCTTTTTCTCTCCTTGACCTTAGCCACAAATTTCACCTTTGTCGTCAGGTCGGTCTTAGCTATCTTTTCTCTGTTAGGGTTGTATATTTTTGTACTTGGATCCATGCTTTTGACCCTCCATTCAGGTACATTGCATTTATAATTACTGGCTCACATATGGAACTTGAGCCTCGAAAATAACGGAGTTCTCCTTCTCCCAACGAGGTTGGGTAAAACTCGGCACAAGCTGGCATAACCAGCTTTTTGATGTTTGCAGAATTTCTCCCATCCTCTTTGCTCTATCAATTCCTGAAAAGGGGAGATGAGTTGGTTGAATCCCCTTTCTCCTACAAATCCCTTGCCTGCATAGTGCTTCTTCCATATAGAAAAGGCTTCATCTGAGACGAACTCATCTTCTTCTTCTTGCTGCCTTTCTTTCCCCTTTTTCTTCTGTTGCCTTGCAACTGGCTGAATCTCAGGTTGTTCAGGCATCTGTTTTCTTCATGGGTTCGGATGAACCTCCTCTTCAGGTTGAATATATTCCTCCATGATTTCGTTCAGATTTGGGATGAGGTTCGAAGGTTCGGCCATTTAGAGAAATTGGAAGGTTTTTTTTTAGGAAGTGGTTCGGATTTAGGGTTTGCAAAATCGAAACCGGGGAAGATGCAGATGAAAAGTTGAACTGGCTTCACGGAAGGGAGATGATAGTGAAGGAAATTCTCAACGGTTACGAGGTGGTGTGTGTGGGCTGTTATTATTTCATTTATTGCGCTTGTCGCGACTTAAATTCATCTTTGCTATTGTGTCTTTGTCATTAAATTTAGAGGCCAATTAAAGTACGCGTTGGAAAACTTTTTCTTTTATGTCGCAGCATAATATTGTTTGTCACGACATAGATTACGTGGGAATGAGTCATCTCGTGACGGCGACATCGGCTGCGCGACATCGAAGCGTGACATCATTAAGTTGTCGCGACCTCATCACTCTTTTGGAAGGAATAACTTGTCGCAACTCAAATGTTACGTCGCGACCTGATTTCTTTCACGACCAGAACTTTGTATGACATCACCATGTTCTTTCGCCGATCTGCGTGAGTCCGCGACATCGACTTACATTGCTGACTTAGGTTTACATCGCGACATAAGTTTTGTAAACTACCTAATCTGCAATTGCCTCAAATTTAATGAGCAGAATGACTTTTCACTCGCAGTTAATTAAGCGATTCTCATCATCAAATAAACCATTTCCACCGCAATGATTCAAACATGTATACTATTCCATTTTCACAGAATTTGTATAGGGAAAAGAATGCTCCCCTTTTTCAAATAGCTCTTTCTTGTGAATTGCTAGAGTTATCCTGGAAGTTGTTACTTCTCGCCTGAGCCATTTCTGCATAAGCACTCTACAACATTTCCAGAAAGGATTTAATTAAACAAAAATTAACTTCTCAAGTACTAACTAAATACATTATAAGAATTAAAAGAAAAGCAATCAAGGTGAATTATAAAAATCAAGAAGTAAAATCGAAGCTAAAATCTCATGGGATGCCTCCATCATTTGCTGAGTTTTAAGTCCTTATTTGGACTTCTTGTTTTGATTCTTTCTCTCTTAATGAACAGGCTGGAGCTCTTCCTTTCTTTCACTCCTGGCACGATAGTAAGCAGTCTTTGTCCATTAACTTTAGAATTCTTCCCCGGTATCAGTCTTTAATGTTCTTGTTTGAATGTAGTGCTTGACCTTCTTGTATGGTCGCTCCATTTGGATTTTAACTTCCCGGAAATAACTTCAATGCAGGTTCAAAGAAGAACTTGTTCTCACTTTGCGAACTCTTTTCTCGAATCCTCACGATCATGCCATTTCTTTGTTTTGTCCTTGTATAATTACAGCATTGTCGTAGGCTTCATTTCTCAGTTCTTCGGTTCATTCGGTTGGGCAAATCTCTCTTCGCTGCGGTTTAAAATCAAAGTTGACTTCTTGATGGCCCATAGCTTTGTATTCGAGTTCGAGGTAGATGACATGGTTTGCCCAGTGACTACGTATGGGGACATTCTAATGGGATTTTGAATGCGAGTCCTATAAGCCGAAGTGCGTCATCAAGTTTTGGAGACCCGATCACTTAGCACTTGAACTTACAGGTCTTTCGGCATTCTTTTAATCTCACTGTTGGGAAATCTGCATAATTCATTAGTGGGGATGATAAGCTAGACTCCTTATATGCTTGATCATACACGCTCATGAGTTTTGCAAATATTTTGTTTGCAAAATGGCTTCCCCATCGCTAATGATAGTTCTGGGGTGTTCCAAATGCCTTTCAAAATATTCTTTTGTAAAACTCATAAACTGTATTAACATCATTCCTTGACGAAATACGCTACTTCCACCCATTTGAAACATAATCCCTTGCCCGGCGGTATATACGAGTTTCCAAATGATGGTGGGAATGGTCCCCATAAAATCTATTCAATACATCAAATTTTGCACCACTATTATGCCTTTTAGGGCATTTCATTTCTGTGATATTTCCAATCTTTTGGCATCTATCACACAATTTGACCCATTCAGCACAATCTCTGAAGATAGTGGGCTAATAAAATCCAGATTGGAGTATCTTGTGAGCTGTTCTTTCTCCAGAAAAATGCCCCCATATGGTGATGCATGGCATTCATTGAATTTTATTGTTCACTCTCGGCACACATCTTCGGTAATCATGTGACACCTCTTTTAAATAGCGAGTGGGTCATCCAGTCATAGTACCTAACATCGATCCTGAACTTTTTTACGTTGGTATTTGATTACGAGGAACTACTCCTGGCTAGGTAGTCTTGTGTCGAGCCGTGGAAGTTGAATGACACCAGCGATTGTTCATGCAGGAAGTTCTCAGATTAATTTCTATTTCATTCCCTTTCTCTGGACAGTGATCAACTATCCATTGTCACCACTTTATCTTTAACTTCGGATCAAACTCTTGCAATCGCGGCACCTTATATCGATCTTGGCTTAGCTTCCTTTTTTGACATCGGATATTTGATGGGCTGCGTAGTGCAATGTGAACTATAACATGGGATCCGAAAATGTATGGCACGAGATTTCTCCTGAAGCAAACACTATGGCTAGCATCTCCTTTTCGGTTATTGGAATAGTTTTTCATGCTTGTTGAAAAGGTTCTATTTAGCATAGTATATGGCTCGAATATTATCTCTTTTCTTTGCCCAATACAGCTATTGCAAAATCAACGGCATCACACATTATTTGATCCTAATCCGTGCAGATTGCAGCCATAATAGGTGCTTGGACCAAATCAAACTTGATTTCTTGAAGTCGACCATACAGGAATCATCGAAATTAAACTTTGTGTCATACTCCCGTGTCTGCATAGTGAATTACGGTTATTTTGAGAAGTCTTGATGGTCTCTATCTAAAATCCAGCATGCCCAAGAAACTCCTTATCCTTTCTTGTTATTAGGAGGTGCAAGGTTTTGATAATGGAAATCTTGGATTGGTCACTTCTAGCCACAGCCGCGAAATTTTATGACCGAGCAATGCATACATTGCAGTGGCATTTTCCCGATTTAGTGCTAGCTATTTGTCCTTGCACATCTTTGTAATCTTTGTTTCGGGTTGTTCGGACATTGTTCAAAAGCTGGACCCTTACAGCTGTAAGTCATCACAAAAATTTCCATGACTTCTCAATCAAATGCGAGAACAGTGACATCATACATCGGAAAGTAAGCGGAGCATTACTTGCGACCCAGTGGCATCCTTAGAAGGCAAAGGTACCATAGGGGCAGCTGTGAATGTGGTCTTTTCTTAGTCACTCGAGGTGCAATTGCAATCTGGTTGTAGCTTGAATGCAGATCGAAACAAAAATGAGGGTGTCTGTAGATTTGTCCAACATCGATCTGATGAAGAGGCGAAAGGGAAATGATCTTTCTGGTTGCTATGTTGACTTCTGTAATCAATGCATACTCTCCGTCACATTCTTGTTAACACATTGGAATTGGTCGTTTCTTTCATTGTGGATCCTGATAAATCCACCCTTCTTTGGAACCACGTAGATTTGGGCTAACCCGAGAATTGTCTGAAATTACATAGATAAAACCCGGCATTTAACCCGTTCAGGCACCTCCTTCTGGCCCTAACTGCTTTAATTCTTTGGATTCAGTCTCCTTTGATGTTCGGCGGTTTAACTGCATTTCTTCTGGTATTTTGTGCATGCATATTGATGGTGATACCTTTGACTCTTGATAGACCAATATAGACTCCTTATGATTCCTTAAAATTTCAACAACCTCACGTTATCGGCATCAGCTGGAGTGCAGTAGAAATTATTCTTGGTTTACTCTTTTGATTCGAATTAAGCATACTTTAAATGACTTAGCAGCTCCTTTTAAAACTGCTTCCCTTCTTCTTGGTTTCTTGATGAAATTCCTTTCTTTTCATTTTTGTCTCCTTTTTCATCATTTGTTCAGACTCATCACTTTTTCGGTAGAATGTAAGCGTGTGCGAAAATCTGAATGTCAAAACCTTCGAATCTTGGAAATTCATCTACTTTTCATTGATTGAAGAAGTTGGGTGATTACAATCATAGTAAAAATCAAATTTGTTGACATATACATCTTTTATTGACGATGTCTTCCCCTTACATGTCTAAATTCCTCAAACTTCGATTAAATTGAAGTCGGTTGTCTCTTCTCGACTCACGAGTGAAATTCATCTGCATATCGATTAGAACACTCTGGGTTACGAAAGGAATGGCCTTCGACGAGAGGACATGAATCTTCCTCCATATCGATATGATGAAGTCATTGGAAAAATCAGATTTCACCTTTACGTACATCTTCTATGATTCCTTCAAGTTTTGCAGGGTTATATCGCCATTTGGAGGGTACTTGATGAGTAGAGTAAGCTCCCCCGAACCTGCTTCTTAGCAGCGAGAATAGGGCATTAAATTGATGCGGCTTTGAGTCACGAGAGCTTTGCGAGCTTCGAACTCTCGATGGTGCGGGGAATGGTGAAACTCCTGGATCCTTCATCTTTTTTACAGTAAGTCTCTCTTGATCACGTGGCTGCGAAGTGCGATCAAGTTCACAATTCCTTAACCCAGCGATCTTCATGCTTTTTGCTCAGTATGTCTTTCAAAAATTTTGCATAAAGTGGCATCTGAGTCACCACTTACTGTCGAGCATGCGATCTCCGACGAAAAGTTTTTCAAAACCTTGCAAGCGTTCCTATCTTTGATTTAAGCAGCCTCGTGGAAATGGGGCTGCTGAAGTTGTTGCAGGTTTTTCTTAACGCCCCATTTCTTCTCGGCAATTTGTTCCTTCTTTACTTTCCTTCTCAGTGTTTGACATTATGCAGGCCTTCCTCTCCCCTTGTTGCTTTCATCTTTTCTGTCTTTTCCACCAAGTCTTTTCACTTTTGGTATCTGACCATGCGATCTTCAGTTCTTCTTCGTGTCCTTTGGGAAAAGGCATCTTTCATCAGTTTGCGAGGTTTAGGGCCGGTTGCCCTATTTGTGTCTCAGGTTCTTGAGGAGGCATTAGTGGTCTACGAAAAATTTGAGAATTGGTGTTGGGCTTCCAGTGCGAGCTTTGTTCATAGAGGTTTAATAGCTTCTTATTGTCCCCATGAATTTGCGGCATTTGATCTTGAATGGTTGAACCCTCCTCGACTGCGGTACTCGTTTCTATTTTCACCTCCCAGCGATTACGCTGCAGAGACAGTGGTTCTTGATATCCTTGTTGAGGATTCGGTCCATGCCTTGGGCCTTGTGAGGCCCCTCATATATGAAGAATTTTCATGGTTCCTCGATCTTGGATGATAGTGTGTCTTTGCGGAGTTAGGATTTGGTTTAAAGTGATAACTTCTTGGCTCCCAATTACTTAACCTCCTGACATCATAAAAGCAGTTCTTCGATTAGATTTTATCGTACTTCCTCTCGATAGTTCCCTCTCGGCCTCTATTTCATGGCGGTGTGCATAACTCCTCTCTTGCTTGTCCATTCTATGCATGATGGCATCTAACTTTGCCTCCATAGGCATCATCTTGCTCGGCTCATCATCTCTTCCTGCACTTGATTACTTTTGAAAACTCGATGGAGCTTTCATATTCATTTCGCCGAGGTCTCGTCGAGATCTCTTGCCTCTTCGGCACTCTTACGTTTGATCCTCCAGCATGAAGCATCTGATAATGCCCTTAGATGTATCCATTCAGGCGTGATATGCGTAATCCATCACAGGTCTTGAGTCTATTCCATGCATGGGCATCTTTTGACAACCTTTGAATCTCTCCCATGCTACGAAGGCTCTCATCTTCCTATTTAGGAGACACAATTATCTCTCCTTCTTTGAGGTGGTGATGGGGGGAAGAATGCAGTAAGAAGCTCTGAAGCTCCTCCCGAAGAAACGAACCATATGGTAGACATTCATACCATGTGGGCTGCTGTATCTCTTAGAAAATGGGAATAAAATGCAATTTTATGACCTACGATTCTCACCCATTCAGCTTCAACGTGTTTGCCGTCACGAAACCTTCAGGTGCTCATTTGGAGTGCTTACGTGGGATGTGGGTAAGCGTATTCGAGCTTAGTTATGTCAGTGTTGAGCCCGATTCGAAGTTATTTGCATCGGCTGGCCAGGGTGTGCGATTCTTGAGTATTCATCTGAATAATAGGCCTCAATCCTCCATTATTATCGATAATGGGGGTCTTACCATTTCTTGTCCTCTATTCCTACGTTTGAGTCATTGTCTCTGTACGCCGTATAAGTAACTTCTGCTCTTTTGTCTTTGTTAAAAAAAAAAGCTCCTGAGTGTTCTCTCGATTAGGTGTCTGTTTGGAATCGGTCGAATCCTGTTTTTGTAGGTAAAGGTGTTCTGAAATCAAAGCGTCTCGATTCTTGAGATTAGTCATGCCCCAACAAATATTTTCAACATGGCTTATTAGAATTTAGTGGTGATGTAGTCCTTTAGCGAAAAAGCTGTTTTTGTTCTTTTCTTAATAATGTCCAAATTAGTATTTCCTTCTTTCATCATAATATTGATCCCAATTAATTCTTTCGATCCGTGTGGCAAAAAACTTGTTGATGGACCAAAAGACATATACAAATTTATGACACTATTACCAAAGGACTATTGTCTAATCCCCTGCAATTGTAACACCCCAAACATTTTTTTAAATGATTTTTTTTTTCATGGAATTTAATTTTTAGGTGTCTTAAGGTCCATCATGAATTTATAATAATTTTTAGGAATTATTTCCCAATTAAATGGAGTTTAGGAAAATATACCTAGTAAGGTCCAAATTTTGAGTAGTTGACCCGAAATAGAATTTTAAAAATACCCAATGAATGAAGTAAATTATGAATTTTATGAAGCAATTAAGGTCCAAATATGTTATAAAAATAAAATTAATGAAAATAAATGAATAA
This sequence comes from Tetrastigma voinierianum, assembly GCA_016808115.1. Lineage (NCBI taxonomy): Eukaryota > Viridiplantae > Streptophyta > Magnoliopsida > Vitales > Vitaceae > Tetrastigma > Tetrastigma voinierianum. The sequence goes on from JAEQBH010000467.1 coordinate 469,796, forward strand.
AAATAATAATAATAATACGTGAACAGTGAACCGGGTATTGAAAAGTCAACAGATTTTGTTGACCAAGGGCCAAAGAGACATTTTTAATAATTCCCAGGGCCTTAAAAAAATTCAAGAAAAACCTCAGGGACTTAAGTGCAATATTGAATTAATTTTTAAAAATATTAGGCCTCAGAAAATCGAGCAGAAAACAAAATAAAAAAAATTGAAGAACCCTAGGTTCTCCATTCGGCGCCGAACTGCTGGGGAAGGAAGAAAATTTTGTTGCAGCCATTTCCCTTTGAATCAACCTGTGATTTTTCATGGTGGGAGACTTATGAAGGTATATTAAAGCGCCATGGTTTTTATTTTGGTTTTGCATGGTCTGTATTGGAGGAAAGGGGCTGAATTGATGAAATGGATTTGTTGTTTGGATGGTCAATTAGAAATTGATTGGAATGAATTAATTAGCCACAATGTGTATGCTAAGTTTACAATTGCATTTGAATCTATAGAATGTGACCTAAGAATTATGAATTAGGTCTGGTATGTTTCAATTGGGAAAATGTATTTAGAATGAAATTGAGGTGGTAATTAGTGGAATTAAGGGTTGAATGATTGGATATGAATTTCTGTTTGAAAGTTGACTTGGACAGAGATCTTAGGAGGACCTAATGGACAGACTAGGGCCAATTTGACATCATTGGAAAGATATGGGATGTTAGTGAAATTTTGCCATTGGTTTCAGGTCTTTTGACGTGGTAGAAGATATAGGCAAAATACTAACTGATGCACAATCTGCCAAAAAAAAAAAAAACGAGTTTAGTGATTAAACATTAGATATAAGAAATTAGTTGTGAAATTGAATATTAAAATTATAATTTTGGGTATTTAGATGTTAAAAGGCAGAATGTTGAAGGTAGGGAAAGTAAAAAGGGGATTTTAAAAAAAAATTATTTAAAAAGCTCAAGTTAGGCGATTAATGACTTGGAGTAAATGGCCCAATTGAGTAGTGAATAACAAAGGTATGGCTCGTTATGATTTAGCGTTATCTTTATATTTCTTTTCTTGCATGAATATTGGTATAGCAAAGCGAAAGTTGGGGGAAGGCTCACACGTTCGGGGTGAATAGCCTAGGCGAGCACGGACTAATAAGGAATGAGTAAATTTATATCATCGTACTTGCCTTCGAAATGTATAGCGGTGTTTTCATTGTTTGACTTGATCGTAGTAATTGACTATGATTAAGACCCTTATTCTTGAGCATTCATTGAATTGAATTTGTCATATGCCCTGAGTCACGTGTCTGATGAATATTCATCTTTGACACGATTATTGCTCTTATTGTATTTGGTGTTATCTCTTGTTGCATCTTTGATGCGGTCGGCTATAACTTTATGTCGTTAATGTCATTTGATGGTATGAATCCATGAAACCCTACTTGATGGGGAGCTCTGGGCTATGTGTGCACATGTATGGTACCTCTCTGGTGCGGGGCAAAGCCGGTGCCTTCCTAGAGAGGTGGTAAAACTCTGGCGTAGGGCAGGCACATTCTACGGATCTTTGGTTGGAATGTACGGATTCGGTATAAGGCAAAAGGAATGTACGGATTCTGGGATGGTGGCTATATTTCTATGTTTCAAACCTCTAAAATCTCATACGGATTCAGTATAAAGGTAAAAAGGAATATGCAGTTCACGAATGGTAAACTATATTTACGTGTTTCAAACCTCCCAAATCTCATTTGATATTGTTGTTCATATTCCATTATTTGTTGCATAACATACGGTGATTGATTGATTGAGCATAACCATCCTTGTGAGTTGGCCTTGAGTACCCTGGCCTCCTGAAGTGGTGATATATTTTTACTCACGAGTTATCACCCCAGTTGATTTCCTCCTTTCGGGTAAAACGAGAGAAAGGAGAATCAGGCATTCTTGACCACTTGGATTCTATTTGGAAACATGTAATGGATTATTATTTTGTTTATTTGGTGAATGAGGTCTAAGTTTCGGAAGGCTCCATGGTGAATTAACTTGATTTGTTGGGTTAATTATTTGGTTAAATCGATAAATTTTGAATAGTTGAGTTGGATAAATCTTACTTTTGATGAAACCTTATTGATATTTTGATGAGACCATGGAGTCGTTTTGTTAGTGGATGACCCGCAATTTGTTATGTTATTTGAGATAATATCATGATATGAGATTTTGAGTTAATTATTAGTGATTTTAGATTGATATTGCGAATAACGAGTTGTCATTTGTTATAAAAAGCTTGAATAGGTCTTGAATTTTAGGTAGAAATTATGGGACTTAGGCTTGCTACGGGTTTTGGTGGCCTTAAGCACACCCGTTCCACAGCGCCAGGTCATGACTATAAAAGTGGGATGTGATAGCAATAATGCCATGAAACTTATATGTTATATTTACTTGCAAGTATAATGATGTAAAATGGTTTCCTGAAGAATAGATACATTTCTTTTTTAATGTTTGATCATGATTACATGTAAGTGCCTGGTCCGACAGTAATAAAGTGGATTTTAGTCAGGATATCGATCACGAGAGATCTCGAATTTTCAATCAACTTCTACGACTACTTAAGTTCTACTATTTGGACTATGATAGACAATTGGAATTAGCTTTGAAAGCCTTAAAAATAATGAAAACTAAAAAATTGAATTAATAACAAATATAATTGAATCTTGCAAAAATAATAAAATTACAAATTAATTTGGGCGGTTATCTTTTAAAGGAGCATTGGCTGCAACTATTGTGAAACATCAATTCCTGCAAATTGCACTGTATGTTTGCTTAATGAACCACGATTTAAAATAGTCGAGGAATATGATAGTGCGTTGGATCTCAGGCCCAGGTTCATTATCTAATCTTGCTTGTTTCTCTCGAAGACAGTGTTAGATAACTACTTTTATCTGAGTTGCCTTGTTACGTGTATTTTTCTTTCTGTTCACTTCATACCTGACATGAATTTATAAACCTTATATCCTTAGATCTAGTCATTGCATAGGTTTATACTATCTTGGTTTCTCTTTCCTCAAAATTAGAATAGCTCATCCTTTCCTTGATTAGATCGCTACTTAACCACGGGATTAAATTCCTTGATGGTCGAGTGAACTCACATGTTTAAGTGTCTGTCGTTCAACTCATTCGTCTCAGTGAAAGAGGATTTATCAATTTAATCTGCAGGCACATTATTAAATCTTAAATATCAAGTTAGCATACCTTTGAAATTATTCATTACTCTCAGGAATGCCTTCTGTGTCTCGGAGGGCCTCACGGAAGTGAGCTTGAGACGATCAGTTTATGGGTATGAGACAACGTGTGGGATCAGTCTGAGAAAATACACAAAGACCGGCAAGTAGATTTACAAGCGAGAAGTTCGGCATCTTGATAAATTTACCGAGAAAGATAAATTCTAACAATAGAAGTATAATCAGCGAAAATTGGGTTCTAAATCAACTGAATTACACGAGAAGCGATGGTTTGTGATCAAGTAAACCAGCGTAAAAAATGGAAGCGGAAGTTCGAATTCCAAAATTTGTCTAGAATTCAGACTATCCAGACAGTAGTTTGAAGAAATTGAAATCTACATTCGAACTTGACTTTAAAAACTAACATCGGATCGAAATTCAAAAGAAAGAACAATCTACTTGAAAATATTGAAACTAAAAATACTTGAAAACAAAAGAAAAAAAAGAAAAGAAAAAACTAAAATCTGAGACAGCCCCGGTACCCGGATTTCTCCTTTTGAGTCGCTGGCTGCGTTCCTTACAATAGCGGTATGTATTTAGGGTTACGAAGTTGGGCTGTAATTTGATGCACCTCTTTTGGATTTCGGTTCGCTGGCCCGGTTGGTTGTCGATGTCGAGCATCGATTCTTTGTCGTGACCTCATTGTCTTCGGTTATGTAGCGAGACTTTGTTTGGTGTGTGTCATCATTATCTCTTCGTACCATTTATCGCGACGACTAAATGATGTCAGCGACCTTCGTTACTTGTGTCGATGTCATGACAATGGATGGCGTCGCGACATAGTTATTCACATTTGATGTAGCGACCGATTAATGATATACAGCGACACAGCACTAACCACGATATCAGCGACCGCTTCTTGTTGTCGCGACCTTTGTTTAGTGCAACTGATGTCGCGACAACTAGGTGTTGTCACGCGACCTCTGATGCGGATGTCAGCGACCTGCTACTTTGTTGTCGCGACCCTTAAGCTGTAGCGATGTCGCGACAACGGGTTGATGTCGCGACCTTGGTGCTAGTTGATGTCACGACCCTGCTACTTTGTTGTCATGACGCTTTTCTTTCTTCTTACATTGTTGCAGCCAGTTTAGTGCATCGCGACCTCCTTCGATCTGGCGATGTCAGCGTGGCCGGGTGTTCGTGACTTCTTCTCTTTAACAATGATGTCGCGATTCTTGGCGATGTCGCGACAAGCGTGCGTGTCTGCGATGTCGTGACCTCACGGTACGATGTCGCGACAACCTATCGGTGTTGATGTCGCTACCTCGTGATGTCGCATGACATCGGTGTTCGATTGATGTACACATCTTATGTCGCGACTTTATTTGGTGTCACGGCTTGATCTTGTCATTTGCTGGCTGGAATTTGGTCTGGCGCGACAGTGATCTCGGCGACCTCATATTTCTTCGCGATTCATAGTTGCCTAACTTGGGTTTACGTCGCCTTGACTCTTTTTGCCTTCAATTACTCTTATTTGCAAGCGGGTTTGTCGTGGCGACATGATATGAATTTTCATTCTTTGTCGAGGCTTCTCGACATCGAGTCCTTTAATCCTTGTGTGCCTCTCACGCTACATAGCTTAACCCCGGCCCGATTTATATCGGTAATGCTCAGCCACCTTCTGCTCCTTCTACTGCAAAAATTCCTCTTTCTCTTAATTCCTGTTTGCATAAGCGAGTTGGTGAGATTTTTATATTACACCCGCATCATCGGTCTTTTAGATAAAAAGCACTTTCGGAAAAATGGTGAAAATGGATGACTTTAAACTCATCGATAGACCAGGCAAAGTTTCAGATTATAAGAAATCTAATGCCACCCTACGATTCAGGGAATCGAGTTTCTTAGGACATCTGGATTTTTATAGAAGATTCTCGGAGATTTCTCAAGAATTGCTGAACCCTTATGCGAGATTCTTTGGAAAAAAGATCTTAAGGATGCATTTTGATGAATCTGTAGAAAGCATTTGGAAGCTCGAATCGGACTAGTTGAAGCTCCATCATGGCAAAACCCAGTTAAGACGAGAGGAATTTGAAATCATGTGTGATGCAGTGATTTCGCGATAGGGCTGTATTGGGATAGAAAAGATGAAAAAGAAGTGTTCAAGGCCATCTCTTATCTGAAAAACCTTTAATGAAACCTGAAAATTACTCACACTCTTGAAGGAGATCTTTGTGATAGTATTACATGTGAAAAATTGGAGCCATACATTTTAGGGTCCCATGTTATTATACACATGATCATGCGTGATTAAATATCTAATGGCCCGAAGAAGAAATAGCGAGATTGATCGAGTGGGTGCCATTATTACCGAAAAGAATTTGATTTAGAAATAAAAACGAGAAGGGTAGTGACAATGTGATAGGTGATCACTTGTCAAGAGTAGAAAACCACTATCGAAGAAAGAAGAAATAGCGAAGAATTTTCGGATAATAGTTATTTCGGTATCCTCCGATCACCACAGGTATGATGATATTGTGAATTCGCAGCTTATGGAATTATGTCACGGAGTCGACTACAGCGAGAGAAAAAAAGCTAAGGGCGACGGGTACTGCATGCAGGATGATCCATTATTGTTTAAAGATGAGCGATTTGGGGATTATAAGGAGATGTGTACGGAAGGTAGGCAAGCAAGATTTTACAAAATGTCATGCATCACCTTATGGAGGACACTGCGAGGATAAAGCTTGACTCATAAAATTCTCGATCGAGTTCTCTTGGCCTCACAGTTTTTAAAATACATTTTGAATGGGTAAATTGTGTGATCGATACCAAGAATGGAAAATATCGACCAAAGGCATGAATGCCTACCAGTATCGGTGGTGCGGTTGTTTGATGTATGGGAATGGATTTTATGGGACCTTTTCAGTTTCATTTGGAAATATATGCGTACTCTAGTGTGGATTATGTATCGAGAAATAGGTAGAAGCGGCCCGGCATGTCAAGGAATGATGCCATCTGATTCAATGGGGTTTTTCTGAAAAGTATTCTCGGTTGGGACTTTTAGAACTACTTAATTAGTGATGGAGGAAGCCATTTTGAAAATAAGGTGTTGACAAACTCATGGCGGATATGGTATCAGACACGTTATGAGCTTGGCTTATCATCCTCAAACAAATGGCGGCCGAAATTTCCAACGGGGAAATAAAAGTGCAGAAAAATTGTAGGCTCCAGCGGGAGGGTGGTCTTTGAAGCTTGATGATGCCTTATGGGGCGTCTCGGCCCACTTTTAAAACTCCCGTTGGAATGTCTGCAGACTTGTCTTTGGAAAACCTTGTCACCTACACTCTTGAGCTGAATATAAAGCTATGTGGGCCATCAGAAGCTCGATTTTGATTTTAAAAGCTAAAGAAGGCAGTTACTCGAGTTAAATGAATTGGAAGAGGCTGAGGAATGAAGCCTATGATAGTGCGAATCTCTGAGACCAAAACAAAAATGGCATGATCGAATTTTGAGGAGGAATTCAGGCGGGGAGATCGGGTCTTGTTATTCAACTCAGTTAAGACTCTTTACAGGAAATTTGAAGTCAGATGGAGTGGACCCATTTACGATGGTATTGTCAACACACGGTTGGGCGAGTGACACTTAGAACCGGCAATCATGAGAATTCAAAGTTAATGAGTAGAATTAAAGCATTATCTTGGGAAAAAGCAATGGGAAGATAAACCCTTATTCCGAATGAAGAAAATTGAAGAAAGCGGAACAATGACGTGAAAGTCGGCTAAAGACAAAAAATGGAGGCGACTTTGTGGAAAGCGATCCACCGAGTTTGTTTAAATTTTTCTTGTTTCATTTCTAGTTCAGTGTTTAAAATTTTTAATAGATTCTAGTAATTATATTCACTAGTGATTGAAGAGTAGCTAAATAAATTTTTTTTAGTTTTCTGCAGGCTGAAGGTGTGCAAAAGAGCATACGCAATCAAACTTGTCCCGATTATAAGAGACCCAGGGGCGAGTTTTTCTTCTTAACTGTGATGCAGTTTTTAAATTTGTCTTTGATATAGCATGATTGAAAGTTTGAGAATTTTTATTTTGTTTTGATGCTTAATTGTTGAATGTGATGCATAATGGAAGTGCTGAATTTTTGCATGTCTGAGATGAGTTGAGTTGTAGTTGTTTGAATGGAAATGGAATAAATTGAAATTGTTAATGAAATTGAGTGTTTATGTTTTATGTCGCAGCATTAATTCAAAGTGGCTACCAAGAGTCTTTGGATGTGAAGAGATAAAAAGTGGAAAGAAAGTCAAAATAATGAAGAATTGAGTCACAACCCTAAATAAAGGAGGGAAAGAACAACTTTTAGGTTGAAAAACAATTTTCCCTGTCGTGACCTAAATTTTTAAGTCACGACATGGAATTTTTAAGTCGTGACCAGAATTCATTGAAAATAATAAAATTCATTGAAAAACATTAATTTAGTGGCCCAACAGTTAATGTCGCGACTTTCATAGCGCTAACATGACATTAAACCGGCGATACCATTAGATTCAAAATTCAACTAAACTCTGACTAACGAACTTTTGATGTTACAATATTCATTGAAATTTCGTTTGAAATAAATGGTTATTAATGCGGCTTAAATCAATGTCGTGATTGAACCAAATGGTTTGGTAGTAACCGGTTTCAAGGAATAATCGAGGAGGGGAAGTTAATAAATTCGAAAAACGATCAAAATTCTCAATCAAAAGCCAAAAATCTCAGTTGGAAATATTAGAAAAGCAAAAAATTCGAGGAACCTCATTTAATCCACTCATCGTAAATTTAAAGAAAGAATAAATGACCTTGTAAGTTCCCAAGAGACGCAATTCACTATAAAGGATGAGAGAGCGAAGGAAAATACTTGAAGATAATGGAGAAGGAAGGCGAGAGAAAAGAAGAGCTTGTTTGTGAACACGAGTTTATGGAATGAATGGGTCAGAAGTAAACCAGTCCCATTGTATTCCATAAAACGTTGTGTAATCAAGAGAGTGGTTGATGGGAAGAGGTGGAAGAAGAGTGAGTAGAACCCATCGAGCAGGCGGCTGATTTGTTGCACGACCTTGTTAAGAAATTTGAATCACTCTTGGAGGAGCTCGAGGTACGGTGAACCAAATTTTAAAGCGGGAAATTTGCAACCTTACAAGGGGAAGACATAGGATTTTGGATAAGAAGCAGAGAGTTTTCTCGAGTTTAATGCCAGTCTTATTTGTAAAGAAACGTTATCTGTCTCCGAAATGTTTGATATTTGAATAAAATTCTATTGACTTCTGAAATTGGTTGTTTATGAGTAGATTGGAAATTTTGTTTACGTGCCCGTTTTTATTTTCACGTTTAGGAATCAAATAAATAGTGCAATTACGTCTCCAGAAACGGAAATTTGGAAAAAAAAGAATCGAACTGAATAATTAAAGCTGGAAATTAGAATTATTACTTTGCATTATTTAAATTCGGTTTAGTTTGCAAAAAATTGGAAAAGTGGTTATTCTTGATGGAACAAAATCTTTGGGATGAAATAATGTAAGTAGGCAGTAAATAAATACAAGTCTTGAAGAAATAATACACTTAGGTCAACAAAACTTATGAAGCTTTGGCGGGAATTGGAACATGTACGGGAGATTCGAGATTTAGAGTCAAATAGTCTAGAACTTGTTGATTATTGATTGAAGAGGGTGAAATCTGAGTGAAGGCATCGACAAAAGAAATGATAGAGGCCACCCTTGGCGGCTTGAGCTTTCTAAGCCACCACCCTCAAAATATGCTTAAGCATATTCTCTAGTTCCTTGAATTGAGCGAATACGCCTTATTTCTTGATAAACATCAGCGAAAAACTTCAGAATTCTCTTGGCCAAACAAACACAACGACAAAAGAGCTTCATATTATCAGTTTCGATTCGAGAAAAGTCGAGTATAAAGAAAGAAACAAGTTTGGGGGAATAATAATTCCAAATTTTGATAATGAAGGAGTTGAAGAAGAAAAGAAGCAGAAGTTAGTGAAATAAGGAATAAGTTTTGTCTTGTGGCCTATTTCCTTGAACAATTAAGCTCGTAGGGGTGTTTTAACTTTAGCACCCTAATAATGCCCATGGTATAGAGTTGCTAACCCAGTTCTCTAGAGTAATAGAAAGCTTTAAGAAGACAAAACATTGCACTATTCGAATCTTAGAAAAATAAAAGCTAAGGAGTTAAAACGAGAATGCACTGGTCAAATACATATGGAGATTGAAATTCCATAGAAAGAAATTCAAAAAGATGAATCGAGGCTAAGATTGAGAATCGCGCAAAAGAAGGAAAGGATTGAAAGTTGGAAGCGAACGAAGTTTAGAAAAGATGAAAGCGGGTAATTTACAGCAAATTTTTCATTTATCTGTGATACTAACATTCTGAACTGAGACCTCATTGATGTTTGAAGGTTGAATTTACCTACATTAGTGGAGATGTGAAAAACAAGCCTATGAGACTTTGTGAGCAATCTAAGAAAACTCCCGGAAGATTAGCGGAACCAACATATGAAGATGAAAGTTGATGACACTACTGCACACACACGGAACAAGACTTGTAAAATAAAGCATTTAAATACATTAGTTTATCAGAATTTTGTGATAGAACTATACCAAGTGCGGTTCTTGCATGGCGAAATTTGAAATAATATGTGTATCTCTTAATTCAAGATCGGAAAGGTGGAATGAGAAAAGGCGTGGAATGAATCGGAAAATGTCCTTAAAAATTTTTCTAAGCTTATTTGTTTGAGAGACGAAAACAATTCTTTCTCTTCTTTGCTTAGGGACGAAGCAAAATTTTTAAGTTTTAAGGGAATTTGATGGAGTCAAAACTCATGCTTTTAATCCATTTTGAGTTTATTATGAGGGCATGTTGAATTGTTGTAGAAAATGATAAATTGACTCAAATTCAAGTGCGAAAATCACAATGAAAAATCGAAAATTTTAGCAAAAATCGAAGAAATCGGCCTCTTGTGAAATTGGTCGATACCATTTTGAGGTCGCGACGAGCTGTTACCCGGCCGTTCAGTCGCGACCTTCCGACAAATTTATTTAAATAAGAAGCGAGAGCGGAGCAAGTGAAGTCGGTGATGTGAAAAAGGAGGTTGCGACAAAGAAGGCGTGGTGACTTCGAAACAATCGAATGAAGAAATCTATGTCGCGACATCCTTTGATGTCGCGGCCTTGAATATAAGCGATGTATGATGCCACTCTTTGAAGTCACGACAGGAATCCGTCTATGAAGCCCGCAGAGAGTTCAGCAAAAGAAAGAATTCATAACTAGTTTTTAAACACAAGGCCCCATTGCATGTCGCAACATCACTTTGATGTCGCGACATAAAAACAGGAAGATTCAAGCAAAGGGACCAGAGGTGATGTCGCGACCACTCATTCAGGTCGCGACCTAAAGAAGAAGGCGGCGGGAGAAAAGATGTCAGCGACATCACTTTGATGTCGCGACCTTATGGATTGGAAAGAAGAGGAATCGGTTGCAACGTTTAAGCGCGGTTGCGACTGAAGAAGAAATGGAAACCCCGAAGAGGTCGCGACATCTGTGAGGTCCATGACATAAGATGAAGGATTATGAAGACAAGAAAACCACTAATAGGAATGACGGCCCGAAATCAAAGTCCATGACATGGAAATTCGTCTTACAATGAGTGAGGTCGCGACTGGCGATGTCGCTGACGGAAGGCGGAAGAATAGGAAATGATGTCGCGTTATCGTCTTGAAGAAACTGAACGAAATGATGTTGAGCATGACCGACGTCGCGACAACAAACGAGGCATTTACCAAGACAAATCGGTTGCAGCGAGAAAAGAAGAAGGGTCGCGATCCACGAGCCATGAGAGAAATTCATGTCCGCGACATCAGGCGGAGGTAGCGACATAGAGCGATGAAGTTAGGGCTTTTTCTTTGGGTTTCCACCTTGATCATTTGATTCGGCGGATTCTTTTACGGTATAAATAGATAGCTTTCGAATAACCAAAGCGGTTTTCTCCTTCTTCCTTTACCCTAGCAAGAGGAAAGAAGAGGAACTCGATTAATATATTTTAAGTAGATTTTCATTTTTATTTTAAGTTTTATTTTAAGTTTTGAATCTATGGCGTGCGAGAGGCAGTAAATTTGGATTATTGTAGTTCTATTATTTTCTTCGATAATTCTTTGGCAAATTTATGAAATCTAGACAAATTTTTAGAATTCATTTCTTCCCAGTTTTATTGCAATTATAGTGGGTATGCGTGATCGACGCTTCCGCTCCTTGTCACGATGTCAGACGCGGCTGACTAGATTTGATTACATTTAGTTCTGATGCTCTGCACATTTATGAGAATTAATTTGGGTTCGGTTTTCACTTAATGGTTAATCGTTTTAAATGGATAAGTTCCCAGTGGTAATACTGAGTACCAATTAGGGAATGTATCTTGCTGCGATATCGGGATGCCCTCTGCGTGACCACGAGAGACGGAGATTCACGAGTTGAGGCGTTAACTACTAGGTATGTTCGACTACCATTATTGACTGGCGAGCTCCCCCAGAGTTCATTTTGATAAATCCCCGTTAAACATAATTGAAGTTGGAGGGGTGTATTGCTTGATATAAATAATCGAGAGAGTTCACCTTAATCTCACAGTGCGTTCAATCCACAGTGTTAGCTTAGATCTAATCGAGGAAAGGATAAACCCATAGATCTGGAGGTTGAGCCACCAATTAAGTAGTAGAAACTTAGCTAAAATCATGAGGAAGGTGGCCAAAGTTCTAGCTTGTCAGGGAAGATAAGTGTGAAGTATTGAGAAGAAAAATACCCCGGATCTTACACGAAAAATGTGGAATCTGGTGGAAATTGGTTTGATCTTGTCTTCGAACAAGGTGATTCATCGGTGACGGAGAAATCGATTCGATAATTAAGAAATCTTGGACAAAATCGGATCCATACGAAGAGCGAGCAAAGGATATAGTCTTTGGAATTGACGTTCCATTGTATTTCATTGATAGTTTTTCATTTCTCTGATGGCGATTGATCCATTCTTTTATGTACAATTTATTTTTAGTCGTTCACTTTTGTTTTAGTTTAATTTGAGCATATTCGATAGTATAGGATTTTCAATTTTGTCGTTTGATAAAATTTTCATATGAGTTTTGAGTCGAATAGTATGAAATTTTATTAGTTGGGGTAGTTGTTTTGTAATTCGCTATCGATCTACGTGGGAATGATGCACGGACTTATTAGTTCTTACTTGTATGACACATTACCTTCCCGGTGTCATAAGGCGAATCCCTTGTTTTTTTATCACGAACATTAAGAGAAATATATTTTAGTAAGCAGGTATCCAAAGTGACATGGGTATAAGAGATTGTAAGGCTCTTGTAGGTATGTTCATTTAAGGGTTTTAGTGCATATAGAAAAGGCGAACAAGTTTTTATGAAAGAGCCGGTTCGACTCGGGCGGAATAGCGAGAACTGGCGGCTGGAGTTTGAGCTTCAGCGCGAAGGGAAGGCCTTGTAAACCCGAGAGCTGGTGACTGATTTTGAATCGCAAATGTAGCCTGGGGCCCCAAATAGCTCAGTCTTGAGCTTGAACTGCCTCGAAAAAGGCCTTATTGGCCCAGAGCGATTATTTCGGGCGAGAATAGCGGGCCCGACTCAGTTTTGAGCTTTAAGCGCGAAGGCCTTATAGCCAAGAGCTAGTTCGGCTCGGTTTGAAGAGGACATGTAGCCGGGGCGGCTCGGTCTTGAGCTTGAGCGCTCCGAGGCCTTGTGGCCCGAGCCGGTTCGGCTTGGGGCGGGAATAGTGAAGGCCACTAGCGGCTGGGTTTGAACGAAGCACCTAGAGAGGCCTTTGCGGCCCGGAGCCGGTTCAGCTCAGTTTGAGGGCCGTATAGCTGGGCCCAGGCGCTCAGGTCTTGAGTATTGCCCTTTCAAAGGCCTTGTGTGAGACGGTCGGCTCAGTGGAATAGCGAAAAGGGCCCCGCCGGCTCGGTTTGAGCTTGGCCCGCCGGAGGCCTTGTAGCCCGAGGCAGGTCGGCACCGAGTTTGAAGAGGCCATGCGGCCCGGGGCCCGGTGGCTCAGTCTTGAGCTTGAGCTGCTCAGGCCTTGTGGCCCAAGAGCGGTTTAACTCGAGGCGGGGTGGCGAAGGAGCCCCGGCTTGGCTCGGTTCCAGGCGGTCCAGCTCAATTTCAAAGGGCCATGTAGCCCAGAGCCTGGCGGCTACGTCTTTAAAGCTTGGTAGCTTCAAAAAAGGCCTTGTGGCCCCGAAGGCGGTTCGGCTCGGGCGAATAACAAGAGACTGACGGCTTAGTTTAGAGCTTATTTGCCCGGAGAAGACCTTCGCCGACCTAGGCCGGTTATTTCGGTTTCAAAGGCCATGTAGCTGGAACCCCGGCGGCTCGGTCTTTGCAGAAGCAGGCGCCGAAAGGCCTTATGGCCCGAAGAGCGGTCGGCTCGAGCGAAATAGCGAAGGAGCCTGCGACTCGGTTTTGAGCCGTCGCGAGCCTTATAGCCCGGGAGCGGTTGCTTCCGGTTCCTCTGAGCCGTATGGCCCGGGAACGCGGCTCAGTCTTGAGCTTAGGCTGCTCAAAGGCATTGGTCGAAAGAGCGAGTTCGACTCGGGAAGAAGACCGAAAGACCCCGATAGCTTCGGTTTTGAAAGCTTGGTGCCCGAGAGAAGGCCTTGTAGCTCGGGGCAGTTCGGCTCAGTTTCAAAAGAGGCCATGTAGCGAGAGCCACAGCCATTTCTGTCTTTAGAGCTTGAATAGCGCAAAAACAGCCTGTGGCCCCGAAAGAGCCGGTTATTTCAGCGGAGATAGCGAAGAAGCCCCAGCGACTTCGGGTTTTAAGGCTTGAGCGCCACACGAAGGCCTTGTAGTCTAGGAGCCAATTCAGCTCAGTTTCAAAGAGGCCATGTAGCCTAGGAGCCCCAACTGGCTGATCTTGAGCTTAGGCGCCAGGCCTTGTGGCCCAAAGACTGGATTCATTTCAGGCGAGAATAGCGAAGGAGCCCCAGCGGCTCGGTTTGAGCGTTGCCCGAGTGACCTTGTAGCTCAGGCGATTCGGCTCGATTTCTAGAGAGCCCGTGTAGCCGGGGCGGCGGCTCGACGCGGAGGCTTGAGCGCTGGAACGTGGCCCCAGGCGATTCGGCAGGCGAATAGCGAGGCTGGCGGCTGGTTTGAGGCTGGCGCTGGGAAGGCATTGTAGCCCGAAGCGGTAATTTCCCGATTTCAAAGGGCCATGGCCGGAGCCCCGGGCTCGGTGTTTAGAGCTTGGCAAGCTCAAGGCCTTGTGGCCCAGGCTTGATTCGGCTCGAGGCGGAATAGCGAGGAGCCCCAATGCTTTCCGGTTTGAGGCAGCGCGAAGAAGGCCTTGGCGAAGGAGCCGGTTCGGCTCGGTTTCAAAGGCCATGTAGCCAGGAATACGCCCGGCTCGGTTTTGAGCTTGAACCGCCTCAGGCCTTGGCCCGAGGCGGTCCATTTCGAGCGAAATAGCGAGCCCCGTGGCGGTTTGGAGCTTCAGCGCTGAGGCGCAGCGAGGCGATTCGACTCGAGTTTGAAGAGCCCCGTGTAGCCAGGGGAGCCCAGCGACTCCGGTCTTGAGCTTGAATTTCTAAAAGGCGCGAGGCCCCAGGCGATTCGACTCGGGCATAATAGCTAAAGGAGCCCAGCGGCTCGGTTGAGCTTCAAGCGCGAGAAGGCCTTGTAGCCCGGGGCGGCTCAGCTCGGTTTGAAAGAGCGTGTGAGCCCGAGAGTCCGGGTTCGGTCTTACACAGGCGGGCGCTGAGGCGCGTGGCCCCGAGCGGTTCGGGCTGGTGGAATTAGCGAGATTTGGCGGCAGTTTTGAGCTTGACTTCCCGAGTAGGCGCGGAAGCCCGGGGAGCGGTTCGCTCGATTTAGAAGAGGTGTGCTTTCAGGAGCGGCTCTGTGGCGAAGCAGGCTGCTTTCGAAAAGAGAAGGCCTTGTGGCCCGAGAGGCAGTTGACTCAAGCTGAAATGGTCGAAAGGCCCCAGTAAGCAGCTTTTGAATCGACGCACGAAAGGCGCCTTGGCCCCGAAAAGTCGAA
Organism: Tetrastigma voinierianum; assembly: GCA_016808115.1. Lineage (NCBI taxonomy): Eukaryota > Viridiplantae > Streptophyta > Magnoliopsida > Vitales > Vitaceae > Tetrastigma > Tetrastigma voinierianum. Next base: position 485,072 of record JAEQBH010000467.1, read on the forward strand.
TCGAGGAGAGTAGGAATAGGCGAGAAGCCTCTCAGCGGCTCAGTGCAAAATCTTACGGCTCGAAGAAAGTCTGGCCTGGGCAGTATAGCTGAAAAAAAAAAAAAAAAAAATATATATATATATATATATATATATATATATATATATATATATATACACACACGTAAGAGCGAGAGAAAAATGGGTATTCCTTAGTAATCAAAACGAGAATATTATTACACGCATTCTAGAGCAAAAATTTGCAGAGCGAAACAATTATGAAAGGCTGGAGCGTGGTGCACGACTATGAGCGGCGAAGCCCCAGGGCGGGAAGAATTTTCAGACAGGGAGCCTCGGGCTCTCGGGACAATCATAGGAGTGGGGGCATCCGAAAACACCTTGGGGTATTGAACCCCCTATCCTTTTTTTGATTCATATTTATGAATAAATAAATAAATAATCAAATATCATTTAAATTAATAGAGAGACCACAAATATTGAACCCCCTACCCTTTTTTCTTTTTATAGAGTTGATTTATCTTAAGCCATATTTACATGTGTGCATCATTAAGTGTCAAAACAAAAAAAAAAAAAAAACATTTGCAAATCTTTGCATTTATTTACACAATACTAGTTGGCATTAGATAACATACGCTTTTATGTATTAGTTACAATAATATCTTTGTACATTTTCCACTTAATGTACAATAATACTATTAAATTCTTGAAAAGTAACTTAGGACCTCCCTTGTCTTGTCCATAAATAAAACTTTTATAGTGGGACTGACCACTTGCATTTGTTTTGTTCCTGATATTGAGTAGCTAAATGGCGAGAAACGCGAGTGACCCTTCTTTGTGAGAAGGATAAAAATAAAATTTTGATATTTTAATAGGTGGATTAGAAAATATATAGTTTATATTTCCAAGTGTTTTTTGATAGAGGGGGCAGCACTTTAGTTATCTTTGTAATGCTTCTTATAGTAAGACTTGAACGGGCCTCTCTTCTTCCTATACCTTGTTTCTTAATGTGAATGCTCTAATATAGGTCAGACATGATGAGCCTATCAGGCTGTTGATCTATGATTTGTAGCTTTTGATGAGGCTAGTGGTGATGAGTGATTATCGGTGATTAGGGCCTTGTTTGGTAAAAGAGAGGTTTTGTACGAGAAATTCTGAGTTTGACCTATTTTAGAGGATTGACCAGTCAAAACCTCTAATGTTGTCGTTTGGTGAAGAGAGTTAGGTCGATTAAGCTAATTTAAAAAAGGCTGCTTGGAAGAGCTTTTGAATAAAGTTGCATAGGTGTAGTTAAAAAGACAGGGTTGTCAAAGTTGTCAATAATTCTTTGCTTTACCTTAGGTTTCACAAATCTATGAAATTTTAATTAATTGCCTCACCTTCAATAATTAATATCTAATTACTAATTTACATAAAAATATTTGTTACAACTCTATTGATAAATTAATAGTATCTTTAATAATTATGATATTAATATTTTTACAAATTTACCTTCAGTTTGTATATTTTAAAATTTTAAAATGACTAATATTTTTAGCAATGTTGTTTAATTCTTGAAGTGTTAATGTTTTTTATTGGTCATTTATACAATTAAGTAGTTATCAACTAAATTTTACAAACACATTTATAAGCAGTTAATAGAATAAGCTAAGCAAATAAGCCAAGTTATACGCTAAAAGCAATATTAAATTATGAAATATTCGTTAATTGCTAAATGAACTACAGAATGTCATTACCATACGAAGCTACGAGCGGATTAGGCTAAATTATCCATCGCTCCCCCACAAGCTCGACAAAGCATCCTTAATTTTTTTCTCTAAAAATGAAAGCGTGATAATGAGACATAAATAATTATAAAACATCTTTTATGGGAAGGTAGCTTTGACCGTTCATGTCTAGAAGGTCTTCAAAGCTCGGTGCACGAGGCACACATCAAGCAGGCACATCACCGATATATAATTTTGTTCATTTTGCTTAAATTGATAGATACTTGGAACATCACGAGCTTATCTAAGTTGATGCTTGAGTATTATATTCATCGAAGGCATGACTAGCTATAGAAGTCAAATTCGATCGTCTTTTATTCATTTTGCTCGAGTGATTCATATTTATGAATGAATAAATAAATAATCAAATATCATTTAAATTAATAGAGACCACAAATATTGAACCCCCTATTTATTTGCTTTTTTGATAGGTCGAACCCTATTTTTAAACCATGTTACATATTATTGCATCATTAAGTGTCAGAAAGAAAAAAAAAAGAAAAAACATTTGTGCATTTTTACAATACTAGTTGGCATTAGATAACATGCATAGCACATGGCAGCCGGATTACAATAATAATGCTATTTGCATTTCCCACTTAATGTACAATAATACTATTACATTTAGTGAGAAACATTAACAGTACCTCTCCTTGTCTTGTCTATAAATAAAACATTGACAAATTGAGACTGTTTTGTTCCCTGATATCGAGTAGCTAAAAATGGCGAGAAAATGAGTGAAGGATAAAAATAAAAATTTGGATATTTTAATAGGGTGGATTAGAAAAGAATCACAGTTTATAACTTTTTTTTCATCAAAAATTTGTTTTTCTTATTAACCTTTAATTATATTGTAAAGTAAGTGTATAGTAGAGACTCGAATCTAGGGCCCTTCCTTCTTGCACACTTGTTTCTTAGCGTTGCGATTATCGTATAAATTAGACATGATGAACCCATCGGGAGTTATTAATCCATGGTTGTATGGCTTTTCGATCGAGTTGTTTAATTAAGTCCTAGTTGGTTGCTCCAGGTTAGTAGGGTCTGATTTGGTAGGCGTTTAACATGCATAGCACATGGCAAGCGGATTACAATATTATGCGTACATTTTCCCTTTGAATATCTTATTAATACTATTAAATTTACTGAGAAAAATTGTAACTTAGGACCTCTCCCTTGTCTTGTCCATAAATAAAACTTTTCAGCAAGTGGGAAGCTTCTTGTTTTGTTTCCCTGATATCGAAGTAATAAAATGCGAAGCCTTGAAGTGAGCTTCAATATTTATTTTGAGAACCAATTGCATCCTGAAAGAAGGAAGTCACTGTGGATAAGTTGCCAAGAAAATAACTGATGTAGTTCCAAAATTTTCCTGAAATTTGATCAAATCGACTATCGGTGGATGATATCATATCGACCTCCTTAGATGTCGAGATACTCGATGATATTTCACGAAATTTTGTTCCTGATAATATCTCGACAAAAAAAAGCCCAAAAGCGTATTTAGGTAAGTTTTTAAACAAAGCCATATTTTCTAAATTGCGTGATTAAAGCAGGTGATCGAGACATGGTATTATATATATATATATATATATATATATTAGAGAGACCACAAATATTGAACTCCCTATCCTTTTTTTCTTTTTTTCTTTTTTTTTATAGGTTGAACTCCCTATCTTAAGCCATGTTACATGTGTGCATCATTAAGTGTCAAAAGAAAAAAAAAAGAAAAAACATGTGCAATGCTGCATTTATTTACAATACTAGTTGGCATTAAGATAACATGCATAGCACATGGCAACCGGATTACAATAATAATACTGTTATATTTTCCCACTTAATGTACAATAATACTATTACATTTAGTGAGAAACATTGTAACTTAGGACCTCTCCCTTGTCTTGTCTATAAATAAAACATTTCAGCAAGTGGGAACCCAACCCACTGCGTGTTGTTTTGTTTCCCCAATATCATGTAGCTAAAAAATGGCAGAAAGCGCCAAGAAGGATAAAAATAAAAATTTGGATATTTTAATAGGAGTGGATTAGAAAAAGATACGGTTTATAACTTTTTTCATCAAACTGTTTTTTTTATTGTTAACACTTTAATTATATTGTAGTAAATTATTATGGTAGCGAGAGACTGAATGCAGGGGCCCTTCCTTCTTATATCCTTCGTTTCTTAAAAAACGTCACCACCATATAAGTTGGAGCATGATGAACCCATGAATTTGTTTAATCCTATGATTTGTAGCTTTTCGATCGAGGCTGTTTAGTGGATTCCTAGTCGATTATGGTGATTAGGGTCTCGTTTGGTAAGGCGTTTTGTCTGAAAAATTAGAGATTTGACCTATTTTAAAGTTGACAGTCAAACCTTTAATATTGTCGTTTAGTGAAAGGGATTAAGAGTCAATTAAGCTAATTTCAAAAAATATGTCAGGAGTAGTTTTTTCAAATAGAGGATTGCATATGTAGAGTTGAAAAGACAAATTTGTCAAAAAATTATCAATAATTACTGCTCTTACCTTAAGGTTTTCACAAAACCCTATGAGAGTTTACTAGCTAATTGCCCCCACCTTCAATAATTAATATCTAATTACTAATTTACATAAAAAATTTTGTTTACAATTCTATTGATAAATTAATAGTAATATTTAATAATTTTTGTAATAATTTTGTAAATTTGCAACTCAAAAAATTTGTATATTTTAAAATTTAAAATGACCTAATATTTTTGTAAATGATGTTTTAATTCTTCAAGAGTGCTACTGTTTTTATTAGTCATTTTATACAATTAAGTAGCTATCAACTAAATTTTACCAAACACATTTGTACAAATAGTTAATAGAATCAGTTAAAAACAAACAACTAAGTTATTTGTTAAAAACAAGCAACTAAATTATCAGATATTTGCTAATTGCCAAACAAAACTTAGATGTCATTACCATGCAACCTACAAGTTAGTTGTAGGGGTCTTCAAAAGCTGATGCGAGGCTCTGTGAGCTTTGGGCATCATAAATGTATAATTTTTATTCATTTACTTAGAATTATTCGAATGTAGGAACTTTTATCCGACCAAACATCTAAGTTGATGCTTAAATTATTATATTCATCGAAAACATGACTAGCTATAGAAGTCAAAATTCCATAAAATGTATAATTTTATTCATTTGCTCATAATTGATTCATATTTTATGAATAGACCAAATAAATAGAATGATAAATAATCAAATATCATTTAAATTAATAGAGAGACCACAAATATTGAACCCCCTTTTTTTTTTTTTTGATAGGTAGCCCTATCTTAAGCCATGTTTCATGTACATCATTAAGTGTCAGAAGAAAAAAAGAAAAGCATTTGCAATCACTGCATTTATTTACAATACTAGTTGGCATTAAGATAACATGCATAGCACATGGCAACTGGATTACAATAATAATACTGTTACATTTTCCCACTTAATGTACAATAATACTATTAAATTTACTGAGAAAAATTGTAACTTAGGACCTCTCCCTTGTCTTGTCCATAAATAAAACTTTTCAGCAAGTGGGAACCCAACCCACTGCTTCTTGTTTTGTTTCCCCAATATCGAGTAGCTAAAAAATGGCAGAAAGCGCTGTGACCTTCTTTGTAGAAGCATAAAATAAATTTGGACTATTTTAATAGAATTGGATTAGAAAAGATATGGTTTATAACTTTTTTCAAACTGTTTTGTTGATAGCTAGCAATTTAGTTATGTTGTAGTAAACTATTATGAGCGAGACTCCGAACGAGTACTCGTCTTCTTATCACACTTCGTTTTAAGCATTGAATACTCTAATACATGAGTTGGAGAGCCCATCAGAAGGCACATTTAGTCCTATATTTGTAGCTTTCCCGATCAGAGCTATTTAATTAAGTGATTAGGGTCTCGTTTGGTAAATTTCGTTTTGTCACCAAAAGTGAAAGTTTATTTTATTTTAGAGGATTGACCAGTCAAAACCTCTAATGTTGTCGAGGCAATTTTGAGCTAAGGTTGCATAGGTGGAGTTAAAAAGACAAGTTTGTCAAAAAGTTGTCAATAATTACTGTTTTTACCCTAAGATTTTCACAAAATCCTATGAGAGTTTACTAGCCAATTGCCCTTCACCTTTAATAATCACCAACATATAATTACTAATTTACATAAAAATTTGTTTACAACTCTAATAGATAAATTAATATAGTAATATTTAATAATTTGGTAATAATGTTAATATTTTTGCAAATTTACAACTTAAGAAATTTAATATTTTAAAATTTTAAAATGACTAATAGTTTTTTGAGTAAATGATGTTTTAATTTCTTCAATAGTACACTGACTGTTTGGCTGTTATTATACAATAAATAGCTATCAACTAAATCTTCGATCAAACATTATTTATACAACAAATAATAATCACTAAAAACAAACAATCAAGATCCGCTAAAAACAAGCAACTAAATTTTCAGATATTCGCTAATCACCAAACAAGACCTAGATGTCATTATCATGCAACCTACAAGAACCGATTAGGATAAATTATCCATCAACTTCCCCCGTAAGCTCAACAAAGCATCCCCTTAATTTTTTTTTTCTCTAAAAATGAAACTTGATAATGAGACATAAATAATTATAGAACAATATTTTAATAGGAGGTAAGCTTTGATAGTGTCATATGTCTGTCTAGGGGTCTTCAAAAAGCACGATGCCAGAGGCTCGCATCAAGCCCGGGCACATCACCGAATGTATAATTTTTATTCATTTTGCTTAAATTATTCGATAACCGGGCACATCACCAAACATCTAAGTTGATGCTTAAATTATTATATTCATCGAAAACATGACTAGTTATAGAAGTTAAATTCCATCAAATGTATAATTTATAATATAAAAAATGATTATTAATAGGTTTAATAGTTTTTAAAAATGATTAATTGAAATTTAAATGCTCATTTTAATTAAAAATTTATGTCGTATTATACCATTATATCTGTAGAGTATGTTCTTTAAAAAAATATTATTAGATAAATATATTTTACATAAACAAAACATGAGAGGATGAATTTGTGAAGAAGAATTAATTTCAAGGAGTAATTAAGAAACCAAACCCAACCAACAACTATTTCCAAAATGAATTAAGAGGATCTCGGTTGGAGATTTACAACGGCACGAGTTATTTCCAAATTCTCAGCCCCATCTTGTTCTATCCATACGCGATAAGTTTTCAGATAAGATAATCTGGCTTAACTGATTCGAAATTTTTATTTTTTCAAACCCGAATTCGATTCTATCGTGGATATTGGTCTATCTCACTCCCATTATATTTAAAAATAATTTTTCTTAGTTTATTTTATATTTGAATAAATAATAATAATTATAATATTTTATAATAAATAATTTATAAAACTTCAGAATATTTTATTTTATATGAAATATAAAAATAAAAACAAATAAAAAAATAAAATATTGAAACAGAGCGGGAATGAAAATTCTTCAATCCCCAGCTGGATTTATCCCATTTCTAATTTTTAAATAGTACGAATTCAAAATTAAAAAAAAAAAAATGAGACAGGGTTAGTCCGGTTTCTTTGCTAGTCCACATAGATTTGATCTCTCCAGTTTCTTTTGTGAAATGGAAATAGATCGAGCAGATAGGCTGCATGAATCTCACAAAGACAACAATAGCTCGGCATCGCGCCTACCGCCGGATAGAAACCCACCCACGGGGCTGGTATCACACCACAGATGCCATTGATTGTTCTCGCTTTCACTCTCTTTGAAAGGACTCTTCTTTATTTTCTTGAATAAGATTCAATATTCCTTTCCTCCAAAGAAAAACTTTAAAACTCTTATCGTTTTCTGCCGGGGAAGAGTAGCCCGGAAAATGGCAGAAAGCAGTGTTACCTTTCTTTGGTGGAGAAGTTGAGCAACTTGATATTGCAGGAAGCTTCGGTATTTGGGGAAGTAGAAGGCCAGATACAGCTTTAGAAAAAACATTATAATCATGACATATTCAATCATATCAATAAGTCTCTAAAAATGAAACGTGATAATGAGACATAAATAATTATAAAACAATATTTTAATAGGAGATAAGCTTTGATAGTTTCATATGTCTAGAGGCCTTCAGCTCGGTGCCCAGGCCTCCATCGCCCGGAAGAAGACATCACCAAATGGCATACTTTATTCATTTTGCTTAAATTATCTCGATAACCGAGGTACATCACCAAATGACTCGGCGTTGATGCTTAAATTATTATATTCATCGAAAACATGACTATGCCATAGAAGTCAAATCACCAAATGTATAATTTTATTCATTTTGCTCATAATTGATTCATATTTATGAAATGAATAAATAAATAATTCAAACATCATTTAAACTGAATGTAGAGACCACAAATATCAACCCCTATTTTTTCGATAGGCCGAACCTCTATCTAAAGCCACGCTACATGTGTGATCACAGCGTCAGAAGAAAAAAGGCGCCATTTGCGTAATGCTTCGCATTTATTTCATAATACTAGTTGGCATTAAGATAACATGCAGCAGCGCGGCAACCGGATTGCTAATATTACTGTTACATTTTCCCACTTAATGTACAATAATACGATTACATTTACTGAGAAAAATTGTAACTTTGGACCTCTCCCTTGTCTTGTCTATGAATAAAACATTTCAGCAAGTGGGAACCCAACCCGCTGCGTGTTGTTTTGTTTTCCCAATATCGAAGCAGGCCTAAAATTCGGCTGGTAAAGCACGATAAAACAAAATTCACCGACATATTTGAATGAGGAGGATTAGAAAAAGATATGGTTTATAACTTTTTTCATCAAATCTGCTACATGCTAACACTTGGGCTATATCAGAAGAAATTATTACGATCGGAGACTCGAATCCAGGACCCTTCCCTTTCTTATACCCTTCATTTCTTAAACGTTGAACGCTCTATCATACGAGTTAAACATGATGAATCCATCAAGAGCTCTTTAGTCCTATGATTTGTAGCTTTTTCGATCAAAATTTGTTGAGTGGTCTAATCGGTTATTAGTGATTAGGGTCTCATTTGGTAAAGAGTTTTGTACCAAAATGAGAGGATTTGACATATTTTAGAGGATTGATCAGTCAAAACCTCTAATATTGTCGTTTGGTGAAGAGAGGATTAGGTCCAATTCGCTAATTTAAAAAAATTTGTCAGTATTTTTAGATAGAGGATTGCGTATGTAGGTGAAAAACGAGTTTGTCAAAAAGTTGTCAATAATTACTGCTCTTACCCTAAGGTTTTTACAAAACCCTATGTGAATTTACTAGACAATTGTCCCCACCTTCAATAATTAATATCTAATTACTAATTTACATAAAAAATTTTGTTTACAATTCTATTGATAAATTAATAGTAATATTTAATAATTTGCACAATGTTAATATTTTTGCAAATTTACAACTCAAGAGGCCACATATTTTAAAATTTTAAAATGACTAATATTTTTTTTGTAAATGATGTTTTAATTCTTCAAGAGTGCTGATGTTTTTATTGGTTATTTTATACAATTAAGTAGTTATCAACTAAATTTTACTAAATACATTTATACAAACAACTAATAGAATCAGCTAAAAGCAAATAACTAAGTTATCTGTTAAAAGCAAGCAACTAAATTATCAAATATTCGTTAATTGTCAAACAGAACCTAGATGTCATTACCATGCAACCTACAAGAACCGATTAGGGTAAATTATCCATCAGCTCCCCCCTAAGCTCAACAAAGCATCCCCTTAATTTTTTTTTCTCTAAAAATGAAACGTGATAATGAGACATAAATAATTATAAAACAATATGTTAATAGGAGGTAAGCTTTGATAGTTTCATATGTCTAGAGGTCTTCAAAAAGCTCGATGCCGAGGCCTGCATCAAGCCCGGGCACATCACCAAATGTATAATTTTTATTCATTTTGCTTAAATTATTCGATAACCGGGGCACATCACCAAACATCTAAGTTGATGCTTAAATTATTATATTCATCGAAAACATGACTAGCTATAGAAGTCAAATTCGATCAAATGTATAATTTTTATTCATTTTGCTCATAATTGATTCATATTTATGAATGAATAAATAAATAATCAAATATCATTTAAATTAATAGAGAGACCACAAATATTGAACCCCCTATTTATTTATTTTTTTTGATAGGTCGAACCCCCTATTTTAAGCCATGTTACATGTGTGCATCATTAAGTGTCAGAAGAAAAAAAAAAAGAAAAAACATTTGCAATGCTGCATTTTTTTACAATACTAGTTGGCATTAAGATAACATGCATAGCACATGGCAACCGGATTACAATAATAATACTGTTACATTTTCCCACTTAATGTACAATAATACTATTACATTTAGTGAGAAACATTGTAACTTAGTACCTCTCCCTTGTCTTGTCTATAAATAAAACATTTCAGCAAGTGGGAACCTGTTTTGTTTCCCCAATATCGAGTAGCTAAAAAATGGCAGAAAGCGCCGTGAAGGATAAAAATAAAAATTTGGATATTTTAATAGGAGTGGATTAGAAAAAGATACCGTTTATAACTTTTTTCATCAAACTGTTTTTTTACTGTTAACACTTTAATTATATTGTAGTAAATTATTATGACTGAGACTCGAATCTAGGCCCTTCCCCTTCTTATACCCTTCATTTCTTAAACGTTAAACGTTCTATCATATAAATTAGACATGATGAACCCATCAGGAGTTATTTAGTCCTATGATTTGTAGCTTTTTTCGATCAAGAGTTGTTTAATTAGTCCTAGTTGGTTATCAGTTATTAGGGTCTCGTTTGGTAAAGAGTGCTTTGTACAAAAATTAGAGGATTTGACATATTTTAGAGGATTGATCAGTCAAAACCTCTAATGTAGCTGTTTGGTGAAGAGAGGATTAGGTCCAATTCGCTAATTTCAAAAAAGCTGTCAGGAGTATTTTTTCAAATAGAGAATCGCATGTAGAGTTGAAATCTGAGAGTTTGTGAGTTGTCGATAATTCACTTGGGTTTTACTTGAGCCACATGAGCACACTAGTAGTGCCCCCACAGCTAATAATTAATATCTAATTACTAATTTACATAAAAAAATTTGTTTACAATTCTATTGATAAATTAATAGTAATATTTAATAATTTGCACAATGTTAATATTTTTGCAAATTTACAACTCAAAAAATTTGTATATTTTAAAATTTTAAAATGACTAATTTTTTTGTAAATGATGTTTTAATTCTTCAAGAGTGCTAATGTTTTTATTAGTCATTTTATACAATTAAAAGTAGCCTCCAGCCCCAGAATTTTAAATCGAAACCGATTTATACAAATGATTAATAGAATCAGTTAAAAGCAAACAACTAAGTTATCTGTTAAAAATAAGCTACTAAATTATCAGATATTCACTAATTACCAAACAGAACTTAGATGTCATTACCATGCAACCTACAAGAATCGATTAGGGTAAATTATCCATCAGCTCCCCCCGTAACCTCAACAAAGCATCCCCTTAATTTTTTTTCTCTAAAAATCAAACGTGATAATGAGACATAAATAATTATAAAACAATATTTTAATAGGAGGTAAGCTTTGATAGTGTATATAATACGAAGTGCTTGAGGCTCGATCGCCGAGGCTGCATCCAGCCAGGCACATCACCAAATGTATAATTTTTATTCATTTTGGTTAAATTATTTGATAACCGGGGCAGATTACCAAACATCTAAGTTGATGGTTAAATTATTATATTCATCCAAAACATGACTAGCTATAGAAGTCAAATTCCATCAAATGTATAATTTTTATTCATTTTGCTCATAATTGATTCATATTTATGAATGAATAAATAAATAATCATATATTATTTAAATTAATAGAGAGACCACAAATATTGAACCCCCTACCTTTTTTTTTTTTTTTTTTGAGCAAAAGAAAAAAAAGCTTTATTCTGTCACTGCATTTATTTACAATACTAGTTTGGCATTAAGATAACATGCATAGCACATGGCAACTGGATTACAATATTAATACTGTTACATTTTCCCACTTAATGTACAATAATACTATTACATTTACTGAGAAAAATTGTAATTTAGGACCTCTCTCTTGTCTTGTCTATAAATAAAAATTTTCAGCAAGCAAGTGGGAACCCAACCCACTGCGTTTTGTCTTGTTTCCCCAATATCGAGTAGCTAAAAAATGGCAGAAAGCGCCGTGAGCTTCAATATTTATTTTGAGAACCAATTGCATCCTGAAAGAAGGAAGTCACTGTAGATAAGTTGCGAAGAAAATAACAAAGATGTAGTTCCAAAATTTTTACTTAAATAATCTACGGACCAAAACTAATGAATTTGCTAATTTTTTCTTTGAATATAATTATAGTTTTATATTTATTTTATCAAACAAGTGAAATTCAAATCAAACTGAATTTGAGAGGATTGATTATTAATAGGTTTAATAGTTTTTAAAAATAATTAATTCAAATTTAAATGCTCATTTTTTTAATATAAAAAAATTTATGCCGATTATACCATTTATCTTAGGAGTATGTTCTTTTAAAAAATATTATTAGATAAATATATTTTACATAAATAAAACATGAGTGGATGAATTTGTGAAGAAGAAAGTAATTTGAGGTAATTAAGAAATCAGGCCGATCATATTTATTTAAAATGAATTAAGAGGATGCGGTTAGGAATGACAATGAGCCAGAGTTATTTCGGTCGTCGTCTTGTTAATTCGTAATGTGTGGTTGGTTTAAGTATAATCGGTTTTTTAACGGATTTGAGTTTATTTTCTTAAACCAAAAATGGATTCTGGTATTGTTATATCGGTCTTTAAAATTACAGTATATTTAAAAATAATTTTTTTTAGTTTATTTTATATTTTAATTAAATAATAATAATTATAATATTTTATAATAAATAATTTATAAAACTTCAAAATATTTTTATTTTGTATGAAATATATTAATTTTAATATAATAAAAACAAAAACAAATATAAAAATAAAATACAAACAGAGCCGGAATTAAAATTTCTCAATCCCGCCGACTTATCCCATTTAATTTTTAAATAGTACGAATTTGAAAAAAAAAAAAGGGACAGGGTTGGGTCCGGCTCGCTGCCACTTGCCATCCACAGGCTTTGAAATTTAAGAGGTCTTTGAATGGGTGGATGGAAATAGCTCGAGCAGATATCTACCAACCCCCACAGGCTGCCATAGACACTCCCATTATATATCACATCAGCCTACTGCCGGATAGAACCCCACCCATCACCACAGATGCCATTGATGGTTCCTCGCTTTCACTCTCTTTGAAAGGGACTTCTTTATCTTCAAATAAATATTCCACCATTCGGGAACCCTTCGTGTTAAAAACTTAAAACCGCTTTTATCAGTTATCTTCTTTCGGAAGAGTAGCTCAAAAATGGCAGAAGGCACTGTTACCTTCTTTGCGGAGAAGTTGAGCAACTTGATTTTGCAGGAGGCTTCGGTATTTGGGGAATAGAAGGCCAGATAGCTGCTGCTGCCCAGAGACAGGCTGGAGTGGATGCGTCTCTTCCTGAGGGATGCGGATTCAAAGCGTGTATACGACGAAAGAGTCAAGCTGTGGGTGAATCAGATACGAAACGCAACCCATGATGCTGAGGATGCCATCGATGAATTCATTCTCAACATGGATCATCGCCAGCGAAGACTTAACACCCTCAAGTTCTTACCTACTTGTGTGGGAATGGTCGACAAGCTACCCTTCATCCACGAGCTTGACAGTCGTGTTAAGGATATAAATGCAATGATTGGGGCGATTATAGCTAATAGATCCAAGTATGGTCTTGAAGCTCTAACCGCTTCCAGCTCATCCACTGCTGATCAGGCTGTGTCACTGGAGAAGCAGGCCCAGTTGTTGAAGAAATAGCATGGTGGGAATTATTGATAGCGCTAAAGGAATTGAAACAGTACTAATGAAGAGATGACCGGGAGATCAGTGGTGTCAATCGTGGGGATGGGCGGTCTGGGCAAGACAACTCTTGCCAAGAATGTTTATAATCAAAGGGATGTCCAGGGACCCTTCGATTGTAAAGCTTGGGTTTATGTGTCTCAAGAGTTCAGAGCAAGAGAAATTTTGCTAGCTATTGCCCTTCAAGTGATGTCTCCCAGTGATGAAGAAAAAAGAAAATTAGAAGAAATGGGAGAGATTGAGCTTGGCAAGAAGCTTTGTGGATACCTTGGGGAGAAGAAGTACTTGGTAGTCATGGATGACGTATGGAGCAGTGAAGTTTGGAGTCGCCTCCAACCACATTTTCTGATCGGGCCAAGGATGGGAGCATAGTGTTGATCACCACTCGCAATAAAGAAATTGCTCTGCATGCCACTTATTCAGAAGCATTTATCTACGAACTTCGTCATATGCGTGACGATGAGAGTTGGCAGCTCTTTCTCAAAAAAGCTTTTCAAGGGACAAGTACTACAACTCCTACTCTAATTACAGAGTTCTTAGATAAGGAACTGCAAGAGAAGATTGTGACAAAATGCAAAGGCTTGCCTCTTGCTATTGTGGTGTTAGGCGGCTTATTGTCAACAAAAGAGATGACAAAGAAATCGTGGGAGAAAGTGCTTGCAAATTTAGAGTGGCATCTAGATCAAGGCCCTCAATCGTGCATGGGAATTCATAAGCTACGGAGTTCTGATAGGCTTTGCTTTTTATTCTTGAAACTTTGTTTTACTAACTGTGTAGGATATTCCCAGAAGACTCTGAGATTGACGCATGGGACTTGATTAAATTGTGGTTGGAGTGAGGGCTTTATTCGAGGAGAAGGAAAAGACTCAAGAGACATCGTAGGGACTATGCACGAGTTGATCCATAGAAGTTTGATTCAAGTGGCTAATCGGAAGGGTAGATGGAGGAGTGGAGTCTTGTCAGCGTATGCAGTATATTGAGACCTTGCTATTTCACGAGGCCCTAAGGATGCAAATTTTTTGAAGTGCAGCCCAGAAAACATGGATTCCACATTTCCTAATAGTATTAAGTCGACATTTATTCATCAAATCTCATCAACCATGACATTTCTCAATGCTTTTGCATAATTCTAGCTCACGACTAAGATCTTTGGTTTCATTTGATGGATCATTTATGGGGAAAAAAAGTTGGGGATGTTCTGAGAGCATATTAAATTACTTACGGTTTTTGAACTTATCGTAGAGGAAGTTGGTGGTCATGTGCTCCCATGGGATATAGGACAACTCATTCACCTATTCTTGTGCATAAAAATTTAGAAGTCATGTCAAAGCTTCCATCCATCCATTGGTAAATTTGGTTAATGCAAAGTCTTGCTTAGGAGTGAATGATTGCAATATACCTCATTCAATTTGGAAGTGAAGAGTTAAGACATCTAGAGTGTCCTTTGGGCAAGGTTTCCAAGCCAATCCCAGGCCAAACAAGAATGTGAATGGTTATTTGGGCATGGGAGAGCTAAACTCCACTAACAGCAAACTTTGCTTTAAAGGGGAAGTTGGTTAGAGGAGATAACGAGGAAAATTGACTGACTGAGTTTGGAATTAAGTAAATGTTCCACTTCGTATTTGAAGACGGAGTTTTTCGAGTCTATTGCTAAATTAACTGTTCTTGAAATCCTCGATTTGTCATTTACGGAGGGGCATACAAAGAAAACATTGGTAAATAGCCTTGGATCAGTGGGAGAAGAAGAATGTTACTATTGATCATCATAACAAAACATTACTTCCTGGACTCATGCCTTTCTCGCACCATGCCTACCTTTATGATTTGTCCTTGTTCGGGATGTTAGAGAAGTTGCCGGAGCAAATTGAATTCTACCCTCCAAAACTCCTCAGACTTGCTTTATGGGAATGCAAGTTAACAGATGATCCAATGATGATCTAGAGTTGCCATCATTGCGAATTCTTAGTTATGGTCAGTATACGGAAAAAGATGGTATGATGTTCTTGGGAGGTTCCTTGACTTAAAAGTTTAAAATTTTTTGGGTTAGATGAATTAGAGGAACTGATGGTAGAGAGAGGAGCAATGAGTAGTATGAAAACCTTGGAAATTTATTATTGTGATAAAATGAAAAAGCTTCCTCACGGATTGTTGCAACTGACAAATCTTGAGAAACTTTCGGCGAGGAGAAATTTATCGTGCGCGAATCGGTCTGAAGAGATTGAAGGCGGGGAGAAGATTGGGGGATAAGCTCAAGAGTAAAATCATGTGATAAGCAGGCGCCTAATGACACTTTGATTGATTTCATCATCTTTTGGAATTTGCATTTGCATGCACCATCGGAGTTGAACCCCATGTTTCATGGTTTCCTCCTGAACTATGTTTGTTTGTTTGTTTTTTTTTTTAATTTTTAATTTTCGTCTCTATTTGTTTGTTATTTTCAAATTTGTATATTTTTCTCATTTAATGTATTTATTTAATCTTGAAGTGATTTCATTTCATGATTAGTTTGTCTTGAAATGAGATGATTTATTGATATTGAGTCTCAACTTCATTTTTTATTAATTTGTATAGATTATACAAGGATCATCATATAACTTTTCATTATTTTGTAACCAAACCTGATCAAACAATAAAGTACAAGAAATATCATAAATATTTCTTCAAAATTGCAAAAGAAGAGTGTTAAATAAATTCCACCTATGTAATTCATATATATATATATATATATATATATATATATATAATTATCCGGTAAAGCAAATAATCAAATTACTACTTTAATGAATTAATTGCAATTTTCTTGGTTTCCATTTATCCTTAAGGCTATGTTTGGTTCATAAGGAAGCAATGTAAGGAAAAGAAGACGGGGAGGAAAAGTAAAAGGAAAGAAAAAGGAAAATAAGAATAGAACTAAATTCCATATATTATTTTAATTTGATACTTCAAATCAATTTTATTATTTATTACTTCAAAATAATTTTATTTATTTTAATCCATAAATATAAAGATTAAATAATATAGGAATATATAAGTTTTTAAGTAATTATTTTCTTTAATGTTTTTTTTTTTTTATTTATTTTTTTAAAGGAAAAATAATATTATTGATTCAAACTTACAATATATCACAGATCCAGAGATATAAATAGCTAAAAATTATATAGGATGAAACAATATTCAGATTAATAGCATAATAAATTAGTATAAAGCCTATAAATTTAATAATATAGTGATTAGAATATTTACGTCTCAGTTCGCCAGCATCTTGGCTTGGCCCAATGGTGATATTTTTACTAATTGAATCCATCTTGCCTGTTTGAATCACCCCCACGCAAATAAAATATCGCAACAAGAAAACGGACAACACCACGTCGTCATAAGTCGATGACGAACACATTCCACAATAAGATGACGATAAATTGAATGCCGATAAGACGATAATAAACCAAACGCAGGATTAAGACAGTAACAATACAAAAAATAAAATAAAACCTAAATTTTCATGAAAAAACCATTTTGAGTAAAACAATGAAAGAAATAGACGCAAATTAGTGATTTTAAGCAACAAAAAATCAACTTTCTTGCTTGAGTTAATGTTTGGAATAAATGTTTTTTATTAAAGAACTAAATAAAATCATTTTTGAACTTTCTTTTCTTTTCCCCGTGATTTCCGGGAATCAAACACGATCTAAGGGAATCTTATCTTGGACATGACAATCGAGAGGGCCCCCCTATAAGAAATACTAAAGAATGATGTGCAATAATCTTCCGTCCTTTACTTTGCTTTAGAATTGGAGTTTGAGTTCAAAATAACCCATTTTATAAAAATAAAATAAAAAAAATCCTTGGGGAGGTCCAGGAACACTTCGATTGTAAAGCTTGGGTTTATGTGTCTCAAGAGTTCAGAGCAAGAGAAATTTTGCTAGCTATTGTCCTTCAAGTGATGTCTCTCAGTGATGCAAAAAAAAGAGAGATGGGAGAGACTGAGCTTGGCGAGAAGCTTTGTAAATTCCTTAGGGAGAAGAGAAGTACTTGGTAGTCATGGATGACGTATGGAGGAGTGAAGTCTGGAGTCGCCTCCAACCACATTTTCCTGAGGCCAAGTATGGGAGCAAAGTGTTGATCACCACTCGCAATAAAGAAATTGCTCTGCATGCAACTTATTCAAAAGCATTTATCTACGAACTCCGTTTTATGAATGATAATGAGAGTTGGCAGCTCTTTCTCAAAAAAGCTTTTCGAGGGATTGGTACAACAACTCCTACTCTAATTATGGAGTTCTTAGATAAGGAACTGAGAGAGAAGATTGTGACAAAATGCAAAGGCTTGCCTCTTGCTATCGTGTTGTTAGGCGGCTTATTGTCGACAATAGAGAAGACAAAGGAATCGTGGGAGAAAGTGCTTGCAAATTTAGAGTGGCATCTGGATCAAGGCCCTGAATCGTGCATAGAATTCTCACTTTGAGTTACAATGGCTGCCTGTGCTTGAAGTCTTGTTTTTCTTTCTTTGTGGAATCTTCTGAAGACTCTAAGATTAAGGCAAGGAAGTTGATTCAAATGTCGATGGCTGAGGGCTTTATCCAGAGAAGGGGAAAAGAAAGACTCGAAGACATTGTCGAGGACTATATGCACGAGTTGATCCATAGAAGTTTGATTCAAGTGGTTGATAGAAAGCTAGATGGAAGAGTGAAGTCTTGTTGCATGCATGACCTCCTTCGAGACTAAATTTGTTTGGAGGCCTAAGGATGCAAATTTTTGAGGTACATGAAAACATAAGATTCCATTCCCTCTTAGTATTCGTCGGCTTGTTATTCATCAAAATCTCATCAACCATGACATTTCTCAATGCTTGCATAATTCTAGCTCACGGCTGAGATCTTTGGTTTCATTTAATGAAACTATTGGGAAAAAAAGTTGGGGATGTTTACAAGAGCATATTAAATTACTTACGGTTTTAAACTTATCATAAGAGGAAGTTGGTGGTCTTGTGCTGTAAGACCCGAGAAATTCCAATTTCTGGAAAAATGGCAAAATCGTAATTTTGGTTAAAAATCCAGAATTTATTCTCTAGATCTCGGATGACGAAACAAATTTCACCGTTGGAATCGTCTCTCGAAATCTAGCTAGCATGTCGAATTTCGGGGCAAGAAGGAAAGCTGTTCTAAGAGGAGCGGGCTATGCGTGGACACCGGATTTGAGGAGTTTTGACAAACTCCGTGAGGTAGGGGATTCTCCCTACTTGGGTTTTACGCTTTGTTTAAGAGCTATGTTGATGTTTCGGTTAGTTGAGGCCTTGAACGGCCGTTTGATCGGTTCCAAACCTTGGAACCAAAATACTTGGATTTTGAGACCCACGAACAGTCTGTATAAGTTTTGCGGACTGTTTGGGTTAAATGTGTGATGAATTGTTCAATAAATCATGTATTGGTTTGTATGAGGCCGAAAATGGCCGTGAAATTCGGGTTCACAAAGTGAACCGACGATTGGTGATTTTACGGGAATAGTAACCGAGGGTTTCACTATTCAGGAATATCATTCACAAAATAATTTTTGTGAATTAATATGTTTAATTAGAAATTGAGTAGAATTGCTCATGTTTGATCATTAGCCCATGTGAGCTAATTTTGATGTGATGGAATGTGGAATTACATAACATGATTGTGTGATTAAATTTTATGTGAATATATGCATGATTATATATTTGCATGTGTTATAGAATTGAATGGAATTGGCGTCGTACATTTCCATGTCTGCTTTATGACACCCTAGGGCGTGGGTGAGTGCATGAGGTAATTCTTGGATACGTTCGGAGGGTTGACTAATAACTAATAATATCGGAGTCGGTCCATTACTTCATCCCGGAGAGTGAATCCGCTTCTTCTTAATGTGTCGTCGAGTCGGCCGATTGATATACATCGGAGGTAGTCCACTAAATATAACATCGAGCGTTCCATTACTAATGGGGAGGAGTGTACACAAAATCCTGTAACATTATGTTGTTAAAATAATATTTCTATCTGGCTTAAGCGGTGAAGTCGATGAGGACTGGAATTTATGAGTTAATGGTGAGCGATTCGAGTAGGATCGTCGTTTCTTGAATGTGTGTTTATTTTGGAGCGTGCGTATGCATGGGTGGAGAGTATGAGGCAGGTGGTTCACTTGCTGAGCATTAGCTCCTGCTGTCGAGGATAATATTTTGCAGTCACGAGGGAGGCGTGGGAGACGGTTCTATCATAGAATTAGTTGAAGAAAGTAGGAATGTGGCTTTGATGGTTTGCATGTATTAGAATGTTTTTCATTTTAATATGTGTTGTATAAAGTAGATCATTAACTCTTGTAGCTATGATATATAGTTGGGATGTTTATGAGTAGTTATGGGGCACAAGTGGCCGTTTTACTCATGTGATAGATTATATTGGATAGTTGGGATATATGTTGTGAGTACTGTACACGAGGGCCCAAGGGTCTTTTACAATTGTTGTATGAGACCACGTGTGGTCATTTGATGTTGATTAGGACGAGGGTTATATACAAGTGATGTATTTAGGTGAGCTCCCACACAAGTACAAAGGGACTGCTGATTTTGTGAAATGTCAGGTCACCAGGCATTTCACGAGTGTTCAGGTGGGTTAATGGGTGGTCGACGGACCCTCGGGATTTAGGCGTCTGACTTTGATCGAGCTTAGGTATACGAATACCTAGGGAGCTCGGGTTGGGTATCCATCACCACTTGGGTGGTTTGATGTAGAGTATAGGTATATGAAAACCTAGAGAATGAGGGCTTAGGCTTAGGCCATAGTCGTGTAAGAACATCACCACTAGGTGTGGTTCGATGTTGAGTTAGGTATGAGATTACCTAGGAAATCACGGGACAAAACTAGGACACTACATGCATGTGTTTGGTGTGTTTGGTGTGTGATTTGATGAATTTGTTAATGTAAATGATGTGATTATAACATAGATTATGTGTTGTGAAATGTTGTGTGCTTAGTGATTAGCACACAGGAAAACTTTTGGGAGTTTGCATTATGAGTAAAGTGGAGAATAAAATAAAAGAAATAAATTTTAAATTTATTTGAGTGTTGGATAATGAAATCGAATTTTAATAAATTTGAGATTGAACACTAGGGTTAGTGTTGTAGAAGGGAGAGACTGAAATTACCAATTATTTCTAGAATTAAATGAAAAAAATAAACAAAATAAATTTTAAGCAATTTATTTGGTTTATTGAAATGAGAAAATAAATAAATAAATAGTGGGAGAAAATTTTTTTACATTGTAAATTGGAAAAAAGAAATTAAGAAAATAGAATTAATTTATTTTGGTTATATAGTGAAAATAAATTTCTAGGTTTTACAAGTTGTAAAATTAGAAGAATGAGTAAAATAAATTTTATAAATTTATTTGATGTCAAATACTAGAAAAAATGGTGTATATATATTTTTGATGTTTTCAGTAGTTAAGTAAGAAAAAAAGAAGCGAAAAAATAAATGTTGGTACGAGAAATTGAGATGAATACGCAATTTGTATTAAAGAGGATTTTGTATTCTGATACAATCGATGTAATGCAAAGTGGAAAGAGCCAGGTAAAAATTTGGAGCATTATATTCGAGGAAAGTGTATTTACAACATAGGATAATGTGGGTTAGTTGTATTGCAATCATTAGGATGGATATGTTTTGGAAGTGTATTCGATACCTTAGTTTGTATTCGAGAGAAAGGGCTAAGGCGTATCGCGTCTGATGAACTATATTGTGACAGCGAGGCGGTGGAACATTGGGTTTGTGTTGCGACATAGGGTGTGACAATTGCCCGTTGCCTTCTACGGCGTGGGGCGTCTTGTGATGGGGGGCGGTAGGCGCTGGGGCTGGCCGTGGGGGCGTGCGGGGAGGCGGCAGGGAGCGGGTGGGCGCGGGCGCGGCTGTGGTGCTGGCTGTGGCGTCTTCAGGCACGGCGGCAGGCGCGCTGTGGCTGGTTGTGCATGGTGCACTGACTGTTGTTGCCGACTGGTTTGACTCGGTCCCCATTTCTTTGGTCAATTTTTGGACATTCGTGAACTGGTTCATGACTATCATTTCTATCACAATTTTCGAAAAAATTTTTTATTAAATTAAATAAAATCAAATAAAATTGAACAAATCTACAGAAAAAAATTTTAAAATGAAATTTTTGTTAATTAAAATGATTGTTTTAAAATGAGTATATCTTGCATTTGCTTATGAATCACGAGGACTTGGTATATGAACTATTTTAAATCTATGTGATAGTATCTCTGTGAGACCGGAAAATCCGGATTTCTGGAAGGATAAAATGGTAATTTCGGTAAAAATGCGGAATTTTCTAGATCTCGGACAATGAAGCAGGACTTCCGCCGTTGAAATCGTCTCGCGAAATCTAACTACCAAATCGTCAGAAATTTAGTGATTAGGAGCCGGTCGGGATTTCACGTTTTGAGCTAGGAGGGATGTAGGACGGCAGCGCGTTTGGGTGGCCACGAGAGTGCCAGGGTGTTCGGTATGGGAGAGTCGAACGACTGAGGCTGGATGGGGGCTGTATATGCCATGTGGCACAATACCATTGAGTGGGAATCAGGTTAGATGGATAGGCGGATAGGGTGTCTGGGTGTCTAATGAGAAATGGACTACCAGCGTGTGGGGACAAGTCCTCTTGATGAGTCTCATTGTTTAGGAGAGGAAGGAACGGAGAACAGCCAGAAGGAAGGAAAGGTGGGATTTTGGGAAACACACCCTTCTTTAAAATTCAGACGATCGGATGATCGACCTGTGAGCGAGCAAAGTTGCTCCCAGCGTGAGGACTGCGATGAGTTCGGTTTTGGGGGTTTAATGGCTACGGAAAGGTACGGGAGTTTTACTCCTCTTGGCACACTCTTTGCTTAGGGTTATGTATGGATGAGGATTTGTTGAGGCACGGATAGGCGGGTGGTTTGATTCAAAAGCTTTGGATGGGTTAAGAAAATCACAGAGTGTTTTGGACGATTATAATTGTTTGTGTGATTTGTGTGATGTGTGTTGTTCTTGGCCGTTGAATAACGTGTTGATTGTGAAATTTAGGTACATTCCCAGGCCAGGCATGGGATTATGCATAGCCAATGTGAGCTAGTTTATGTTATGATTATAATAGAGATAACATGATATATAGGTTTAAATTTGTTAATATGCATGAGTGATATATTGTGTTGTATGTTTGGTGTGCCATTGCATTGCGCCAGGTGGGAGTAGCCCAGTGGGGAGATTTCCTCTGGGCGTTACTCACCTGAGTAGGTGAAGATATATTTTTCGGAGGTCTGCAGATGACGTGCCCAGGGATGGGGCGCGTAGGGACTTAGAGGTGTGGCTGTGTGTATCTTGTATTTTGTAAAATGATGTGAGATCCATTTTGTATAAATTGTAATCAAATACAATTGTATTAAAAATCATTTTGTATAAAATATACATTTTATGAGCTTTATACTGATGTGCAGGCCAAATGGCTATTTTTGCAGTGGGTCTCATGAAGCGCTGAGACATGTAGATTCAGCGGGTTGTGGGTTGGTCAGCCCGGACACCGGGATTAGGGCGTCACGGCATGGTATTAGAGCTAAAGTCAGCGATTACCTTGGGGCTCGGTGGGTGTAGAGTTAAGGTATCTGAAATACCTAGGACTTTATGGAGCACGGGATAGATCATACATCCAATGTGCATTTGGTGAATTAAATGTGATGTGTGATGGTGTATAGCATGTTTTCCTGTGTGTGTAGTATGTGAGTGTATGTAGAGTGATATGCATAGGGGAAAGGATGAACACTAGAATTCGAGGAAAAGATGGCCTTAGATGTTCCGAATTCATGCAATCGAAATAAATTCCAGGAATATCAGCAATGAAAAAAAAAAAATTTACAGACGATTCTCAGTTTTGAATTTTTATGAAGCAGTTAGGTTTTGTAAGTGGAAAATTATTCGGTTTTGCCTGAAGAATAGGTTTTAATTATAACTCCACGAAGATGATAATTATATAAATTAAAATTTTATATAATTTTTAGGTGATTTGGAGGGTTAAGCTCTTTGCATCATCAAGTGGTAGAGGGTTTTATGTAAGAAGAATTTGGAAAATTTGGAGTAAGTAGGAAGGCTCTTGCGGAGATTTGAAAAAAAAAAAAGTGCGGATTTAGGCGGGTGTGGTGTTTGGTCGCGTGAGGAGGGTGTAGGTCGACAAAGGGTGAAAAACCCAGGTCGTGACATGAAGGAATGGTGCGACTGGCTAGCGAGGGTTGAGGTCGTGATAAGATATGGAGGTCGCGACACAGTGTACGGACCGACATGTTTGGCGTCGTAGGAGCCAGAGCCATAGAGACTGGTGTCGCGACATCAAGTGAATGTCGCGACCTGATTCTGGTTGTCTTATGGAGCTGGATGTCGCGACATCATGTTGACGTCGCGACATGGGTGGCAGCAAGGGAGGTCATGACGTGCGGATGAGGGTGAGATGGTTGATGTAAGAAACATCGCTCGGCGTCAGCGACATGGGCGATAGATGCGAAGTCGCGACATCGGTACGACATCGCGACATGAGCCGCGATTAACGAGACGTCAGCGACATGAAATTGGCGTCGTGACTGGCGTAGAGGAATTGATCTTCGCGTGTAAGTGATGATAAATTGCGCGACACAACGAAATTTGACGGGAGAGGCGGTGTCGACAGGTTGTCTCGCGCGACACAGTTCGGCTGCCTTGATGTCGACATCGAGTGACGTGACCCGGTACATTTAGCCAAGTAGCCCGGGAGGTCGCGACATGCGCCCACTGACATAGGAGCTATCGCGGCCGCGACACTGCGCCTGTGGCGCGGCCTTTGCCTTTGGCGTGCGGCGCGGCGTCTCGGCCGACACAGGCGTTGTCCGCGCGGCCACGACTTGGGCGTGCCCAGTGTTATATTGACGTGGAGTTTTGGGTGTGCGCGTGCGTGACCGGTTTGATTCGATGTCTGTTCTGGGTCTTGTTTGGACAATTCATGGACCTTGTTCCCACGAGCATTCATAAGGAAAAAAAAAATCTGAAGTACAGGTATTTTTCTTGTGTGGATTTAATATATGGAATGTTTATATTGCAATTACTATAAATGTAATTCGTGGTCATCAATAAATTTTTTTTCCGATTGTGAATAGTGTCTCGAGTATGTTACCCTTTTGAGATACGTTATTAGTGTTGCATGTTTTGATTGCGTGATTTGTGTTCAAATTGCGTTAAGGACATATACATGGAATGATGTATATGAGAATTATGATTATGCGAGTGCGTAGGAGTTATAGCCATGGTATAATCATTATGGGAAAGGTGAATCTTTAGGTTAAGGCTGAATTGGGATGAAGCGAGCATGAAAGTTTGAATTTATTTATGAGTGGTTGGCAATTAGCATAGCTTAGGAAATGAAGCGGATAAGTTCATGGTTGTCGAGTCACATTAGTAATTAGCATGTGCATTGCTAGTTAGCATTTGAAATGAAAATATAATGTTGCCATTGACATGTGTGGATGGCTAGTAGAGCGGTATGAGAGGACATCAAGGGGCCTTGAGTTGGAGCACCACAGGCATTTGACCAGCCGCCGTATTTGAGGCGACGAGCCTTTGCGCTGGGGCCGTAGGATTAAGTTGCCGCTATCGCACATGCATGTGCAATAGTGAGCAAGAGCGGGAGACGACCTACAAGCGTAGAAGCACCTCATCCTCCATTAGGCAAGGAGGGAGAATTGGGTATTATCTTGAGCATCCGGGATAGGGATGTTGGCACTAAGAGGAAGAAAGATCATATTCTTCCAAATCGGGGAAGAGGCAAAAGACACACTTCCACATGAGTTTGGGGACGGGGTGAAGATTGGGCATGTCAGTCGATCGGCGGAGGGGTTGTTATTTATGCGAATCAACTGTGGACATATGAGGAGGATTGCCACGGAGGCAAGATCCCGAGTTATGGGACACCTCGGGTCCCGAACGTCGGTAAGGCAGTAGGGTTTCTGTGGGGTGGCCCGGATGGTGCTCCTGCCAGTGGCGGCACGGGCATGAAAGTTGCCCCAGAGGCAGGAGTCGGAGTGTTTGGGACGGCCGCAGTCGGTCAGGCGGAAGAGCAGGAGGCAGCAGTTAAGCGCTAAGCTTTTTGAGTGACGGGCGGAGGGCCCGAGTTTCGATTCTGGGGTGCTATATAACCGTCGTGGCGTATAGATGGGCGGAGAAGAGGGCCCGGTGTGGTCAGTATTCAGTCTGGGGCTCGGGACAGGACTTCTGTTCGGACGGGACGAACATGTGTTATTTCTGTGCGGCTGGGCATGGGGCGAGTTGTCCTGGGAGGCGGAGATCTCATGACCTGAGGGGCGGGGCGTTCGGATTGGCCGGATATACGGGGTATGTTTCTACTCTCGTGCCTCGACTAGAGTAGTGTTTAAAATTAGATGCACCTCATGTTCATTCATGGTTGCATCTGTTAGCGCGATGTGGATCTGAGTAGGAAATTCGAGGCCTTTGAGAAGCCGGTATGGGTGTTCTTGCTGAGGAGGTAGAGGCTAGAGTTGGCCGGATAGGTCGGGATTGCGCGTTCATAGTACGATAACATGCACCAATAACATGGGTGTGCGTGCATAGTTGAATCGACTCTTGTCTTAAGTTTGATGGTGTGTCGTGAGGTACACGGTTTGTAAGTGAAGCAAGTAGGGTGTTTGATTAATGGGCTTGACTAATAAGACGACGTCTAAATGAGTCGCAAGGGTTAAGAAGATGGAAATGGCTCATAGCATTCATATGCACTGGGGCACCCTAGAACAATAGAAGTGAGTGCATGAGGTGGTTTCTTGAGAGGGTATTTAGAGGGTTGATGACAATATGTGGAGGAGTTGTCAAGACATATTAATATCTTATCAATCGTGAATTACTGATTGATATATCGGAAGATTTGTCCGTATAATATCAATGGTCGGAGATTGCCCGATTGATATACTCGGTTGTCCATATGATATACATCGGAGGTTGTCCACATAATATCGATCGTCGGAGATTGCCCCGATTGATACGCTCGGAGGGTTGTCAGTATGATATCGTGGAGGGTTGTCCACATATCAATCGTCGAGGGTTGTCCCGCGCAGTATGCTTCGGAGAGTTGTCCACAAATAGATTACTCGGATATGTCACTATTTATATCGGAGGGTTGTCCACAGTTTAAAAACAATATCTTTTGTTTTGAAATGGTTATCACCCCAGACTTAGGGTTGAGTGATAGGAATAGGGTGACTTCGAGAGGAAACTTTACGGATATGGTTATCACAAAGACTTAGAGTTGGTGAGTAAGTCGGGGAGACTCGAGATGAGGACATCTGGATATGGTTATCACCCGGACTTAGAGTTGAGTGATAGAGTGGGAGAGACTCGAGGTGAGGACATACGGATATGGTTATCACGGACTTAGGGTTGGTGATAGAATTCGGGAGTGACTCAGAGATGAGAACAAGCGGTCGTGGTTATCAACGTAGACTTAGAGTGGAGTGATAGAATTGAGGAGTGACTGAGATTTATGGATACCCTTGGAAATTTCATTTGGATGATGGTGAAGCCGTGAGAGTGGTGGATGGAGTATGGGACATGGATTAGGTTGGTCCATTCGTTGTGAGTTGACCTTGGAAAGATCATTGTGTACACACCAACGAGAGTGGGTGTGTGCTGGCGATTATATGCACGTGGTTGGATGCTCGTGTATGTGGAATTTAATGAAATTCTTTGAAAGTGAGAATGTGAGGCCCGCGGAAAATCAGAGATTCACAGGAAGGATAAAATGGTAATTTACTGTAAAAATCTGGAGATTTTTCTAGATCTCGGATGTGAAACGGACTTCAGATTGAAATCGTCTCACGAAATCTAGCTACCGCGTCGAATTTTGTCAATTCGAGGCGGTCGAGTTTCACGTTTTAGAGGCTCAGAGGATGTAGGACACTTGGCGTTTTGAGGTGGCCCCGAGAGGTGCCACGTGTCAAGCTATGGGAGAGTCAAACATTGAGGTACCGAGTGGGGCTCACGTAGACACGTGGCGCAAATGCCATTGAGTGGGAATCAGTTAGATGGATAAGTGGATAGAATGTCCCCAGGTGTCGATGAGAAATGGACACTTGGCATGAGAGGACCAAGTCCTCTTGACCAGATCTCCCAAGCGGTTTGGGAGAGGAAAGAGGGAGAGCAACCGAGAAAGAAGGAAAGGTGGGATTTTAGAGAGGGCTGCACGCCTGCAAATTCCGGCGATCGGGCCGTCGAGCCTTACGGCGAGGCAAGGAGCAAAGTTGCTCCCCACGGCAAGGACTACACGTGGGTTCCAGTTTTGGGGAGTTTTGACAAACTCCGGAAAAGGTAGGGGTTTTTCTCCTACTTGCTTTACTCTTTGCTTAAGGGTTATGTAATGGATGGGGATTTGTTGGGGCACGGATAGGCGTGGTTGATTCAAAGCTTTGGATAGGAGTTAGAAATCCTAGAGTGTTTTGGAGCAGTCCCTTGATTTGTTTGTGTGACTAATGATGTGTGTTGTTGCCATGGGTGAATAACATGTTGATGTGAATTTGCAGAACATTCCCGAAGACGAGCCAGGCGGATTATGCCTTAGCCCATGTGAGCTAAGTTTATGTTATGATTCATGAGATAACATGATATATAGGTTAAATTTGTTAATATATGCATGAGTGATATAAATAGCATGTATTTATATGTTTAGTGTGCCATTGCATTACTTAGGTGGGAAGTAGTAGTAGAAATTTCCTCTTTGGGCATTGCTCATACAATCGGTAGAGGAATATATTTTCGAATCTTGGGTAACGTCTTGGGATGGGGCGCATCGGGACTTAGAGGTGAAGAAAGCGACGAATGGCCTTATCTTGTATTTTGTAAAATGATGAAGCGAAGTGTTTTGTATAAATTAGTAATCAAATGATTGTAAACAAATTGTGACAAAATCATTTGTATAAAATATACATTTATGAGCTGATGTATGGAAGCTTGATGGCTATTTTTGCCTGCGGTATGGGTCGTGACGTGAAGACATGCTAGATTCCGTAGCGGGTTGTGGGTGGTCTGTACCAAGGGATTGGGCGTCGGCCGCGCCTGATTGTGATGGGAACTACCTCGAATGGGTCTCTAGCTCATGAATATTTGAGGTTCGAGGCCACGAAGCGAAGAGCCACTGTGAAATTTGGGGATGCTTTGTGGTGGGACCACCCTCGGCGGGTGGGCGGGGGGTGGGCCCTTGCAAAGGCGCCTTTTTTTGTAGGGGCCCCACTGGCCCTTCGGCTCCGGCTATCCCACAGCCGGGGGATTCCTTTTCCGTCAGGCTTCCGAACCTGGATCACTGAACAGATACCATTGACAGTTCCTGTGAGCTACGACTCGGTTGTTGGTAGGAACTACCTCGAATGGGTATCTAGGCTCATGTGGGTCGGGGTTGCTGAGGCCACGGAGGCGAAGAGCCCACGTGAGCTAGGGGATGGCACGTGAGTGGGACTACCCCTCGTCGGAGTGGGCTAGGGGGGTGGGGCCCATACAATCTCGAGTTTGTGCTTGCTGCAGAATCTTGTATTGTGTTAAGCTAGATTTGAAGGTGATTACGGTTGTTGCGTAGGAAACTATATGCATGGGGTAATGTGTATAGGAGGAAAGGGTGAATCTTGGGTTAGAACTATGACCTTAGAGTTTGAATACTAAAATGAACAAGAAAGCTTAGAACTTTGTGGAAATAAATAGATTGAGTGGTTGGAATTTAGCGCTAGCAGGAAATGAGCAATTCGAGTTCATGGTTGTCAAAGTCTATTAGTAGTGTGTGTGCATTGCTAATTAAATGAAATGAAAATTAAATGATTCTTGTTGCCATTGGAAATATGTAGATGGCTAGTGGGAATGAGGACATAAGAGGTCGTCCACGGGTGCTAGTCGAGGCACCACCGATTATTTGATCGTGACCTTTGCGAGGCTATAGGTATTGCGTGGCTCTTTATCTCACGGGCTAGGTAGCAGGTAGTCAGGGAGGTCCTAGTAACCTCTAGAGGTTTAGGGCGCATCATCCTCCAGGCATTCACGGGGAGGGAGACTAGATGATGGCGGACCATTTGGATTTATACGGATCGAGCGTCATCTGGAAATTTATGGAGATCCTCAGATCACGACGAGGATTAGGTTAGTTGCATATGGCTGAAGTGGGGCCCCGAATATGGTGGAAAGGCGAGGACCTCTTGTAAGGACCTTGGAGGGCAACTGTGCAGTGAGTTCTCCTGGGGATTAGAGGCGAGAATAGGGATGATATGTCGTGGTTAATTGGAGATCTCGGGGACTCTACTCCACACAGTGGACACGAGGATCATGGACATGCTCGAGTTGATCATCATCACGGGGATGGATTAGGTACGACATCTTACGAGGTCGTTATTGATTGTAGGCGTAGGAGGTTCTTGCCATCGGGACGGTACTCGTGTGGTATTTCGAGGAGATGAAGCATGATATTTTACCCCCGGACGGTATCACGAGTCCAAGTGTCGGGGGCCGGTTAAGCGGGTTGGCTAAGCGAGCGCACACAGAAGAGGGGCGAGGAGGGCCGGTTTCGATCTACCTCAGTGGTGTGCGAGGTATGTGGATGTTTTTGGACGAGGCTCTGGGATTAACCCGCAGGTTGTAGACTTGATGTCGAGTTACACCACAATTCACCATCCGCCATTTCATAGGATGGCTGGATTGAGTTCACGAGGAGCTCGAGTCCGACTACGGGAGCTCTTGGACAGGGATTCATTAGGCAGAGCACTTCACCATGGGGCGTAGATCCTGATGCAAAGAAGAAGAATGAACCATTGCATTGATCACCGACGAGTTGAGCGAGGGTTGCGATCAGAGTGGTGCATTCTGGATTGATGATTTGTTTGATCGGTTGAGAGGAAGCGCGAGTCTACTCCAGAGATAAACCTTTGCAGCGGTTACCATCGGTACAGAGTTGGAGACGGATATCCACGCAGGCGACGTTTAGGACACGTTATGGGCACTTTGAGTTTACGGTGATGCCCTTTGGATTGATGAATGGGCGGTAGCATTCCATAGATCTCATGCATGGGATATTCGACCTTATTTAGATCGGTTAGCCATTAGTCTTCGTGGATGACATTTTGATCTGCTCCCGATCAGTGGGAACATGAGTATCGCGAAGTTGTTTCTGGTATTAGAGACAAATCGGTATGCGCTAAGTTCAGTAAGTGCGAGTTTTGGCTTATTGAGGTGAGATTTTGGGACACGTGGTGTCAATATCAGGAGTGTCAATTGACCTAGAGAAGGTTGAGGCAGTGATGAGTTGGGAGAAAATGATCTCAATCTCGAGATCGTGGTGCTGATTGTTTGGGTATTACAGGGGAGATTCAGAATGAGGTACGAAGTTGTCCATTCGGGGTAAGATGTAGGATTTCTCCTACGGGACATATGGACTCCATGGTTGGGGTGGCCTTGACCATAGAGAGAGATTGAGGATGCTTGGAGGCACTCGGGATCACGGGTGTTGGTAGCAGAGGGAGGATCGACCTTGTGGATTCGGGATGAGACGGGAGACGCTCTAAGAAGTTTGAGGACAGGGGCCGAGTTGGCTGGTGAGTGGATTGCCCCAGAGACGGGGATCCCGAGGCTTTGGGACAGCGCATCCCAGGTTAGGCGTAGAATAGGAGTATACGGGTTCATTCCTCCACACCTGAAGTACGGTCGGGACGGTTCCCGGTTCGGGGTGCTATCTGACGCCCGACTAACAGGATAGGCGGAGGGACGGAGTGTGGGTCGAAGTCGGGGACGGATCGGAGTTCTGCGTGAGCGTAGTGGACCTTAGGGTGTTGGACATGTTGGTTGTTGATGTCGAACGACATGGATGGAGTTAATGATATCATCGGGTTATCGATGTGAGTGAAGACCCAGTGTTGGGTTGTCATACAGACAGACCTTGGACTGGGCTTAGAGGAGTTCAGGCGCTTTAGATAAACCAGTATAGATGTTCTTCCCTAGGATGTGGGGTGAGAGTTGACTTGATGAGTCGGGATTATGAGATTACACTCATGGTGGACCGGGATTGGGTGTCCTGATATGTGGCATTGTGCGTTCGTGATGCCTTGTAACTTCGCGTCGGAGTCGGGTGTGGGGTGCAGTCTGATCATTCACCATCTTGGTGGTGTGGGTTGAGTTGTTTTAGACTACGTCCCAACGAGACCTCTGATTGAGTTAGGAAATGAAGAGTAATTAAAGTGTGTTGGGCGAAGCAAAAGGAATTAGTAAATCCCCAAGGTGGGAATCCACAGGTTAGGATTGTAGGGCACGGGGGAGATATCCGAATTTACGTATGATAAGAAGGCTCGAAGTATGGCCAGAAGTTAAGTTAATCGAGATGGCTTCCAGGTCGGGCTATCATTAGACTTAGAGTTGATGATGAATTCGGGTATTTCGAGATTTGGATACCCTTTGGAAATCGCGTGGGTGTTGGTAGCGAGGAGCTTGGTATATAGGATGTCATACGTGACATGAACTGGTGACGGTCCATAGGTTATCGGCGATTGTGACCTTAGGAAGGTCGGTTACAAAGTAAGGGTTGTGTAGGGTTACACGTTGTGTGGATTATACACAGGTGTTAGAGGACACGTTGCGAGCATACGTCTTGGGTCTTAAGGATAGAGGAGCAATTGCCCTTAGTGGAATTCGCACGCGGCAGTTGACGGTATCGGAATCTTTCCATATGAGGCATTATATGGGAGGCCATGCGGAGTCCGCCGTTATATTGGACCAAGGTGGGAGAGTTCCATCAGCGGTCTGATCGATTAGAGACACAAGAAAGGTGAGCTTGATCTGACGGCGTCTTCTCTCGACTCAAAGGCGGTAGAGAACATCTTGATATCTGTCGACCCTTAGAGTTCGGAGTTGGGTATCAAGTTTTCTTGAAGGTCATGCCTAAGGAGAGTGGTCAGTTAAAGTGCGGGAAGCTGTCGCCAGAGGTTTGTGGGACCTTTGGGAGTACTTTTCGGAGGATGAGCCTTAAGTAGCGTATCGGTTGGCATTACCAGCTCCAGCATGTCGGGTGTCACGGAATTATTTCACATCTCCATGCTCAGGAAGTATGCGAGATCTAGCTCATGTAGTGGATTAGGCGGATTGGGTCGTCGCAGTGGGACAGTAGGAGGGACCGATGTGTATTTTGGATAAGCTAGGTGATCGGTTTTGTGACCGCGAGGCTAGTGAAATTTAGTGAGTGCTATGTTGTTTATGGGGTGGAGGGGAGTCAACGTGGGAGCACGAGGACACGATGCGGGTCACCTATCCCTTCTTGTTAGGGATGAAGGTACGTGGTTTAGTCGTTTAAATATTGAGATGACTACTTTACATGCATGGTAGAGTGCACGTTGCATATGCATGTGTTGTGTAATGATTGTCCAGAATTTCGGGACAAAATTCCGCTAAGGAGGAGAATGTAAGACTGAGAAATTAGATTTACGAAAAAAGGCGAAATCGTAATTTGGTTACAAAATTGTAATTTCGGTTAAAATCCGAGTATTCTTTGAATCTCGGATAGCGAAGCGGATTTCGTTATGGGTGTCTCGCGAAATATCTAGATGTACGTCGAATTCGTAGAATTCGAGATAGTCGGAGTTGACCACGATTTTCGAGGCATTGCGTTACCAGTGCGTAAAAGCGATTTTGATACTGTGAAAGTCACATATAACAAAGTACTCATATACCATAAGTGGCATGAGTAGAGAAATGATAATGGATGGCGGTAGTCTTGAATGTCAGCGGGAAAGAGGGACATATAAGATTAATGGAATTGTTTAGAAAATTCAGGAAAAGACAAAACACTCAATGGTGTTTGTCTCCCATATAATCAAAGGCAAAAGACGTGAATTGGAAGCGGGAGGAAGATGCAGAAGAAAAAAATGGCGTTTTTAGTGTGAGAAGGTCTGACTTCTCTCACAAAATGTCGAGGCGGTCGACCATTGGAGTCTTACGGCGAAGGAGGAAAGGCGTGTTCTCACGCGGACCAGCTGCGTGGACACAGGAATTTGAGGAGTTTTGACAAACTCTATGAGAGTGGGGATTCTCCTGCTTGGTTTCACGCTTTGTTTAAGGCTATGTTGATGTTTCGATTAGTTTAAGGCCTTGAGCAATGGTTTTGATCGGTTCCAAACCTTGAGCCAAATCAACTGGATTTGAGGCGAGAATAGTCAGGTATCGATTTTGCGAGATTTGTTTGGGTTAAATGTGTGATGAGTGTTCAATAAATCATGTATTTGTTTTGTATGAGGCCCGGAAGTAGCCGTGAAATTGAGTTCACAAAGTGAGCCGTGATTGAGTGATTTCACGGGAATGTAATCGAGGTTTCACTATTCCCGAATAGATGTTCATAAAATAATTTTTGTGAATTAACAATATGTTTGATCGAGAAATTCAAATAGAATTGCTCATGTTTGATCATTAGCCCACGTGAGCTAATTTTGATGTGATGGAATGTGGAATTACATAACATGATTATGTGATTAAATTTTATGTGAATATATGCATGATTATATATTTGCATGTGTTATAGAATTGAATGGAATTTACATCATGCATTTCCATATGCACTGGGGCACCCTAGGACGATAGGAGTGAGTGCATGAGGTAATTCTTGAGAGAATGGTTCGGAGGGTTGACTAATAACTACTAATATCGGAGTCGGTCCATTACTTAAATCGGAGGGTAGTCCATATCTGATATCGATACGTCGAATTAAGCCAGATTGATATACATCGGAGGGTAGTCCACTAAATATAACATAAGAGCAGTCCATTACTAATATCGGTAGTCACAATCATAACAAATATCTTTGTTAAAAATAATATTTCTCATATGAGGCTTAGGCAAGTGTGAGGGAGTCGGTGAGGACTTGGGGTATGAGTTGTACAGGTAGACATTCAAGTAGGATCATGCATTTGCTTGAATGTGTGTTTATTTTGGAGCATTGCATATGCACTTAGGTGGAGAGTAGCCCACTTAGGGTGATTCCACTGACATCATCTTTGTCAGGGATAAATATTTTATAGGTCGGGAGCGTTCGAGGACGGTTCATCATAGAGGCCGTTTAGAAGAAAGCCCAGGAATGTGGCTTTGATGGTTTTATGTATTGGGAATGTTTTCATTTTAATATGTGTGTTGTATAAGTAGATCATTAACTCTTGTAACTATGATATATAGTTGGGATGTTTTATGAGTATTAGTTATATGACATGATGGCAGTTTTACTATATGATAGATTATGATATTGGATGATTTGGTTCATATATTTGTAGTACGTGCGAGGCGCTAAGAGGTCCATTTTACTCCCGGTATTTGTATATGAGACCTGGCCTTTAGTCATTGATGTTGATTAGGACGGGTTATATCTGAGGTGATGTATTTAGAGTAGAGCTCCACTGTACAAAAGACTCTTGCCCAGGTTACAGTGAAATGTTGGGTCACAGAGCATTCCGCAGTGTTTCCTTGAGTTATTGGGTAGTCAATGGACCCCGGGATTTGGGGGGCGTCATGTGCTCCCACGGGATATCGGACAACTCATTCACCTAAAATTACGTAGTAAAGGTTTAAGTATGTAAAGCTTCCGTCATCCATTTAGTGATTTGTTATCTGAAAGTCTTGACTTAAGAGCGAATGATTGCAATGTACCTCATTCAATTTGGAAATTGAAGAAGTTAAGACATCTAGAGTGTCGTTTTAGCAAGGTTTCAAGTCAATCCCAAATAAACAAGTGTGTGAATGGTTATTTGGGTGTGGGCTAATCACCAATCTTGAACTTTAGCTTTAGGAGGAGTTGGTTTGAGGAATAAGCAGGAGAAAGTGAAGGCCCAGCTAAGGTTGGAATTAAGTAAATGTCTCTAATTTCGTATTTGAAGAAGGAGTTTTTCGAGTCTATTGCTAAATTAATTGTTCTTGAATCCTCAATTTGTCATTTACGAAGGGGCATACTAAGGGGCATACAAAGAAAATATTGGAAAATCGCCTTGGATCAGTGCGGGAGAAGAAGAATGTTACCATTGATCATCATACCAAAACATTACTTCCTGGATTCATGCCTTTCTCGCACCATGCCTACCTTTATAGTTGTCCTTACTCAGGATGTTAGAGGATTCATAGAGACAAATTGAATTCTACCCTCCAAAACCCCTCAGACTTGCTTTGTGCGGATGCAACTTAAAAGATGATCCAATGATGATCCTAAAGAAGTTGCCATCATTGCGAATTCTTGAATTAAGGTTGGATGCATATGTGGGGGAAAAGATGGTATGTTCTTCAGGAGGGTTCCTTCAACTTGAAAGATTAGAATTGTTTTATTTAAATGTATTAGAGGAATTGATAGTAGAGAGAGGAGCAATGAGTAGTTTGAAAACCTTGGAAATTTGGCGTTGTGATAGAATGGAAAAGCTTCCTCATGGATTGTTGGAACAGACAAATCTTGAGAAACTTTCACTGCAAGGGTCTTCATGGCACAAATCAATTAAAGAGATCGAAGGTTGGGGAGAAGATTGGGATAAACTCAGTAAAATCATGTGCTAAGCAGCTATCATCATATTACGGAATTTGCATTTTGCATGCACCACCCAGATGAATTTCATGTTTCATGGTTTCCTCCTCTTGATCTATGTTTGTTTGTTTGTTTTTTTTTTTTAAATTTTCTTCTTAATTTTAATTTTTCGTCTGTTTGTTTGTTGTTTTCAAATTTGTATATTTTTCTCATTATGTATTTATTTAATTTAGTGATTTCATTTCATGACCGATTTGTGTTGAATGAGATGATTTATTGATATCAGTCTCAACTTCTTTTTTTATTGATTAATTTGTAGAGATTATATAAGGATCATCATTATATAATTTTTTCATTATTTTGTAACCAAACTTTGATCAAACGGTAAAAATACGATAAATATCATAAAGATTTCATCAAATTGCAAAGAAAGAGCGTTAAATAAATTCCACCTTAAATTCCTTAAGGTGAATCACAGTGCTTCCTTTCTTTATATTTAGTCTATTTTCTTTAAGTAAAGGTGATTTTTGTTTTTTTACACAGAAATTATCCTCTACACCTCGGTGCATGGTGTCGTACTTTTTGTCGAGCCATGAGATGTCTGAGCGAATTAAGGTACACACACAAAGGCGCATTTAATCAGGCCACACCAAGACTAATCTTTATACAAGTAAGGATGAACACAAGGCGATAAAACTCTACCATATAATATAAATGTATTACAGGTCTCGAACTTGAGACTATTGGTTAAGTAAGTTAGAAAAGACCTATATATATATATATATATATATATATATATATATATATATATATATAAATATAATTAGTTAAAAAACGACCAAAGATCGGTAGAATATATATATAATTATAATGCAACAACAAAATACACCGGAAGGTCCAAAGCGAATTTACTAAGTGAAATTTTCGAGTAAAGCAAATAATCAAATTACTACTTTAATGAATTAATAAACATTTAGCAGAATTTTCTTGGTTTCCATTTTCCTAAGGCTATGTTTGGTTTTTTGAGGAAAAAATGTAAGGAAAACTGGAGGAAAAGTAAAAGGAAAGAAAAAAATAAAATATAAGCTAAATTCAATATATTATTTTTATTTGATACTTCAAATCAATTTTATTATTTATTACTAAATAATTTTATTATTTTAATCCATCAATATAAAAGATTAAATAATATAAGAATATATAAGTTTTTAAGTAATTATTTTCTTTAATGTTTTTATTTATTTATTTTTTTGAAAAGGAAAAGTAATATTATTGAATTCAAACTTGCAATGAATCACAAATCAAGATATAAATGATTTAAAAACCATACAAAGATTAAACAATATTAAGATTAATAGTATAATATATCGATTTAAAGCTTACAAATTTGATGATATATTGACTGAATATCTACGTCTCTAGTTTTTTAACATACTAACGATCATAATTTTATATCTTTTACTAATCGAATTCGTCTTGCTTGTTTGAATCATCCCTACGTAAATAAAGTGTCGTAATAAGACAATAAACAATATCATATTGTAATAAGTCGATGACAAACCACATGTTGCAATAAGACGATAAATCAAATCTTTTTGCTAAGAAGATAATAAATCGATATCGTATTAAGATGATATGATATAAAAATAAAATAAAACCTAAATTTTTATGAAAGAACCAATTTATTAAGAAAAAAAGGGAAAAAAATATATAAATGAATGATTTTAAGTTAGGAATGTGAAACCCCAGAAAATCCAAGATTTTGAATAAAGGGTAAAATGATAATTTCGGCTGAAAATCCGGAATTTTTTTAGATCTCGGATGACAAAACGGACTTCTCTAGTTGAATTGATCTGTGAAATTTATTCTCTGTCGAATTTCGTTGAATTTCGGTGGTCGGGATTTCGTATTTTTGAGGCGTGGGGTGTCGGATGTGTATTGTGAGTAAAGGGGATCTGCACATGGCACCTAGGAATGTGACACTTGGCGAGCCGTGATCCACTTGAATGAATGGCTCACAATTAACCGTGTAAGGGAAAGGAATCATGGGTACCCGCGATGAAGTGCAGGTGCATGATGTCATAAAGGAATTAAAAATTAAAAGAAAAAGGAATTATGAAAGTAAATACATTTGGCTTGGGAAGGAAGGAGTAAATTTCCTCTTTTGATATCTGGTCGATTCTCATCGAAAATGGGAAGGGCCAAAATTTAAAAGGAGAAGAAAATGAGGAGAAAGTGAAGGAGAGGTGAGATGAGAAAAAGAGAAAAAAGAGGAAAAGATAAGCAAGGAAGGAAAAGAAAGGGAGGGAGGAGGGAAGAAAGAAAAGAATGTGAGAGAAAAGGAAGAAAAGGAGGAAGGAAGGAAAAGGAAGAATTCGGGTTTGAGCAGATGGCGTTGAAAGTTCGAGGAGGTAGTTGGTGCCTTGTAGTGAGGTCTACGATGTGGGCACAGGTGGGAATTCGACAAACTCCAAGAGGTAGGATGTTTCCTGCTTGTAGTTTTACTTTAGCCTAAAGGCTTTATAATGGTAGAAGTTTGCTTGTGGGAGGCCATGAGAGCCGTATAAATTGTGAATTAGATCTTGGGGTGTCAAGGTGCTCTGTTCATAATCGGTTTCACAGTTTGTAGGAAGTTATGGTTTAATTAGAAGCCCGAGTTTCTAAGTATCGTGTTGTTTGATGTGATGAGTTGGAACCAAATGGTTCATAGTTAATATATATGCGAAGGATGAGGTACCTGTTGAATGGTCCCGAGTTGGTAGCCAGGTTGTGTGTTAGTGCTTGCTTGAATAACATATCTGATTAATGGCCAAATCAAAGTTGATGCATGATATTTAATGTATTAACATGGTTTGCGTGAGGTAGATTATATGTATAAATTATATTTTCCATGGTTTGCAAATGTTTCGTATGAGTGCTTCGTTCGTACATGTAACATGAAATGCATTGGCATCATGCATTTCATATGCCGCAGTCACATCAGCGTCGAGGTCGGGTGTGAGTGCAGTGGTTTATTTACCGGTCATTTGGTAAATGGGTCGTGAAGCTAGGGAAAGCTGAGATGAAGTCAGTGAATTCAGTGTGTCATAATGATCAAAATGATAAATTACATGTTTTGGGCGGAAGCCAGTTGGGAGTAGATCCCCCGGGTGAAAGTCCCTACATGTTCACGGTTAGACATGAATCCGTGATGTAAGTTCGTGAAAATGTTGAAAGGCGTGCGGCGTCCTACGGTGTAAACCGGAATCAGTGGCCCACAAAATAAGGAAAAGACTTTGATAAATAAATTGGAGGGTTGTCAATGGTTAGTCATGGTATAGTACACGGATGACTTGTTTTTTGGTCACACTTGGAGACCAGTGTGGGGGGAGTCAGTTGGGACTCGGGGTGGTAAGCATGAGGGGTCGCATCACCATTGCATGATATAGACATTCCTTATCATAGAAAATAATTGTATGGAATGTGATTGCTTGTTTTTATATATGCCATTGCATATGCATTTTAAGGTGGGAGTAATCCTTGTGGGAAGACTCTCACTGGGCACTCACCAGTGGTGGGACCACTTTAGTCTGAGACTATCGAGCGACCTACTCGGTGAGGTAAAGTTTGTGAGAAGAAAGCAGAAATGTGGCTTCAGTAAATGTCTTTTTAGCTAAATATGTATACGATCTTTGTAGAACAAATATGGAAATATGGAATATAGTTGATTATGTTTGTTTTATGAGTATGGATGTATGGGCGGGGTGGCCGTTTCTTCGGTATGCGTCTCGCGGCTTGTGGGACGTGTAGATTCTAGCAGGGTTGTGGGTAGTCAGCAGACCACCAGTTTGGGGTGTGTTCTGGGAAGAATAAAAAAAAAAATCCAACTTTCTTACGTGTCCCGTGAATATTGGAATAAATGGTTTAATTAAAGAACTAAAGAAAATCATTTTTAGCTTATTTTTCTTTTTCCCGCGATTTCAGAAGTCTAGACAATATAAGGGAATCTTATCTTGGACATGACAATTGACATGGTCCCCCCTAAAAGAAATACTAAAGAACAATGTGCAATAGTTTTTATATTTATTTGAACATAATTATATATTTATATTTATTTTATTAAACAAATGAAATTCAAATCAAAAATTTGGATTTTAGAGGTTAATTTATTAATAGGTGTAATAGTTTTTTAAAAATGATTTCAAATTTTTATACTCATTTTTTATATAAAAAATTATGAAGATTATACCATTTATCTTAGGAATATGTTCTTTTGTGAAATTTAAAGGTCTTTATGAAATCATGTGCCTATACCGCTTATTTTCAATTCTTTGTGGTTTCTAGTTTTCAATTTTGTAGGTTTTTCTTATTTAATATATTTATTTTAAGTGATTTTCACCCCGTGACATGATGTGTCTTGGAATGAGATGATTTATTGATGTTGAGTCTCCTTCTTTTCATTCATTAATTTTTAAAGATTATGGGGATCATTAAATAATTTTCATTATTTATGACAAATATAAATCATGACAGTAAACTACAAAAAAAAAAAAAAAAACATGCCTAAAGATTTCATCAAAGGATAGAAGAAGAGTGTTATATAAATTCCAACTAAACAATTCATAAAACTAAATATGAATTAAGAAAATAAAATTTAATCAGAATTTCAATTTGGTAATTCCACCTAAATATGAATTCCACTAGTTTTAGAAATTGGATTTCATGGCATGAGTCTATATATTGATATATATATCACAGATTTTTTTTGTAATTTATATAAAGTTATCAGAAGTTATAAAACATTATATATTGAAACTAGACACCTACTTATTAGCGGGAATATTAATACTAATATATTAACATGTATATTTTGTAACAAAAATAAAAAAAAAACATGTATTTTTTATATATATATAAATTAAAAATTGAATTATAAACATTACCAGACAAATTTGTTGGGTAAAACCACATCATCCATTGTTGTCTAAATATTGCTATCCATGGCAACAAGTTAAACTAGAGTCAAATTCATTAAAATATAATTAATCGATAATTTGTCCATAATTGAATTTATTTTCATGTGTAAATTAATCAAATATGATTTAAAGCAATAAGTAGGGCCACAAATATTGGGACCCGCTCCGTCCCCCCATTTAAGTCATCTTACACATTTACGTGATGTGCATTGTTCATCCATAAATAATAATAATATAATAACTTTTAATGCTACAATACTAATTGGCACTTGGCATTTAAAGTAATATACTTGGCACATGGCAACTCCATTACAATAATCCCATATTACATTTACTAAGAAAAGAATTCGAAAACTTGTCTTTTTGGAGCGCCTCGATAGACAAGGTTGAGTCTCGTATTTACAAAATTAGTATTCTTAATTTATAATCTTTTGTCAGCTTCCAATGACCTGTGGTAATTAGTTAATCTGCAGAGTCTTGACTTTGAAGATGTCTCACCTGTCTCTATATTCAATTTGGAAATTGCGAAATTAGAGACATCTAGGGTGTCGAGATGGCAAAGTTTACAAGCCAATCCCAAATGAACAAGTGTCTTGAATGACTACTTGGAGTGTGGAGCAGCTCTCCAATCTTGAACTTAGCTTTAAAGGGGAAGTTGGTTCAAAGGAGATGGCTTAGGAAAATTGGCTAGCTTAGGAAAGCAGTGTTACTTGATGTTCCCCACTTTACTCTTCTTTGAATTATTGCTATTATTGCTCTAGTCTTGGATTTGTCATTGTAAACGTTCAAAACATTGTTGTAATCACGCTTCTTTATGGGCAAGAAAATTCCAATTTACGGAAAAGGGCAAAATTGTATTTCGGTCAAAACCCCGAAATTTTCTAGATCTCGAGATGATAAGCGGATTTCCTTCGTTGGAATCGTCGCGAGGAAATCTAGCTACCACGTCGAATTCGTGATTTAAATGATCACATATAACATGTACTCATGCGGCACATGTTGCATTAGTAGAAGATGATGGAAGCGGATGTGCGAGATAATTGCCGTGTCTAAAATCAAGAGTGAGGACATGATTGGCATTATTGGGGATTAAATGATAATAAGGCCGAAATACCCCAATAGTGTCGTCTCCTAATTGAAAAGGAAGAAA
This sequence comes from Tetrastigma voinierianum, assembly GCA_016808115.1. Classification (NCBI taxonomy): domain Eukaryota; kingdom Viridiplantae; phylum Streptophyta; class Magnoliopsida; order Vitales; family Vitaceae; genus Tetrastigma; species Tetrastigma voinierianum. The sequence continues at coordinate 527,486 of JAEQBH010000467.1, forward strand.
GCGTGAAATGAAGAGGGAGATCTTGCATTGGCCGATTTTTGTGTTTTAGTGAGAGAGTATCAAACTACTCTAGATTTCGACTAATCCGTGGTCAGTTCCTTGAACAAAAGGAAAGTTGTTCTACAGCGGAGGAGGAACCCAGCTTAGATCTTAGGTTTCAGGTTCGACAAACTCAGTGAAGTGAGGTTTCTTCCTACTTGAAGTTACACTTTGTTTAAGTGTTTTGTGGATCACCGATTGGTTTGAGGCCTTGAGCGGTCGTTTGATCGGTCCCCAAATCTTGGGGCCAGAAATGTTAAAAATTTTGGAACCCAGTTCTACGGTCAGGTAGCGGTGTAAGGGGCTGTTTCGCTGTTTGGCTGTGTTGATTTGTCTGATAAATCACGTTACGATGTATGAGGCCGGAAATGGCTGGTCGAGTTTCACGAAGTGGAATAGATGTTTGGTGATTTCTTGTGAACGATGCAGAGGTTTCTGCATTCACGTGTGTAACTAGAAAAATTCAATTGGAAAGGGTAAAATCAATTTCGGTCAAAACTGAAATTTTTATAGATCGTGTAATGAAGCAGTTTCACTGTTGAAATCGCCTACCATGAAAATCTAGTTAACCGCGTTGAATTTACGCGAATTAAAGGGACGAGTCGAGGTTGCACGTTTTTCGAGGCAGAGTGGATGTTGTAAAAAATAATATTCATTCTGAAGTCGCATATAACATGTGCCATGTAGCCAGCGTATTCATGAGTAGAGAAATGATGGGAACGGATGGCCGAGATAGTGCTAAATATCGAAAATCCAAAGCTTGAAGACATAGATGACATTAAATAAAAGAATAAATGATAATGGGACAAAATAGCCAATAGTGACCATCTTCTCCCTTTTATTTGTGAACCAAAAACGTGGAGGAGGCAGCTAGAAGATGCAGTGGCTAGACGTTTTGTGACATCCCAAATTACCGGGGGTCCGTTGACTACCCGTCAACCCGCGGAAACACTCGTGAATATCGGGTGACGGGCATTTCTCCACGAAAATCGGAAGGTAGAGTCCTCAACTATGCGGGGGCTACACCCTTAGTACATAATCTGTCCCAAACCCCACATCCAACGACCACATAGGGTCAAATGAGAGTAAATAATGGCCATAGGCCCTGCACCCATCCTCCAACCAATATATCCCAACCAAATACATATCTCATGGTTGAGTTGATAATTCACTCTTATACAAACATATAATAAGTTCTGAATTCTAATACATATACATGTGATAATCAAAGCCACTGACGGCTGTTCTCAGGCCCGGCCTACGGTGACAGTCTCCTTATCACGCTACACATGCACGAAATATGTTCCCTCGACGGGGTGAGGCTAATGCTCGGTAGTGGAATCCTGCAATGGGATATCTACTATAGATATGCATATCACGATGCTCAGTAAGCTCTGGCAGAATTCAAGTAAATGCGTGATCCTACTTGAATGTCTACATGCTCGACTCATCCACAGGAGGTCCTCACCGACTCCTCACATTTGCCCTAAGCCACGTATGAAACATAATTTTAACAAGATATTTGTTATTATTTATGGACTTCCTCAGATATAAGTAATTGGATCGACTCTAGATGTTATATTTAGTGGACTGCCCTAGGGATATATCAGTTGAACAACTCAGTGATTGATATTTTATATGGACTACCCTCCGATGTATATCAATTGGGCCGACTCCGAAGATTAATATTTTATATGGACTACCCTCCGATAATTATTATTATTTGGTCAACCCTCCGAAACCATTCTCTCTAGAATCACCTCATGCACTTACTCCTATTTTTCTAGGGTACCCCAGTGCATATGGATATGATCTAGCTATTCATTACAATTCTATAACACATACAAATATATATAATCATGCATATATTCACATAATTTAAATCACACAAACATATTTATGTAATTTCACATTCTATTACACCAAAAAATTAGCTCACTTAGGCTAATCATCAAGCACAAATCAATTCAATTTAAGATTACTCAACCAAGCACATTTTCACAAGAAATATTTTGTAGACACTATTCTGTGTGGTGAAACGCCGAAATTCTTGCTCGTGAATCCTCCAATCATCGGTTCCTTTTGTGAACCGAATTTCCTGGCCATTTCGGCCTTATACAGTAACACATGATTTACAAGCATAAATTACATCACATTAGCCACTTAGCCGATCGGTAGCCGATCCCGATTTGTAATTAGGTTCTAAATTCAAACAATTGGTCCCAAGTTTTAGGACCAATCAACATGATAGATTCGGAATGCTCAATCAAATGAACATTATAAACATAAATAGACCTCTCCTTAAGTGAGATAAATCCCTACCTCAGGTTTGTGAACTCTCAGCCGGAGTCACGCGTAGGCCTAGTCGCGTAGAGCAACCTTCCTTCTTGTCCTGATGAATTCAGACGATCGGATCTCCCGAAAATTTAGAGAGAGAAATTGAACACTCTGTCTCTAAAAACTCCATTTCTGACTCTACGTATCTCACCACACTTCACGTTTTCTTTTCCCCTTTTTAGTTGCGGGAGACGGCAACCTTATGTGGACTTTATCTATTATCATTTAAACTTCCCATTAATGACATCGTCCCTTCTTTTCCCGAGTTTGACACACGACACTATCTCGGCCATCCACCATTTCATCCATTCTCCTCCACATGCAACATAAGTAACATGATACCTGTTATATCGACTTTTGTCGTGACACACGTGTTGTTTTCACGGCTTTTGGCTTGATGCCTCGAAAAATGTGCAAATCCGACGATCCTTGGTCGGCCAAGAGTCGTGGTTGCTAGATTTCGCAAGGCGATTAGCGGTGAAATTCGTTTCATCATTTTGAGATCTAGAGAATAAATTTGGTTTTGACGAAATTACGATCACCTGCCCTTTTTCGGAAATTGATTTCTGGGTCTTACAACACATTCAGTCGGCTTTCGAGGCATCTGTGTGTGTACCCATATCCCCGGGACTATCAGATAGGAGTTGAAGTAAGCCTCCTGCTAGCTCTTGGAATGCCTCCTCGCGCCGGTCATTCGATCAAACTTGACACTCCTTAAGATTCGACCTCGTCATAGGTCTTTGCTAATTGGGAGGAAATCCTCGATGAATCTCTGTAGTACCCGGCCAATCAAGCGTGTATCTCTAGAGGCCGACTTGACCTCTCCCAGCTCATCATGGCCTCAACCTTCTCTGGGTCAGCGACCCACGCGGATCGTGCGACATACGTGTCTGAAAATCTCTCACCTCGATAAGCAAAACTCACCCTTCTTTGAACTTGGCGTCACGGTGATGGTCTCTCAACAAGTAACCGCGATCCTCGAAGTGATACTCATGCTTTCCCACTCGGGTGGGTGAATAAAATGTCATCCGCACGAAGACCCGACAAAGCCAGTCTAGATAGGTGGAATACCCTATGCATGAGATCCATAGATACTTTCTTGGCACATTAGTCAGTCCAAGGAGCATCACCCAAGTAAACTCAAAGTGCCCGTAGCAGCATCCCTAAACGTTGTCTTAGGGATATCTGTCTGCCAACCTCGGCTAATGAGTAGCTGATCAGAAGGTCTATCTTGGAGTAGACTCGTGCTCTCTCATTGATCAAAGCAAATCCATCAATCCTCGATGATGCAGATTCTTTAGTTATAACCACAATTCATTATACGTAATCAATGTACCTGCAGGTCGAAGAGGTCTTGTCTTTCTTCCTGTAAATAGAACCGGAGTGCCCCATGGTGAGTGCTCGATTAATGAACCTTGTCCAGTAGCTCCTGTCACTTGGACTTTGAGTTCCTATGACTCAAGTTGGTGCCATCTATGCGGAATTAAGTAGGATCGTTAGTCTGAGTGTAACTCGATAAAGTCTACTACCTCTATGGAGGTAGTCCGGGGTAGCTCATACGGAAAAACATCCACATGCTCGCATACTACTCGAGGTAGATCTAGAGTCACGGTCTCTCCTCGTCCTCCCCAGGAATTAAGGCTCATTTATCCAACCGCTAGTGTCTATATTGCGGACGCATTATCTTGTACGGGGCGAATGGCATGTATCACTGAGAAATGCTAGTACGGAGTCCCTCTGATGCTGGTAGGTAGCCTCCTGCTCACAATCGATGCTGACCACAATAATTTGTCGTGATCCATCCACAGGATGACCAGACGACATGTCCGTGAGCCTTAGATTACGCCCAATTAGAGTCTGAGATCTCAGCTGTGAACCTCAGCCTTATCTATCTGTTCTTGCCTCTAATCCCTGGGGAGGAACTCATATACAAAGAGGCTCCTCAAGGTCTCTAGAGGTCCTTGCCTGGCTATATCATGTTGGGCCTCACTCTAATTTGGAACACGGCTAGTTTAAATCTGATAGTGTCGGAGGTAATCTCGTGCTTTCAAAAGCACCTTCTCGATGCATGTGAACTGTGTGTTGTCTGCAGTGGATCCTCCCCAGTGAATGTCGGAGGATGATGCGCCTAAACCTCAGGGACACTGGATCTCTATCCCTGCTATACTGGCCATTTGCCCAATACCTCTGACCTCGATAAAGCCGGCGTCGAGTGCTTGGTGGTGCGACCGGTACCTACGTGGAGCGCCCTCTACGTCTCGTCCTGTTGGCAATCTATCAGTTCATTGTAAGTTAAGCCTCAATCTCAGTATCTAAAGGTATAAACCACTGACCCCAGAGACACTATTCATACCCATAAATCGGTGTATACTCATTTCCTTGCATTTACAAATGTGTATACAAGGCAATCAGTTACCTTCTAAGCATTTTTTCGGCAAAAGTTCGTTTTGAAAATTTTATTTTTAAATTTTGTATCATTTATTTGATTTTTTTCTAGAAAATTTTGGCGATGACGATGTTCCATGGCGGTGACTTCGAGAAAGCGATGCGAGAGTGCAAGGGTAGGTGGTAAGACGGTGCGGTACTGACATGCCCGGCCAGTGCCTGGTAGCGCGCCGAGCTAGTGCGTCGTGCGTGTCGTATCGACCCAACCGCCGGGTAATGCCGGCTCGGTTGCGTGTCGCGGTAGCCCCTAGTGCGCGTGTGGCGCTGGCAGCGGCGCGTGCCTACTTTGCGCGCCCGCGCATGCGCCGCTGCGCACCGCTGCCCTGCCAGCCCTACGCGCCTGCAGCGCCACGCCCGGCGCCTAGCGCCACACGCCCGACCACAATACAGTGAAGTGTATTGCGATACACTCCATAGCCCTCCTAGCTGCCTCAGTCACGATACAAAATTTGTATCGTGACCTTTTGATCTCAAGCTTGACCTCTTATCTTTTATATTTGCGATACACCTTGACGCGCGCGTATTTACTGATACAATCCCGGCCGACAAACCACAGCTCTGTTGCGATACAATCTCACACATCTGATACAATTTTAGCCTCCCTGACCAGCAAGCCCCAGTGTCCGCGATACAATAGTAGTATCGTGGCCCATTATGTTAAATGGCGTATACAGTTCATTTCTACACACCTTTTTTTTCTTTTTTTTCATTTATTTCCGATTCTTTGGAAAACACCAAAAATTTATATATATACCTATTTTTTTCATTTCGGTAAACTTAAATGATAAAATTTATTCATTTTCTTCAGGTTTTATCTTGTAAGAAACCTTAGAAAATAATTTTCTTCGCCTCCCAAGCAAATAAATATATAAATTTTATTTATTTATTTTCTTTTCCTTTTTGGACCATGTTGTCAAAATTTCTCAAAACATCACGATCTAACACCAACCAAATAAACTTTATTAAAATCTTATTTCATTATCGAATAAATTTATTAAAATTTATTTCATTTTCATTTTTTTCTCTTTGTTCAGTTCACACATTGTGAACTTCAAAGTAATCGACACCTATCAATAACTATCCTTATACAAACAATCACAACAACACATATGTACAATTTATGTTATGTACTACTTTTACACAATTCATCAAATCACTGAACACATCAATACATGGATGTAGTGTCCTAGTTTTGCCTCGTGATTTCCTAGGTAATCTCATACCTAGGCTTCGACCTTGAACCACACTTGGTGGTGATGTTCTTACTAAACTTATGGCCCTAAGCCCAAACCCTCAAGCCTGGTGCCGTATGCCTAGGCTCGATACTAGTTGTGACACCCCAAATCTCGGGGGTTCGTCTTGCAGAGTGACCGGCGAGCACTCCATGGTCTTCGGGTGATGACATCTCTCACGAAATCGGGCGAGGAGTCTCAGCTGTGCGGGAGCTCTGCCCTTAGTACATAGCTTGTACATAACCTGTCCAGTAACATCAAAGTCAAATACATGAGTAAAGCGGCCCATGGGCCCCGATAGCAATGTCATATTACATCAACTATATCGATAGTTTAGAGTTAATAATTTTCTCTTATACAATATATATTAGAATGGTACATTTTAATATATGTTGTACGAAAGTATTAACTCTTTGAAAACTGTGAACCTGAACAATGTATTATGATGGTATGTGACAATGAGCAATCTTCGTTTGTTTGGATACGATCTGGGACGGGTTATGTACATGTGCTCTTCACTAAGTAGGAAAACACCTAAGGAGACTACTATTCAAGTGGAGGATATGTCGAATCTGTGTTCCTAGCTGTTCCGCGGGTTGGCAATTGATCAACAGAGACCAGGGATTTCCTGGTGTCAACATTGAGGTTTTTAGAGAGAGCTGCTTCTCTCTGGGATTCACGGCGATCCGACGGTTAGGTCGTCGGGACAAGAAGCAAAGTGGTTTTATGAAGTGAGGGCTTGGCTTCAGGTACAGTTAGGGTTCGACAAACTCCATGAGGTGAGGTTTCATCCTACTTGGGTTTTACCGCCTTTGTTTAAGTATAATTCTGATGCTTAGGTTGATTGAGGCCGTGAGTGGCCGTTTGGTAATCCCAAACTCATAGAGCCCAGAATTATTAGAAGATTTTGGAAACTCATTGGTGCGGTCATTGTCAAATCGCTGTTGGGTTGTTGATTGTAAAATTTGTGAAACAAATTGCATTGTGATGTGTATGAGGCCGGAAATGGCCATGAAATTCGAGTTTACAAAGGGAATCGATGATTGGATGTTGGCCGTGACCAGTAACCCAAGGGTTTTACTGTTCACGTGAATAGTGTTCACGAAATGAATTTTGTGAAATAATGTGTTTGGTTGAGTAATTCAAATCGAATTGCTCCTATCATTTGATAATTAACTCAGTGAGCTATATTTTTGATGTAATGGATTGTGAAATTACATAACATGTTGTGTGATTTAAATTATGTAAATATATGCATGATGATATATTTGCATGTGTTATATCTTGTTTGGGTCATCGCCATTCCATATGCCTTTGGGACACCCTAGGCGATAGGAGCGAGTGCATGAGGTGGTTTAGTGAGAGTGTTTCGGAGGGTTGTTAATAATAATAATAGTGGTGTCCATGCCAAAATATCAATCGTCGGTCGTTGATTGATATACATCGGAGGGTTATCCACTAAATAGAACATCGGAGTCGGTCCACTACTTAGATCGGAGGGTTGTCCACAATTAAAAACAAATATCTTTGTTTGAAAATAATGTTTTTCATCATTAGCTTAGGCAAGTGTGGAGGAATTCGGTGAGGACTACAGGTATATGAGTTGATCCATGTAGACATTCCAAGTGGGGATCACGCATTTACTTGAATATGTTTTCATGGAGCATTGCATATGCACTAGGTGGAGGTAGCCTGACACAGGGTGGTTCCTACTAGGCGATAGCTCACCCATGGGGATATTATTTTTGGTACGGGAGCGTGCGAGGGACGGCTCATCCTGAAGTAGATGCGAAAGGCTGGGTTGTGGCTGGTGATTTAGAATACATGTATTAGAATGTTGCTGAAACTTTTAATATGTGTTATAAAGTAAACTTTAAATCTTGAAACTGCTAGTTCGTTGATGTATGATGATAGTATTGTAATATGGGCGAGAGTGGTTTTACTCATGTTATCTTTGACGATGTTGATGATTAGGACAGGTTTGTTCTTGGGTAGAGCTCCTCATTACAAAGGACTACACTTGGATTTTTCTATGAGAGATGTCGGGTCACGAGCATTCCACGAGTGTTTCACGAGTTGACAATTGATCGCTGGGACCCCGAGGTTTGGGCGCCACAACGTGAATAGTGACATGTAATAATTTTGTGTGAAAATGGGTTTGGTTGAGTGATTCAAAATGAATTGCTCGTGTTTGTTAATTAGCCCATTTGAGCTAATTTTGATTCTGTAATGGATTAATGTATTATAGTATGTTTGTAATGGATTAATCATGTTTAGTGTATATCATGTTTATATATTAACATGTTTTGTAAAAATGTTTTGGGATTGGCATCAGCTGCATTGCATTTGCCTTTGAAGCCTACTAGAGCAATGGTGGTGAGATGGTTTGCTTGAGAGAATTGTTTGGAGGGTTGACTAATAATAATAATTATCGAATTGTATCCATTCTGATATCGGAGGTGAATCCATGCTATAAATATCAATGTGAGTCGACCGATTGATATACAGCCGGTTGTGTAAGTGAGACATTAGGTCGATTAAATACTTGCCATCGGAGGAGTTGTTGATAGGGTGGCGTGGTGTGTATAAATCATGCGCTGTGTGTGTATGGTGCCGCGTAAGCAGTAATATAAGTGTACCTATGGTCGGATGTCGATCCAACGCTTTGGGATGAGTGTGTTGAGTCTGAGTTGAAGCGTGAATGTGTAGGACTATAAGTGTTGTGTGAAAGGAAGTAACTGAATTATCGAGTGTAAGCTAAACTAACTGATTTGAGTGAATTCTTGTGTATTATGGAACTGAACTCATCATCTCTATACTTCGATGGATTATTTTCTTAAAGGTGTCTTATTAGTTATTCATGAATTTCTTAATGGCTAAATGATCTTATTCTGATACCCTCTCTCGAAGTTATACTACACTTTATCTAAAGCTATTGCGTTAGGGTGTATCTACTAGCTCATTTTCAAATGTAAATGTTTTAACCTTAGTACCACCCTCGGGATCGGAATATCTCTATTTACCAAATCAGCCGAAGTGCTTTACTGAGATCTATGATGCCCTGCGTCTCTCGAATCTCGGACCTCCGGTATAGTATTGTTGTGGTGGCTGGGGAGCGTCACCATGTTATTGACTCAGTTATAAAGCAGATGTTAATAACATTATAGCGGCCAGATAATATAAAATATTAATTTTAATCCATGCAATGCGTGACCGGGTTGACTGACACCACAAGTTGCCGTCTTAGAACATGCGGGCAGCAGCTTCATATGTTAATCTATAAATGTCGTTATACATCCAGGAAGATACAAAATGATGGCTCTTCTCGGTGAAAATCGTTCTTCTTTGGCGTTCGGTACTTCTTCGCTCGTCCTCGATCTCAGGCTTGATCACCATGATTACGGTCCCACTTTTTGCTTTTAATGATGGAGGCGAACTCGCTCGGCGTGCGCGGTTGAGATGTCCATGGTGCGCTTGTTGACTTTATATTAGTTTGACCCAACGTCGAGCGTTCAGGGCTTCCTGACGATGGGGCGTCAGCGGCGTTGAAGCGTCGCGGCGTTGCGACACCATCTTTATTCACTTTCATCCTCTGCTCCAGAATGCCTTTAAAGGCGCCCTTTTCCGCAGGTGCTGCATTCTTTGATACTTTAATCAGATGTCGAGCTATCAAGATCATTATTTAAATGCAAAATAATGCTAAAAGCGTAAGGCAGAGATCTTGGGTATAACTTTGGGAGAGTGTTTGGCTCATGGGTTATCCATAATCATCATACCCTTTATTTTTGAAAATAATGTTTACCTAACATGACCTGACAGGAGTGTGAAATTCGGTGAGGACTGAAATAGGTTGATTATTTAGACGCATTAATGAGATCACGAATTTATGAATGTGTTTCACTGAGCAATGCATACTCACGCCTAGGTGAAATGTATTCAGGTGGTTCCTCACAGAGCATTATTAACCCTATCAGAGGATCTGTTGAGATGGGGCGCGGAGAGGCAATATCAGGCCAGTTTGAAAGCAGGAGTGTGGCTTTGGTCTTTAGTTAGATGCATGCATTAAGATGTTTTCGGCTTTTTAATATATCATTATTATAAATAATTTATTAACTCTTGAACTCATTATACTCTAGTTGGGATTATTTGGATATAGATATTAGTTTGTGGACAGAGTGCGGTTGCTCATGGATATGTGTAGTGGCCCATTTGATGGGGTTTTGTGGTGTTTGGTATTTAGAGCTCACGTGAAGGAGACTGCAGGACCTCAGAATGATTTTTGGTTGCAGGCATTTCAAAGTGTGGTTGACATGGGTGAGTCTTTCTGGACCCCCAGGTTTTGAGTTGTCCTGCAGGTGGATTAGTGGGAGAGAAGAATGTATTACTCATGTTCATATTAAAACTATTAGTTCCTAGACTCAGCCTTTTTGGCACCATACACCTTTATGAATTAGCCATGTTCGGAGAAGTTTGAAGATTCTTAGAAACAAATTGAATTCTACCCTCCAAAGCCTCCTCAGAGCTCAAGTGGAAATGTAAGGTTGTAAGAGATGATCCAATGATCCTAAAGAAGTTGTCATCAACAGAAATTCTTAGATTATCTTGATGCGTATCTTCGGAAAAGATGGAAGTATGTTCTTGGAAAGGTTCCTTCAACTTTGAAAAGATTAAATTGTATAGAGATATGAATTAGACTTATGTAGTGAGAGAAGAACAATGAGTAGTCTTGAGCATATACTGAGAATTAGTGTGTGGAGAAATGAAAAATCTTCTTCATTGATTGTTGCCACTGACAAATCTTGATAAACTTTCCTCATAAGGGTCATCATGCTACGAATCAATTAAAGAGAGATTGGTATGAAAGCCAGGGGAAAATTCAAATTTTAGAAAAAAAGGTAAGCAGTACTGCCCAGTTTGGCGAAATTTTCTAGATCTCGGATGATGAAACGGACTTCATCGTTCGATTTGTCTCTGAAATCTAAGAACTTCCCCGGTAATTTAGTGATCTGAAGACCATGATAAAATTTCATGTTTTGAAAGTAGCCGGTGTCGGGTGACACATGACATAATTCTGTGGATGCCACATGGCACCTTAGGGAAGTGACACATGACATGAAATGTGGTGCACTTGTGTGAATAGTTCACATTGAGCCAAGTGTCAAGCGTAAGAAATAATGGGAAAGATAAAACAAGAAAATAAGAAAAGAAAATAAGGAAAAGAAAAAGAAAAGAAAAGAAAAGAAAAGAAATTAAGAAAAGTCAAAAAGGGAAAAAGGGCCATTTTGGCACAAGCAGACGATGGTGATCGTGAGGGAGGAGAAAGAGAGAGAGAGGGGAAAATGGGTTTCGGCTTCTCTACAGAATATAAATCGAGTATGGTTTAAATGGGTGAAGAAGAAAAATTGAATCCCGCATTGGAAGCACTGGTGGGTACTGTACTTCCTGGCGGGATGTCATTGAAGCTACAGTGACTACGTGAAACCTTTCGTCAGATGTGGATGTTGACATCTCAGAAAAATCGAGAATGGAGTGTTTATACGGGGCTAACTAAATACATTGCACACAACCATGCATATTCTCCCAGTCAACATCAATCTGATATTATATACTCAGTAAGCGACACACTCTTGGGCTAGCACACAACCTCCATATCCTTCTAAATAACTATATCAATAGTTTCAAAGTTCAAAGTTACTCTTATCAGACATATATTAATACTAGAATTCTTTATATGAAACAAATCAGAAGCCACATTCCAGGTTTTACCAAAGCTCATCTAGGTTGACACGTCTCCTCATACTCACTTGCTACATAAAATATGTGATCACTGTGAAGTTGAGTAATGCTCGAGTAGAATGGAATCACCTTAATTCAGTACTCTCCACTAAGTGCATATCTGATACTCAGTGAAACATGACTCAATGTCAGTGGTCTCTTGAATGTGTGAAGTCATCTCATGTCGTCCTCACGGCTCTCACTATTACATTGAGAACCTTAGTTTTTATTTGTTTGTGGACAGCCCTCAGGTGTATATATATCAGTTGGAAAAATCTAAGACGATTGATATTATGTATGGACACCCCTCAGATGTATGATTAGATTGTCTCCGAATGATTGATATTACCGTATGGACTACCCTGAATAGTGTGTTTTTAGACAGCCCTCCAAACCATTCTCTTAGAATTTTCTCATGCACTCACTCTTATCGTCTAGAGATTTTCCCGATTATATGAATATTCACATGATACCAATTTAATTCAGGTCTATAACACATGCCTTAATGTATAATCATGTATATATTATTGTTAAATCCACTATGTGTTGTAAATTGCATTTCATATACATAAAAAATTGCCCTTGGGCTACAATTATCAAACCTGAGCAATTCAATAGATTAACAGTCAAACACATTTCATAAAATTTATTTTATGAACTTTATTCTGGGAATGTTGACCTTCTAGATTCTTATTCTCGACAGTCACGATCATCGGTTCACTTAGTGAACACAGAATTTCTGTTGACTAGGCCGCCATACCTCCTGTGTCATTTGTTTCTAAATTATGATTATGACCAAACGACCACTTCCACGATTGCCCAGTTTCTTCAATCAGTTTCCAATAGGTGCTAAACTCAATTCGGTCCCAGTTGAGCAGTCAGCGCCTCACGACCACCAAATAAGCCTCCAAACATCATAAATACCTTAAGTAGTGCTAAAACTCAAGTAGGATGAAACCCTACTCTGGGATTTGTAACTCTAAAGCTGTGCATCACGTGTAGGTCTCTGAGTGTGGCTGCCGGCTTTCCTTCGCTCAGAAGACTTAAGACGGTGGATCTCTCTGGATCTAGAGAGGAATTTACCTTCTAAATCCTAAAACCAGTAGCCACTTGCTGCTTCCCTTTCACACGTTTGGTCTCTTCACGGTGGAAGGGCGACCCATTTCTAGCTTTCTTTCTTTTCCTCCATTTTCAGTCAAATTCCAAATGACCATTATGTTCCTTCTTTCCCCAGTTTTGACACTTGGCACTATCTAGGTCCATTTTCATATGTTTCCTACTCATATATATGGCACTGAGTGATCTCTGGAAGCTTTTGTCTCACATCGAAAATGTGGTTTGCATTGCAGGAAGCGTATGTAAAGTGCTAACTCAAAACAATCTGAGAATTGACAGAGTCATTTCAGCTATGTTTACAAGGCAGTTCCCTATGTTAAAGATAGTTTCATCATCAGAGATCTGAAGATAAATTCCATATTTTTTGAAATTTAGTTTCTATTTTAAATTGAGATTTTATAAGGTCTATTCTCCCTCAGATTGGTGTCGAAATTCTAAGCAACCTGATCACTCATGCATATGCAGCATTTTCTCTACCTTGCATGCAAACGAGTTATTTAAATCTTCAGCGAGCTCATCTGTGCGCCGTCACAAAACTGAAGATGTATTGGCCGCATGATATATTTCATGTTGTCCTCCACTCCATGTTATCAGTGTTTCACGCCTCTGCAGTCGTTGAGCACAGTCTTTGTTAAAATGCTGGTCCCTCTGAGATCATTGGTGTGACCTCATCTGTCTAGATCATTACATGTTTGGATGTGATTATCATGAACATGACATTGAAATACCTCGTGGACACTGTCATACTGGTGTGGCTCAGTGCCTTCTGATTTTATCTCACGAGTATCTCGAGAGGCCAAATATCTCGGCCCGATGGCTTCAGTAGCTTCTTGCGGGCGGCCACCGCTGTAGGCGTCACCTGTGAGGACGCAGTCCTGACTGAACTCTAGGTCGGTGAGTACATGCTATAGCATACTTAGACTCGGCCCGTGAAACATTTGTATCAAACTCACCTTCAGTGTTTCTTGGATGGGGACAGGTGGGGCTCTCCACTCAGGTCAGCATCAACGGTGATCTAAATAGCCTCAGGCCTGTTTACCTCATATGGTGCCATCCCGTATACTAAACGATAATTGTTGTTATGGCGATCATTAGGCAAATGCTCCTCCCAAGCGCACTTATGATCTGGGTCTGTGCATGTCCTCCCAATACTGTATAGTCCTCTCGGGCGACCATGTACGAGGGTGGAAAAGCCCAGCCTCATCGTGGTGTGCCCTCAGCCTTGCTAGAAACTCTTCCAAAGTGCGTTGTAAACCTCTAGGATCCACCATCCTAGGCCTGTGATCAGCATCTCATGTGGCGGGACTATCTCTCGAATATCGTGGCGGGGAATCTGGCGAAGTCGTCCATAGTAATTTAGAAAATGTACTGACCGTGGAGTGGTCCATTATCACCCATGCATCATTACCTCACATGACGTCAGTGGCGAGTCGATTTCTGAATTATGTTGGCGTATCCTTCAACATTATACGATGGTGAGTAGCCTATTTGTGTTCTGGTGCTTTCGACTTTGGCCTGTGACCACGTGAGACATCGATCTCACTGGGCATCTCTCAGTATCTCTTCATCCAGCTCGATGTCTGATGGCGAAGATCTGGTACATCTTGGCCTTACGGATGCACGACCGTCGAGAAGCGGTGAAACTCCACGAATCTTCTCTCTCGAATCGATCGTGAGGAACCCTTTACGAGTCCCCGCATGTTGAGAGCCGCATCTGGCGTGGGCGGTCGTTCTGCGTCACCCGGTGCTGGCGTACCCGATTCATGATGGACGCTATCTGCGTCCGCGGCTGGTTTCAAATCCACTGCTCAACGAGACGGTGCCATATTAAACTCCCAATGTACCCTTTGTTTTCGGCAATAAGTGTGTGGCTTGTCCCAGCGGTCTAGGCATCTTGCTCCAGAAACCTCTGACCAGTGCTTCTCGTGACTTCCATTTGAGTATCAGCCACCATTTACCTTGGGGATGGTAATGCAAAGTGAAGTCATGATCAAGAGACTCCATCCATCTTTGTGTTGCCTCATGTTGTGAGGTCTCTGGCCCAAGAAATATGCCCCAGGACTTTAGTATACCTCGAACTCCTCACAGATAAGCAGTGGCGCCTAAATCTTCAAGGCAAAGACTACTACTAACTCCATGTCGTATGTGGGTAATTCCCCGCTCGTGATTCTTCAACTAACGAGAACCATAAGCCATCACCTCCCGGATCGCATCAAACACATCCCATCCGGCCCTCGAGGCATCACAATACACTGTGTACTCCTGCCCCTTGTCCAGGACTATCAAGATAGGAGCTGAAGTAAGTCTTCTTTCAACTCCTGGAATGCCTCCTCACATCGGTCATCCCAATCAAATCGACCTTCTTCCGGTCAATCTCACATAGTGCCGCCTAACTGAGAAATCCTCAATGAATCTCCCGTACGCCCAACCAATCCCAAGAAACTACGATTCGAAGACTGACTTCGCCTCACAACTCATCACGCTCGACCTTCCTCGGGTCGCACCGACACTCTTGATGCTGACGCCCACGTGTCCCAAAATCTCACCTCGCAAGCCAAACTCAGACCTCACCGAACTTGGCGCATGTACCTTATGGTCTCAACAATCAGAAAACGACCTTCTCAAGGATACTCATGCTCCCTTTGGATCGAGATCAAAATGTCATCCACTTAAGGCTACGACAACCGGATCTAGATGGGGTCGAATACCTCATGCATGAGATCAATGAATACGCGATTCGTCAATCCAAAGGGCATCACCAGAACTCAAAGTGCCCATAACGTCCCAAACACTCGCCTAGGATATCTATCTCCCTAACCTCGCCTGATGGTAATCACAGAAGGTTCATCTTCGGGAGCGCATCGCGCCTCCTCACCTGATCAAATAAATCATCAACTTCTGCACGGGTACCGATTCTTGATCATAACCCGTCTAACCGCCCTCAGTCAATGCACCTGGCCGAAGGGTCTTGCCCTTCTTCTTCGCAACAGAACCGAGCCCCCATGGTGAAGTGCCTGGTCCGATAAACCCTCATTCAATAGCTCCTCAGAACCTATTCCGGGAAGTTCTGATTCAACCTGTGCCATCCTATGGACATAGAGATGGTGAAATACTCTGTAACTCGATGCCGGTCTACGACCCTCTCAGGAGGTAGTCCGTAGCTCATCCGGAAAAACATCCACATACCGCAAATTACCTCGAGGTAGACCTAAGTCCGGTCTCTCCTCGTCCTCTAGTGGTAAGGCACGCTTAGCTAACCCGCTTAATCGTCCCGACACTGACTCGTATACGTCCGCAAAATGTCATGCTTGTCCCCCTGAAATACCACACGAGTACCGTCCTGCGTATGGCGGTAACCCTCCTACGCTCACAATCGATAATGACCCTGTAAGCTGTCAGCCAATCCATCCCCAGGATGACATCGAACTCTGACATGTCCATGATCCTCAGGTCCACTGTGAGTAGAGTCCCCGAGATCTCCAACTCGCAACCGCGACCTATCACCCCTATTCTCACCCTAATCCCTAGGGGAGAACTCACATACAAGGGCTCCTCTAAGGTCTCTAGAGGTCCTTGTCCATTTCCACTATATTTCCAGTCTTCACCTCCACCGAAACATACCGGTCTACTCTTGGTAGTACGAGGTAATCTCATAGCCTCTAACATCTTCTCGATTCAAGATGAACCAATGGTCTATCACCATCGGATCTCCTCCCTATGAATGCTCCGGGAGGATGATGCTCCTAAAGCCCGGGAGATTACTAAGACCTCCCCGACTACTCACGCTAAATTTCAGGCGATACAAATTAAGAATACCCACAAATTCCCTAGCAAAGGCCCCATGACAACACAAGTGGTGCTCGACCAAGACTTCGTGGATCGCCCCCACGTCCTCGTCCTCGACTAGCCATCTACGTATTTCCAAAATTTTGTCCTATTTTATTTGATTTTTGTTTATTTTATTTAATAAAAAAAAATTTCGAAAATTTTTGTGATGAACAGTGTTCATGAACCGGGTTCATGAACAGTGTCCAAAAAGTGACTTAGGAAACAAAAAGATCAGTCCAAAAATTGAGTCAAAGTGAGTCGTGCACCAAGCACCCAACTGCCAGCCAGTCGCTACAAGACAGTACCCAGCGCGGCGCGCGTGTGCCGTGGTCAGCAGCGCAAGGTCCTCGCGGTCACGGGCGCAGAGCCCGTCAGGCCGCAGCGCAAGGCGCCAGACGCGGCAAGCGCCGCGGTTGCGCTAAGGGCCAGGCAAATAAGGCTCGGGTCGGTCGTGGTCGTGGCTGAGTGCCACACAGCACGTGCCGTGTCTCGTCTCGCCGCGACAATGTGCTGCCTAGTTGCCTAGCCCTACTGCCACAATACACTAGATTGTATTGCGATACAGTCCTCAATTCCCCTAGCCGCCTCAGTCACGATACAAATTTTGTATCGTGACACAGCCTTCTGCCCAGCCAACTGCCCACTCTATTGCAATACAATCCCGTGTATTGCAACACAAATTCAGCCCCACTAGGTTACAATACAGGAATTGTATTGCAATACAATCCCTGCCTTTCAAGCCCTTCTAAAACCACCATATTGCAATACAAACCAAGCCAACTACACCCCTTTGCAGTCACGATACAGTACCTGTATTGTGATACAATTTTCCTTTCTCACAATACAATTTGGGCAGTAGCCCATCCAGTCCCAGCACAATTTTTTTTTTCATTATTATTTTTCATTTGTTCCTGCAAATGACTGAAAATACAAAAATATATACTCTATTTTTTTTTTTCATTTTCTAGAATATCAAATAAATTTATAAAATTTATTTTATTAAATTCTTCGCTTACACTCCAGAAACCTTAAAAATAATTCACTTCTAAAACCAAATAAATTTATGAAATTTATTTTCTTCTCATCATATAATTTTTTTTTCTTATTCTGGACCATTTTGTCCAAAACCTCAAAACCTCCCAACACTAACCCTAGTGTTCACCCTTAAAATTTTTTTTTTTATTTTTTTTATTTTATTCTCCAATAAATCAAATAAATTGATTCAAATTTATTTCATTCATTTTCTTTGCTCCAGTTTACTCACTGTAAACTCCTAAAATTTTCTTATGTGCTAATCACTAAGCACACAAACACATAACATGGTATACATACCATTCATCAAACATTCATACAACATTTCGTCAAATCACACAAAACATACCAAACAAATGCATGCAGTGTCCTAGTTTTGTCCTGTGATTTCCTAGGTAATCCCATACCTAAACTCAACATCGAACCACACCTAGTGGTGATGTTCTTACACCTCAAAGACTATTGCCTAAGCCCAAGCCCAAGCCCAAGCCCTCAATCTCTAGGTTTTCATATACCTATACTCTACATCAAACCACCCAAGTGGTGATGGATACCCAACCCGAGCTCCATAGGTATTCGTATACCTAAGCTCTGATACCAAGCTGTAACGCCCCAAAACCGGGGTGTCTGTTGACTACCCATCAACCCGCGGAAACACTCGTGAATGTCGGGTGATCCGATATCTCTCATGAAAACGCGAGTCCCTTGCACGGAGCTCTACCCAAATACAACACCCGTATTATAACTCCGTCCTAATCAACATCAATCACATAATATTTATATCTGAGTAAAAACGGCCTCTTGGGCCCATACCACAACACTCATCATCAATATAAACCAACTATATCCAATAGTTTCAAGAGTTCAAAGTTACTCTTATACAACATATATTAAAATACTAGAATTCTAATACATGTAAAACCATCAAAGCCACATTCCGGCTTTCTTCTAAAACTCAATCTCTAGGATGAGCCGTCGCACACTCGTACTGCAAAATAATATCACTCGACAGGTGAGCTAATGCTCGTGAGCGGAATCACTCCTGCCGGGCTACTCTCCACCTAAGTGCATATGCAATGCTCTAATGAAAAATACATTCAAGTAAATGCGTGATCCTACTTGAATGTCTAACCGATCATCTCATATCCCGAGTCCTCTCCGACTCCCTCACACCCACCTAAGCCACGTATGAGAACCTTAGTTTTTATTTGTTTGTGGACAACCCTCCGATGTATATATATCAATTGGACCGTCTCTGACGATTGATATTTTTAGTATGGACAACCCTCCGATAATTATTGTTTTTAGACAACCCTCCGAAACCATTCTCTCTAGAATTTCCTCATACACTCACTCTTATCGTCCTGGGTGGTGCTCCTTAGCCAAGATATGGATCGATGATGCTGGTTCCATTTACAGCCTATAACACATGCCAATATATAATCATGCATACACAGATTATTAACACACAATCATGTTTTGTAATTGCACATTTACAGCCAATTAAAATTAGCTCACTTGGGCACCACAAACACGAGTAATTCAACTTACCACTCAATCAAACATTTTCACACAAAGTTTATTTTGTGGAACACTATTCTCGAATAGCGAAAAA
This sequence comes from Tetrastigma voinierianum, assembly GCA_016808115.1. Classification (NCBI taxonomy): domain Eukaryota; kingdom Viridiplantae; phylum Streptophyta; class Magnoliopsida; order Vitales; family Vitaceae; genus Tetrastigma; species Tetrastigma voinierianum. The sequence goes on from JAEQBH010000467.1 coordinate 546,905, forward strand.
CCTCGTTACTATTTCCGAGCAAATCATTAATCATCGGCTCACTTAGTGAACTCGAATTTCCACTCCGCCATTTCCTGGCTCCCATACACATCACAATACAATTTGTTTCACAAATTATACAATTAATGTCCCAAACAGCTCCTCACGGTCACCGATTTCACAAATGGGTTTCAATAAATTTAACAATTAGGGTCCTAAGATTTAGATCAACTGGCCACTGACTACCAAGAACTCAAACATCATAAATACTTAAATAAAGTGTAAAACCCAAGTAGGATGAAAACTCCTACCTCACGGGAGTTTGTCGAAAACTCCTAAATTCAGGTCCACGCTGCAGGTCTCTCCACAGAGCAAATTCCCCTCCGAAGACTCCATGATCGATCTCTCCTATTAATCCTAGAGAGAAGGTACACCTTCTCTCTCTAAATCACCAAAACCAGTAGCCACTGCCCCTTTCTTCCCTTTCACATGTTTTGGTCTTCTTTTTGTTGGAGAAGACATCCACTATTCTAACTTTTGTTTTTTCCTCATTTAATCAAATTTCAAAATGACCATTATGTCCCTTATTTCCCCAGTTTTGACACTCGACACTATCTCGGCCGTCCATTTTCATCATTTCTCTACTCATGTCACTTATGGCACATGAGTACGCGTTATATGTGACTTTTGTCGCATCGAAAATCATTTTACGACACCCGAAACGCGATGTCTCGTAAAACATGCCAACTCCGACAGTCTCGGAATTCGACGAAATTCGACGTGCTAGCTAGATTTCGTGAGACGATTCCAATGGTGAAATCCATTTCGTCATCCGAGATCTAGAGAATAAATTCTGGTTTTTGATCGAAATTACGATTTTACCATTTTTCCAGAAATTGGAATTTCTCGGGTCTTAAAGTACCAAAATCTTGGAGTTTCGTCAAAATCCATGAGGTAGGGAATTTTCCTACTTGGAATATTTTTAGCCTAAAAGTCATGTAATTGCATAGGTTGTCTTTGGGGACGTGATAGGCCGTGTGATTTAGTCTCGAGATTTTGGGACTGAATATTGGAAATTCAGGATCGGTTTCGGCAATTCGCAGACTGGCCGAGGCTCGGGTTTGATCCCGGACCGATGTCTTCTGCCGCAGGTGTGTTTTGGTATTACAAGAATTCAAAGGATTTAACCATGAAGGGACCAAGAGGTGTCCTGTTTTATATGGGCACGAGATTTGGGCCATTTTGTGTGTATATTGTCGAAAATAAATAATATGTCATTGTGTAAAATCATGTTAATATGTGCTCGCGTGATGTATTAACATGAAAATTGTGATGAATGGAAATTATATGTAGGAAATATAATTATCCGAAATTTATAAATGTTGCATATAACATGACTTAGCATGAAATGACATAATTGCATTTCATATACACGGTCACATCTCGCCGAAGCTCTGGGTGTGGGTACATGATCGTTATTCACCATTCCCGTGAATGTGGTGAGCTAGGAAACGGACTGTGTCCAAAATTGAGACTCACGGTTGTATAAAACAATAATAAATATAAATCACGTGTATTGGGGAGTAGCAAGATGGGGTAGATCCCCCCAGAGTGAAAGACCCAAATTTATATGCCGTTAGACATAATCACCGGCGGTGAAAGTTCATAAAATGTCGGGAAGGCGCTACGACGATCCCACAGATGACCTGAAAGACGGGCCCATGAACAACACACACGGATTGATAAAAATTCAAGTGAATATTGAGGGTTGTCGACAGTTTAAGTCATCAAGTGAAACACCAATGACTGGTTTTGACACTTTGGCATTATGTGTGTGAGAGAGTCGGCCAGACTCGTCAGAGGCATGAAAAGTCTCATCTCATGCATAACACGTAATATTCCATATAGGATTACATTATTTATAAGGAATGCATTTTAATGCTTTCATGGTTGCTATTGCATGCATTTTAGGTGGGGAGTAGCTCTCAGGGAGAATTTTTCATCGACATTACCACCCCTATGAGACTACAAGACCTTAGAAATTCCAATTTCGAAAAAGGCAAAATCGTAATTTTGATAAAAATCCGAAATTTATTCTCTAAATCTCGGATGAAAAATGGATTTCACTGTTGAATCGGCTCTCAAATCTAGCTAGCACGCAAAGTTTCGTAGAATTCGAGACAAATGTTGACACATTTTTCAAGGCATCACATTGGGGTGCCGAACATTTCATGTGACGAAACACATATAACACGTACTACGTGCCATAAGTGGTATGAGTAGAGAAATGATGAAAATGGACGGCCTAAATAGCATCGACCGCCAAAACTCGAAGAATTTAATAAAAACATAATTTTGAAATCATGGAGCCATAAGAAGACAAAATAATCAATAGTGATTGTCTTCTCAATTCAAAAGGCAAAAACGTGAAATGGAAAACCAAAAAAGATACAATGAGGTGGGAAATTTCGTTTTAGAGAGAGAACCTTAAGCTTCTCTCTAGATTTGCAAGAGATCCGACCGTCGGAATCCGTCGAGACAAGAAAGAAGGTTGTTCTACGCGGGACGGGCTTCGCGTGGGTACCGGATTTGAGGAGTTTCGACAAACTCCGAGAGGTAGGGGTTTCTCCCTACTTGTGTTTTACTCTTTGTTTCAGTACATTGTAAATGTTTGAGTTGAATGAGGCCGTGAGGGGCCGTTTGATTGGTTCCAAATCTTGGAACCGATGTGGAGAATTTTTAAAACCCATGTGGACAGTCCGTGATTGTCCACGGGCTGTTTGGGTGTTTTATTTCACAAATTTTGTGATAAATCATGTATTGATGTGTATGAGGTCGGAAATGGCCGTGAAACCCGGGTTCACAAAGTGAACCGACGATTGGTGATTTTATGAATAGTAATCTCAAGGGTTTCTCACTATTCCTCGAAGATGTTCACAAAATAATTTTTGTGAATTAATATATTTGGCTGGAAATTCAAGTAGAATTGCTCAGGTTTGATCATTAGCCCATGTGAGTTAATTTTAATGTGATGAAATGCGAAATTACATAACATGATTGGTGGTGGATTTAATTTTGGGCTTTAATATATGCATGTTTATATATTTGTACGTGTTATAGGATCAGAATGGAATTGGCATCATGTATTCATATATGTCACGCCCGGATCCCGGCCCGACCCGATTGGCGGATCCGAACCGAAGTCCGGGGCGCGATACTATCTATACTATATATTGGGACTCTCATTGACCTGTTCTTTCTCGTGAGTCGTGACCGTACTTCATCGGGTGCACAAACAATTCGTAATAACAAAAATCATTTTATATATACAAAGAACTACCACTGGAGTGGTGTCCATCACAATCTATACACATATACAAGAGTCCCTTTACTGCATTTCATTACAATTTTACTATTACAAAAACTTCGATCAAGTAAGCAGCGCCATGAGCACTCTATCTTCGTAGTCGGCTCGCTTTACGAAGGAATGTCCTGTTTATCCTCGTTTTCACTTCGCATTTACACGGATTAACACTGCTTTACGCTTTAGTGGGAACATAAGCATGAACAACCACCAATGGCGACCGTCATGTTTATACATATATTACGTGCATTATATATATCTAAACATATTTCTATAACATAATTCCTTATCATCTCGATATTCCTATTTCATGTCAATATTTTTCTATTTCATGTTCTATTTCTTTAGCATATCCTTTTACTTATACTTTTTCTCAGATTCCTATTTCGAAAGTACTATACGTATTCCTATACTTCTGTTCACAGGTTCATCTCTCACGCTTGTTATATGTCTTTTTTCAATGTTCCTATTCTTTGTCAAGTTACATAGCATGTCTCTAGTCTATGTCTTTTCATCTTTCGCCTCTATGTCTTTTTATTGCATTCTTGTACTATTACGTATATCATATCATTCCTTATCTATCACATACATTTATACGCTCTTATTCTATCATATACTTTGTGCTTCGTATTCTTTTGAAGTTTCCTTGTGTTGGCTTAAAGCCAATACTTTCATATTATATCTCTATTTTCATATTACATGAGTTTCTATCTCATCGTTCATAAATCTCCCATAGGAGTATAATACTTATTCTTTTACTATCATATCATATACTATCATCTTGTACTTTACTTCTTGTTCTTGTAACTGTCTATACTTTCATCGCATAGCAGTGTTATGCTTCTCATATCATGTCATATCATATACTTTGCATTCCAAGGCTTTCACTCGACCATGTAATCTGATATCTGCGACAGATTCGATAGGGAATCTCGTTATGTTTGTCATTCAGTAGCAATGTGAGCCTGTGCTTTTCATATATTGTACTTTTCCATATGCTTTTCTGTGATACTATGCTTTCATATGCTTCATTCTTCACTTTCATACTTGTACTATCGTATACTTTCCGTGGCCTGGAGGCACCGTAGGTGCCACAAGAGATTAACTCGAGTACATTCAGCTCTCTTTACTTTTATTCCTTGTCTCGTAGTCTTATCATATATCCGGCTTGACTACCTCGACTACCATAAGAAAATGAGTAGGACGCAAGATAAATGGCACCCGAAGGTACACATAAGACTGAGGTGCCATAGCACCAGCGTGAGTACCGAGTACTCTAACAGAGTACCAGAAGACACTAATCAGAGCATTTCAATCGAGTACCGGCATTTAACTGTGAGCTGATACTAATCGTGAGTGACTGGCATTCAATCAGAGTGCCGAGCACTAATCAGAGTACCGGGCATTTCAATCAGAGTGCCTGAGCACTCCAATCGAGTCAAGTACTAATCGTACGTCCACTCATTCATTCTTGGTCCTAGGTAGTCATATGATCATATGTCCGCTGGCACTTATAATGTATATTAATCACACTCGTGTCCATAACATATTGTTTTCATGTTAATGCCATCAAGCCACCGCTTTCATATTTACATCTTTGCTATCATTTAATTTGTCTCTCAGATCATATATGTAAATCCTATCATATATCATGAATGCATCTATGCACTCTTGTATTCATGTAGTCATATATATCTTTATCTATCTATATTCCGTTATATCACCATGCATCATAACATTTATACATTTCTATCATGATTTAACTATTCTTGTACTTTCTATATTCCTATCATGTGTATACTTTTACTCATTCATATATTCATACATGTGTACTCTTATCATTCATGCACATGTACTCATTTCTATGCTTTATCATCTTTTGCTTATCTCTATTGTTCTAGCATTTACACATTTCTATCATGTGTTCCTAAAGATGTTCCATTTTATTCATTTCAAGATAACTATCATATATTCCTATCTCACGACATCGCTATGTCATTAACTATTCATATACTTTCTATATTTCTATCATACCTATCTATTCGTTTTATGCATGACAATCATATGTCTGTATCAGATACTCTTATATTCATATTTGCCTATCATTCGGTATTGTAGGCTATCATATCTTTGGCACATACTTATATTCATATTATATTCATGTTTTCTTGGACACATCTATACATATTGCATTTTTCTTTATTTTCCTTGTTTCATGGCTATTACATATAGCACTTCATATTTTTATATAGTATGATGTGTATGAAATCACACCTCATTCATATATTCTTATTCCTCTATGAATCTAGTTTACTTAGGAATTGGAATCAATCCAATCGGATCATCCAAAATAAAGCTATGGCATTTTTATGCCAACTAGTCATTTTACCGACAATTCCTCGACTGGTTTGTATCACTCATTTTCTGGGGTCTTAACTTCATTTTGACACCAGGTCCTTGTAATCATTTGCGTTAAGGTGTTAAGGGTTCTATTCTAACTGAATCACCTACCCGATAATCGAACTCAAGTTACATTCGAAACAACTTAATTACTCCATGTTCAACTGGTGCAGAAATGGCTTGCACATAAATAATTTTTGAGTGAATTTTGGGCCATCTAGAGTCAGAATTTGGAGATACATATTAAATATGGTTTGTTCTCCTTGAAGTCTATTTTAAGTGGCCACTTGAATCACTCAAATCGGATAAGAAATGAGCAAGTTATGGCCAAAATACGAAAACTGGTCAAAACTGGAAAACCGGAACAGGTTGTACCGGTACAAGTCTAACTTGTACCGGTACAAGTTGGCCAAAAATGACCAGAACCGAAGTTGTACCGGTACAAGCTCAAATTGTACCGGTACAAGTCACTCGAATGCCTGTAATGTGTGTTTTCTCACATTTTTCCATGTACTTTTGATCCCCAATCACTTTACACTTCAAACACACATCAAAACACCTAAATTCAATTCGAATCTCTTTCTACTCAATTCCTCTTCAATTTCATATATTTCTTCAAAATCCATCATGGATTTCTTCCAAATCCTTCTAATATGGGTTATAACCCATACACAAACAAACATGAGGTGATTAGTTAGGCTTCATTCTAAAACTCCTAACCTCAATTACTTCCATTAACTACGGATTCATCCTCAAAGAGAGGATTTCATGAGCTTGTGCCATATGGGGTTTTACCTAACCTTAATTACTATCATTTTTGGGTTGAGATGAAACCCTAGCAAAATTCCCATGTTTGGGGACAACCACTAACCAACCAAGCATGGAAATTCATACATAATCACATAAAATTCATAATCAAGGTGAGTTTCCATACTTTTTGGCTGATCCTCTTCCTCTTCTTCTCTTCTTCTTCTTCTTCTTCTTCTTCTTCTCTTCCCCTTCCTCTTCCTTCACGTTTTGTTCCTCTCCCCAAATGAGACTAATTTGTCTTTAAATCAGATTTTGTTAAGGCCTTGTTCGCCATCAAAACCCATTCGGGGTTCTTATCATAATTGCATTTTGTCCCCAACACCGCCATTTGTATTTCACCTTTTATTGTATTTGCCTCTCATCTTCTACTCTTATGGTACCCTAAGTCCTCAAGTGGTAAATTACATATTTACCCTTGGCTTTATTATTAATTCCGGTATCTTGTTTTATTTCGAAAATTTATTTAACTTTAATATACCCTAAACAAGTCCAAATCGTTAGGGTATATTTCGGGGTGTTACAATTCTCCCCTCCTTAAAAGAATTTCGTCCTCGAAATTCATACTATGCGCTTTGTTTTTTTCTATGTCAAGTCCTTTCTTTTCATGTCTTTTACATATGACTCTTCTTATACTTTCTTTTCATTTCTATTCTCTATGTCATGTCTATATCACTTCACTGTCATCTATACATAATACAAGGACATCCACATCAGAGGCCAATACTTTTCTATACGTATCCATATCTATCCTTTCTATCTTATACTCTATCTAGACTCGCTTCTTAAACTCTATCTAGAATAGCATCTTATACTCTATCTATGATTAGGCCATTCCAGAAACGCCTAAACCTTTGCTCTGATACCACTAAAATTGTCACGCCCCGATCCCGTCTCAATTCGACATGGATCCAACCAAGTCCGGCGTCGATACTATCTATACTATATATCGGGACTCTCATTGACCTGCTCTTTCTCGTGAGCCGTACTGCACTTCATTGGTGCACAAACAATTTCGTAATAACAAAAAGTCATTTTATTATATACAAAGAACTACCACCGTGAGTGGTGTCCATCACAATCTATACACATATACAAGAGTCCTTTACTTGTACTATTACAATTTTACTATTACAAAACTTCAGATTGCGGGCGCCACATGAGCAATTTATCTCCAGTCGGCCATGGCCGATGAATGTCCCGTCTTCTATCCTTGTCTCACCTTCCGTACTCACTGATTGAACACCCGTGCTGCTTTACGCTTAGTGGGAACATAAGCATGGACAAACACCAATGGCGACTGTCACAAGCTTATACATATGCATTATATATATCTAAACATATTTCTATACATAATTCCTTATCATCCGATATTCTATTTCATGTCAATATTTTCTATTTCCATGTTCGTATTTCTTTAGCATATCCTTTACTTATACTTTTCCTCGTGATTCTATTTCGAGTACTATACGTATTCCTATACTTGTCCTGCAGGTTCATCTCTCACGCTTGTTATATAAATCTTTCAATGTTCCTATTCTTTGTCAAGTTACAGCAATGTCTCTAGTCTATGTCTTTTTCATCTTTCATTTCTTCTACTTTTATTGCATTCTTGTACTATTACGCAATATATCATTCCTATCTATCACATACATTTATACGCTTCTTATCTCTATCATATACTTTGTGCCAGATTCTTTTGTGCTTTTCCTTGTGTTAGCTTAAAGCCAATACTTTCATATTATATCTCTATTTTCATATTACATGAGTTTCTATCTCATCGCTCATAAATTCCATAGAGTATAATACTTTATTCTTTACTATCATATCATATACTATCATCTTGTACTTTACTTGTTCTTGTGAATCGTCTATACTTCATCGTATAGCAAGCAGTTATGCTTCTCATATCATGTCATATCATATACTTTGCATTTGCGCTTTCACTCGACTACATAGAATTGACATTCTGACAGATCTCGATAGTGAATCTCGTTATGTTCACATTCAAGAGCAATGAGCCTCGTGCTTTCATATATATTGTACTTTTCCCATATGCTTTCGTGATACTATGCTTTTCATATGGCTTTCCATTCTTCACTCTCTCTCTCTCTACTTGTACTATCGTATACTTTATGTGGTTTGGGTACCCGTAGGGTACTACGTAGATTAATCCGAGTACATTCAAATTTCTTACTTTTATTCTTTGTTCGTAGTCTTATCATATATCCGTTTGACTACCTAGACTACCATAAGAAAATGAGTAGGACGCAAGACAATAAGTACCTCGGCTACAATACAAGCATCGAGGTGCCATAGCACCAGCAGAGTACCGAGTATCAACAGAGTGCCGTGAGCACTAATCAGAGTACCGGCATAATCAGAGTGCCGAGCACTAATCGTGAGTACCGGGTGCCTAATCAGAGTGCCGAGCACTAATCAGAGTACTCAGCATTAATCGAGTGCCGAGCACTAATCAGAGCATCAAGTAACAATCAGACGCCCACTCATTCATTCTTGGTCCTAGGTAGTCATATGATCATATGTCTGCTATAATTCATAATGTATATTAATCATATCTCGTGTCCATAACATATTGCTTTCATGTTAATGTTAACAAGCCATTCGCTTTCATATTTCATATCTTTTGCTATCATTTAATTTTTTGTCTCGTATCATATATATGTAAATCCATGAATGCATCTATGCACTCTTGTATTCATGTAGTCATATATATCTTTATTTTCTATTCATATTCCGTTATATCGTTTCATGCATCATAACATTTATACATTTCTATCATGATTTAACTATTCTTGTACTTTCTATATTCCTATCATGTATACTTACTATTCATATATTCATACATGTACCTCATCATTCATGCACATGTGTACTCATTTCTATTTTTAATAAATCTTTTTGCTTATCTCATTGTTCTTAGCATTTATTAATATTTCTATCATGTGTTCCTAGCATGTCCGCATTTCCTATTCATTTCTGATAACTATCATATATATTCCTATCCTTTACGTATTACTGTCATGTCATTAACTATTCATATAATTTCTATATTTCATCATGTTCCATCTATTCGCTTATGCATGATAATCATATAGTTCACATCAGATACTCTTATATTCATATTTGCCTATCATTCGGGTATTGTAGGCTATCATATCTATGACATATCCTATATTCATTATATTCATGTTTTCTGACATTACCTATACATATTTGCATTTTCTTTATTTCCTCTTGTTTCACGGCTATTACATATAAGCACTTCTCATTTTTATATAGTATGATGTATGAAATCACACCTCATTCATATATTCTTATTCCTCTATGAATCTAGCTTTACTTAGGAATTGGGAATCAATCAAATCGGATCATCCAAAATAAAGTTATGGCATTTTATGCCAACTAGTCATTTCCACTGACACCCGGGACTGTTTGTATCACTCATTTTTATGGGGTCTAGAACTCATATTTTGACACTAGGTCCTTGTAATCATTTAAAGCTAAGGTGCTAAGGGTTCTATTCCAACTGAATCACCACCTGAGCACTCTGAACTGCCACGTCCGAAACAACCCGGACTACTCCATGTTCAACTGGTGCAGAAATGGTTGCACATGTACTCACTTTGAGTGAATTTAGCTAATTAGAGTCAGAATTTGGAGATACATATTAGCCACGGGTTTGTTCTCTAGTCTATTTTAAGTGGCCACTTGAATCACTCAAAGCGGATAAGAAATGAGCAAGTTATGGCCAAAAATACCGAAAAATCGGTCAAACTGGAAAACCTAATGTTGTACTGGTACAAGTCTAACTCGTATCGGTACAAGTCAAGCCAAAATGACTGTAACCGAGCTGTACCGTACAAGCTCAAATTGTACCGGTACAAGCCACCGGAATGCCCTGCACGTGTGTTTTCTCACATTTTTCCATACTTTGATCCCCAATCACTTCACACTTCAAACACACATCAAAACAATTCCAAATTCACTCGAATCTCTTTCTACTCAATTTCTTCACTCTCATATATTTCTTCAAAATCCATCATGGATTTCTTCCAAAACCCTTCTAATATGGGTTATAACCCATACACAAACAAAAGAGGGGATTAGTTAGGTTTATTCTAAACCCTAACTCAATTACTTCATTAACCATGGATTCATCCTCAAAGAGAGGGATTTCATGAGCTTCTTTGTGCCATATGGGTTTCATTCAATCTAATTGCTATCATTTTTGGGTTGAGATGAAACTTAGCAAAACCCCATGTTTGGGGGACAACTACTAACCAACCAAGCATAAATTTTACAAGGCACATAATCACATAAATTCTATAATCAAGGTGAGTTTCCATACCTGCTCGATCCCCTCTTCCTCTTTCTTCTTCTTCTTCTTCTCTTCTTTCTTCTTCTTCTTCTTCTCTTCCCCCTTCCTCTTTCTCCTTCACGCTTTGCCCTTTCCCCAAATGAGACCAATTTGGTCTTTAAACTAGATTTTGTTAAGGCCTTGTTGGGCCATCAAACCCATTCAAGTTCTTATCATAATTGCATTTTTGTCTCCCCAACACCGTCATTTACTTCAATTCCTTTATTGTATTGGCCTCTCATCTTCTACTCTTATGGGCACTTTATTCCTCGTTGGGTAAATTACATATTTACCCTCGCTATTATTAATTCCGGTATCTTGTTTTATTTCGAAAATTCCTATTTAACTTTAATATACTCCTAAACAAGTCCGAAAACTGTTGGTGGTGATATTTTGGGTAGGTTACACCATATGCACTGAACACCCAGATGATGTGGGAGAGTGGCCATGAGGATTTGAGCCCAGAGAAAATGGTCTTAGGGTCGTCTAAAATACATCATCTGAGAGAGTCCAAATTTAAAAATATCAACGCTCTTAGATCTACGAATTAATATACATCTGAGGTAGTCCACTAACACATCAATCGTCTGAGACTACCCAATCGACATATAAGACCTGGAGGGGTTGTCCACAACAAACATAAAAATTATCATAATGAGGTTGAAAAGGTAGTGAGGGAGGTTGGTGAGGACTCCTGCATGAGTTTGACATAAGCCGACATTCAAGTGGGGATCATGCATTCAGTCAATGAGCATGAGATTGATACTGCACCCCACTTAGGTGGAGAGTAGCCCACTTGTGGTGATTCCACTACCGGAAAGCATTAGCTCACCCCGTCAGATACTTATTTACAGGTACATGAGCTTGCGAGGAGACCAGCTATCTCTAGAGCCGAGTTTGTGAAGAAAGCCTAAGCATGCTTTGATGATTTTATACATGCATTAGAATCCTCTCTAATTTTAATATATGTGTTGTATAAGAGTAAACAATTGAACTCAGAACTACTGATATACTGATTCATACTGGGTATGTTTCCATGGGTATTGTTTATGGGCCCAAGTGGCCTAGCTTAATTCATGTTGTGGTTATATTGACCTGCTTAAAATAAGTCCTATACTGAAAAGTCATATCGTGAGCTCCCCGTACAAAGCAGGAAACTCGTCCGATTTTCCGCCAAGTAAGGCTGCACCCTCGACATCCACTTGTATTCCACCTGGTCGACTGCACAATCCGGCTCTGGGCTCGGGGCGCCATTGTACCAGACGAGCTTAGGCATACGAACACCTGTGGAGCTCCTGTTTGGGTATCATCCATCACCACTAGGTGTGGTTTGATGCTAAGAGTAGGTATGAGATTACCTAGGAAATCAGGGGACAAAACTAGGACACTGCATGCATGTGTTTGGTGTGTTTTGTGTGATTGGATGAAATGATGTGTGATCATGTGATTAATTGATGAATTGTGTGCATATGCTCAAGTTGATGGCATGATGAAGTGTGAAAATTTTGTGAGTTTAACAAAATCGAACAAGATAAGAAAAAAAAAAAAATTTAAGAAATTTATTCGGGGGGTTATTGAGAAATGAAAACAAAATGAGAGAAAATTTTTCGTTTTACTGTGAGTAAAACCGAAAGAATAGAAGAAAAGCAAATTTCATAAATTTATTCGTCTATCAGAGAAAATACTTTTCTAAGGTTTTACAAGTTGTAAAATCAGTTGAAATTAAATAAAATAGATTTTTATAAAAAAATTTTGGTGTATTGGCAAAAAGAATGGATGGAGGTTATGTTTTTTTTTTTTTTTTTGTGATCGCAGCAGATATGGAATTAATTGTTTTTTTTTTAGGCAGTGGAAAATAACAACCTCAATACGCCATTTAAACATAGCCGGGTCACGACATGCTATCAGATCGCGACATCAAATGGCTTGGCCTCGAGAGGCTAAAATCAGACAGGAGAGTTAAATCAGACGCCAGAATATGGGTGGCTTCTGTAAGGCCTCGAATGGCAAGGATCAGACAGTAAATACAAATATTGCATTGCAAAATGGAGGTAGGCAGTTGAGCCAGTTTCTGAGGACTGTATCGCAATACAATTATCAGACAGGTGCAAGAGAAGGTCGGGTCGAAAATTTTGCTTCAAAGAATACACCATCAGATCATGATACGAGCAGCTGTCGAGGAAACCCAGACAGAATACAGGCCTGGGTCACTGGTGGATTTATACTCCATACACCGGCACTGGGATCAGGGTGAGCTTAAGGGGCACTGGAAGCTGTATCGCAACACACTCCGGGTGTGGCATGCACTGGAGTAGGGACACGGGGCGGCTATATTGTAATGAACCATCGCACCTCGCGACACCAAGACCGGCGATGCGTCACAGTGGAGCTATGGCTAGGCACATCGCAGAGCGCGCGCCGGCGCCTGCGACACCTGGGCAGCCAGCATGACACTACAGCTCGGGCTCGCGACATCTGCCTGAAAGGCCGACCATGACACAACGGACACCGCGATCGGCGCCACAGGCGCCCGCCCAACCGGGCTGTGTCAGCGCCGGTGCACCTCGACCCGCTGACCCCGCCACCAGATCGTTCGAAGTCAACTTCGACATCGTTTCAGGAACTGCGTTCATGAACACTGTTCATCACAATTTTTTTCGAAAAAAAAATTTCTTAAATTAAATAAAAATTAAAATCAAATCAAATAAAATTAGACAAAAATTTTGAAAAATAAAATTTTCAAAAATGAAATTTCGAAATAAAATTCTTTGAAACAATATTTTAAATGTGGAGTTTGATGGTTTCGTGATTACCCGTAAATAAGGACAATGTGTATACACTAATTTATATGTATGATTAGTGTCTCGTGGCTATGTTTATGCCTTATATCAGATAGATTTAACCTTTGTGTTAATCAGGTAGATGGTTATAGAGACGAGGACGAGGATGTCCACTTGGCACTGTCTCAAATTTTACCATTTCACTAGCCGCCGCATTTGATCGCAGCTCCTCGCGAGGTCGTAGTGTCGCACTGCAGCCTATCGTGACAAAGTTAGTATAAGAGTAGTCAGGAGATAGTCTAGTAACCTTAAGTTTGTATGCATCATCCTTCGACATACACACAAAGGGAGAGATCTCGATGGTGGCGGTAATTCACACCACATGACGAGAAGGTGTTAAAGGCAAGGAGACACTCTCTCACACACTAAGATTAGACTAGCCACGCTTCGCCCAGAGAGAGCCCAAATATGGTGAATAAGGACCCCAAAATTCACAGGAGCCTTAGTATGTGAGTTCTCCTCCCCAGATTAAAAGTAGAATAGTGGATAATATGTCGAGGTCATGAGCCTGAGATATTCTGGGACTCACTCACGTAGGACCCGAGGATCACGACATGTTGAGTCTCGATGTCATCCCAGTGGGATGAATCAATCGACAAATTCCATGTGGTCGCTATCGACATGAAGGCAGAGGTTACCTACTCTCACGCAGCCGATACTTTGTAGTAATTTGTGGATGAAGGCTGATAGATTACTCCACGTTGTATGAGTCCAGTGTCAAGTACAGCACGGTCATTAGCCAGCCCACCTGGAGATTCGAGAGAGACTGGGACTTGACTCACTCGAAAGTAAAGGTGCGAGTATGTGGATGTTTTCCGTGATGAGCTACCCGGACTACCTCCACAGAGGGTAGTAGACTTCTAAGATTGAAGTCACACCTCACACTTCACTCCATCTCATGACTCGCATAGATTTGGCGCCTTACTGAGTTACAGAACTCAGTCCAAATATACAGGAGCCAATGGATTAAGGGATTCATTGTAATCGAGCACTTCACCACGGGCGCCCTATCCTACTACAAAGAAGAAGGCAAGACCCTTCGACCGTGCATTGATTACCGATAATAACAAAGGTTACGATCATGAACTCAGACTCATTACCGAGGATCGAGTCACTGTTTTGACACTGAGAGAGCGCCAGTCTACTCCAAGATGCACCTTCGCACTAGTTACCATCAACCGAGAGTTGTGTGGAGACAGATATCCCTAAGATCGCTAGGACGCGCTATGGCACTTTAAGCTTCATTTAGTGATGCCTTTAGATCGAATTAATGTGCCAGCCAGCATTCACGGATCTCATGCATGCGGCAGAGTTCCAACCTTATCTAAATCGCTTTGTCAGAAGTCTTCATGGATGACATTCGACCTACTCCCGCCGAGCGGAGCATGAGTATCACTGAGGAGCCTGTTTTACGCCTGTTAAGATACATCAGACGCTAAGTTCGCAAGTGCGAGCCAGCTTACTAAGGCGTAGATTTTTTGAGACACGTATGTCGATCGGAGTGTCGGGCCGACCCGTAGAAGGCTGCAGGCAGCATGAGCGAGAGACCGAACGTCAATCTGAGACCGTGAGTTTTGATCGGGCTGGCACATAGAGATTCGAGAATGGTATCAAGTCAGTCCATTCAGCAAGATCGCAGACTCGCCACGGACGCTGACTCCATGGTCGGGACGACCTCACCATGGCAGAGAGCCCGAGGGCGCTCTGAGCACTAGTGGATGCGAGTGTTATGGTCAAGAGGGAGGACAAACTCTTCTTCTAGCTTCGTGGAAGAGGCGTAAGACTTCGCTTCACACGAGTTTCAAGACTAGGCCAGATCGGGGTACGCGAGACTCGGATCGCTCAGACAGGATCCTGTGGTTGGGACACGTCCCGCTAGCCAGAACGTAGAGCATGTACCATTCCTCCACACCTAGTACGGTCGAGAGGACCAGCCGCTTTGGTGTTATACAAGCACTTCAAAGAACACGATAGGCGGCCGAGGCCAAGTCGTGACGATCGGGAAGGCGCTAGTTGGAAGCATGGCGACCTAAGGTGGCAGACCCATTGTATTTGATGTCGCTCATATGATGAGTTGGACAACCATCGCGTTATCGCAATCGGGACCTTTAGTCGCTGTCATACCACACCAACATCGACGGCTTAGAGGTTAAGGTCTTTATAGCTGTATAGATGTTCTTCCCTGTGATGTAGGGTGAAAGTTGACTTGATAGTGTTCGAATTATGAGTGAGATCTGAGATTCGCCTCATGGTGGACCCCGGATAAAGGCCACAAAGAGGGCATTGTCAAGGCTCGTGTGCACGCAACACGCACGAGTCGTGTGGTGCACTAAGATACTATTCACCACTCTCAAGTGAGCGCTGGCTGAAGCTCATTTTTAGGGACTACATCCAATGAATTCCATAGCTCGATTCAGAAATGTAAGAGGCCCTCGAAGTGTGTTTCAAGAGTATGTTAATCGAGATGAAACATTACGCTTAGGTTATCATGCAGACATAGAGTTGTCGATAGAGCCTGGAGGATTCTGAGATTCGAGACCCATTGGAAATCGCTCAGGCTGCGAGCCTACATGTGGCTCGTATATGGATGTCATTCATGACATGGCCCAAAGCCGATGTACCATTAGATTATTAAGTGATCACACCTCGAGGTTAGCGCTACACACCAAGCAAGGTCGGTAGGGTTACTCGTTGTAATGGACTATATACAAGGTTAGAGGATACGCGAGCACTGGCCCCCGATCATAAGGGTAGCTTGAAAGGTTGGGCTCTCTTAGTGGAATCTCACCTACTAATAATAGTTACTCTGAGTATACGAATGGCACCATATGAGTGCATCAGAGCGGGGAGGCCATGTAGATCACCATTATGTTGGACCAAGGTGGGAGAGAGCTCCATCACCTGGTCCCGGACCGACAGAGACGCCTGGGAGAAGGCGAGCTTGATATTTCCACAACGCCTTCTCACCATTCGAGCCTACAGAAGAGCTATAAAGTGATGTACGACGTCGACCCTTAGAGTTCTATGTCGGGATCACGCCTTCAAGGTGATGCCAAGAGGGAGTGGTCAGTTCAAGAAGCGTGGAAGCCACGCCATGTTCATCGACCTTCGGTAGATACTCGAGGGTGGGCACTATTTGCAAACTGCTAGTTACCGCCCAACATGATGTGTCCACGCAGGTATTTCACGCTCCATGCTCCGTATATACCCGCATTCACCATGTGGCGGATTTGGGGTCAGACGAGGTCGATTAATCGATGGACCTTCTGAGCAGGACCAAGATGTATTTTGGATAGCCAGATCAAAGTTTCACGTTGAAGACCGTGAGGACACGATGCGCGCCACCCATCCCTTCGCTTAGGACGGCGCACGTGGCTTAGTTGTTTAAGATTAAACGACCGGGCTACATGCATGTAGAGTGCACGTTGCATATGCATGTGAGCATCAGATTGTCCTTAATTCGTGGGACTCAAATTCCTTTGGGGAGGAGAATAAGACCCGAGAAATTCCAATTTCTCTCGGAAAATGCAAAATCGTGAATTTATTAC
Organism: Tetrastigma voinierianum; assembly: GCA_016808115.1. Taxonomy (NCBI): domain Eukaryota; kingdom Viridiplantae; phylum Streptophyta; class Magnoliopsida; order Vitales; family Vitaceae; genus Tetrastigma; species Tetrastigma voinierianum. The sequence goes on from JAEQBH010000467.1 coordinate 564,224, forward strand.
AAAATTGTAATTTCGTTAAAAATCCGGAATTTATCGATTCGGCTATAAAACGGATTTCACTTTGAACGTCGCAACAGAAGCAATAAAGGCATAAAATTTCCTCGTGAATTCAGACGCCGAGTTGGCACGCCGGAGGCACGAGGCTTTGCTGTCAGAATGAATTTCAAGGTGACAAAGTCACATATAACATGTACTCATGTGCCATAAGTGGTATGAGTAGAGAAATGATGAAAATGGACGGCCGAAATAGTGCCGATTGTCAAAATTGGGAAAAGAATGACAAAATGGTCATTTTGGAAATTGTTTAAGTCATAAGAAGACAAAATAATCAATAGTGATTGTCTTCTCAATTCAAAAGGCAAAAACGTGAAATGGAAAACCAGAAAAGATACAATGAGGTGGGAAATTTCGTTTTAGAGAGAGAACTTTAAGCTTCTCTCTAGATTTGTAAGATTCGACCGTCAACCGCCGCAGACAAGAAAGAAGGTCGTTTCACGCTGACCTCAAGCCTCGCGCTGGTGCCTGATTTTGAGGAGTTTCACAAACTCCGAGAGTGTAGGGTTTCTCCCCACGCAGCTTTACTTTTTGTTTCAGTACATTGTAAATGCTGAGTTGAATGAGGCCGTGAGGGGTGTTTTGATCTGCCCAAATCTGGAACCGACGTGGAGAATTTTTAAACTCCACGTGGACAGTCCGTGACCAGTCCACTCCAAGTTGTTTGGGTGTTTATTTCACAAATTTGTGATAAATCATGTATTGATGTGTATGAGGCCGAAATGGCTTGAGTAACCCGGGGGGTTCACAAAGTGAACCGACGATCAGATTTTAATCTGAATAGTAAACCCAGGGTTTCACTATTCCCCGATAATAGCTCACAAAATAATTTTTGCGAATTAATATAAGTTTGGTCGAGAAATTCAAATAGAATTGCTCGGTGTTTTGATCATTGTAGCCCATGGAGTTTAATTTTGATGTGATGAAATGTGAAAATTACATAACATGATTGTGTGATTTAATTCTTATGAATATATGCATGTTTATGTATTTGTATGTGTTATAGGATCAGAATGGAATTGGCATCATCATGTATCTATATGCACTAGAACACCAGGATGATAGGAGGAGTGCATGAGATGAGTCTAGAGAAAATGGTCTTGGAGGGTTGTCTAAAAAATGTTAATTACCTGAGGGTAGTCCAAAACTAAAAATATCAATCGTCTGAGACTGCGCCCCAATCGGGATATACACCTGAGGGTAGTCCACAAATAATATCAATCATCTGGAGACTTACCAATTGATATATATAGAGAGTATATATAGTATATATATATATATATATATACATCAGAGGGTCACGCATAAATAAACATAAAAAAATTTCATGAGGGCTTAAAGGAAAAGTATATTCAAGGAGGATCTGGCATGAGTCGATGCTGACATCCGGGCAGATCATGCCTTCGGGCTGAACGAGTGTTTATACTGGAGCACAGACCGCATCTCTAGTGGAGAGTAAATTCACTTGGTGGTGATTCCACTCATCGGAAAGCATTAGCTCACCTGTCGAGGGATACTATTTTACTGTGCACAAGGAGCGTGCGAGACTCAGCTCTGGTCTTGGGAGGGCCGAGTTTGTGAAGAAAGCCTGTCAGGCTTGATGATTTTATACATGTATTAGAATTTCTAATTTTAATATATGTGTTGTATAAGAGTAAAACAATAACCCCTGTAACTATTGATATACGATTCATAGTCTGTGATAAGCTCATGGGTATCATGATGGGCCTAAGTGGTCGCTTTACTCATGTTGTGATTATATCGACTGCCAGGATGGTGTCTCATACAGTGTTACTGGTAGAACTCTGCATGTGCTGAGACTCTGGTCCGATTTTCCTCAAGTGCCTGGGTAACTCCTATCTAATTTGTATTCTCATGGTTGACGGTAGTCAATCTGACCCCGTGCCTGGGCGCTGGGCGACCACCTTCGTGCATAGGTGTAAGATCGCATTCCCTAATTGTAATCATAATTCCCCATTCACTCTAATGACATCTTCAGACATGATTTATGCCATTGTCCACAATGAAATGTGGGTCTCTGAACGGGCCGGCCGCCACAAATTCCTCAGAAATTAGCCCTAGTTCGAGCCGCCCAACCTTTAAACCGCTGATCTAATAACGGGTCAGTTTAAAAATTAAGGCCCACTACCAAAATTTCCACGACCTGCCCTCCATTTCTCCCCTCTTTCTCGCTCCCTCCCTCTCTCTCCTCTCTCTCTCTCGCCTCTTCCCTTCCTCGTTTCCCCGCACTGCCTCACACGTGGTTTCACGCTAATATTGAATATAATTTTTTTTTAGTTTAATACTAAATAGTACTTAATAACATTAAATATTAAATTATTTATTTTTTAACATTGATAGTGAGTAGTAGGGATGACAACTTTATTTAAGTTAATACTTACTAAAGATTAAGTATTAAGTTGTTTTGTTTAAATATTAGATAAAGGAGTAGTGGATGACAACAGAAGGATTATTTCGGTCTCGCCTACCTTATTTCCATATAATATTTATAAAGAAAAATATGTTATATTAGTTTGATAAAATCATCATCCACGACAAACCTCATCTTTTTATAAAACCCTTTGTGAAATGTTTAAAATAGAAAATGCAACAACTAGTTCTCCAAATAATACAACCGATATAGATAGATATCTTAACGTAGAAACAATTCCATTTGAAGACAATGAAGATTTTGAAATTTTAGAATGGTAGAAAAAACAAAAAATAAAATACCCTGTGTTATCTATTATTGCATGTAATGTATTAACCGTGTTCGTGAGTGACGATCGGTCGCTTAGTGCGCGAAGAGCAAGAAGAAAGCTAGCACCCCACACCCGTCATCGGCAAAGAGATGTTTAAAAGATTGAATTAGCGACAAAGATTGCAATATCATGTTCGAAGCCGTATTTAGTGACTCCGATACAGAGAACTTAAATTTATCAAAACATGAACGGGATCCATGATATTCTCGTCACCGTAAAATAATGATTAAAATATTTCGTTAAATGTATATTACTTTATTTTCTTATGGCCAGTGTTACAAATGATTGACAAATGGCATGCTGGCCAAATCCCACGACAGACTTATTTTATAATGATATAAACAAGATCAAATGTAATTATATTCGATGAATAAAATTTTTAAATGAAGTATTTTTATTTTGAATTGTTTTTTAAGCTTACTTTTATTTTTTATTTTATTTAATTTTTGAATATAATTTTAACAAAAATCTAACTACCTAAGTGGAGGGGTCGAGCTTAAAGTGCCTCTGCACTGCTTTGACGGTTCCTCCTGCGGCCTGCTCCCATGAACCTGGGCCGACCACAGCCTGGCTCGGGGCCTAAATTGTGCCCCGCGCCCAACCCTTCTTAAAACTAAGCCATCGGGCTTCGCCCGCCCCTGTCACGGGGCACAATTGCCTGGCCCAGGCCTGATCCAAGGCGGAGCCTCCTCGAGCCGTGGGCTTCTGAGATCCCTACAAACGAAGCTCCACGGCCAATGTAAATTTAGTCCAAAATAAATTATGGGTTGGAATTTGAATGATATATATATATATATATATATATATATATATATATATATATATATATATATATATATATATATATAAATCCGCTTGCATCCCGAAGTCATCGTGGTTAAGTCATGTAAGAAATGATGTAAGTAGTTCCACTTCTTTTTTTTTTACTATTTTAACACTCAAAAGAAAAACAAATTAAATAATTCATTGTACCAAAACTAATGAATTTGCTAATTTTTTTTCAACATGATTATATTTTTATATTTATTTTATTAAACAAATGAAATTCAAATCAAACTCGATTTTGAGGATCGATTATTAATAAGTGTAATACTTTTAAAAAATGGATTTCAAATTTGTATACTCATTTTTTTGAGAGAAAACTTACAAGATTATACCATTTTTCTTAGGAATATGTTCTTTGTGAAATTTAGAAGGCTCCTTGAAATCAGTGCTAATACTTCTGCTTATTTTTCATTCTTTTGTTGGTTCGTGGTTTTCAATTTTGTGTTTTTCTTGTTTAATATATTTATTTTTTAAATGATTTTCATTTCATGATCAACTGCCTCGAATGAGATGACGACATGTTGAGTCTCAACTTTTTCATTCATTAATTTTAAAGATTATGTAAGGATCATTAAATAATTTTCATTATTTTGTGCAAGCTAAATCTGTCAAGAACTACCAAAAAAAAATCATGCTCTAAAGATTTCATCAAAGGATAGAAGAAGCTGCTATATAAATTCCACTCAAAACAATCTATAAACTAAATATGAATTAAGAAAAAAAATTTAATTTAATTCTCAATTTGGTAATTCCACTCCATTTTTAAATTAAATTTCTCAGTAACTAATATCTCTATACCGATATATATCACAATTTTTTTTTTGTAATTTAAAAAATTCAAATTTATAAAAACATTATGTTGAAACTAGATACACTACTTATTAAAGGTGAATATTAATACTAATATATTAACATGTATATTTTGTAACAAAAAAAAAAAACATGTATTTTTTTTATATATATAAATTAGAAATTGTATTATAAAACATTACTGCATTAAATTCTCTGGTCGGGTGAAACCACACATCAAAAATTGTTGCCTAAATAATTATATCCCTTGAAAGCATGACTAAGCTTAAACTAGAAGTCGATTCATTAAAATAAGAATTAATCGTGATAATTTGTCCATAATTGATTTATTTTCATGTGTATTAATCAAATATGATTTGGGGAAAGCAATACAAGACAAATATCAGGACCTACTCGTCCCCCATTTTTAAGTCATCTTACACATTCACGTGATGTGCATTATTAAAATGTCAAAATAATAATAATAATAACTTTAATTCTTACATTCATTCACATTACTAATGTACACTCAGATGTAAGTAATATGCTTGGCACATGGTAACTCCATTACAATAATCATATTACTTTTACTAAGAAAAAATTAAACTAAATGTTGGAGCACCTCAACAGACAAAGTTGAGGTGCAAATATTTACAAAATTAATTATTACTTAATTTATAATATAAAGCTCCAATGATCTCTCATCGGGTAATTAGTAAAGGAGAAGATACCATATTCAATCTTGGAAATCGTAAACTGACATCTAGGGTGTTAGGAAGGCAAAGTTTCAAGCTAATCCCAAATAAACAAGTGTGTACTGAATGGCTACTTGGGTGTGGAGCAACTCACCAATCTTCAAACTTTAGTTTTAAAAGGGGAAGTTGGTTGGGAGGAGATTGGCTTGAGGTAATCTGAATCTACCTGGGGAGTCATGTTACTTAGATAACCTACTAGATTTGAATTATTGCTAAATCAGATCGCTTCAAGTCTCTGATTTGTCATTACAAAGCATTCAAAGAAAACATTGTTAAATCACCTTCACCTTGAATCGATTAGCGCTGGAGAAGCACGTTACCTCAATGATCATAGTAAAACATTAGTTCCTAGATTCATGCCTTTCGCACCATGCTTACCTTTTATGAATTGGCCATGTTCGGGAAGTTTGAGAAGTTGCCGAGGCAAATTGAATTCTACCCTCCAAACCTCCTCAAACTCGAAGCTGTGGAAATGTGAGTTAAGAGATGATCTAATGATGATCCCAAAGAAGTGCCATCACTAATAAATTCCCAGATTATGCTACCGTGCATATGTCTAGAAAGATCGTGATGTTCTTTGGAAAGGTTCCTTTCAACTTGAAAGATTAGAATCAGATGAGTTACATGAATTGCAGGAACTTATGGTAGAGAAAGGAGACAAATGAGAGTCTTGAAACCCCGAAAATCCAAAGATTTGTGGAGAAATGAAAAGCTTCTCATCGATTGTCGCTAATCGGCCAAATCTCGACAACCGTTGTAAGGGTCATCATGCTACGAATCGATTAAAGAGATTGAAGTGTAAAACCTGAGAAAAATTCAATTTTTCTAAAAAATGGTAAAACGGTAATTTCGATTGAAAATTGGAAATTTTCTAGATCTCGGATGATAAAACAGACTTCACCGTTGAATTCGTCTCGAGAAATCTAGTTACCCCGCTTGATTATTTGCCCGAGACTGGGCCTGACTTCATGATTGAGGCATCAAAAGTCTGGGTGACACATGACATGATCTCGTGGATGCCAAGACGGCATCTGGGGTGGTTTAATACGACACGTAAACGTATGCACTCAGGTGAACGGGTTCACATCGTCAAGTGTCGCTTTGAGGAAATAACGGAAAGATAAACAAGAAAATAAGAAAAGAAAATATGGAAAAGAAAAAGAAAAGAAAAGAAAAGAAATTAAGAAAAGTCAAAAAGGGAAAAAGGGCCATTTTTGGCACAAATGGGCTGTGGAGTGGGATCAGGTGGATGAGGAAAGAGAGCTGACTTCCCTGACTGTGGGTCCGTTGATAACCCGTCAACCCGCGGAATACATGTGGCCATTGAGTGTCTCAATACCACAAAAGAGTGTCTCTTTACCCCGAGACTAAAACATGAGTAAAAATGGCCACGTCGGGCCCATACATCCGTACTCACCAAAATATAAGCAATAATATTACAATAGTTTCAAGAGTTAATGCACTCCTATACAAACATGCACCGGTCATAATGTTTTGTACGTGTTTTACAAAAATATATAACTGTGTGCCACATGCTCCGCTTTCTTCTAAAAAGCGGCTCCTGAGCGCCGTCATCCCGTAATACCCTCGTACCAAAGAGGGATCCCACGACTAAAGTGGCAGCACGCCCAGAGGTCAATTTTCCTACATCGGGTTACTCCCACCTATGCTCATGCAATGACAAACACACACATTCAAGTGAATTCATGATTCCTACCGAATGTCTACATGCTAAGGAATGAGAATGACCAAATCTTCCTTAATTTCTCGAGCCCTCACTCGACTCCCTCACGCATGCCTAAGCTAAGTGTGGGAAACATTGTTTTCAAAACAGTTATTTTTGTTCTCAAAATATAATAATTAATTTCTTTTCGATAAAATTTATCGATAACCTCCAAGGGTGAATTACCGGATAATCCTCCGAAATGGGGCCATGGTCCTCCTCCGAGGATGAATCACTGAAAACTCTCCAAGGCAATTCTTCTAAAATTCCCATTAAATTCATTTGACAACCATGCCAGTGTCATGCACCCATACCTATTGCTCTAGGTTACTGGTGTATATGAAATGCAATATGTCATTTACAATAAGCCATGTCAATATATCAAGCATGCATATTAAGGAAATTCAAAACAAAGCAACATGCTATTTATCTGGCAATAACAATCGAAAATTATCTCGGCACGGGCTATCAACAAACCGATACCATCTTCGAACTCCATTTCCAAAGTATCACACAAAACCTAACAACATGTTATTCAAACATAGCAATAACATATCAACACACAAGCAAGACATGGGGCCCACTACGGGCCGAGATCGTCCAAACCACTTGGTGGATTTCGCCACTCACCCAAGTTTCGGGCACCGAATGAACGTCCACTACCAACATCCCTAACCATTAAAGCCGCTCTAGCCAAAGCGAATAAACAAGTGTGAGAAAACCCTATCTCCCTAGTTGTCGAAACACCACAATACTGCACCCACGCCGTAGCCTCAGAATGTGGATCAACTTTGCTCTGCTACGCCTAGAATTCACCGACCGATCACCCTGAAACTAGACAGAAAGTAAAGCCCTCTCTAAAAGCCTTTCTTTCTCTTTCTTTTTCTCTTTTTCCCTCCCAAACCGGTTGGGAGAAGATAGGGGTCAACTTGGTGTCCTCTTACTTGCCAAGTGTCAAGCTCCCATTGGCTCCTTAAATTACACCTTATCCCCTTATCCATCTATTATGAATTTTCACCCAATCACATGTTGCCACATGTCTCTCATGGCCCACACTTGAGCTCATTGTTTGACTAGCTCTTCACTTGACATGTGTCTCAATTTGAGCCACTCAAAATGCGCCAAGTGTCCCGCACTACTCTCGATGCCTCGAAAAACGTGAAATTCCGATTGTCTCGGAATTCGACAAAATTGGATATGGTAACTAGATTTCACGAGACATTTTCAACGATAAAGTCCGTTTCGCCATCCGAGATCTAGAAAAATTCATGATCTTTGATCGAAATTACCATTTTACCCTTTCTCGAAAATTCAGATTTTCTGGGGTTTCACAGAGAAAGAGAAAGGAGAAAAGGGGTTTTTCGCTTCTCTCTAAGATCTACAGAAATCGAGCTGTCGGTTTTCGTCAGAGCGAGAAAAAAAGTTGATCCACGCATTGCAAGCTATGCGTGGGTACCAAAATCTTGGAGTTTCATCAAAATCCATGAGGTGGTGAGAATTTTCCACGAATATTTTTAAATAAAATCCATGCACACATAGGCTGTCTTCTGGGCATTTGATAAGTCAGGTGGATTCAGTCCCAAGATTTTGGGATCAATATTGGAAATTTTTGGGATCGGGGTTTCGAGTAAAGTCCCTGACCGGTCGAGGTTTGATTTTGATCTCTGACTGATGTCTTCTCGTTTTCAGGGTGTGTTTTGATATTACAAGCAGACCCGGCTGACGAACCATGAAGGGACCAAGAGGTGCCCTATTTTATATAGGTCCGAGATTTGGGCAATTTTGTGTGTATTGTTGGAAAAATAAATAATATGTTGTTTGCGGTACAAAATCATGTTAATATGTGCCTGCAGGAGTATTAACATGAAAAATTGTGATGAATAGAAATTATGTAGGAAATATAATTAACCGAAATTTATAAATAAGTCGTATATACATTTATTACAGCATGAAATTCAAGATAATTGCATTTCATATACGCCACATCTCGTCGAGTCTGTGGGTATATGATAACGTTATTCACCATTTCCTTGTGAATGTGGTGAGCTCTAAACAGACCACGTCCAAAATCAGACTCACTTGCCATAAAACAATAATAAATATAAATCATGTGTTGGGAGAAGTGATAGTGGTAGATTCCCCCATGTGGTGAAAGACCAAAATTTATATGCGGGCAGATATAATCACCATGGTAGAACCATAAATGCCAAGAGCGCAACATCCCGCTGTGACTCCTCAAAATGACGGGCCTATGAACAACACACGTAGATTTGATAAAAATTCAAGTGAATATCGAAGTTGTCCACAGTTTAAGCTCATCGTGAAACACCAATGACTGGTTTTCACACTTGGCATTGCATGTGTGAGAGTCAACGACTCTGCCAGGGCATGAGAAGCTCCCATCTGCGCATGATACATAATATTCATATAGGATTGCATTATTTATATGGAATGTGATCGATGTTTTCATGGTTGTCATCGCATGTGCATTTTAGGTGGGAGTAGTCTTTGTAAGAGAATTTTTCTACCGCATTGCTCACCACGCGAGGACCCCCTTTCGTGCATGTGGGTTTAAGATCGCATTCTAATTAAAGAAACTACAATTCCCCATTCACTTCTAATGGGCATCTTCGCATGATTTATGCCATTGTCCACAATGAAAGTCTAATGGCCAATGTGAATTTAGTCCAAAATAATTTTTTGGGTTGGAATTGAACATATATATATATATATATATATATAGTATATATATATATATATATATATATATATATATATATATATATATATATATATATATATATGTATGTGGTATATTGCAGGAACCAATCAAGATTCAAGTCATTGTACAAGTTTCAAGAAAATGATAAACGTAGTTCCAACTTTTTTTTTTATTAATTTACTACTCAAAAGAAAAACAAATTAAATAATTGCCAGACCAAAACTAATGAATTTGCTAATTTTTCTTTAAATATGATTATAGTTTTATATTTATTTTATTAAACAAATGAAATTCAAATCAAACTGATTTGTGAGGATTGATTATTAATAAGTGTAATAGTTTTTAAAATGATTTCTAAATTTGTATACTATTTTTATATAAAAATTATGAAGATTATACCATTTTTATTAGGAATATGTTCTTTTGTGAAATTTAGAAGGTATTTGAAATCATGTGCTAATACTGTTTATTTTTCATTCTTTGTTGGTTTGTGGTTTTCTAATTTTTAGGTCTCATTTCATGCATTTGCTTTATGACTCATTCAATGTTCACTGTCTCTGAATGAGATGGATGGATGATGTTGAGCTAATCTCATTCATTAATTTTTGCAAAGATTATGTGTAAGGATCATTAAATAATTTTTCATTATTTTCAGAAGTGTCAAATCAACAAACAGTAAACTAAGAAAAAAATCATGCCTAAAGATTTCTATCAAATGATAGAAGAAGTGCTATATAAATATTCCACCTAAACACCATAAAACTAAATATGAATTAAGAAAAAATTAATTAGAATTTCAATTTGGTAATTCCACTGAATATGAATTCCACCTAGTTTTTAGAAATTAAAATATCCTTGGCATGAGTCTCCCCATATTGATATATATCACTTTTTTTGTTGTAATTTGTAAAAATTCAAATTTATAAAAATTATGTTGAAACTAGACACCAACTTATTACAGAATATTAATATTTTAATATATTAACATGTATATTTTGTAAATAAAAACATGTATTATATATAGTGCTATATATATATATATATATATAGGAGTATATATATATATATATATATATATATATATTATAGCATATATATATATATATATATATATATATATATATTAAAATTGAATTATAAACATTGCCGTATTAAATTTTTGCTATGAAATCAGGTACCTCGGGGCCCAAACCGATCCAAAGGTCCATGGAAACTACCAAGACCTACCGGGTCCCCGACGCCGTGCCGACCCTCCATCCGGATATCCCAAAGGGATTAAGCCCATACATTAGCCGGCCCGTGAGTGCCCGACTGATCTTCTGCCCGGGTGCTTGGGAACTTCATAACCCGGACGACTTGTTTAGCCCGGACGCTTATTTTCTCGAGTGGCAATTCTCCCAAGCAAAGCTGCCTGCCATATTTCTATCTTACGAGCGAAAGTTCACTCATGAACTCAGGGATTTTTATCTTCTCCGACTTTAAATAGGAAATACTTCAATAGCATCCCATCTGAAACTACGCATATGAAACAAACTCCTTTCCGAACAAGAAACAACTTCTCCCCGCTATCGGGAGAAGAAACTCCACCCACCGTGGAAAAAGTTGTGATCTCCTATCCCCCTCCATAAAAGGGAAGCAGATCGCACCAAAAAAGGTACACATTCCTAATCTAAAAAATAGTCTCTTATGACTCAAGATCTTCCAGAAAAGGCTAACTTTGCCATCGGAGGGGCGATAGATCACCCCCGTCGTCTTCGTGTTTGTTTGCAGTCACGCCAGATTGGCCGTGAAGTCGGGTGAATGCCACCACGATCCACTCCACTCTCGTAATCTCGTGAGACCACAATCGCGCCGCCCTGTGGGAAACGCCGAGCAAGAAGACACAGAGGCGGTACGTAAGAGCTTGGATACATCCGCTCTCAGGCGACTCCCCAACCTATAAAGCCTTGGCTATCCCCAAACATCCCACAAGACCGTCGGAATTCAGCATCATGACTAGCAATCCCACGAATCTGGCCCCCGAAGACCAATTCCTCCTCTAGAGCCAAGAACTGGAAGCAAGACAAGAAGAAAGTGCAGCTCCTACAAGTTTTCGGTCCGCATGCGGAACCTCGGCCGCGGACGAAACGAAGGCCCCAGGGACCTAGCCGAGTTTCTGGGCCACGGCCAGCTATCGCGAGCTTCCTCACCATTCCCTCCTTCCCGCCCCTAAGAAGGGCAAAGGGATCGCTGCAACAGACAATATTGGCCTACTAACAGATGATGAATTATCCTCCAGCAATTCCCCTCTTCCGCGCCGCTCCCCATCGACAAATGCCGCGGAAACCCTCTCAAGAAAAAGGCCACCTCGCCAGCCCAGCAGGTCCGTCAGTATTGCGAGACGTCAAGAGCGAAGAGAATCTAGCAGGGGCCAACGCCCACCAACACCGCCTCCCTCCAGCATGCGCCCCAACCCGGGTGAGGTCTTCCCGCCCCGGCTGCCATCCACATGAGCTCACCAAGGCCTGAGCCGCCCTCAAGACAAGACATCGCTCCTCCGTCAGACGACACCGGATATGCTTTCACTCCCTGATGCAGCGATGATGCCCGGGGACTCTACATCCTCCCTACGGCTTTTCCATTCTCTCCTTTCACATGTACGATGGTTCATCCGACCAGCATTTAATTGATGTTGAGATTTACAACCAGTAATGATCCCAGTGCCTGGATGACGTGAAGCACGGAAGGGGTATTTCCAAACAACCTAGGGCCCAATTTTAGCATGGTTCCACAAGCTCCCCAGAGGATCCATAAACACATTCGGCGAACTATGGGCCGCCTTCATCTCCCAGTACTTATGCTCTGTCAGGCAAAAGGGGAACATTAGCTCCCTCCAGGCAATCCTCAAACGTGAAGACGAGTCCATCCGGGACTTCACGTGCAGGTTCGGGCAAGCCGTCCAACGTGATCTGACGTGGTACAAGATGGATGTGCTCTCGCAAAACTCGATTGCTTCTCGGAGTTAACCAACTTATTCTTCCAATCTCTGCCTCGACCGCTTAATGACTATGGAAGAACCCGATCATTTGGCAGATAAATTTCACTGAAGACAACATCCAGCCGCTGGCCGCAAAACTATTATGATAATCCACCTAGGAATAAAGAACCTGTCGCCAAGGGTTCATCCGGAAGCGTGGCAAAAGTAACCAAGGCAAGAACCAAAAGCGCCCCGATGGGTAATCCGAGAGGAAGAAAGATCCCCCCCAATTCACCGCTCTCAACATCACCTACGATCACTACCTCATTCGGACCTCCCGACTTTAAACGCCCCTCCAGAACGTAGGGGTCGGCCCTGATCAACGGACAGTCCCGGCGACAAGTACACATAGGACCACCGCTATGAAACCAATCACGCTAAAGCCTCGTTCCCGATAGATAGCTAATTGGTCACACCGACTGGGATTGAGAGAACCAACCCGCGGGGACAACCAAGCAGCCCCACGACCGAAAAGTAAGGTGGCAAAGATCAACATGCCTCTAGAGCCTCTACGACCATTAACTTCATACTGGGGGGACCCGTCGACAGCCAATACCTATCCAAGAAACAGCAGAGAAGAACAATCCGGGCAACCTTAGTTAGAGCCCGAGTAAACACCATCAGCAACCAGGAAAACGCTCCAGCCGCGCAACCGGTAGATGACCCCATATCCTTTCCACCTATTAACCCCACACGGGTCATCACACCACATTATGACGCACTTGTATTAACTGTATGCATTGGCGGTTTTGATGTACATAAGGTCCTCGTCGATCCAGTAAAGGCGGGCCGATTAAGCTCCATTGCCCCGGCCGCTTCTTTAAGCAAATGAGAGTCTCGACACCATCCCACTCTCGACGTGATCTCTTGCCAGTTTCAACTAAGCACACATATCATTAATCGGATATGTCTTTCTATCAAGGCAGTCCGAGAACCCGCCATACTATTTTCTCAGAAGAGAAGATTTTGGCCTTACAATGCTATATCGGGCCGAGTCACGTGATACTGAAAGCTGCGGCCTTCCACATATCACCAAACAATAACTTATCTGATCGAGGCCAGACAAGTCGACTTCCGTGGAAGCCACCAAACGCATCGACGTTGTTATCGACTTCTCTACAAGAATCCGCGGCCGCTTGATCACCCTGAGAACCACCCTCGAGAACCAACCTCGAAATAGCAATCACAAGCCACCGTCCGTTCGCCGCGATGAAAGGGAACCTGGCTATGGATCCTTAGAAACCGCAAGGCCTCAACCTGACGGACACCAGACGACAGCAACCCTCCTCTCCAAGGAAGAAACCCGCTATGCCAAGTCATACAACCTAATGTCGATGGTTACTTGGACTCGCGCTGAGGTCAGATCGCCTCCGGCCCACGCCTCACACAACCAAATGTTGCCCTCCGCGGCTTCTGCCATTAAAAGTGAGACGCTTTTGCCCTCAATCGCCACTTGGTCATTCAAACCGAGGTCGATAACCTTCTACAAAATGGATTCATCAAAACAAAGAATACCCCTGAGCACGCTAACGTAGCGGTGGTTATGTGTTAAAACAAAATGGAGAGTATGTGTGGACTACATAGACCTCAACGACGCTGCCCAAAGACGCCGCCCGTATGCATCGATCGTGACGCCTCCTGGGTGGTATGACACGTTATCCTTTCCTCGGACGCTCTCTGATATCACAAATCCTAACGCACCCCTGGATGCTTAAAAGAAATCTTCATCACTTCATGGACTGTATTGGTTATAATGTGATGCCTAATCAAGAATGTAGCCACTACCAGAGGTTGTGACTAAAATGTTTGACTCCTCTCGTCTCTATAAAGCATCATGGAGGCTTATATCGACGATATGCTTGAAATCCAAATAGCTTTCCGATCATGTCACTCATTCCAACAGCCTTACCCTCCCTATGAATACGGCATAGGCTTTTTAACTCCTGGTGAAATGCGCATTTGGGGTTAGTGCCGGAAAATTCCTCGGATTTATGGTAACACAAAGAGGAATAGAGGTAACCTCGTAGCCTAAAGTGTCATCTGCACATTTCAATTCTAAGAAAGAGATCCAAAGAACCTGACCGGTCTGCTGGGCAGCCCCTCGATGCTTATTTCCGCTCACCGACCTAATAAACCCTTTTCACTACTCCGAGGAGGCCAAATGCAATGAGCAGACGAGGAATGCGACTCAGCACAAGAGCAATCAAGCAATATCTACTGGGAGCCCCCGATCCATGGAGCCCGAGACACTAGACACACTTTATTCTACCTCGCGACTCTAAAAGAGCTCGCAGCTTCCTATTTAAAGAGTGCGAAGATGTAAAATTTCCAGGGGCGTGATTCTCGTTAGCAAGTCTCTAACTGATAAAACCAGTACACCCACTTAACAAGCCTTAAATTCTAGCGCACGGCCGCGCCAAGCTCCGCCTTACTTCTAGGCCCATCCCATCGTGGTGCTTACCGATCTTCCACTTCGAGGCATTATTCATAAATCGGCCTTGTCCGAAAGAAAGGCCCGGTAGGCAATGGAACTGAGCGAGTATGGAATACGGTACCAATCGAGGCTTTGCAAGAAAGGGCAATTCTTAGCCGATTTCCTTGCAGAACTCCCGCAGCCTAATACACGCCCAAATGCTGAGCTGACGTGGACCCTCTACGTGGATAGCCTGACAATTAGAGCTCTTCCAGATTTGGCCATAGCCAATCTCCCCTGGCCTGAGAAAGGATCATGCAGCCTGCTAGCTTCATGCCTCCAATAACGAGTCGATATAGGCTTCCTGATCAGCTTCCAGTCAACTCGCCTCGCCGCTGGTGCTAACAACCCTTAATTCCGGTTTATCTATAATTGATCAGAGATAAGTTAACGCAGAAGCTCAATCCAGAGAACCCGTATGGCTTAAATATACTCCTTAGTCCAATGGTAGACTGAGCACCTTCGACTCCGAAGCTTGACATGTCTCGTGGACCATAAATGAGAGAGGTCAATGCCTTAGCCGTTGTCACAGCCTCTTCCGTAGTGAAACGATATACCTCCCACCTACTACAAACCACTCATCCATATTACATACCCAATTGTCGTACAAATGAGGCCCTCATCCCGGGATTTGATCCCATACTCCGCCTTACATAGCCACAAGGGGAACTACCGTGAAGATAGAAATGAGCACAAGATCTTCGTATTCACCCGGGCCGTTCTCCATCACCGGGCAAATATATAAACGCTTCCTCGCTGATCATACTGAATGCTCTAACCTCCTAACAAGGCCAAGACTTATCATCGAAGCTACACATGAAGGATATGCTAGAAACCACTCTGAGGAAGAATGTTAGCTCACCGAGCCCACACGCAAAGGCTCATGTGCCAACTATGAAAGCCGTGATGGTGTTACCCAACAAGCTTTAAAATGTGACCCCGCCACAATGTCTCCCATTTCAGATCTCCAAGTGATTTTGCTTCACCCTCAAATTTCGGGCCGCTCATGCACTGGGATTGATCAGGCCCATTCCCCACCGCCTAAAGACAAAAGAAATTGCTACTATCGCAATGCATCATTTTTAGCAAATTTGACAGGCAAAAAGCCTTCTTTACTCCATCATGAATGAGATGTCAATCGATTCATATGGAAGAATATCGGTTCGATTCTAAGATCCCGAGATTTCATCAGACGATAATGGACCCACTCGACGTACCAGTATATTTGGTGACTTTGTCGAACCAAAGATTCAAAATTAGAGACACCCCAGATCCACAGCAATGGCCGTCAAGCCTCCAACAAGATCTGCGACTACCGTGGCTTTTTAGGATTCCATTAAAGGGAAATGTGACGAGAACGCCCAGTGGTGCTCGGGGCATGAGACCACGCCACCAAGGCCGACCGGGTGTCTCCCCAGACTCACTCCATGCATCGGAAGCCGTTATCCCTATCGAGATCGTCTACCTACCATCCAAGACTACAAGATTCGACCACCGGAATTTAAGAATCTATGATCGTAGAATTAGACACTAGTGATGAGTCGGAAGCGCAGAATCCGAGTGGCATCCTACCGCCTCAGGATCTCTTATGACAAACGAGTAAAGCCTCAAATGTTCCAATTGAGTGATCTAGCCATGGAAGTTTTGAGAATACCATGCACCCCACACAGTGGAAATCTAAACATGGTCAAAGGCCTCTGGGAATCCGATCCCATGCTAGAGAAATAAAACCGGATGGAACCCCCAGCCTGCATCGGAATGCCACGCATTTGAAAATGTATTATCAATAAAAGAATGACTTTGTTATCTATTACCATTATATTCTCGCAACTCAACAAGGTCCACCACAAGTCCGGCCACAAGAACCCAATACATGGTCCACCACGTCCGGCGGCGCAGCTCACCGACCGCCTCACCAAACACGCATCACTTCTATGGTCATTCCAATTACAAGTCCGGCTACTAGCTCATCGACTGCCCAAATTTTGAAGACGCATCACTGACGGTCCACCATAAGTCCGGCAAGGCAGCACTGACTACCACCCAAAGATATAGTCACATATGGCCGGTCCACTACAAGTCCGGGCGCCGCAGCCACCGAGGCCTGCCTACCAAAGACAAATCACATCCGCCGGTCCACCATGTCCGGGCGGTGCAAACACTGTCTATCCCGCCAAGACGATCACTCCGGGCCGTCCACCATACAAGTCCCGGCCACACACTTACCTGGACCGCCCACCCATCATAAATCATGATTCGCTAGCCCACTACAAGTTCGAGCCGTTAGTTCATCGACACGCCTGACGCCAAGACAAATCACATATTATCGTCGATAAGTCCGGACGTGACAAGCCACTGACCACCCGAACGAATACGATCACATCTAAATTTCTGGCCCAATTATTAAGTCCGGATGGGCGCAGCTTAATCGACTGGTCTCGACCAAACATCACTTGGGCCAACCACTACAAGTCCGGCGGCAGAGTTCACCGACCCGCCAGCCCAAAGACATATCACATCTACCGGGTCCAATCACAAGTCCGGCGATGCAGCCACTAACTCGCCTGGCCCAAAGACAGATCACATCTACCGGGTCCACCATAAGTCCGCGCTACCATCGGACTCCACTACCAAAGACGCATCACATCCGGCTACCCAATTACAAGTCCGGTGACACACCATCGATTCGCCTCGCCAAAGACGCATCACTACTGTCCACTCCATAAGTCCGCGCCAAGTAGTCACCACTCCGCCTGCCGCATATCACATCCGGGCCGGTCCAATTACAAGTCCTAAGTACAGTTTATCGCTCGCCATTTAACATCCAATCGCTGAATTTATAAACTGCTCCTTCGTAAAAATTCTAAATCGCTCACATATATGTATTCAAAATAAACATTAAAACATAAATGAGTAGGATTCCAAAAGAAGCAAATTGTTTGCAAGTACGAACACCAAACCAGCTTCATAAACTTAAACCTCTACTCCGCCTGGGATCCGTCAAAAAATTCGCCTCCGCTGGGATAACGCTCCCCGGCCAGCTAATATGGACTACTCATCGAATCCGCCCGCCCGCTAACTAGCAGATCTCGGCAAAAGCAAAGATCGATGCGCTTGAGGCGGATCGCAAAGAAATCCGCAGCAGTTAACCGAGGGTTCAAAGATGCCTTCTGGGATTTCTGGCTTGGTCCCACAAATGTTGTGCTCAAAAGCGCAACAACCATAGCCATAATTAAAAAGCGTATCACCACTTGAATCAAACGCAAATTCTCCATTATTTCCTGCTAAGTGCCTTCCTCCCGAAAGCGTGGCAAAGTCATCTTCGACAAATTTCGAGCCTCATAACCAAGGCTAATTTTTCTTCCCGCCAAATGTATTATTTTCTCTTCCTCGCTTTTATAAAGCTCCCATCGTGGCCAACACTTCTTGCTTGCTCCATGATCAAACTCACTTCCGCGAGCCTCTTCCGCAAGGGACCAGCATTCGAACCCGAGCAAGCCCGACTCTAATTGCGTCTCGGCATTTAAGGCTCCCCAATCGCCAGCCAGCCATCGCCGCCTCACGGGCGCCAGATCCCTCTCACCGGCCCCGGCCGCTTCTTTTCAGACATTCTTGGGCCTTCCAACTCAGCACGACGACACGCCAAATTTCGCTTTTAAATAAGCTCTATACATCTCTCGTTTCGCCATACTCCGTCAACAAACAATCGCGCAGCACTGGCTTCTGGCCTTCTTAATGAAGCTCAAACTCATGGTGTCGTAACGCCATGTTGCGAATCATAGCATGGCCAGAAGGAAACCCATTAACAACCAATAAAGAAGGGTAATAACGCCAAACTCGTCCAAATGAATAACCTCTATTCACTACTCTGGATTCGAACAAATTACGGCTCCTAATTGTATCCGTCATTAATTATCTATGAAAATCCTCCTTCAGGTAGAAGCAAAGGATGTGAACAAGATAGCTTCAAGGAAGGCCCATACCCGGAAAGTAAACACCCTGCACCCGACATGGCCTGACAATCACTCTAACCGATTGGTCGAGACTCTCCAATGCACATGGTGTGGCCCGCGACACAAGATGCTTACCTCCTCCCCAAGGGGCCGATATCTCTACTCTAAATCTCTACCAGTGGGGAATGTAGTTATCGGGTAAAAACTGTCCGACCGCTTAGGCTTAAAGTGTGCCTAATCGTTATTAACTCCGACCGCTTTACACCCCCTCTCCCTAATCTCAAGGTGATTACCTAAGTGCCTGTGAGCCTAAGATCCTCATTCAACTCGGATTGATCCACCACAATTGTCGTCCCACCTGGGGAGCCAGGATGGTAATCGCCCTGGCCCTTCGAACTACCATCGCAGCT
Organism: Tetrastigma voinierianum; assembly: GCA_016808115.1. Classification (NCBI taxonomy): domain Eukaryota; kingdom Viridiplantae; phylum Streptophyta; class Magnoliopsida; order Vitales; family Vitaceae; genus Tetrastigma; species Tetrastigma voinierianum. The sequence continues at coordinate 583,706 of JAEQBH010000467.1, forward strand.
AGATCGGTCCCTTTGTCGCCGAATAAGCCAGTCTCTAGATTGGACAGGGTGTTGTCTCCACTCCTCACTCGAATTTACTTACCGCTTTCTTTTCCGAGCGGCATATCGATCAAGCAACTCAGCCATCCTCTCCATCTGCTCTTCCTCTAAATCCTGGGGATCGTCCGAGTGGTTAGGAACCCAAGGTACAAAATTCTCGCACCTAGATCCGAGCGCGTTCCGACGCTTAAGCGCCTTCTTTCGCTTGATCTTTACCACCCAGGGGGCAGCTCTGGTTACCTGTGCAAGAGGGAGGATGCGCTCGGGACCATGCCCACTAGCTTCCCGACCAGCAACAGGAGAATCAGGACCCTGGCTTGAAGAAGCAGATGACCTTGATGCACTCCGGGCCTCCTACACCCGACTTGATGCCTCGACCACCAAAGCCCGGGAAGAGCCACGATGCTTTAAGCTGGGACGTCAGACGTCCAGCACAAAGTGCTCCTCCTCCGCAACATTCAAGGCGCGACTCGAGGGATAACCGGAAGGGTATGCGATCGGGCCGTTCTCACAGCCAGATATTCTCCCGGTGCTGCAACCCGGTAAATCCCGCCTGAAATCTCCGAAAGCTCCAAATCTTTTCAATGCTCGACTTCTTCCATCGCATTTTACCGTAGCCTTCCTCCAAGCTTTACCTACATGCGTAATCAACGCCAAGACATCATAACACCTCGAAAACACGCATCAAGCATCAAAGACAACTACAGACTCGGGAAGATCGATCGCTTAACGTTAAAAGGTAACCCGAACCCGGTCTCATCCTAAGGACCCTCACTAATAACACCCCGCCGTCTTAGGCTAGCCCGGAGCCCGCTCACAATCTATGAACCGACCAACCTGATGATGACGTGGCCACCCACCCTCATGTTCTACAGGTAAATGATAAAAAGCCCACCAACGTAAGATCGTCGGTACAACGCACGCCAGCGCCACCAGACGCTGATCGCCAGATGGCGGCGAGCCGCGCCGCCTCGTAAAATGTAGAAACTGCTTGACTATGGCCGCAGACGAAAGTTTTCAGTCACTGCTAGATGCCTACGAGTAAAACACACCCATTTGTTCTTACCCAGCACTATCTCGTCTTCCATCAACCGGAAGGCCCATTATTAGGCACCTCGCAATACACCTTTAGTTCCTCCATCATCATCTACGAGTCGATATCGCTGTAGAAGGAGTTTACTTCGCGCCGGTCCTCCCGGACGACCACTGCGGAAGTTTCTCCCGACCACCATTATGCAAGAATATCAAAAGGAGTGAGGAAAAGCGCGAATATTGCACCCTACATATACCAAGTGGGTATAAGAATATACCACTAGCACGAAAGCCGACAGCGCCTGTGCGTAATACGTGTTCGCATTCCTCCTTCCAGATTTTTAACAACTGAGAACTGGCCACCCACTCAGACTAACACTCATCGTAAGAAACGATGGGTACCTGTAGCAAATACCAACACCGTAGCGATGTCATTGGAAACGAACGCAAAAAGGAACCAAGCTAGTCACTGAGAGGAAGGAAGATAAATCCAAAATGACACACAAAAGAAAAAGGTACAACTCAGTGACGCCTATCTAATATACCTCCGCCTAGGGTATGTAGTCGCATTTAATGCAGCGGCGACCGATCTTCTACACAGCATCTAAACCGACGCGACGGTTCGTGCCCTAGGGCACAGTAGATTATGATGGGCCGAGCCCAAAGGCACTCCTCTCAGCCTCGTAAACCAACCCATTAGCTAATTATTAATCCGCCAAGGTACCAGATAGACAAAATTATGTATCACTTATACATAATTCATAATCGCAAAAATGATAAGGAACTACAATTTTATTAATATCACCAAAAGGGGTGTCCAATATTACATAGCAACACTTGTTGCTAAGCAACATTTACGATACACATGTAGCTTACAGTCAACCAAAGCATCCATTCAGATCGGCATTTAAAAATGCTAAATGAAGAAGTGTGGCGATGGAGCTCGAACGAGAAGGAACCCCGAGCCGCACGTGAGGCTAAGATGGTGACGGGGTCACCAAGAGGTAGAGCCTCACGCCACCATAAGGACTCGCACAGGAAAATGAGAGATGAGGTCAGTCCAGGTTCAACCGAATCGTGTAGGATTTGAAGGTGGGAGGTCCTCGGTGCAGGCTGCCATTCAAGTTTTAGAAACCACCCAATCTCTCCCCAAATATTTCCGACCCGCCTCAAAACCATATAGTCCTCGATAAACCCATGCCCTATCTAGCATGGCCAACCAACTGATAACTATCCCATCCTCTAGCCCCTTTCCCCTACATGTACCTTCATCACCTCGATGCCCATCTACTTAAAAACTTAGATAAATAGTGAGATAACAAACTTCGTTGCTCTCTCCTTTTATAACCGTTCCTATATCTCAGGATCGATCCAGATGGTCCAATGACATCTAATGCAATTGCATAAAAGTTATAAAATTCACGCTAAAAATCAAGAGACATTAATAATAAACTATTCCCTATGAAACAATGGTTATCCTAGCTCTTTTTTCCCAACCCAAATCCAAGCACTTCCCTAAGAAAAGCGGGGGTATCAGGTACCTTGCCTGCCCTTCAACCCAAACCGATCTAAAGGTCTTAAAGGAAACTACCAGCATTTGATATCCCAAAGGGATTTTCAGTTTACATTAGCCGAATCTTGAGTGCCCTAACATCTTCCACAAGCCTGCGCTAGAACTTTATAACCCTGACGCCATTTTCCTGCTGGCAATTCTCCCAAGCAAAGTCAGCCTCAATAAATTTCTATCTTACGAGCGAAAGTTCAATTAAGGACTGGATTTTATCAAGCCTCTGGATTTTAAATAGTGGAAATACCCCTCAATGGGTCCCTATTTGGAAAACGGTTATGCATATGGGAAATAAATCCCCCTTTCCAAAATAAGAGCCAACTTTTCCTGCCATTGGGGGAAGAAATCGTCCACCCACCAGAAAAGTTGGATCTCCTATCCCCCTCCATAAAAAGGAAGCAGATCGCACCAAAAAAGGTACACTTTCCTAATCTAAAAAATAGTCTCTTCTGACTCAAGATCTTCCAGAAAAGGCTAACTTGCGTTATCTGAGGGCGACTGATCACCCCGCCGCCTTCGTGGTTTGTTTTTGTGTCGTTACCGATCGTCACAATCGTGAATGCCACTTAATGATCGACTTAATCTGTGAGACCACATAAACCACATCATCAAAATTACCGCTTAAATAATTATATCCCCGAAAGCATGACTAAGCTAAACTAGAAGTCAAATTCATTAAAAATACTACATCGATACTCATTCATAATTGATTTATTTTCATGTAAATTAATCAAATATGATTAAAGCAGACGCCCAAACTCGGGTCCGTTAATCCACCAACCCATGGAAACACTCATGAATGTCGGTGACCGATATTTCACGAAATCGAGCGTAGTCTCCTGCACGGAGCTTCCCACCCAAATACATCACCCGGCTTCATAACCCGTCCTAATCAACATCAATGACCACACAGGGTCTCATATACAACTATATAGAGTAAAAATGACCTCTTGGGCCCTTGCATTTATACTTACAACATATATTCCATCTATCCAATATAATCCGGTGAATATCGAGTAAAACTACCACTGGGCCCATAAACCATACTTCATAAACATATCAATTTATGTATCATAGCTTACAAGAGTTAATTATTTACTTACAAACATATATTAAAATTCTAGAATTCTAATACATGTATACAAACTGCAAGCTTCACACCTCTACTTTATTCTAAAGCTAGCCTCACGACGAGCCGTTTCGTATGCTCCTCGTGACCAAAATATTTTCCTCGGGACAGTATGAGCTAATGCTCAGTGGAATCACCCTAAGTGGGCTACTTCCACCTGGTGCGTATATGCAATGCCCAAAATAAACACACATTCAAGAAAATGCATGATCCTACTTTGAATGTCTAACTGATAATCTCATATCCCAGTCCTCACCCCTGACTTCACACCTCCTAAGCCTCGTATGAGAATTCATTATGGCTTATTCAGGACAACCTCCGATGTATATATATATTATCAATTGGGTCGTCTCCGACGATTGATATTATTTATGGACTACCCTCCGATGTATATCAATTGGGCCGTCTCCGACGATTTATATTTTTAGTGTGGACTACCCTCCGACAATTATCATTTTTTTTAGACAACCCTCCGAAACCGTTTTCTCTAGACTCACCTCATGCACCGACTATCGTCCTGTGGTGCTTCTGCATATGGAATGCATGATGCCAATTCCATTACAAATTTATAACACATGCAACATATATACATGCATATATTCACATAAAATTTAATCACACAATAATAGTATGTAAATTTCACATTCCATGCATCAAGAATTAGCTCACATGGGCTAATGATCAAACACGAGCAATTCTACTTGAATTACTCGACTAAACACATTAATTCACAAAAATATTTTTGTGAACACTATTCTCAGGAATAGTGAAACCCTCGGTTACTATTTCCGGCAAATCACCAATCATTGGTTCACTAAGTGAACCCGAATTTCACGACATTTAGGCCTCACCTGAGCCAACAATTTGTTTCACAATTTCTTAATTTACAACTAAAACAGCCAGCTAAGAGTGTTACGGGCTGCTCAGTAGCTCCCAAAAATTCTAACATTTAGGTCCCCAGATTTTGGGGCCAGTCGAGAGAGGAGAGCGCCCGACCCCTCACAGGCCTCGAAACAAGCAGAAACATTATAAAACACTTAAATAAAGGGTAAAACCCAGTAGGATAAATCCTACCTCTCGGAGTTTAATGAGAAACTCATCCGGAGTCACGCGTAGGCCTCTCCACGTAGAGCAGTTTTGCTTCTTGTCCAAACGAATTCCGACGGTCAGATCTCCCGAAATTCTAGAGAATGGTCTTCTCTCTACAAAACCTCCATTTCGTTCACGCGCGGCTGTTGGCAGTTTCCGCACGTTTTTGCTCTTTGTATTTGAAAGAAGACAACTACTATTCTCTTTTTTTGTCTTTTTTTCTAACTTAAACAATTCTAAAAATGACATTTATGTCATTCTTTTCCCAGTTTTGACATTCGGCACTATCTTGGCCTTCCATTTTTCATACTTTATCTCTCAGCTGCCGCCTTGGCATATGGTATGTGTTATATGTGACTTTCATTGCATCGAAAATAATGAGATTTCACGACGCCCACGACAGCGATGCCTCGAGAAAAATGTGCCAATAAAACTATCTCGGAATTTCCCGAAGTCGACGTGATAGCTGAATTTGTAACGATTCAGCGGTGAAATCCGTTTCATCATAGAGATCTGAAGGCAAATTCTGGATTTTTAGCGAAATTTAATTTGTAGCGTACGTTTTGCCATTTTCGAGAAATTAAGATTTCTCGAGGTCTTATTCTCCCCTCTGCTTGAGGAATTTAGTCACGGTGGAGACGATCACAATCACTCACATGCGTATGCAGCGTGCATCTACCATGCATGTAAGGTCATTTAATCTTAAGCGACTAAACCACGTACCTTCATCCCTAAACAAGAAGGGATAGGTGGCCCACATCGTATCCTCGCGCTCCACGTTGACTCCTCCTCCATAGTGCCGCCTTGCCTCTCGTTGCAGCCTCGCGGTCTTTGGCGTCGCAAAACCTGATTCACGTACATCCAAAATACATGCGGGATCCTCCTCGAAGGTCCCGTCGGTGTCGATCTCTATGTCCCCGATCCTTACGCGGTGCGGATCACGGGTATATAGAACATGGAGCGTGAAATACCTCATGGACACACGACATCTTTGACGATAACGTCGGCCAGATGCGCTACGGTGCCTATCCTCGATGTCTCAGGTCGAAATAAACCTCGTGATAACTCCGGCCCGGTGCCAGGGCGACCGCTCCTCTTGAGCATCACGCTGAGAAGGCGTGATCCCGACCTCGAACTCAGGGTCGGCGTTTCACATCCGCGCAACTCTTGCAGGCTGGCGGATTAGAAACTTATTTGTCATATCCAAGCTCACCTTCTCGGAGGGTGTCTCCCAATCGAATGGGAGCCCTTGATGGAGTTCTCTCCCACCTCGGTCCTTATACTTGTGTCTGCGAGGCCTCCGTACGATACCTCGTATGGTGCCATCACGTATACTTGCTTTGTGCTTGTTGTTGTAAGGCGAATTCACTTAAAGCGATTGCTCCTCCCGGCTACCCTTATGATCGGGACGCATGCTTTCGCTAGAAACATGTCTCTAAGACTGTATATAATCCGTCTGGCGCATAACCACTACACAGCCTCTGTTTTGTGTGTAAGCGTTGACCTTCCCAGTCCTGATCAACGTGATCTAATGGATCGTCGGCCTAGTCCATGTCATGAATGACATCGTATCTGAGCCCTTAGGCTCACGAAGCACCGCAGCATTTCAATGGGTATCGAATCTCGAGTCACTCCCAACTCCTATCATTCAACTTTAAGTCTACATGATAACCTATCAGGTGTGTGTTTTCATCTCGAGTCACTCTGAGCTCACATCCTTTCAAACTCTAAGTCTATGTGATACTTGATCGTGTGTTTTCATTTCATGCAACATAATTCTTCGGCTTACAACCGGGCACGTTACATTCCTGCAATTTGGAATATCTCCTAGAGTCTTTTACACCCACCGCAGTCGGGATAACCCGGGTCTTACCCCTAACTCAGGCTTCTCACCTTAAGGGATTTAGGCCCACTTTTGCTTGCTGATACAACACCTTAGTACTCTTCACTTCACGGTCGAACTAAAAGTCTTCATTGAATGGATTCGAAACCAAAACTCAGCCCACGCTCCACGAAGTGGTGAATGACCATACCGTGCACCCACACCTGACTCGACGTGATGTCACCGTGCACATAAATGCAATGATGTTATATTGTGACAACCAATCCTGGGTCCACCATGGCGAGAATCTGGGTCTCACTCCTCCGTAATCTCATTTTCTTCGGTCGACTCTCACCATCCTGGGAAGAACACATCTATACTGGCTTCTACCAAGGCTACTAACCTCAGCGAATCAAAGGCCGTGCCGAATTTTTAACCCTTGCGACGAGGTCCCAGTGCGACAACCCGATGGTTGTCCAGCTCATCCATGTCAAGCCTTGACATCTCAACAAGCGATATCATCACCACCCCCAAGGTCCACTACGCTGCTAGTAACCACCACTGATGCGTCACAACCTCGGCCACCTGGCCCCTCACGGCTATACATTATCTGGAAACTGGCGGTTCCTCGACCGTACTAGGGTGTGGAGGAATGGCGTATATTCTCTGTTCTCTGACTAACTGGGACTACATTTGCCCCAGTCTTGGGATCTGTCTCTGCAGGTAATCCTTACAACATGCTAAAATTTGTGGTAGAAATAACATGTCACACTGCTGACCAAATGCCCAATCCTGGCCTTGAATCACAGAAGCCGTGTGAAGTAAGAGAGTCTTACGCCTCTTTCGAACTAGAAGAGGTTGGTCCTCCCTCTTGCTACCAACACCGCATCTGAATTCCTTAGAGCATCCTCGATCTCTCTCTATGGTGAGTAGTCTGGGCCATGGAATCCATATCGTGGGCGAAGTCCTACAATCCTACCTCGAGATGGACAACTTAGGCCATTCTTGATCTCCTATAGTACCCGGCCCGATCCAAAGACTGCGTATGCCGAAGAGCAGAGCAGGTCCTTCAGCCATTGGCTCTGACCAACTACGGGTCATTGACACGCTGATCGCGACACCACGTGTCCCCGAAATCACACCTCGATGGTAGAAACTACGCATGAACAGCATCTAACTAATGGTCTCTCAACAGCGTAACTGATCCTCAAGTGATACTCATGCTCCCTCAGCTGGAGTAGATCAAAATGTCATCCACGAAGACTACGAAAAATTGATCTAGATAGGTTTGGAATACCCTATACATGAGATCCATGAATCTTTGTGGCACAGTGGAGTCGATCAAAGGCATCCGCGTGAACTCAAAGTGCCATGTCGTCCTAAAACGCTTCGTCTTAGGATATCCGTCTCCCAGAACCCTCGAGTTGATGGTAACCGGTCTTTAGTCTATCTTGGAGTAGACTTCGCTCCTCTTATGGTCAAGCAAATCGTCCGATCCCGCCATTAATGGTCAGATTCTTGTTCGTAACCCTATTCAAGCGTAGATAATCAATGCACAGTCGAGAAGGGGTTTTGTCTTTCTTATAAATGAAACCAAGGCGCCCGTGGTGAAGTATCGAATTAATGAACCTTCTTGTCCAATAATTCCTGTAATTTGGACTCGAGTTCCTGAAACTCAGGCGAAATTGCCGTCCTATGCGGGTCATAGAGATGGGTGCATGAAGTACCAGGGTGTAACTCGATCGCCCCAAAGTCCTCTGACCCTCTTGTGGAGGTAGATCCGGGAAGCTCATGCGGAAGGCATCCACATACTGCACTACTGAGGTAGATCAGAGTCGGTCTCTCATAGTCCTACAGGGTAAATTTCGCTAGCCAACTATTCATATCACGACACACGGACCATTATTATCTTTGTGCGGGGCAAAATATCATGCTTGTCACACTTGAAATTCCACAAAGTGCCGAGTCCTGGCACGTGTGGCGGTAACCCTCCTACGCTCCTGATCGATGCGACCACGTAATTGTCGACCCGATCCATCCAGGGATGACATCAGGATGCGATATGTCCATGATCCTCGGGTCCATTTGTAGAGTAGAGTCCACGAGATCTCCAGCTCACAACCTCGACATATCATCACTAATACCGCCTAATCCCTAGGGAGAACTCACACTTCAAGGCTCCTCTAAGGTCTTTAGAGGTCCTTGCCCATTTCCACCATACTTTTGCCTCACTCTCTAGCTAGAACGCAGCTAGTCTAATCTTGGTCATGTCAGAGGTAATCTCCATGGCCTCTAAAACCTTCTCGATCTGCATAAACCAATGGTCTGCCACCATCGGATCCTCCCCACAATGAATGTCCCTTCGGAGGATGATGCGCCACTAAACTCCCGGAGGTTACTAGGACCTCCCGACCCCTGTTATGCTAACCTTTGTGCGATAGCGGTAGCCCTTGACTCTACGAGTCTCGGTAAAACTCTTGCTGATCAAATCACCCAGGTGCTGACCGGTACCACATTGGGGCAGCCCCTCCCTCACAGTCTCAGTCCTCAAACCGCCATCCTTCACCGGGTTTAAATGGCAAATTCAATTTCAATTCAGTATTTCTAAGGCATAAACACCGCCTCGAGACACTATTCATACACAGAATCAGTGTATACACATTGTCCTTGCATTTCTCGGGTAATCAGGGCAATCAGTGCTCCCCCATTTAAAACATTTTATCAGCAAAAGAATTCATTTTTGAATTTTTTAAAATTTTGTCTCATTTGATTTGATTTGATTTTAATTTAATTAATTATTTTTGAGAATTTACTGCGATGAGCGATTGTTCATGGGCAGGGTTCATGAGCGATTGTCCAAGAATGACTGGGGAACAATCTTGAGTCAAAACTGGAGTCAAAAATGGGCTGAGTGCACCAAGTGCGCAGCCAGCGGCCCGGCCTGCGTGCCCCGGGGTGAGCCCCGGGCGTGCGCGCTACAGCATGCCAGCACCCGCGCGCCCCGTCGCTTTTGCCTGCCCACCCCTGCACGCTGCGGCGCCGGTGCCGTGCTGCGCCCGGCGCTGGTGCCCCGGCTCTCGCGCCCTGGCGCCAGCGCGTCAGCACGGCTGCGTGCATGCGCTGATCCTCACGCTCGCCTGCTTATGCTCAAATGAGCGATAGCCCATTCGGGTTCTGCACCATTTTTTTTTTCCTTAATAATGATTTGATTTTTTATTTTATTTTATTTCCGATTCACTTTGAGCACCCATATTTATATCCATTTTTTTTCCTTCTCCCGAATATTCAAATAAATTTGTAAAAATTTATTTTATTCAATTCTTCAATTTTACAACTTTTGTAAAACCTTAGAAAAGTATTTTCTTCCTCAAACAAATAAATTTATAAAATTTGTTTTATTTATTTCTTCACTTATATATATATATATATATATATATTTTTCAATTAAGACCATGTTGTCAAGAATTCATCAAAACCTCTTGATCTAGCACTAACCAATAAAATTTATTAAAATTTCTATTTCATTATCCCAAATAAATTTATAAAATTTATTTCTTTTATTTCGTTCAATTTACACACGGTAAACTCAAATTTGTTTTCCATAAATTCTCCTAACCTGTAAGTGCTAATCACCAAGCACACAAACAATCATAGCACATGATCACACATCATTTCATCAAATCACATAAAACACATCAAACACATGCATGCGGTGTCCTAGTCTTGTCTCGTGATTTCCTAGGTAATCTCATACCTAAACTTAACATCGAACCACACCAAATGGTGATGTTCTTACATTATCTTTAAGCCCGAGCCCTCACATTCTCTAGGTTTTCATATACCTATACTCTACATCGAGACCACCCAGTGGTGATGGATACCCAAACAGGAAGCTCCTAGGTGTTCGTATACCTAAACTCGATCTCAGTTGTGACGCCCCAAATCCGGGTCCAGTGACTACCGTCGACAATGAACACTCCATGAATGTCGGGTGACCGCATTTCTCACAGAAAATCGACGAGTCTCCTTTGTATAGGGAGCTCTACTGAATCCATCTGTATATAACTTTGTCCCAATCAACATCAATGACCACATAGGGTCTCATATACAACTATCACAGATAAAAATGACCTCTTAGATTTGCATTTATACTCATGACATATATTCCATCCCATCGATATAATCAGTAATATGAGTAAAGCGGCCCATGGCCCGCTAAAACCCTGCTCATAAACATATCAACTATGTATCATAATTACAAGAGTTAATTATTTACTCTTACACAACATATATTAAAATTCTAGAATTCTAATACATGTATACAAAACTATGCAAGAAACCACGCCCGACTTTCTTCTAAACGGTCTCGACAGTGAATCTCTCGTGCCTCCTATACACGAAAATATGTTCCTCGACAGGTGAGCTAATCTTTCGATAATGGAATCACCTTAAATTGACTCTCTCCACCCTAAGTGCATATCTGCAATGCTCCCGAATAATAAACACACATTCAACAGAAATGCGTGATACATAGCGAATGTCTAGCCCAGTCATCTCATATCCGGTCTCCGCCAGAGCTCCTTACACTCGCCCTAAGCCTCGTATGAGAATTATTATATTTATTTGTGGACAACCCTCCGATGTATATATATATCAATTGGGCTGTCTCCGACGATTGATATTTTTAGTGTGGACTACCCTCCGACAATTATCATTTTTCTAGACAACCCTCCGAAACCGTTCTACGAAGCTCCTCATGCACTCACTCCCCTGCCTCGTCCTAGGGTGCCCAGTGCATATGGAATCGTAATCTTGATTCCATTATGATCCCATAACACATGCAAATATATATACATGCATATATTCACATAAAATTTAATCACACAATCATGTTATGTAATTTCACATTCCATCACATTAAAATTAGCTCACATGGGCTAATGATCAAACACGAGCAATTCTACTTGAATTACTCGACCAAACACATTAATTCACAAAAATTATTTTTGTGAACACTATTCTCGGGAATAGTGAAACCCTAGCTTACTATTCCCGGCAAATCACCAATCATAGGTTCACTTTGTGAACTCGAATTTCCTGGCCATTTCTGGCGTCACACAAACCAACACAAGATTTGTTTCACAATTTTCATAATTTACAACCCAAACAGCCCATAAGAGTGTTACGGGCTGCTCCATGGCTCCCAAAAATTCTAACATTTCGGTCTCAAGATTTGGACCGATCGAACTGCCCCTCACGACCTCAAAACAATCGAAACATTATAAAACACTTAAATAAAGGGTAAAACTCAAGTAGGATAAATCCCCTACCTCTTGGAGTTTAATGAACTCACTTGGAGTCCGCGTGTAGGTCTCTTCCGCGTGAAGCGACTTTGCTTTACGTCCAGGCAATTAAACCCGATCGGATCTCCCGAAATTCTAGAGAGAAGAGTCGCTTCTCTCTCTGGCTCTCCATTTTTCAATTTCTGCAGCTATTGCCGTTCCACCCACGTTTTTGCTCTTAGTATTTGAAGAGGGACAGCCGTATATTCTCTTTTTGTCTTTTTCTAACTGCGGTCAAAAGCCAAACATTTATATCGTTACTACCAGTTTTGACATTCGGCTTATACCGACGTCCATTTTCGTACTTTATCTACTGTGGCACCCATGGCACATGATCGTGTTATATGACTTTCGTCACATCTAAAATCGTTTATGGCACTCGGCGCAATGCCTCGGCGATCTTCATTCAGGCATATCTTCGGTCTACGAGGTCGGCGATGCTAGCTAGATTGTGAGATGATTCAAATGGTGAAATCCGTTTAGTCATCGAGATCCACAGAGAATAAATTCCAGTTTTAGCGAAATTATAATTTCTCATCCGAGTACGATTTTAGTTTTAAAAAATTGGAATTTACCGGTCTTACATAAAGCAATAGTGGGGCCACAAATATTAGAACCCGCCCTACGTCACGTCTTCGTCTTCACCACACATTCCGTGGTGTGCATTATTAAATGTCAAAATAATAATAATAATAATAATAACTTTTAATGCTACATTCATTCACATGGCAACTCCATTACAATCATATTATTTCAAGAAAAATTAAAACTTTCTTTTGGAGCACCTCAGCGAGCAAGGTTGAGGTACAAATATTTACAAAATTAATTATTGCTTAATTTTTATTTTCATTTGAAAATAATTTGATATATTCGTAATATTCTAAAATATCAAGAATATGTTTCAAAAATAGATAATTAACTTAGAATGGAGTTATCGATTGGTTTGGTCAGATCTTACTATTGACTTGAGTACTTAAGCATCGCTCTAAATTCTTTTAAGACAAAAAAGAAGAAAACTCATTCATTGAACACAAAAATCAAAATACTAAAAATAGCAAATGGTGATACAGTATCAGAGTTAATGGCAAGGAGAAGTGGCTTAAAACCTATACAATTGGTAATCCTAAGATGCTTAGAATACTTGAAATTTTAAATCTAATGAAATATACTGATAAATATAGATTTGTTATGACTTTTTATCTTATGAGCTTAGGTGTTATAAGATCATCCATACAAAAACCAATAAACAATCACATATTACAATAAGTTGATGAAAAAAACACAAAAAACAAAGAAAAAATAGAATGAAAACTCATATCGAGTGGAATAAAACATTTTATTAGGAGAGAAAACTCAAATTTGAGTAGACAATGGAAATTTTGATTTTTAAAAAAACTAGCGAATGGAAAGAAAAAATAAGCACTAGGATTTCCAAAAAGATGAGAGAAAATTCAGCAATAGTGCATTTATTATTAAAATTCACTACAAACACGATTCTAACTTCACTATTTATTTATTATTTTAATTTGAAACATATTTGAAATTTGGATCTCTAGGTTGGGTTAAATATATAAATTGTGACACCCTATCTGAGGGTCCCATTGACAACTTAGTCTGACCCTCCCGGAATGCAGTGGATGTTAAATGGCAGACACCACACCATGGTGTCCCTTTTGGGACCAGTGATTTACTTGAATCGGGTAAGTCTCCTTTGTATAGGAGCTCTGCAGTACAACTGTCTGATTACATGACAACATGGTCCAATATTATACAACGACCACACTTAGGAATCACATACGGTAAAAATGGCCCACATTAGGACCCCATTTATCCATACTCAAAACATATAAGCACATGACTATAAAACCATAGTCCATAAAGGTTTAAATTACATCACTCTTATCTGAAATAAATACAACCATATATATTTACAAATACTATATCAAAGTACCTGGTCGACTTTCTTCATATGTGCGCGGTCCCGAATGCGGGTCGGCCTTTGCCTGACAGTTTGAAAGGGGTCCCCGGCGGGTGAGCACAAAGCGCAAAAAAGTAGTGATGTATCCTCTGAGGCTGCCCACCTAAGTGCACATGTAATGGTCGCGTAATCAAACACACGTCGGTGCGACATACACATATCTGCCTAAATGTCTACATGTCATGGTGAGACTCAACTCCACCATGCCCCATGTCTTAGAGCTCTCAAGCTCCATCACTCAATATGTCATTGGTAATATATCTGAAGTCACTCAGGCTGAATCTCACGTAATCTTGCTCGCCATTTGTGACAAGCATCCTTTAGTATTACCATTGATGTCAGGCCTTCATCGACTCCATTACCCGATGCAAGTGTCGATGGGCAACAAATCTGATCAATCCTGACTCCTATCACACAAATCGAAGTCTATCTTGATAAACATGGCCAGTGTCTTCCTTGGGCAACCTCTTTTGGGAGATACCTCGGTCTCTTACACCCATGCGCCTCGAGTTCTCTTTGATTCCCTGAGCATGCATTTTTGCTATGAATGAAAATATTTTTCAACAAAAATTTGTTTTTTAACCATGGACAACCTAAAATTATAAATAGTGGATAGACTCAGATAATCTATTTTGTGAGACCCAGCCCTCCGATGTTGTAGTGGTCACTGATAAATAATGTGTTGGTAAACCCTCAGAGACAATTCTCTGAAACCACCTCATTGCACTCGCTCCTATTGTTTTAGATTCCCGGTGCATATGGAAATACAATGAGTCATTTCATTTTCTTAACGATCGAGCTCATTTGGACGTTGTCTTATTAATCGAGCCACTAATAATCAACACCTACAGCGGTGTTGATCCTGGCAAATGTATTCGACCATCGGCGAACACTAACCTGATGTCGATCTCAACTATGCACTCACCTAATTTCTAGGTTACCCAGTGTATATGGAATGCATGATACGATTTCCAACACATTCATGCTAATATATTCACACGCATATATATTAACATAATTAAATCATAAAACATGTTATCTTAATTCTGATCAATTACACGAGAAATTAACTCCCATGAGCTAATTTAACAAACGCCAGGCAATTCATTGTAGATAAACCGATCATACATTTTCACCAAAAAAAAAAAAATTCGTGTCACTATTCATATTACTATTCGCGTTACTATTCAAGTTACAATTCACGTTACTATTCACATTACTATTCACGTTATTCATTTTCTAGTAATAACACATAAAATGGCTGACTCTCGGACCGTATAAAGCGCGGGCACCTCTTGGTCCCTTCACGGTTCATCAGAATATTGTGATACCAAAACACCTGAGAAACCGAAGACATCGGTCAGGGAGCAAAACCAAACCTGTAGTTTGGTATGCGAAAGCAAGATCGAAAGATTCTGTCATGACTATCTAAAAGCAGTCTCGAATTCGCTTGGCTATCACAGCTTGATCCAGAAATTGCTTACGAACTGTCGAAAAATAGTCACAATTCTAAAAATTCCTACACTCGGTCAAATTTGAGAACTGAAATTCTGACTTTTCAAACCTCTAGTCAATTCAAATCATTAAATAGCCTTTAGGCTAGAAATAACTAAATGGAAAATTCTCACACACCTCGTGGGTTTGGCGAAACTCAAGACCCCTTTGAGTATCCACGCGTAGCTCTTGTCGCGTAGATCAACTTTGCTTTCAGCCCCAATGAAAATTTACGGTCTGATTTTCATAGATCTGAGAAAGAAACAAAGAAAGAAAAAAAAAATCTAAATTCTCTCTCTCCACGCTTTTTCCCTCTCTCTCCCTCCCGAACTAATCCCCTTCTCCTATTTTTGAATTTCATTTTATTTTCGTTTTTTATTATTATTATTATTATTATTATTTATTTTATTATTATTCTTATTATATTTTTAGATCTATAATGCATATTGCTTCATTTGGTTTTATTTCTACCTCGAAACCATTTATTTCTTTTTAGTTCATTTTATTTTAAATGAACTTAGCCCAAGTCATTTTTGACTTACTGAGTACCACGTAAATTCTTGTCCACTAAAGTCATTGGCGACTTATCACCCAGAAAATCGTAAAATATTAAGTTGTCTCGAATTAATGAAAACTTTAGGTTGCTAGATTCAGCGAAGGCAATTTATGGCGCAATCAGTTTCGATCATCAGAGATCCCCAGAAATTTTCGATTACAGCAAAATTACCAGATTTTCTCATTTTCAAAATTGATTTTTTAGTTTTACATAAATAATTTTAATTTTAATTTTATGTTTATTTTGTTTTATTAAGTCGTCTTTCAGTTGATGGACGGAGAGAAATGGAGGATTATTAAGTATTAAAAACCTGGCTCGATCTGAGCTCTGGGTCCACCCTTGATATCAACGCTATTCATCATGCCTTGTATTTTATTTTTTTGCTTATTCTCTCTTCCATCCCTAAACGGATCTCTCTTCTGTCTTCAAATGCATTTTTCAGCCATTGTTGTTTTTGAGATTGCAGGCATTACTGGTTTTGTTACGGAAGGGCTAGCTCACAGTGGGATGAGCGGAAAACCTTCCACATCACCTTCTTTATAGAGAAGTTAGAGCGACTTGGTTTCTGAGCTTACTACATTGACCGTGAAGGCAGGATAAAGCTCTTTGCTTGGAGCAGTGGAGTGGATGCGACTCTTCGAGGATCACGATTCAAACGCATATCTGATGAAGAATCAAGTTATGGGTGAATAAGATCACGGCATGACCCGTGATGCAGAAGAAGATGTCATCGATTAATTCATCGCCAACATGGATCATCATGCGCCATCAAAGACTTCGATTCCTCAAGTCCACGCCTACTTGTGTGGGATTAGCCCGACAAGCTACCATTCATTCCGCGACCTTGGCGATCCGTTAAGGATATAAATGTGATGATAAGGGCGATTATGGCCTAATAGATCGAAATGGCAGTCTTGAAGCTCTAGGCTACACCAGCTTCCGAGTATCCGCTCACTGGCGATCAAGTTGTGGGGGCGCGAGGAGAAGCGACCCCTCTTGATGAAGGAACCAAATTGGAGGTCACCATCAAACCCGCACATCGTAAGAGAATATAATCAATAAAATCTGTGAATCAATTAAGAGGATAATAAATGAAAAATTAATGATTTGAAGCTTGATTAAAAGAATCTAAGTCCATTTAATTTCTGAAAAGTCAGAGGTTTTCTTGGAAACCTCTCTTTCGTTCGGACCGAGCCATCCGAAGGGGGTTTCCTTTGTCTACGGCTGAGAAATGGGCATGCACCTATCGAAAGGAGAATAAAAGCGACACCGTTTGGCACAGAATTTATCTAGTTAGTAATTGGGACCTGCACATTTACCTTTTTCCCCATTTTATTAACATCACGGTTTCTAAAAGGTTCTAGAAAGACAAATTTTATTAATTTCAATAATATTATTGGTTAATTATATAAGTTTCTCTACAAACACATGTTTAACTACATATAAGTATTTTAAAATAATATTTTGAAAGGAAAATTAATTTTAATGCTTCAAACTTACAATAGATCTGATAGATTCAATATAAATTACTAAAAATCACAAACAATAAAATAATATCTAGATTAACCGCATAATAATCCAACATAAAACCTATAAATTTGATAATATAGTAACTAAAATATTTTCGATTTCGGTTCTTTAATATAATGACAACCATAATATAATATATTCGATTGATTGAATCTGCTTTAGTTGTGTGAATCACTCCCATACATTTAAAACGTCACAAACTATAATATTTATGTTTTTTATTTTATTTTTTATATTCATTCACTTTTGCATACCTCTCATCCTTTTAACACTTTTTTCAAGCCTCAAAATTTGTTTTTATTTAATTATATATTTTTAATAATATGAAAATATATTAAATTAATTAGGTTGAGTTTACATGATAACAAAATCTTATATCTTTGTAATGCTCCCAATAGATAGAGTTACAGTAGTCTTGTGACCCATCACAATCTAGACCAGCCATTAACCATATATTAGGCGGACTATCTGACGAGAAGTATCAATCTAAGCGCTAACAAAAGAAGCTCTCTAAAATTATATAGTTAAGAGCGGAAATAAATGTATCCGTGGGGAAGGTAGACATGAAGAAACCAAACGATAGATGACCCCATATCCTTTCCTCGAGTCAACTTTCGAGCAGAGTTATTGTGCTCCACTAATGATGCACCTATGCTGCCCCCTTTAATGCGATTTGGATGTGCATAGGGTACTGATAGATCCTAGCAATGCGGCGGACTTGTTACTGTACTAAGCCTTAGTAGAGAAGCTTTCATAGGTATGGTGAACTGTTGGGCCGAATCCTCTAGTTTTAATGGTGCAACTACCATAACTTTAGGACATGTCGCGCTCCCTATAAAAGCTAAGCTAGTGACTCAATAGGTTATGTTCTCAATCGTCGAAGACTTAGGGCCTTCTCTGACTCCATAATGAGGAGGCACGGTGCGCTCAATAGGGTGCTCCATGACTACCCTTAGAAGCGGTTAGCTATTTGACTAATGTTGGGCTGATTGACCTTTAGCGATCGACTGGTGCGCGTAATAGCAATGTTATCAGCTATCTATGTAGGAACAGAGAGGGGAGAAGAGCACTGAAAAGCCTATCCTCGAAGTTCAAACCCCCGCGTAGCAATCATAATTCGTCGCCTAGATTAAGGAGGAAGAGAAGGATCCGTTGGTGTCTCCCACCGGATAAAGTTGTGACCCGTTCCGGGGGTCCGTTGACTGCAGATCCAGCCTCACGGAATGCGTGAATGTCGGGTAACTGGCCAACTCTGAAAATCAGTGAGTCTCCACCTTATGCGGGAGCTACCCGAGAATCACTGTCCCGATCAGCCAGTAACTCCAGAAGATATATATATATATATATATATACATGAGTAAAAACGACCACTTGGGCCCATAAAACAATACTCATAAACATACTAACTATATACCATAGTTACAAGAGTTAAAATTTTACTCTTATACAACATATATTCAAATTCTATAATTCTAATACATGTAATACATCATAAAACCAAAGCCTGGCTTGGCTTTTTTTCTTCATGAAGCCTCACATGATGGCCGTCTCTCGTGCACTCCACATGCACGAAATAATATAATTCCCTTGTGAGGGTGACTAATGCCCGATAGTGGAATCACCACTAAATGGTTTTACTCCACCTAAGTGCATATCTGATGCAAGTAAACACACATTCAAGCAAATCTGTGATCTTACTTGAATGTCTACATGACTCAAACTCATACCAGTCTCAGAGCTCCCTCCTTGCCTAAGCCATGTATGAAACATTATTTCAAAACAAAGATATTTGTTTTTTATTTGTGAACTGACCCTCAGAAATAAGTAGTGGGCCCGAGCTCAGATTTATCTATTTGGTGGACCCTCGGAGTGTATATCAATTGGGCGGGCTAGACGATTGATATTTTATATGGACTACCCTCCGATATTTTAATGGACACTCTCAGATAATTATTATAATTAGTCAACCCTCCGAAACACTTCTCTCAGGTATCCACCTCATTGCACTCACTCCTATTGTTCTCTGGTGCCCCAGTGCAAATGGTATGCATGATGCCAATTCCAATACAATTTATATAACACATACAAATATATATAACATGATATACATTTACATAATTTAATCACACAAACATGTTATGTAATTTCACAATCCATTACACCAAAAATTAGCTCAGTGGGCTAATTAACAATCCATGAAGCAATTCGATTTGAATTGCTCGACCAAGTACATTATTTCACAAAATATTTATTGAACATTATTCATGAACGGTGAAACCCTTGAATTCTTGTTCACGAAAAATCCCACCAACATCGATTCCGCATGAAACCCGGATTCCATAACCGTTCCGGCGCGTCTGGCATCCATGTCTGATTTATTTCCCAAATTGCACCGTTAACAACCCAAGCGGTCGAGTGGGCGATCCGCGGTTGCACATGTGGAGTTCAAAGTACAACAATTTGGTTAATTTTTGGGACCCGATCAATGATGATTCGAGGCCTTAAACCAGCAGAAACATCGCATCAAAACACTTAAACGAAGTGTAAACTCAAGTCGGATGAAACCTACCTCACGGAGTTTGTGAAACTCCGCCATTTGACCCACGCATAGGCCTTGCGCGTAGAGCGCTTTGCTTCTTGCTCAGAAGAATTTCGGCCCGGTCGGATTGCTAGAAAACTTAGAGCGAGTACCTTCTCCTCTAAAAATGAAAATCTCTGAAGCTCTTGGACGATTCCCTCCTCCTACACGTTTTCTTTTCTCCTTTTTCAATTTGGGAAGACAACCACTATTCAAACTTTTGTCCTATTATCATTTAACCATTCCATTAATACCGATCATGTCCCTAAGCTTGGATTTTCGACATTTGGCACTATCTTGGCCTTCTTTTTCCATCATTTCTCTACTCATGCAACATAAGTAACATGAGTACATGTTATAAGTGACTTTTTTCACATCACATGTCGTTTTACAGCTCCCGATACTCGATACTTTTTTCACATCACATATGAGTCTTGGGTCGTGAAATTCGGCAGTGTTAGCTAGATTTGTGAGCGATTCCAATGGTGAAATCGTTTAGGTCATCAGAGATATTGAGAATAATTTGATTTGTCTTAGAAATTACGATTTTGCCATTTTGGAAAGAATTGGAATTTTCTCTGGGTCTTACATTCTCCTCCTTAAAGAAGATTTCGTCACGAAATTAAAACGTCCTTATTGCATTTCGCGTGCATATCTGGCGTGCACTACACCATGCATGTAAACTAGTCATTTAAATCTTAAGCGACTAAATCATGCCTTCGTCACTAGCGAAGGGATAGGTAGCGCATCGTGTCCTCGCGCTCCGTTAACTCCTGCTCCTTAGTCTTGTGTGTGGCCCTCCATTCTTACTCGTGGTCTTCAGGTATGGCTTGTCCTTGTTATCAAAAATCTGTATTTAGTCCATCGCCGAAAGGTCGCCAGTGTCGACCTCGGTCACAATCACACGATCCACATGAGAGTGGATGCGGGTATGCCGGGAGCATGGAGACTTGAAATACCTAGTGGACACCTGACATGTTGGGTGGTAATGCCAACCGGTACGCAACAGTGTCTACCTTCTCGAGTATCTCGAAAGGCCCAATAAACCTCGGCGATAGCTTCTCGCGCTTGCCCGAACGACGCTCCTGCCCAGGCATCACCTTGAAAGGCGTGATCCGACCTCGAACTCTAAGGGTGGCGTCGCACATCAGCATAAGCTCTTCTCTGAAGGCTACGGGCGGGTGAAGGCATTAATAATGTCAGCTCACACTTCTTGGAGGTGTCCTCTAACGAATGGACTTGATGATGGAGCTCTCTCCCGCTCGGTCGACATAGCGGTGTCTGCATGGCCTCGAAATACAATGCCTCGCTATGGTGCCATCATATGCTCGCTGACAACTATTGTTGTAGGCGGAATTCCACTAAGAGCGAGTGCTCTTCGGCTACCCTTATGATCCGAGGGCCATGCTCGTAGCATGTCCTCTAACACACAATATGAGTCTCTTAGGCGCCATGCATGCGTGGGTGGAAAATTTGTACTCATGGTGTGGTGTACTTATGCCTTTGGAAACTCTTCCAAAAGTGCGTCGTAAGCCTCAGGTCCTATCGACCTTCTCAGATATTGGTACTCATGTGTAGGACTATCTCTCGAATGTACAGCCAGATCTCTCAATGTGAAGGTCGGCCGCGCAATTTAGAAAATGCGGCCCAGGCTTAGTGATCGGTCCTTTATCTTTCCCATGCAGCGTCGTGCCTGCAGTGTCCATGGCGAAGTGGGTCTAAAATCCATGTGGCGTGCTCGCTTCCACTTCGGCCCGCCTCCGATGGGCCCGAAGTAGCCTGGCAGCTTTTGGTGCTCGGCCGCCCAACACAACGACATGAGACGCGCCGTCGCCTGAAGTCCCTACGTGCCTCTTCGACTCGCTCGAAGTCTTTTGTGATGAAGATCACGATATCTTTATTGCTACACTGGATGCCTGTGAATCGAGGCTTGGAGTGAAACTCTTTGAGAATGTCCTCTCTCCGTCGGTCGGTAGGAACCACTGCCCATCCTACATCAAAGACTACCATCGTATTGGATGGTCGACCCTCATCTTTGTACCTTGATACCAGGTCACGATGGACACTATATCTGCGTCACATCCTTTAGGACTCAATCACTCTGCTTTCAGCGGAAGGCGGTTGTAGCTACTAAACTCACTAATACGAGCACATAAGACAGATTGTAGTGAACTATCCCAGTCTCGACATCGCCACTCCCGGGAAGCTATCTTGCTTGATGCTCCACAGTGACTTAGACTTAACATCGACCACCACATTTGCCTTACCCGGGTGATAATGCAAAGTGAGTCATAATCTCTGGGAACTCCGTCCGTCTCGTTGCCTCCATATTGAGGTCATTTGTGAAAATATACTTCAAACTTTGTAGTGCAGTACCTCGGAGCTCCCCTCGCCATATAAGTAGTGGCTGAATCTTCAAGGCGAAGACTACGGCCTGACTCCCAGTAGGTGTGGGTAGTGCAACCATGATTCTTGTTGATAGGAACCATAAGCTACTACGCTTCGATTTGCATCAAAACACATCCCGATTCGACCCTCGACATCCTGATACCTTTGTGGCCTTTTGTCCCTGTCGGGACTATCAAGATATGTTTGTAGTAAGTCTCCCCTTCAACTCTTAGAATGCCTCCTCAAATCGGTCATCTCACTCAAACTTGACACTCCTTTAGAGTCAATCTTGTCATAAGTCTTTAACTGTCGGGAGAAATCCTCGATAGATCTCTGTAGTATCGATGGAAATCCCAGGAAACTCATATCTCGGTAGGCTTGGCCTCTCCCGACTCATCACGGCCTGACCTTCTCTGGGTCTGTGACCGCGATGTTGATACCACGTGTCACGAAATTTCACCTCGATGGCAAACTTGCACTTACTAAACTTATCTGGTAATGGTCTCCAGCAAGCTTTGTAATACAATCCTCGAAATCGATACCTCATGCTCCCGCTCTACTTTGGGAGTAGATCAAAATATCATCCACGAAGACCACGACAAGGCCCGATCTAGATAGGGTTGGAACCACAATAAATAAATCGTGAATCTTCTTGGCGCGTTAAATCGATCGAAAGAAGCGTCATAATGCTTCAGAAGTGCCCATGCTTTCCACGTCCTAAACGTTGTCTTAGGATATCTTGTCTCCCCAACTCTCAACTAATGGTAACCGGTCGCAGTCTATCTTAAAGTAGACTCGCTCTCTACTCCATGATCAAACAAATCATAAATCCTGGAAGATAATGATAGTTCTGCGATCATCAACTTCACTCATTGTTCAGGTAATCATTGCGATGAGATCTTTATCTATATGTGGAAATCTTGGCGGGCATGTAGTAGGTGTTGATTCAATGATTTACCTGTCAAACTAAGCTCCTGTAGGCGGACTTTGAGTTCTTACGACCATTGGTGCCATCATGCGAGTCATAGAGATGGGTGAAATCGCAGTGTGACTTCGATAAATACCATGACCCTACATGGAGTGGTCGGGTAGCTCATTTGGGAAAACATCATACTACTTTGCCTTTAATGAGGTAGATCTAAGTCACGATCTCCTGCGTCCTCTAGAATTAAGGCTCATTAGCCGCTCAGCGTATGACTTTGGACTTGTATAACGTAAGGCGAAAATATCATGCCATCATGAAATACCGCAGAAATGCGATCTGCGTAGGTAACCCTCCTACCCATTTCTGACTCGATCGCGATAGCAAGTGTGTGACCCGTCGAGGGATGACATCGAACTCGATATGTCCATGATCCTCGATACACTATGAGTAGAGTCCCGAAATCTAACTCGCGAAATTTGCGACATATAAATCACATCCTGTACAATCACTGAGGGAGAACTCACATCTGAGGCTCTCAGATTTCCGACCTCTGCTTTAACTCATCACCAGCGATACATCGATGAATGAATCGCAAACGTGGGATGGTAACACTCTTGCCGTGAGCGGATGCAAAAGCGTACCTGTATAAGCGGTGTCTGGCGACCCGGCTGCGGTGTGATGCGCGTAGACCATGCAGACCTGACGTCCACACATGTCTCTGCGTCTTTACCTCGGCCCTGACCTGGCCTCCTCGGCTGCACATCGATGGGGAGGTGCGGTGACTCCACTGGCCGAAATTGGCTCCTACGGCACATGTCGAGTGTAAAGGAGCGTATTGTATCTCTCTGTCTTACCAGCGTGGGGCTGATCCGAAACCACCAGGATCCACATCTCTGGGGCGATCTCTCTGTCTCCAGGTTGTTGGCAATGGTAGCACACCATCTGCCCAGCCTGACCGGCAACTCTCATCTGTCCCTGGCTTGGATGGCCGCGACTCTGGAACCCTCGTGAACTAGAAGCCCTCTGCTTCTTTCCTAAACTAGAAGAAGACCGACTCTCCTTCCTCTTGCTCTGCTTGTAGCATCAGAAGTGCTCAGGCATCGTCTATCTCTCTCTACATGGTGAGCTGTTCCAACCATGGGTCCATATCCTGTGGCAGTCACACAATCCTGGCAGATGGTTAACCCCGGTCCAGTGTGATCTCTAACCTTGGCCGTATGCGTGGCGTATGATCATCAATGATCGGTAGCTACGTGAACTTCAACCCACGTAATCCATCACAATCATACGCCACCACTGCTTCGACATGGAACTCGAGCCCCTTGGCATGCCTCGCGATGTCTGGAAAGTACTTACCCATGAGCGACACGAAACTCTGCCCTTGTCGCCGCCTCAGATTTCTGAGGTCCTTGCCCCATTCCGCGTGCCGGGCCTCACCCTCTGCATTTGGGCATTGAGTCGATCTGATCGTCGAGTAATCTTCATAGCCTCAGCGCAGCCTCTATCTGCATGAACCAATGATGCCACCATTGGATCTCCTCCCCCCTTGAATGTGGGAGGATGATGCCACAAATCTCTGAGGATTCTTAGGACCTCCACAGTACTTGTCACGTAGCTTGTCTTCATGGCAGCCACTTGCATGATACCTGCGTCTCGTGAGCCTGCGATCAAATCTTTGGTGGCTGCTCAAATGCAGTGGTGTGACTAGTACCTAAGTGGGCGCCTCGTCCTCGTCCTCGACTAGCCATCTACACAGTTCAAATGGCAAGTTAAATACAATGCAGTATCTCTAAGGCATAAACACAGGCCTGAGACACTATTCATACTCAGAATATACAGTTACTATTCTATGTCCCCTCATTTAAATGCAATGCGAGACAATTAATTCATATGTTAAATTATTTTTATCCACAAAAATTTTATTTTTGAAAATTTTATTTTTTCAAAATTTTGTCCTATTTTATTTTATTTAATTAAAATTTTTTTTCCAAAAAAATTTTGTGATGAACAGTGTTCATGAAGCGATGTCAATTAGTGACTGAAATATCTTTTGAGTAAAAAAGCGCCAGCGCACCATGTGCCTGACCAGCCCGGCCTGTCGCGCCTGGCCGCGCCGAGCGCGCTGCGCAGCGCGTGTAAATGCCCGGCCAATGATATCGTGTTTGAGACCTGGTAATTATCCTGAGCGGAGCATCATGCTCGTGGCGTTGCGATGCGTGTCGCGGCGCGCGTACCACGCGCTGGCTAAGTATCTGAAATTTGTTTGTGTTGTATTTTAACCGCAGCCGCAGCCTTCTCCACCCCACTATCCGCAATACACCTAGGTGTATTCGCGTCTAACGCCAATGGAAACCAACTCCCGATCCTGATACAATAAGTGTATTGCGACATAGTGCCCAACAACCTAGCCCTTCCTATGTCACAATACAACCCGTGGTCTTGCAATACACTTCCTCACCAGCCTTGCCCATTCTCTAGGTCATAATACACTTAATTGTATTCTTGATACAATCCAGTAAGCCATTGACCCTTCGCCCATGAAATGATTTTACGCCCTTTATCACGCTCTTCTTGATACAATTGCTGCAACATGCTATATCCTGATACAATTGGGCGAGTAGCCCCGAATCGATCTACACACGTTTTTTTAGTTTTCATTATTATTATTATTATTTATTTTATTTTTTCTAGCTATTGGAAAATATACAAAAAAAAAATATCTATAAATTTTTTTCTCATTTTCGACATTTCGAATAAATTTATAAAATTTATTTTATTCAATTTTCTTCAGTTTATACTGTAAAGAGCCTTAGAAAATAATTTTCTCTGATAAACCAGAAATAAATTTATAAAATTTATTTTATTTATTTTCTTTTTCCCAGTTTTATACCTTTGTAAAACTCCGGGGAAATTTTCGAACACACAATGTCTTGCATTTACTAGCACCCGATTCACTAACATAAAAATTCATGTTATACATATTTTTCACACAACAATTCATCAAATCACACATCAAACACATCAAACACATGCATGTAGTATACTGAGTGTTGTCAGTGATTTCTAGGTAATCATACCTAAACAACATCGAACCACACTAAGTGGTGATGGAGTACCCCTGAGCAGACTCCACAGGTGATACGTATACCTATCTTTGTGATACAGTTGACGCCCCATTCCGGGGGTCAGTTGACTGCGTCGACTGCGGAATACTCGTGAATGTCGGGTAACGGGCGGAGCTCACGCGAACGAGTCTCCTTATGCGGGGAACCCTGCAGAATCGCTGTCGATCACATGACATCAGAAGATATATATATACATGAGTAAAAACGGCCACTTGGGCCCATAAAACAATACTCATAAACATACCAACTATATACCATAGTTACAAGAGTTAAAATTTTACTCTTACACAACATATATTAAAATTCCTTGATTACAATACATACTTAATACATCATAAAACCAAGCCACTGACCAGACTTTCTTCTAAAGTAGCCCTCCCATGATGGCGCAGTATCCTCGTCACGCTCCACATTTTTGAAATAATATAATTCCCTCGACGGGGTGAGCTATTAATAATTGGAATCACCTAAATGGTTTACTCTCCGCACTAGTGCATATCACGATGCTTAAAGTAAACACACATTCAACGAATATGTGATCTGCTTGAATGTCTACATGACGACTCATACCCAGGAGTCCTCCATGGAAGCTCCTCACACTTGCCTAAGCCATGTATGAGAAACATTATTTTCAACAAAGATATTTGTTTTTTTATTTGTGGACAACCCTCTCCAGATATAAGTAGTGGGTGAGCTCCAATTATCTGTTTAGTGGACAGCCCTCAGTGTATATCGATTGGTAGACTCAGAGCGATTGATATTTTATATGGGCTACCCTCCGATATTTTAACGGACACTCTCCGATAATTATTATAATTAGTCAACCCTCTGAAACACTTCTCTCAGGTATCCACCTCATTGCACTCACTCCTATTGTTCTAGGGTGCCCCAGTGCAAATGGAATGCATGATGTCAATTCCTATACAATTTATATAACACATGCAAATATATATAACATGATATACATTTACATAATTTAATCACACAAACATGTTATGTAATTTCACAATCCATTACCAAAAATTAGCTCACGTGGGCTAATTAACAATCTGAGCTTAATTCGATTTGGGTACTCAACCAAACACATTATTTCACAAAATATTTCATGAACACTATTCACATGAACAGTGAAACCCTCGGGTTACTATTCACAGCAAATCACCAACATCGATTCCACTTTGTGAAACCGAATTCCATAGCCATTTCCGGCCTCATACACATCACAATACAATTTGTTTCCCAAATTACACCATTAACAACCCAAACAGGTTCGTAGGCGAGTCATAGATGCACATATTGAGTTTCCAAAGTTACAACAGATGTTCCGAGTTTTGGACCTATCAAGCGACAGATTCGAAGGCCGCGAATCAGCGAAACATCATAAAAACACTTAAGCAAGTGTAAAACTCCAGTAAGGATGAAACCCCTACCTCACGAGTTTGTCGAGAACTCCTTAAAACCGAGCCAGTATAGGCCTTCTGCGATAAGTAAACACATTTTTTGCTCAGAAGAATTCGGAATGGTCGGGATCGTAAAACTTAGAAAAGACACTCTAAAAATGAAATCTCATTCTTGGACCAATTCCCCTCCCTCACCTTACGTTTTCTTTTCTCCTTTTTCAATTTGGGAAGACAACCACTATTCCAACTTTTGTCCTATTATCATTTAACTATTCCATTAATACCGATCATGTCCCTAAGCTTGGATTTTCGACATTTGGCACTATCTCGGCCTTCTTTTTCCATCATTTCTCTACTCATGCAATATAAGTAACATGAGTACATGTTATAAGTGACTTTCATCACATTATATGTCGTTTCTGGCTTCCGATACTGATACCTCAGCGATGCAATTGGCTTGTCTCGAGTCGACAAAATTCGACGTGTTATTTAGATTTGAGGCGATTCGGCGGTGAAATCCGTTTCCATCGTAGAGATACAGAATAAAATTTCAATTTTTATCGAAATTACGATTTTGCCGTTTTGAAAAGTGGAATTTTCGGGTCTTACAAAAATAACGTTGGGCCAGGTAGAAAAGTTCACTTACATGAGCTTTCTTAATCCCGATGAAGAAAGGGGCGATTCACGACTCTCATCTTTGTTGAATAATATAGATGTATTTGTCTAAAGCCACTCAAATATGATTGAGATTAACCCCACGGTGGCCTCTCACAAACTAAATATTATCCCCGCAACC
The DNA here is from genome assembly GCA_016808115.1 of Tetrastigma voinierianum. NCBI lineage: Eukaryota > Viridiplantae > Streptophyta > Magnoliopsida > Vitales > Vitaceae > Tetrastigma > Tetrastigma voinierianum. The sequence goes on from JAEQBH010000467.1 coordinate 612,496, forward strand.
AAACCAGTAAGACAGAAAGTGAGGCGTTTCCACCCAGATCTCTATCAGATCATTTAGATGGAAGTAGACAACTTCAGCGAGGCGGGTTTCATCGATGAAGTTGCCCAGGAATGGCTGTGAACATGGTGGTGGTTCCCGAGAAGAAAGGGGTAAGTGGTGAGTGTGTATGGGTGCAACGGCCTCGACAAAGCATGCCCAAAAGATAGCTTCCCCTTGCTATGTATAGACCAAATTGTTGATGTCACAGCCAGGCATGGAATACTATTGTTTCTGGATGCTTTCTTTGGGTATCATCAAATTCCCATGCACCCGCCTGATGTAGAGAAAACGACCTTCATTACACCACACGGGTTATACTACTATGATGTGATGCCTTTTGGCTTAAGAATCTTTGGGGCAACTTGGCGCCAAACACAGGAAGTCGTTGACTACCGTCGGCAGCGGAATACTAGTGGATGTCGGAGTAACCTACACGAGCGATCCACAATCGAGTGAGAGTCTCCTTTGTGGGGGCTCTACCCAAATATAACACCCCTATGAAACTTGTCCCAAGCGGAGTCAATATAATCCTGATGATACAAATATGGATAAATGGCCTCTTAGGCCCATACAATATCCGCCAAGCATGCTTGACTATGAATCCAACTATATCAGTAGTTACAGGATTGAAATATTTGCTTCTTATACGATACGCCCATTAAACTTAAAGTTCTAATGCATTGTATACATAATATGACGGCTTTCTTCGATCCTCCGTCCCTAGGACGAGTCCCTACGCGCGCTCCTGGCATAAAATAATATCCCTCGACGAGGTGAGCTAATGCTTTCCCGATGGTGGAATAATACTGAAATTAGGCTACTGTCCCCAAGTGCGGTCTGATGTTCCAAAATAAATGCACATTGACGATTGCATAATCCTGCGAATATACCATGACCAACTCGGATCAGAGTCTGCAGGCTCCTCTCTCACGCTCGCGCCTAAGCCTCATATGAGAATTATTGTTTTGTTAGTTTGTAGACTGACCCTCAGATGAATATATATCAATTGGGCCGCTCAATGATTGATATATTATTTGTTTAATGGACTACCCTCGGAGTGAATATCAATTGGCGCTCGGAAGCGATTGATATATTTTTTCATTTGGACTACCCTCAGATAATTAATAATTTTAGACAACCCTTGAACCGTTTTCTCTGAACTCATCTCATGCACTCGCTCACATAGTCTAGGATGTTCCGATTGCATATGGAATGCATGTATGCCAATTCCATCTGATCTAATCACATACGGAAATATGTAAACATGCACATATCCACATAATATCAATCACACAATCATGTCATGTAATTAATCAATTCATCTGTAGAAAATTCGGCTGTTAGGCTAATGATCAGAAAGCCGCGAGCAATTTAATTTAAATCACTCGACCAAACACATATTTTCACAAAAATATATTTTCGTGATCACTGTTTCGGGAACAGTAAAACCCTAGGTTACTGTTCCTTTCAAAGCACAATTTATCGGTTCACTTGGTGAACCCAGGGTTTTTCTGACCATTTCGACCTCATACAAACCAGCCTGCGCATCAACACATAAATACACAATTAGTCCACCAACTCAGCCATGGACAGTCATGGTATACATTTAGCTAAAAATCATATCAGTCGATCCAGGTTTGGGGCCGTCAGCCTTGATCGTTCAGGCCTCGGCAAAAACATTTACATGAACAGCGAAAGATAAAACCGTAGGGAGAAGCCCCTACCTCTCGAGGTTTGAGGAAGCTCCCTAAATCAGGTACCACGAAGCCTCTCGCGTAGAGCAATTCTCCTTCTTGTCGAGAAGGCTGAAGCGGTCGGATCGGCGCATATTTCTAGAAAAGAAGACTCTCTCTCACTAAAAATAAAATCTGAAGCTCACTGTCGATCTTCCCCCTTCTCCCACGTTTTGGTCTCTTTTCTATTTGAGAAGATGACACTATTCGGTATTTTGGCATTTAGTTCATTTAAAACAAATTCCAAAATAACCATTATGTCCCTCTTTTACCAGTTTTGACATTCGACTCTATCTCGGCCGTCCATTTTCATCATTTCTCTATAAATGCCGCCTTGGCATGATGCGATGTCATGTGACTTCGTCACATCGAAATCGTTTCTGACTGACAGCGATGCCTCGTAAAGCGTGTCAACTTTCCGCGTCTCGGAGTTCTCTGAAATTTACGTGCTAGTTAGATTTGTGACGATTCACGGTACAATCTGTTTCATCATCAGAATCAGAATAAATTCGGATTTTTAACCGAAATTAACAATTTTATGTCGAAATTACGATTTTGCCCTTTTCCATAAATTGGAATTTCTGGGTCTTCTGACTTATCAAAATTGGTGACTAAGATATTCGGACATTGGACAACACAATAGGCCTATATTGGCTGACATGCTCGTGAAATCGAAAACGCTTACGACCACCAAGCATCTGCGAAGGCCTTTGAGAAATTTATTGTGCGGTATGACATGAAACTCAACCCTTTGAAATGTGCATTTGGAGTCAGTTTAAGCAAGTTTTTAGGCTTTATGGTGACCCAGAGAGGGATAGAGGTCAATCCCATTCAACTCAAAGATATAATGGACTCTCAAGCTCCTACCTCTAGGAAAGAAGTCACGTGACGGCGCGATTGGCATCTCTTAGGTACATTCATATCATTCACATACAGGTTAAAACCATTTTCATCACCAAGGAAACTGGTCATTAGAGAATGAGAATGCGACCCAGCCATCTTGTTGATCAAACAATATCTTCTGCGGCAGCGATTCGGCGGCGCGAGATGGCGTTACACTTTACCTTTACCTGGCGGTGTTAGAGGCCTTAGCATGTGCAGCTTTGTTCAAAGAAGATGAAAACCGAAAGCAGAGACCAATATTCTTCGTGACCAAATCTCTATCTGAAGCAGAAACACGGTATACCCGTCTCGAAAAGGTAACACTAGAGCTAAAACCGCCATGCTTCCCGACTTTATCGTCGTCTTGATCAATCTCCGTCACGAAGCACTATCCCAGGCCCGACCTATCGGGAAGGATGGTCTGATAGGAAATTGAAGCGAGGTGGTGTTTGTTTTTACTTAATCTTTGAATAGAACTTTTTTGAAACATCTTGAATGATGCCAATAGCATTAAGTATTAAGTTGTTTGTTTTTTAACATTGGGTAGAGAGTAGGGATGGCAACGGGACGAATTATTTTGGGTTCTTGCCCCGCCTTGCTCTTAATGAGACAGATTTGGTTTAATTGTAATCGGGTTTTTAGCAGGTTTGGGTTTATTTTCTCAAATCCGAGACGGGTTCAGGAGAAGTTCAAGTATTGTTACTCACCTTGCTTAGATTATATTTTAAAAAATAATTTTTATTATTTTATTTTATACTTTAATATAAATAATAATAATAATTAGAATGTTTTTTAATAAATAATTTATAAAAATTCATAATATTTTTATTTTTTATGAAATATATTAATTTTAATATAATAAAAATAAAAAAGCAACTATAAAAAAATAAAAACAAAAATCAAATGTAAACGGGGCGGGTTTAGGAATTTTCATATCCGATCGATAAAGTCAGGTTCTTTTTAAATGAGACAAGTTTGAGGTGAAAGGAAATAAGCGGGCTAGAGTCGGAGATAGAGCCTGCGTCTCAAACCCTTCCATTGTCATTCATAGTAATGTGTATTGCTAGCTCTTCTCCTTGTTAGGCAACGATAGAGTTTTTCTCGTTTTAGTAGAAAATGACTTTTTCTGAATAGAAAAAGCAAAATATTTTCAATTTTTCTATTCAGAATTTTTTTAAAAAATTTGAGTGTTAAATTAGTAAAAAAAAAAAAAAAAAAAAATTGGAACTATGTCTATCATTTTCTTCACAACTTATCCAAAATGGCTTTAGGATCAATGTTTTGAAAACCGGATCATCGACTGGCCACAAAATCGGTCTGGTTCAATGTAAAAACACTGGTTGTGAATGAATCGACGATCGAACCGGTGAACCGGATGAACCAACCTGTATAACCAACCTGTATATATATATATATATATATATATATATATATATATCATTCAAATTCCAACCCATAGTTTATTTTGGACTAAATTCACAATTTAAAATTATTGGCCATTAGACTTTCATTGTGGACAATGGCATAAATCATGTAAGATGCCATTCGAGTGAAGGGGGAATTATGATTACAATTAGGGAATGCGATTTTAAGGTTGAATTTTCAAAGCTGGTAGTTAGTGAATGCGGTTTTAGGTTGAACCACCCAAAATCGTGTCTATTTAAAAAACAAAAAGACTAATTAAAAGGAATATTTTGAAAAAATCTATATGAATTATTTTTTTAAATGAATTACTTTAACATCAAACTATAATTATTGAACTCCAAATAATTCTTAGGTATACTTTAACTATTTATATCTTGGATTTGTGATCTATTGTAAGTTTGAATCAATAATATTACTTTTCCTTTTCAAGAAAAATAAATAATAAATAAAAAACATTAAAGAAAACAGTACTTAAAAACTTATATATTTATATTATTTAATCTTTATATTGATGGATTAAATAAATAAAATTATTTGAAGTAATAAATAGCTAAAATTGATTTGAAGTATCAAATAAAAATAATATATCAAATTTAGTTACTATTTTTCTTTTTCTTCCTTTACTTTTCCTTCGGTTTTCTTTTCCTTACATTTTTTCCTCAAAAACAAAACATAGCCTTAGGGATAAATGGAAACCAAGAAAAATCCAAGTTAAAATGTTTATTAATTCATTATAGTAATTTGATTATTTTCTTTTATTGAAAATTTCACTTGGTAACGGTTTTGGACCTTTTGGTGTATTTTGTTGTTGCATTGTAATTATATCTATTCAACTAGTCTTTGGTCTTTAATTTGGTCTTTTTTTATCTAATTACATATATATATATATATATATATATATATATATATATATATATATATATATATATATATATATATATATATATACCATTGAACACGCGTAGGTGAGATGGTTGGGATCTCTTTAATAACCAATGATCTCAAGTTTGATCCTTGGTAATACAATTCGTGTCATCGTAGATGAGACTCTCAGTATCCCTGGCAGAGTCTTGATGACTCCCTCCCACACATACAACGCCAAGTGTAAAAACCAGTCATTGGTATTTCACCCAGTGACTAAACTATTGGATAACCACCCGATATTCATGAATTTTTTATCATATCCGTGTGTTGTTCATAGGTCACGTCTTTCGAGGAGTCACAGCGGGATCATCGCGCCTTCACGACATTGTTATGGGCTTTCCGTGGTGATCATGTCCTAACCCTTGCAGAAATTTGGGTTTTTTTTTCACCTTGGGGGGATCACGTCTTGTTGCGCTACTTGCGTGGTTATATTTGTTATTGTTTTATCTGACCGCAGTCTTTCTCCGAATTTTGGGCGTGGTCCCATTTAGAACTCACCACACATTCACGAGAATGGTGAATAACGTTTACCATGCGCCATGGCTTCGGCGCGATGTGACCATGCATATGAAATGCAATCATGTCATTTCATGCTATGTCATGCTACATGCAACATTTATAAATTCCGGATAATTATATTTCGTACATATAATTTATATTCATCACAATTTCCATGTTAATACATCACGCGAGCACATATTAACATGATTTTTATACATAATAGTATTTATTTATTTTTCCAACAATACACACAAAATGACCCAAATCTCGGACCCATATGAAACAAGGAACCTCTTGGTCCCTTCATGGTTCATCAGAATTCTTTGTGATAAAACACCACAAAACCTAAAGACATCGATCAGGGATCAAACGAACTCAGCCCTAGTCAGGAATTGCATCAGGAACCAGTCAAAAGAATTCCGATATAAGATCCCAAAATCTTTGGACTAAATCACCTGACTATCACGGGCAGAAGACAACCTATGCCATTACATGACTTTTAGGCTAAAAATATTCCAAGTAGGAAAATTCTCTATCTCGTGGAGTTTGACGAAACTCCAAGATTTTGGTACCCACGCGTAGCTTGCGATGCATGGATCAACTTTTCTTCTCACTCCAACGAAAACCGACGACTCGATTTCCGTAGATCTTAGAGATAAACGAAAAACATCTTTTCTCCTTTCTCTCTCTTCTCCTCCCTCACGCTACGATCCTTGCCATTTATGCCAAAAATGGCCCTTTGCCCTTCGACTTTTCTTAATTTCTTTTCTTTTTTAACTTTTTTTTTTCTTTTCCTTATTTATTTTCTTAACATTCTTGTTTTATCTTTCCCATTATTTCCTACTTGACATGGCTCGATGTGGTCGTTAATATGATGTCTGACATGTCATCTTAATGTCGCTCCGCAAGGTCTTAAATCTTATCACGGGATCATGACATGCGTCACCTAACACCCGATGCCCCGAAAAATAAGAAATTCTGACTGTCTTGGAATCCGACAAAATTCGATGGGGTAACTAGATTTCACGAGACGAATTCAATGGTGAATTCCATTTCATTATTCGAGATCTAGAACATTTCGGTTTTGATCGAAATTACCAGTTTCTGATTTTCGACAAAATTGAATTTTTCTGATTTTACACTTCAATCGCTTTAATTGATTGGTAGCATGATGACCCCTTCTGGTAGTTTCTCAGATTTGTCAGTGGCAGCAATTAATGAAGAGAGCTTTCATTTCTCCACAATAATGAATTTTCAGGTTTAAGACTACTCATTGCTCCTTTCTCTACATAAGTTCCTCTGATGCATTAGCAACTCATACGATTCTAATCTTTCAAGTTGAAGGAACCTTTCCGAAGAACATACCATCTTTTTCCCGACATATGCACGGTAGCATAATCTAAGAATTTGCAGTGATGTCAACTTCTTTAGGATCTTCATTGGATCATCTCTTAACCCGTTCCCATGACTCGAGTTTGAGGAGGTTTGGAGGTAGAATTGATTTGTAGAGCAACTTCTCAAACTTCTCGAACATGGCCAATTCATAAAGGTAGGCATGGTCTTGAAGAAAGGCATGGTCGGGAACTAATGTTTTGTTATGATCATGAGTAACATTCTTCTCCCCACACTAAACCCGATTCGAGTGAAGGTGATTTAACAATGTTTTCTTTGAATGCTTTGTAAATGACAAATTCAAGACTCGAAGAGCAGTCAATTTAGCAATAATTCAAATACAAAGTGGGACATCTAAGTGACATCAAGCTCCTAAGCTGGGTCAATTTTCCTAAGTCATCTCCCCGCCACAAACCAACTGCCCAAAGCTGAAGTTTGAAGATTGGTGAGTTGCTCCCGCTTACAGTAGTTATTCAGTACACACTTGTTTATTTGGGATTGACTTGAAACTTTGCCTTCTCGACACCCTAGATGTCTCAATTTCTGCAATTTCCAAATTGAATATGGTATATTACAATGAATATCTTCTAAGTCAAGACTTTGCAGATTAACCAATTACCAATGATCATTGGAAGCTTTATAGTATTATAAATTAAGCAATAATTAATTTTGTAAATATTTGTACCTCAACGTAGTTACCCTGAGGTTGATCTAATATGATGTGTAATGGGTTTCCGTAATGCCCGAGCATATTACTTAAATGCCAAGTGCCAACTAGTACTGTGAATGAATGTAGCATTAAAACTTTATTATTATTATTATTATTATTATTTTGACATTTAATAATGCACATCACGTGAATGTGTAAGATGACTTAAAGATGGGAGACCCAAGGGACGAGGCGAAGTCCCAATATTTGTGGCCCCACTATTGCTTTAAATTATTGTTGATTAATTTGCACATAAAAATAAATCAATTATGGACAAATTATCGAATAATTATATTTTTAATGAATTTGACTTATAGTTTAGCTTATTCATGATTTCGAGGGATATAATTATTTAGGCAACAATTTTGATGATGTGTTTCTTAAACAAATTTGTCACAGTAATGTTTATAATTAAATTTTAATTTATATATATATATATATATATATATATATATATATATATATATATATATATAAAATACATGTTTTTACAAAATATACATGTTAATATATTAGTATTAATATTCCCGCTAATAAGTTGGTGTCTAGTTTCAACATAACTTTTATAAATTTGAATTTTTTTTTACAAAACAATAACAATTGTAATATATATCAATATAGAGGGCTCATGCCAAGAAATTTTTAATTTCTAAAAGCCGTGGAATTCATATTTGAGTGGAGATTACCAAATTGAAATTCCTAATTAATTTTTCTTAATTCATATTTAGTTTTATGAATTGTTTAGGTGGAATTTATATAACACTTCTTCTATCCTTTGATGAAATCTTTAGGCATGATTTTTTTTTCGTAGTTTAGTGTTTGATTTGGCTTGCTTACAAAATAATGAAAAATTATTTAATGATCCTTACATAATCCTTAAAAATTAATGAATGAAAAGTTGAGACTCAACATAAATCAAATCATCTCATTCCAAGACAAGCGTCGTGCGATAAAATTCACTTAAAAAAATAAATATATTAAATAAACCTACAAAAATTGAAAACCACAAACCAAAAAGAATGAAAAATAAGCAGTATTAGCACATGATTTCAAAGACCTTTTAAATTTCACAAAAGAACATATTCCTAAGATAAATGGTATAATCTTCATAATTTTTTTATATAAAAAAAATAAGTATAAAAATTTGAAATCATTTTTAAAAACTATTACACTTATTAATAATCAATCCTCTAAAATCCAGTTTGATTTGAATTTCATTTGTTTAATAAAATAAATATAAAAATATAGTAATGTTCAAAATATTAGCAAATTCATTAGTTTTGGTCTGTAAATTATTTAATTTGTTTTTCTTTTGAGTGTTAAATTAGTAAAAAAAAAAATTGGAACTATGTTTATCATTTTCTTAAAACTTATCTAGCGACTTTAGGATGCAATTGGTTCTCAAAAAAAAAAAAAAAAAAAAAAAAAAATATATATATATATATATATATATATATATATATATATATAGCATTGAATTCAACCCATAATTTATTTTGGATTAAATTAACAATATAAAATTATTGACCATTAGACTTTCATTGTGGACAATGGCATAAATCATGTATGAAGATGCCATTAAAGTGAAAGGGGGAATTATGATTACAATTAGGAAATGTAATCTTAAGGTTAATTTTCAAAACCGTAGTTGGTGAATATGATTTTAAGGTTAATTTTAAAATCATAATGAGGTTTTAAAAAGTAAAAAGATTAATTTAAGGAATATTTTGAAAATAAATCCATATGAATTATTATTTTTAAATGAATTATTTTAATATCAAACTCTAATTATTGAACTTGAATAATTCTTGGGTATCTTAAAAAAGAAAAGACTTCTTGGGTATTATTGGACTAGGCTACCATATGAGAAGGAAAGATATATAAAGTATATCCCATTATTTAGTATTAGACCCAAGACTTGTTGATATTATTGACTAGGCTATTGATGATGCCTTTTTCAGCCGGTAGTGGGAGCGTATTGGGAGTAGTTGGTAGGAGATTAGATCTTCTTTGGGCTGGTGCAGACTCAGGATATGCTTTGCCGGCCCAGTTTACGATCTCTGAATGTGACACTTCTTTGCAAAGACAAAGAAAGAAAGGCGGGGCCAGTGGCCGCTCAGATCTAAGTCGATTTCTTTTTGAGAGAAAGATGAAGTTGCTTAGAATTGAATGTTCACGTACCTTTCCACGGAGTAGGGTAGCTTTGGTATTTATAGTATATGTTTTGATTAGATGATGATTAGGATTCTTTCCCCATTGGATGGGATATTTCTTGCTTTGCTCGGTATCGGATTTGATTGGGATATTGAAGCATATGAGTTTATTTAGAATTATCCTTCTTCACTCATTGGTGGGATCGACGTCCGCTTTATGATGGTATTATATCGTGAATTATCTTATTTTCCTTATTGGTGAGATTTATTTGGATTTGCAAGATAATATGTTATTGGGGATTATTCTATTTCTCTTATCGATGAGATTTAGTTTGATTTGCAGAATGTGGGCTTTCACGATTACCCATAATCGGCCTTTGGGCAGTGTGGACTGGGCCTTTATTTTGGGCTGGCGTCAAAGGCACGAGTCGCCGATGGTAGTATAACTGGGTTTGGCGGAGGTGGGCTGCAAGCCCATTTTCAAACCTGTCAGTTGCCCGGCCCGCGCATGGTGTGCATGGCGAGTACATCGCATTTCTGCGTGTCGGATCTGATTTCACGTGTTTGCTCGGGGATGGGTTAGTTAAGGCAGTGGCGATCATCGCCTTGTGATAATGATGACTCTTTGGTTTCAGCTCCTTCTACTCCCACTTGCCAGTTTCATACTGTTTCTTAGTAGACATCCTGCATCTTGTATTACTTACGATCTTGAAACTTTTTCTTTGCTTTTAACGAGTTCGGACTTCTCTTCCTTAGTTTTCATCCCGAACCCTTTGTCACGGAATCTTTTAAAGCGTCTTTCACGAGATAGCTTTTTCCATTTTATTCTGGGATTCGTTGTCTTTCTACTTTGGTGTCTTTCGGGTGATACATCGAGGCGTTAGGGTTAGGTCCTTGAGTTTCGTTCTCATTACTGCTATCACCATGGTGCGAATTCGCTCTTATTCTCTGCGTGGGTGACTCTTGTTCTTTAGGTTAAGGCGAACTAGTAGCGCCTCCGTCGTTTGGCGTGGTCGGTCTTGAATGCTCGAGTGCCTCACTGCCAGACAAGGTAAGGGAGAGTAGACCAAATTAAGTATCCTAGGGGGTCAGAATATCTACAATCCGCCGTTCAACATGCTTTGGCTGTGGGGCCTAGCAAGGTTGGTCCCTTGTATGGGGCCCGCTTTAGCTGGCGTTCTGGGCCTCCTTTTAGGCGTCAGAATTACGGTCACGATGTTTTGACCTCCTATGTGGTTTCCTTACCTAAGATGGTATGCTTATTTGAAGTAGCTTTCGATAATGGTCTTCGCTTCCCTCTGCATCCCTTCATAAAGGGTTTCTGACATGATGTTTGTCCTTCTCAACTTTATTGATAGATTTGGGAGTGTTTTGGTTGATTACATTGGTTTTAGATTGGGGACGAGGAACAGGTGTTCCCGGTATAGCTTTGCTCCTTTATCTTTTTAGTGCGGAAGGAAACCGCAGGGTTTCCTCATTTTTCGGCGTCTTGGCTCCTGCAGTGATTTCAATCTTCCCTCTTCCCCGCAGGCTTTGGAAGGAACGCTGCTTCTTTCTTAGCGACCGCGGTGGGAATATAACCCTCTTGACAGGGCGACACCACTGGGTTAGGTTGGACCACCAGAATCGTGAGTGTCGCTTTGTTTTGGTATAACCTTATGAGGTTGTTAAATATCTCTAGTGCATTGTCATATTGCCTCTCGGGTGCTCGGCAGATCTTAGCGAGGACCCGCGCCATTACGTGGTTGGTGAGTGTCCTCACGTCCCTACCTTGGTGATCAAGTTGGATGTTCTGGCCGCCCAGGCTCGAGTCGGCCAGCTCTCTTTGAGGCGCTTGTATCGGCTTCCACCATGAAACTCTCTCCCATCGGGCCTCAGCTACGAAGCCCACGAGGAGATTACGGCTCGATTGGAAACGTCTCGGAAACCACAGGCGTAAACGGAAGACCTTGGACTTTGTTGAAAAAGATCGGCCTACTTTGGTCAAGGTTAGAAATTGGGGCGATCTTCCTCTTCTCGGAAATACTACCGTGTCAGAAGAGAGTCGAATTGAGCCTTGTCGCCTTCAGTGAGGCTCTAAATTCTTGAGTTTACGACCCAGTTATAAGGTGTAGCTGCGAAGAAATGAGTCCCTCGGGTAGAGACGATTGAGAGGCCGTTGGAGGTCATGTACCATCATTGTGCGGAATCAGCCTCTGAGTGTTAGGCCGCTTCTCAGGCGGAAGGAGTGAAGGAAGGACTCGGCTTGCGGAGATGGCGACTCCTTGCTTCTCAATGTCAAACTAGCAGCAGGGGCAGTCTCATCCATTCTTAAGGATTCTGACCTCAAGAGGTCGAGCGTGATGCCTGTTGATGAGGCTTTGGCTCTATCCCTCCAAGGGGTCGCCTCTGTAAGTTCCCATATCTTGTCGTGTGCGGTTTCATTCGAGTTGGTGTGATCTTTGCGTTGGATGGCCAGTTCTCGTGGATGTGGCGGGTGGCTACTCATTTGAAGGTTTGGCGAAAAAAAGGCGGAAACTTAACGAAGGCCATGCCAGGCGCGTTTACAAGGCGGTGCTTCCTTACATCCCGGCGGTGGCTGCGAGTCGGGTCTGCTTGTGTATTAGGAAGCGGTGGAAGCAAATCTGATTTGAAGCATACCACGTCGGCCTTGCGTGCTTGGCGAGGGTAAGAAGATGAGGCTGAACGACGAGGCGTAGAAGAGCGAGCTTAGAGGTTCGGGATGAGCTGCGGTATAAAATGACTTGCTAGAAATTTAGGGGCCAGTGCGATGCGGTATGAGCCTCGGATGGTTAGGGATGAGCTTCTTAATCAGGGCGCTGCGGGAGTCTGGAGAAAGAGCTACGTCTGATCAGATGAAGCTGGCGATAAGGCCAGCTCTTGGATGGGGGCTCGATCTTTGAGGCCTCGGTACGTAAAGCTTCGGTGGAGCGCTGGTAAAGGTGTGAGAGCGGAGGAAAAAAAAAAATTTTTGAAAATGGCGAGTGGTAATTCTTGCGGTATTACGAGACAAAAACCTAGATCTTTCTCTAGACCTCCGGATGGCCAAGAAGCGGATCTTGTAGTTAAGATCATCTCGCGAAATCTAGTTGAACCAAACGAAGGCTGCGTCGAATTAGGGGCGTCGGTTTGCACGTGTTCGAGGCCAGGCGGGCGATCATAAGGGTGCCATGGCACTTGCATGGGAGACACTTACCATGGATGGGCGAGTGTCATGCCCTTAGGATTCTGCGTAGGAGTTGGGTGGGAGCGAATGTCGAGCCACTCGTACATGAGCATGAAAGTGGTTGAAGTTGTGTGGAGAACACTTGGTGCTTGGAGTTGACCAGAGTGTCAACAAATGGATCTTAGGTGGGCTCCTAAGGTCAAACCAACTTGGTAGTTTGAGGAGATGGCAAACAATTAGTAGAGAAAGAAGAGAAGAAAGAAAGAAAGAAAGAAAGAAAAGAAAGAAATGAAGAAAGAAAACGAAGAAAGAAAGGAGAAAGGGAGGAGGAAGTTTTTTCCTCCATTGTTGAACAGGTGGATCAAGAACTGATCCTACACACTTCAAGTGAGGATCTTTCCTCTTTGGTTATTTCCTTGTTTGGGACCTTAAGAGTAGCATTTGGTTGAAGTTTGCTATGTGATTGTTTGGAAGGAATAACATCTTGATTTGTGATGTTGTCTTGCTAAATTTTAAGTTTGGCCAGATTTGTGATGTTGTACATGCTGTTTTTCAGGTTTTTAGATGAAGAAAACTCAATCACAGTGTATTATTTTATAAATGAAAAACATGCAATTTAAAAGCCATGCGAGAATGTTTGGGTATTTAGATCAAGAAAACTCAGTTTGTGTATCCTTTCATGCATGACCAACATGCGGAATATTACAGTTTTAGACTGAAGAAAACTCAATCGGTGTATTATTTTATGAATAAAACATGCAGAAATTTTTGGGCTTCCATGCGAATGTTTTAGGTGTTTGCAGATCAAAAAACTTCAGTTTTATTATCCTTTCATGCACCCAGTAACATCACGAGAATGTTCTTAGTTTTAGTGAAAACTCAATTTGGTATGATATTGTATGAAAAACATGCAGAATTTTACAGGCTTTCATGCATGACTAAGATACAAAATGTTTTGGATTATTAGATCCGAAAACTTCGGTTTGATGTATCCTTGTATGCATGACTAACATCTTACGAGAATATTTCAGTTTTTATCTTGAAGAAAACTTCGGTTTGTGTATTGTGTATGCATGAAAAACATGATGAATTTTATGGGCTTTCATACATGA